>WACJ01000527.1:0-1250743 GCA_008973525.1 Stenopsyche tienmushanensis | reverse complement strand
GCGGGAAGGACATCCTCCCGCAGTCAAGGCCAACCAACGGCTCTCTCCCGACTCCTGCGTCCTGCGTATCACCTTCCAATCGGCAACAAGGCACTCATATTAATTGCAGTCAAAGACGTCATGATATTGGACTGTAAAGGAATACAAATATGATTATTAGGAAATTTATTTAAAAAACTAAACTTTATTTAGAATAGTTTATGCACTCCTAACAATAAAAAAATACCAAAAAATGTTTTGCTACGTGAAGGTCGTTAATTGAAATGTCTAATATTTAGCCACCTTTCTTAATATTGAAACGTTGAAGTGGGGGCGCTCTCGGAACAGAATCCCCGGCTGACGTACAGCTCCCACGTGCCCATCGAGGTCTATTCTGCTTTCTGGCTGTTATGTAGTCGGAGGAATGGATGAGGGTGAATAAGCGTCGAACAGGAAGACTCTCTTATTTAGATACTTCTTTATTAGTAACGAGAGAGAGATTTGTCTACAGGAAGGACGTCCTCCCGCAGCCAAGGCTAACCGACGACTCCCGCTTTCTGCTCGTCACCACCCAACATTGGTGCGCGCGTCGGTATTACAGGTGCAATGTCCCCGCAGCGCCACAGAAGATGGCGCTGTTAAAATAACACATTGCACCTAAAGAGAGACGGAAGATATCGCTGTTAATCTATCGAATTAAATCTGCTCAGATTAACAGCGCCATTATATGGGGAAGATAAATCGTCCACGCTGCATAACTTTAATCATAGATGTTAATGTCTATGTAAAAATACGACGTTTCTTATGCATCAACTTAATTTCTTTGTGAATTTTAGACTTCTGAGTTTTGGATTATCACACTTTTTTTGTTTCTCCCTTTAATCAATCTCTTCTTCCAATGAAAATTCTTAAATATTCTCGATATTCATATCATTAAAATCATTTTCCAGTATTTGTTAATGTTAATGAAGTTAATACACTCCAAGATCATAATACTCTATACGAAATGCACTGATTATATTAGCTAATAATTTTCAGCAATATAAGCAATTAAAAACAGGGCTTAAACCCGTAATTTAATTAATAAACGAACCGAATTTCGAATTAGTTCAGTTTCGATTTTCGGTCCGGCAAAAATAACGGTTTTATCGGTTATCTGTTTTAGGTTCAGTTCCGGTTTGAAACTCTGATTTATTATACAGTGATTTAATTTCAGCATATTAAATATTTTTTCAGCATACATTCAATGTTAACGTTCAGTATGCTTTCATACCTTCTTTGGTTGATCGATCATATTCAAAATATATATGTTCATGTCGAGCATTAAATATGCTCAATGACATATTTATTAAAAAAAAATATGTATCAAGGTTTCAGCAACAATTAAATCGATATGCTCCCATACAAATCGTACGAAATCGCGTGATTCGAGTTTCTTTAAATTTTAAGAATTTCGTGCCCAACTTAAATTGAACAAGAGCTCCGCAAAAATGTGTTACCATATAATTTGTTTGCCGTTCGACCGAAATTGTTTCCGGTATTTGTCATTCAAAAAAATAATTATTCATCCCTTACTTCCCTTTTTTTTAGGCGGTTGGAAGCAATTTTCGGAAGTTGACAGAGTGAAAAAAAATCTTAATGGCAATCTTTTATAGGGCTTATGGAATGTTTCTGGGTCGTCCGAAATGGGCTTATCTTTGACGATTTAACGGTTTCGGCCTCGAAGACCGCACCCCCGATGAAAGTCACGATGATTGACAGAAATCGCATTTTTATTTACGTATTAAATTACCGCTGGCCAGATAGACTATGCCTATCCATTTTGATCTAAATCGATACCATTATGATGTATTATTTAGTTGCTTATTGCCTAATGGGATTGATTGTATCGCACACTGTATACTGTGCTGATTTGAGCGTCCACAATCACATAATTGGATGTGGGGGTGCCATCTGTTGAATATGAATTAAGCTCGTGCACGTCGGGATATGTGTTATCGTTCAGTTAGGGGGAGATTGTTTCCAGAAACGCTCAAAGATGATATATTTTATATTAAAGTCGGAAAAAGGCTCAACTCAAATATTGCCTTAGCCTGTCTGCTATTTATCATTTTTCGACGACGTATATCTTATATCCATTTATTGTTTTTTTTTTATCTCGTCCGTACCTTAAACGTACACCAGGGTATTCTTTTTGCGGAGGAAATACAAAGATTTGTCAACGATATGATGGATGTGTATAAAAGCAAAGATCAATCAACAGAACAATATAGCGTAATAGAAAATTCTCATCCAATTTTCGAAAGTAAAATTTTTGCTATTGTACAGCATCCCGCCTAATAATGAAAGCGCTTTTTGTGAACATAAATATCAACCCTTATAAGACCGGTTGATATTATGTTTCGCCTTACATAAAGTACGCGAATTTCATAAAATGGCGTAAACGTATTAATAAACAGAAAGACCGCCTAGGGCGCATAGGGATTTTATTTATCTGATGAAAGCATGATATAAGAGTTTATTAAATTACATTAAAAATATCATCTTAATCAGATTTGAGTCGGATGGAAATATATCCAAAGAACGAAACTTAATTTTCGCTAATGCCAATCAATATATTTTCGCATAAAAATTAATTAAACAAAAATATTAGCGCAACCATATTATTGCCACATTAATATCGTAAAACAAGGTTAATATTATAGGAGTTGAATGGGATGTATACAGGGTGTTTTATATATGAACATACGGTCTCCTGATCTGACACCACTGGATTTCTTTGTCTTTTTTTTGTTTGCGAAGGGGGGGGAATCTTCAAAAGACGCCACCATTTTGGTGGTAGTGTGGGATTTTTATCTACTAAACCCCCCTCCTCTTCGGCTGTCACTCGGCTACTAATTAAGTATTGCACAAGAGTGGCAGCGATGTGTCGTTATTCTACTACTATTTTTTGTCGTATTGTACGTCCAGCATCCTCCTTCTGCAGCATAGCGCAAGTCGTGTATTTTCACCACGCATTCCACGCCCTAGCACCCGTTAACATTGAAGGTATCATGTCGCTAGGGGAGAGCGATTCCCAGCTCCTCCCGTAGGATATCTCTTTCGGTGCTCCATGCTGGGCAGATAAATGTCGTGTGTGTAGCATCGTCATACTCCGCTTCGCAGTGATGGCACTCCGGGCCGGTCTCTTTGCCTATTTTGTGTAGGTAGCTACCAAAACAACAGTGCCCAGTGAGGACCTGGGTCAAGTACAATTGACCGTGCTTTCTGGTTACCCAGGCTCTCAGATTCGGTATTAGCTCATGCGTCCACAGACCTTTAGAGGAGTTGTCCCATCGGGACTGCCACGCCGCCATGGTGCTTTGCTCAGCTTTGTTCTTGTCTTCACCTTTCTGTATTGCCTGTCTTTCGTAAGCGAGTAGGTCGATTGGCGGTATGGCAGTCAGTGCCAGAATGGCGTTTTCCGACACTGTGATATGCAGCAGCCACTCTGATTGCGCTCCTTCTCTTGACTCTAGCCATGTTGAGCCTGGCCCTTTCAATTTGTAGTGCCTCGGATCATATCAGCGCGCTGTACAACAGTACTGAGTGCACTATCTCGTTATAGAGTCGTCTCCTGTTTGTTTTTAGGCCACCAATGTGGATTTCTTTGTCTGAGAACGTGCCTTATTCCGTGGCTCCAGTCTCCAGACCTACCACCACTGAATTTCTTTGCTTGGGGACGTACCCTATTCCGTGGCTCGCATGATCTCCAGATTTGATACCACTGAATTTCTTTAACTAGGGACGTACCATATTCCGTGGCTCGCACGGTCTCCAGACCTGACACCACTGGATTTTTTTGTCTAGGGATGTGCAAAAGATTTAATTTACACGGAGAGTTGTCCACAAACGAAATCTTAATTGAAGTAATAAACGACACTTTTGCAAAAAAATGCTACTTCAAACAACTACAGTTGAAATAAGGAAAGGATTTTATTCGAAGCAAAGGTGGCCATTTTGGAAAAATATTGTAAATAAATTCAATAAAAACATTTTAAATATAAAAAATATTTTCTGACAAACCCTGACCTGACACCTGGTAACGTTTCAAGTTTAACAACTTATTGATTGATTTGTATGACATGCAGCATTTCTTTGCTTAAAGTTAATAACATCTACCCTATGTTTTTAATTTATACTGTAGTATCGGGGGGGGGGGGGCAGCCAAATTTTAGAGCCCCCATTTCGTTGTCTTCGCCGTTGCAACAGTCCCCGACTGTCGTTTTATTCGGCCACGGCGGCGCGCCGGGAGGTCATTAGATGCGCTGACGCTCTTTGCCATTATTTTCGATGATGATCCCGAATGTGGCTGTTATTATCCCGACGGGAGGTCATTAGATGATGATGCAAAAAACGGAAAGGAGACACAATTAAAAGATTGAAGCGTACCAAATTTACGCCCAATTTTAAAACTCTACTCTAACTGTTTTCTGATAGATTCTATGGATTCTCCGGCTATTGCGGAGTATTATCAAACAAAACATATGGGCTTGTATAAAAATATCATTGTATTAACATTTAAAACGTTTCACATTTGTTAGTATGAACATTTCTTTTCAATGGAAAATTGAGCGTTCCCACGGAACTGTATCGACGGATAACAGATGATAAATAAAAAAAATGTTATATTAAATATAATTTTGCTGTTAGTTTATCTCTAAGTTTGTTTGGTGGGAGCACGTACATAGAAGTCGCTTTATGATGGGTTTACGACCACTATTCACCTGAAGATGACGTTTACAATCTCATAATGGTGGTCGTCAGGTTCTGTCTGTGAAAGTTAAAGGGTTAATATTCAGTGATCCGTAATAGATTACGAGATAAAAACCCTTCCGAGGCGATGCCATAGGTCACAGTGTCGGCCCTAAAAATAAATTGCCACGCTCTGAATTTTAGAAAAGGTCAAAAAATAGCTCTAAATATCACCGCCCAATAGTCTAATATTGATGCTCACATTATTTCGATCATCATCATCATCAATTTGTGATTAACATTTTTCCATTGTTTGGAATGTGTACGTTTGCCTCTTTGGCATTCCTTAGTTTCGACCGCAAGTGGAGCGTTACTTTTGATCCCCATGTGGTTTATGCATAAGCAATAATTCTTGATTGTAAAATATTCACTACCCACTCTAGAGTCCGACATCGACCTTTTCAGAACGAGAAAACTTGGCAAGAAATAATAAAAGCGAACGTCCAAAGTTGATGTTTTCCATTTGGCCATTGTGCATATTTGAAGGGGCCTGAAAAGTTTAGTTGTGGCCGTGCGAGGGTTTATAGCGTTAGCTTAATGCATCCATCAATCATTCCGTGTAAGTTGTCTATAGAGATAGTGGCAAGCTTAAATGCTCTTTGGCAACTGTGCAATGTCTGGATCGATTGATCCCAATGTGATTTAGCAAAATCCGACATTGAAGGAATTCATCCCGAGGCAATAAATGGGATCGGCATCGCATATCTACGGGAAAAGGAGACTCTCAATGTGCCAAGTGATATCTTCATTTAAAAATCTTCCATATAGACGACCATCCATTTACAAAAAAATAGAATTTGATTGAAAGGAATTTGTATTTGATTCAATGGCGGAATGATATATTAGATCAGTGGTAATCAAACTGGTCCCTACCACTAGTGAACATTCAACCTTTGAGTTTAATCATGATATATTTGGCTTCTCCTTAATTATATTAATAATTGTTGCTTGGGCGAAATGGCATCTCCACGCAAGGCACTGTTGATGTGCAAATGCAACTACCTAAATTAACAATGACATCTTTCTGTCTTCCTTTGGACGAAAAGTGTCAAATTCCTGCGGACACACATCTAGATTTTTGCACGTGCACCGCTTCCCGTTCTGTGACAATGCGGTGAGGTCGTCAGATAGCCTTGACTGCGGGAAGACATCCTTCTCCCAGACTCATAGCTGGAACTTCTCTATTCGTAAATAAATTAAAATAATTGAGATCAGACATTCAGCAACTTAATGGTATTTTGGATTCATTAAGACAGAGTTCATGCTCCGCGTTGCTGTGCGATATGTTCCGAGTAGTCCCAGACTAGTCACAAAGGAGTATCCCCCACAGTTCTTTTGACCTTTCAGAAACACTACGCACAGACTTTTCACTCCGCGTTCTCCAAAAGGAAGCGAGATTTCCGAAGAAGTCCGAATTCAGACTACGTTCACTAGAAGGTGCGATGGAGGAGGAAGGAAGACGTTATGCCAAACACAAAGGAATTACTACCCATCACGAGTCCAACCTCAGTTTGAAGGGGGCTGCAACAGATGACGGACTGCAGAGGCTCTTCCTTCATCATGGTACTCGGTACATCGCCATTTGTAAGGAGCCGTTAACGTTCCCCCCTGTATGCATCTGTTAAAAATAGTGGTGTCGCCTTTTGCACAGAGTTTTTCTGCTCCTTCTGTAATAGACAGATAATAGACAACAGACAACGACTAACTGGATTGGGGGATCATTAATTTGCGATCCCATTTCCTGTGCTGCTGAATGGTCTGTTCTGGGTTACCCCGGACTAGACACACAGAGAGTGTCTTCCACTGATATTTTGATCTCGCTAGAAATATTATGCGCAGAACGTCCAGGCGCCAACCCCTTTTGCTCCGCATCCTCCAGAGGAGATTCTGCAGGAAAAACAGCTTCAGATTATTGCACCCGAGGGTGCGGTGGAGGCAGTAGGACAAAGATTAAAGCTAAATCCAAGGAATACTACCACGGGTTCACTGCCATCACGAGTCCAACCTCAGTTTGAAGGGGACTGCAGCAGATAACGGACTGCAGGGACTACCCGTTCCCCATGGTACTCGTATCAGTTCGGTCATTTGTAGTACCTAGCCACGGAGATGAGTCGCCGTTCGAGCAGCCTAAAACCGTTCTCCCCTATATGCCTAGGCTGTTGAGGATAGTGGTGAGCCTTTGACACAGTCTCCACCAACAACTGTAATCGGCTGTTCCACACACTCCTTCATAGGAGCGCAGCACAGGGTGACCTGCGCACCCAACTCATGTTAGCTGGGCTACCTCAGCAATGTTTGATGAGCAAACTGACGAGGATGATATAGCCCACATTGATACTACATCATCACTTCAGGGGTTCAACTACAACCCTACCCCGAGGTTTTATAGGTAAGCATCGTAAAGTGTAACACCCACCCAAAAATATTCAGACAGTTTTCATCAGTACCAAGCTACTTCTATCACTCCCTCCCCCTTAATTTAAAATAATAACGAACCCATGTGGGAAGGTGGCCGTCTTGAAAAACAAGAGCGGAGAGCGATCGGAGATTTTGTCTGAGAGCGCCACCGCACTACATTACAATGGTGTCAGAAGTGGGATTATTTTTCTATATGTATTTATTTTCTAAAACAAATCATGCATCTTCAATTGGTGATCATAAAACAATTATTTAGATTCCAGATTTCTCAAATTTTACAGAGAAATATAGATTTATAAAAAAAATATTTCAGAATCGTTTTTTAATTTTTTTATTAAGCATTACATTCTGAGACGCGCCTTATATTCTTGCACATTGATATGATTTACTCAATTAGTTTTAAGCTTCAAAAAATCTCAATGCATTGACCAGAATGGAGGTTACCTTAATGATGTATTTTTTAAAGCTTAATAAATATATTTTTTAATCTGTTTCTATAACATGGACAAATAATTACATTGATATCTCTTATACTGTTTATGTTATTAATTATTAAAAAAAGGTAGTTTCCCTGCCGCACCCTGTAGGTGCATTGTTTGCCTGGATGAGGAAATGTTAATTTTCTCTTTTGGCTTCTTCATTATGCTTTTATTTGAAAATCTTCTCATGGATTATTATAAAATTTTGCGCTAAATACCGAGGCGAATGCCTTTTCGCATCCAATGTAATTTTTTTTTGCCGACAAGAATATTGAATGTTAAAAAGGGTTAAACTCATCGCGGGCTTTGTTAGAAAATTTGTTAATATAAGCACTTTAATGAATAAGCAAATAAGGTCGGTAAATAAATCCTCGTGTCAGGTATTTATTCTTTCGCGTACACACCCACATTTGGCTGTGCAAAAAATGCCTCCGGGAAAAGCCGCTTATTTGTCTATGAGATTAATGAAAATTGGTTTTTCCGGCGTTTTCCCTTGTGCAGATTAAACTTTTTCAAGCGTCCAGAACGGGATTCCACTGTATCGAAAAGAACGTGCCATATGCCACATCTGGAGCAGACACATTTTTTGAGCATCCCGGCATCCTTGACCAATAGAAAAAGTCCACCGGTAAGAAAAACGTTAAAGGATCCGCCATAATAGCAGAAGAAAGATGTGCTGGATAAATTTTGGCTGCATGATTAATGTGCGAGACTGTTTCGGCGTTTAAGTACATTTGTTCGGTGCTTAGCCTCAGGGATAAGATACGTGATATTATTCTTAGGGGCACTATGGGATCCCCAGGGGGGGAATCGCGACCCCTGCGTAGAATCCCGCTCTAATACACCCCGAGTAACTGACGTTATATCGGGCACAATAAACAACGGGCGCATTCCAAGCGTGCCGCGCTCATGTGGACTCGTAGAATTTGCATTTAGAATGTGACGCAATTTATGAACTATTCTAAGCGCAACCGGCGACCGGAGATTCAATGCATCACTAATTAGAATGGGTCGTAGAACATAAAAAATATACACGCCCGAACGACCATAGCTTCCTGGAAATGCAGCATTCAAATGTTCACCCTTTTAGTGCGGGCATATTATTTGATTCGACTCAATAATATTAAAATCGCTTATAATGAATTAACAATCATAGTTTACTTCGTCTTTCAACATTAATACTAAATACAGGTTCAACTAGGATTTATTTTGTGGGCACCTCCGTCGTGTAAATGAATTCTTTTGTACGTTCCTAGACAAAGAAATCCAGTGGTCTCAGATCTGGAAACTGTGCGAGCCACGGAACAGGGCACGTCCCGAGGCAAAGAAATCCAGCGGTGTCAGGTCTGAAGACCGTGCAAGCCACGGAATAGGGCACGTCCCCAGACGAAGAAATCCAGTGGTGTCAGATCTGGAGACCATGCGAGCAACGGAATAGGCCAAAATAATTAACTTAATTGCTACCTCTTCAAGTTTAATGACTTATTGAATGATTTGCATGACATGTAGTATATCGTTGAAAATAGTATACTCTAAAAAACTTTTTTAAACTAAACTAAGTTCTAAATAGTAGTTAGTTATTTAATTTAAAAGTTGACATTCCTCATTCGTTTAAACATTTTATGTGATTTTGGAAGCTCAGAACTAATTTTATTTAAACCAGTTGGATACAATAATGATTTATTTAGATCAAAAATACATTGCAAAATACAAAAAATAGTTATTATATGCTATTGCGTCTACAGATTAAAAAGTTAAGACAGGTGAAATTTTGTTGTTTTTATTTTCAAAATGTTAAAATAAACACATACATAGACACTTAAGACATAGTGCCTGTGTATGAAACATAACAAAGTACACCCCCAAAAAAAAATTGTTGGTCAATATGCACAACATAAAACAACCTGTGTATAAAAATGAATTTCTGTTTGTTAATAAATTAATTTGTTTGCGAGCTATATATTCTCATACTATTCATCCGATTGCAATGAATTTTTTTTGAGATATTGAGCATGTATCTAAGAAGGTTTTTGAATCAGCACAATCATTGTTTGTGTGCGGAATTTGTTTTACGAGACGTTTAACGGATGCACCATGTTGGCGCACATTGGTATGGTGAGTGATGGGGAGAGGAAGAATGTGTACGCAATAGGGCGGGAAGAGGTAGACAGCCAGTCTTTGAGGCGAGAGTGAGCGCACGTATGCTTTTGGATTTTAACCCTTCAGCCCGCTTTTTTATGGGATCCAATAATTTTCGAATAGTATTATCGCAATGTATTGATCATAACAGTAATAAAAAAATGATCCTGGTATAAAAACATTCCGAACAATGATTTGTTTAGTTGACTAATAATCCTGGTCATCAACCAAACTGGTCAACATAATCGTAGCTGAAAAACATGCATTTTAGAATTAGAGCTTCATCTTATCTATTCGTTTCCGTAGCTATTTAATTCATTATATCGATGTTGAAAAATAGAGTAATAAAAATAGTTCACTTAATTTTCCTGCCATTTCGAAGACTTTGAAATAAAACAGATTTTAAATTGAATGTATTCACATCCCAATCTGAATAAATAATAATATTCTATTTGAAATTAACAGCATAGCATTGAAAATAAAGCTCTATAGAGATTGACCGTACATGTACGGTCTACAACGAAACTGATAATGAACAACTCCAGGCCATGATAAATGTAGATCCTCCACTGATCTCACAAGAATTTGCATAGAGATTTAATATTTGAAAATGAAACATTTTAAGACATCTTCATAAGCTGAGAATAATGCCAAAGCTCTCCATTTGGAGGCTTGCATCTGAAGAGCTTTTGCTCTCCAGGCAAAAAATGAACCATTTTTTGGTCAAATTTTAACGAGTGATGATATACAATGATGCTACAATAAATTGAAACATTAGTCCACTCCCAGACCCTCTCCAAAATAGAATTGCATTGTTATATACTATGAATAATTGGACAAATTAAGTCAGATATTTATTATAAATCTACCCCATTTAATGAGTAGGAAGAGCATTATTTTTCACTGAGAACTAGATGCTAAAAATCATAGATCAAAGCTTTTATGTATGTATCAATGTCCTTTAAAAAAATTATCAACAATAGGAAATCTTTAATCCCTACAAAAATGAAGTGAATTAGTTTGATTTAGTATATTTTTTAAATAATATTCAATTCATCGACCACTGGTTATCAACGGCTATCATCTTTTGCTTTAATCTCTTTGTGTAAGCATGAATTGATTAAGCATACGGGTTATTCAGGTTTAATTCATGTTCTCACATTGCTTATCGCCTTATAAAATTTAAACCTTTGACGCTGAAAACTTAACTACAACTATGAAAGGCGTATTTTCATGATGGCGTCTAATTATGTTAAAATTTGTGTCATGATTAAAAATTGGCAGAGCCGAAGCTAAAGGGTTGAATCTGTCGATGGGGCTCGAATGCAAATTGAAAATTCGTCGATTGGGAATGTCACGATCTTGAATAAATCTCGGCTCTCCCATCTAAAGCTATTTATTTAAATTTGCCATAATATTTTAGTGCATTGGTGTGTTTCATTTTTTTACTGTTTCATATTCAAGTCGTTTTTCAAAAATATCCACGACTAGTTCAATTAACGTAAAAGCCTGCGACATATTTTTCCCATTGAGTATTCTACAAAGGGCGTCAAACGAGCTCCACCTTGCTTTTCAGTTTTTACATTTTTGCAGTAAGATCAAAAAAACACCTTTTTTCCATCCAAGCTTTCCAAATATTTCTTGAAATGTAAATTGACTACATTCGGAAATAATTTCATTCATAGTACACAATTAAACAATCTGATTTAATTCATCCATTTACCTATCAAATCTCTCATTTTTCATCCCTTATTGGCAAACAAAATATGTAACTCAATTAAATATATTTTAAAAAATCATCTAATTCTGGTCAAACGTGCTAAAACATATAAAATGTGTGGGGATGAGGCAAATAAGTCTCTCATGAATTGAGCGAATAAAATATGATCGAACATGGATACATCTTAGATATATTAGGGCGTATCACATGAACGTTCGGAATTCGTAGGTGGGAATTAAATTGTCACAACGATTTTATCACATTAAGATGGATGTGATAAAATCTTATAATATAAAGTATTTAGTTTGTAAATCCACGATGTATACGACTGAGCGTTGTCTTGGAGCAATATGGACCCATACCTATTTATTAGAATTGGCTGTTTATATTTTAGTTTCTGGTGCATATTTTAGATTTTACGACAGTACAATTCAGCCGAAATGGCTTTCCTTGGGAAGGAATAATGTATTATGCCTTTATTTCTCAAACATAGAGTAGCCATGGTCTCTTTTTGATACATTGAAAACCATTGGTGTGTCCTGGAAACTTTTTTTCCTTTTGTATTGTCGTATAAAATAATATTTTTATCATAAGTTTATTTGCTTATTTAGAAAGACACTAAGCGATACGGGATAGGGAAGGTTTGGGAACATGCATAGATGTCGAAGGCGTTCCGTGTATGTAATCTGTGAAACTAATCATTAATAATCTAGGATTAAAACGGGAATTTATCATTGCGAATTATCAACGATAAATACACCTCCAAGCACCTCAATTTTTGGCTTTTTGATAATTCGTGCGGCACTCGCTTATCTAGCGTTTTAAGAGAGAGAGATCTGGCTGCAGGAGGGACGACCTCCCGCAGTCAAGGCTAACCGACGACTCTCCCTACTCCCACCTCCTGCGCGATCGGTTGGTATGCAGGTGCAATATCTCCGTAGGGCCACAAGAGATGGCGCTGTTAAAATAACACATTGCACCTGAAGAGAGATGGAAGATGTCACTGTTAATCTGGCGAATTAAATGTGCTCAGATTAACTACATTTTTATATTTTTGATGGTTTAGAACTGTGAGTGACCAGGAAGACGTAAGCAGGTCTTGATTAAGGTCGCAATTAATACTGAAAATCACCCTTTGTTATTTTTTTGAGTCATATCTAAAATATATCAGCATGATTTAACATTAAGCATATGAAAATCTATGTATCCAAAAAGGAATGCTTCTTGTTTCATTTTGCAATGCTCCATCCATATACATCAGAATTGAATACGATAGATTATAGTGTTTATATAGGAAACATTTGATCTGGTAATTTCAGTATAGCATTTATATATCCTTGTTTGCATAATTTTATTTGAAAATGTCATTATCTTGTTATGCATTAAGTATATTTCGAAATTGCTTTCGATTTTGTATGTAGCTCCATCGCTGTTTTAGCTTCCTATAGAAAAATATTACAACCCTTTTCATCCTCTCAATCAGAAGTCTACAAGGATTTTATCCTGGGAAATAATTTTGGACATACATAGACGAATCCACGTACTTATCTATGGACCCATAAGTCAACGGGTCGATCATCTAATATGGACATATAAATATTCTTCCATGGCAGACCACTCGTGGCTTCTATTAAATATTCGTGACCTCATGAGTATCGGAATGTTGCTCTCTGAGGAATCAATTCGCATCGGTCCGACAAACCCCCTGAATAATACATCGGCGTTAAATTCGATCCCCCCCCCAAAAAAAAAAGTCTTAAACACAACTTATGAGATCACACTCAATTATTCAAATTATTTCAGCAGGGTCCTTTTTAACAACCCAATTATTCTCAATTTTTTGAGAGCGTTTTTCGCATTTTGCAAAGAGCCGTAATGCGTTCTCGGCAAAGTCTCCTGAATATGTAAAATAATGTTGCGAAATCGAAAATGTACAAATCACACGAATAAAGCCCTTGTTCTTTGTGCCCACTTTTTTGTGTGGGGCCCAAACGAAAAATGTTTTCCGATTGATGAATTGCGAATACCTCGCGGCGTTTCAACAGGCCCTCGCTTCGTGTTTTAGAGTGTTCAAATTTTGCAAAATTAATGACATACGAAAATCGCCCACGAACGTCGGAGGGCCATAAATCGAACAGTTGACAAATTTGACATATATTCTAGGTAAACGACATTGCGTGAACCATTGAAAAACAGAAAAATTATGCTTGCTAATTGAAGTCCTGGACGAATTTGAATTGAATTATTAAACATAGCGACTCACCGGTGAGTCGCTGGCTGGTTAAGTGATTAAATATTGGGAGATTGGAAGTATTAATATTACCGATCAATTCGTCTTAATTTAAGTCTATCCCGATTTCTTAAATACCTCAGATGGTTCATAAAATGTAAATGAAGCAATGGAAAACCACTTGAAAGAATAACACATTTCCAAATAACATCTAATTGGATTAACGAAGATAAAGCCTGTATTCTATTTGCTATAAGACTCGTAAGCAACAATCTTTATCTTCAGTTTAGATTAAATTTTACAAAGTGCTATATCTGGTCAATGTTAATATAGATTAAATTTAAATTTTTGGATATTTTATAGTTTCATTATTTTAATCGAGGCCTACAAAAGACGTAATTTAATGTGGAAATTAAGACAAAAATGATTTTATTAACAGTCCTTACAATCTTTGAATCTGGGAGGCTGACGATGAAGATCGAGTGAATCTGACAACAGATTTACAGAAAATATGTCAACCAAGAATTTATTTATTTTGAATATTGTTTGACACGGAATTAAAACTTTTGTCAAATGGGATTTTGGGAAGCAATTATCTAGCGAATCAGGACACTATGACAGACTTAGCCCAACGCTTTCTCAATGTCGAGAAGCACTAAATCAATTGGCATTGCTATTGACTCTTTTGAAAGTTAGTACAATATTTTTTTTTGTTGTAAAATTGAACTATTTTATTATTACAGTTCTATCAGAATTTCACATGAAATCATTTTTAATTATGAGACAAAATTGAGAGCTTGTCCCCTAAGCGACCATTGTGTTGAATTTTCATTCAAATAGTTCATTTAGAGGCTTTCAATTCCAAATATACCTGAATTAACTGACGATAAATGAATTATGGAGGCATGAACCAAATGTGCACAGTTAAAAAAGTGGTTCAAACTAAATTCGATGACTTTGAGGAAATAGAACTATGTTAAAAAAGAAATAGAAATTTAGTTATTAAAACGAAAATGCTTGCAAAATCACATGAATATTGGTTTTGCAAGCGAACAAATCCAAAGCTCCAAAATCATCAGACCAAAAGAAAGTGCTAAAAAATAGTTTAAAGTATGCTAAAAAGGATGAAAGTATTTATTGAAACGAAAAAGTGGTTCAAAATATATAAGGAGGACCCGAAAGTATTCGTAAATTTAGTAAAAATGTTTAAATTTATCAATAACTAAAATTTTATATCCAGCATTATAAAAGATAATTCTTTTCATTATTCAATAAATATTCCCATTACCTTAGAAGTTTTTTGATCCTTTTTTTTGTAAAAAAAATCCAGCTTAGAAGCATAAAACGATTTTGAATGTGTTTCCACTTCAGCTGTATTTTTGAATCGTTTTTCTCTCAGATTAAGATCCATGGACCTGAAGTGGTTAAAATTCATTGGAGTGAGGTCTGTTGAATGACAAGGATGTGGCATTGTTTCCCTGTTTAATTCCTGTATTTTATCCAGTGTCAATTTTGCTTTTTGAGGGTGCGTATTATCATGAAGAAATATTGTCTTCTTTCCGTTATAACGGATGATTCTCTTTTAATTTTTATTGCAAAAATTCTAATTGTCAACAATTAACTTGCGCAATTATAGTTTTTATAGGTTTCAATAATTCATTATTGATAATTTTCCGTATACACTTGAACCTTTTTTTTGTGCGGTAGATGAGTTCCGCGGAATATCGCACAAAAAAAATCGCATAAAAAAAGCTATGACTTACATAGAAAAAGTGAAGATGTGTTCCATGGATTTTAAAAACCGCATAACTTTGAAACAGCTATATAAAAAATATCCAAAATCGCATAAAAAAAGTTAACATAATAATTTTCGTTGCTTTTCTTCGGAAGAAATAGTATACCCAGTGTCAATGTCATCATTGTTCCGTGTAGATTTTCTCTTTCCAAAAATACAATTTATTATTAGTAAAGATATCACTATAGTCCCTAACGCAAAAAACAAACACAAAATGGGGACTGTTTAAAAAAATTCAATCAAGTCATTTGTTGACCTTATTTTGAGATACAGTTTCATTGGAAATTCCTTTTGGAGAATGTATTTTTAAAAGTCAAAACATTGGAAAAATACAAAAAAACGAAATCAATTTTTTCAGAAATCTAAACAGCAGATGCAATATGATTTACACAGTCTATTTTTTTCTAAATTTTGATTAGTGTTGATGATTTATTTCCAATTTTATCCAAAATATCTCGATACGTACCCTTTATGAAATTCAAAAAAAGAAAAAATTCGCATAACTTCGAAATCGCACAAAAAAAGGTTTGAGTGTATTCAACCATATACAAAAAAAACTTGCATTGAATTCGTGCTTAGGTATTGAAATTGAAGGCTCTTTTCGAGATATCTTTTTATTTACTCATTATATATTATTGTAAATGACCCATTTCTCATTACCAGTTACAATTCTATTTAAAAAGTGACTATTTTTTATTATTTTTATTATTTTTATTTTTATTTTTTTATATTTTATTCGATTTTGACTCGATTAGAGATTTTAGTGCATCAAAAATAGCATCACACAATGCTGGATGTGAACTTCGTTAGTTTCGGGTATGGAATTTTTAGCTGAAATCTTAACAATATAATCAATATATTACGCAAAAATAATATTTAAAAATACTTATACATTAAAAATAACTTAAAAAGATGTTTCCAACGCTGTATCTGGACACAAGCTGAGCTCAAACATAAGGTCTCAAATTTTATCGAATACTTTCGGGTCCTCCTAACATTGTATTAAATAGTGATTGTTATTGTCGATCATTTTGATGTGATATAAATATTTTTTAAATGTGATTATTAATCAAATGTCTTATATATGTAGTCGGCTATAAAAGTTTAGAATTACAATTTCCAAAACTTGATATTGCTTTCAGTTATAGTCATATATAGTCATTGCCATTAAAATTAAATTCCAAGGGAATATATTTGATTTCAGCATTACTTCAGATGAAAGTACTCATTATGTATATACTGTACAATGAGATTTACGATTTCCACTCTGTGCTAATGTAACTAATCACATTGTGACTTCCATTCGTCTAATGTTCATCCGCCATTTCTCAGCAAAGCCTCGCTAAGCTTATTTTAGAATGCTGGTGACAGATCAGTCAGTCCATATTAACCTGGGTTTAGCTCGAGGAACGTCTTGAAAGTGTGAGTGTGCATAAATTTAGCAACAACCCCAAAAAGCGGATATTGAAAAAAGTGCGATATGTTAAGGTTACCCATAGTCGCCTTCCACCTCCGCCGGAGTACGACCGCGACCTTTCTCATCTCCACTAATCCAGCATCCTTCATCCGTCCCCATCGCCGCCTGCCACCGCCATCTCCCACACCACCAAATCGAATCGATACGTGACCCTTGTCTTGTCTGCGCCGTACGTTCGTGCTTTGGAGGAGCCCAAAGTTTCAACTGCTAAAAAATAATTATCGACGAAAAAATTCAAGCGACGGTGTTAAACTATTTGATGAAGGTAAAGAATGAGCTGAGAGTGCTTCTGACGTTGAATATTACATGCGGACAAAAACTAGCATTTTTTCATCCATCCAATAGAAATCTTGGCCCTCGTCACGATATTCCTACCCTTTTTATGCCACCCCGATTTTGTCGCAAAAAGCGAGTTCCAAAAATAAGCATACGAATTAAAATTTATCAGCATTATTCACTACTTTACATAAATTGTATGAAATTTAACCTGCCATCTGTTGGAGGCGGCGCCTAATTAAATCGTTCAAATACAAAATGGCGTCACACGTTTCTGGATATATTTTGATGATATTAACCGATCCTTTGTGCGATCTTAAAAAATACTATTATATTTGGCCTATCGTGATTTATTACGAAGACGCTGAACTCGACTCGTGCAACTAATCCATCTTCGCAAACTTTTATTTACGGTTAATCCATCGACGTATAAAGCGTCACTATAGCCTATTATTATCCGGAAAACACTTTAACGCTATTATGAAAGATCACAAAAAATATCCTTCGGCGAAAGTGCTAAAAAATGACGCTCTTCTTAAGTGCGTATTGTTTTTGCTGAAAAGCTTGAGTGTGCCAAAATAAAAAAATATATTTAAGAGAGATTTAATAATCACTTTATCTAGATTTAAGTATAAAAAAATATCGACAAAATAGAATACTTATGCAATCATATTAGGTTATCCCGAAAGAAATCCATTATTTTTCCTCCATCCTCGTTTGAATTCAGTTTGTGTACACATTGAATTAATCTATATTTTATTCTTATCTTATGATTGGTCAGCTTTATTTTTTTGTAACATAAATCTCATTTTAATATTAAGGATAAGCATGGCGTAGCTCGAAACCAATAAATAGCATATTCAAGATTGAATATTATGATTATGAAAATTTTTGAACCAGTTCTAATTTATATAAGAAGAAGATAAAAACGTGCTGATTAATTGGTAATTAGTTGTTAATTATGAAGGCGATTATATTTTATATTGATTTGAGTTTTAAACAATGCAAACATTTTTAAAATAAATTTGAAAATGAAATAATAATAAAAAATGGATTTCTTTCGGGACAACCTAATGTATTGATACCCAAATTGAAATCATCTTTTTGCCAGTGTGGGTATAATTTTGAGATACACCTCTTAATCATCATATAACGTAAGTCTTTATCTAGAAAGGATATAAGGGAATCCAGAATCTCTTTTTACAACCCTGATAAATAATTTTAAAAAATCCATGTTTATATATTTAATGTCATTTAAGTCGAAGAATTTAAATTTTATCAACAGTTTGAGATGCACTGCCACGCTATAAGCGCGTATGGGTTATTAAATACCTGTGGCTCATCGCTGGTACAACAGGTGCCACCGCGCGGGAAAGGGTTAAGCGTACAGTCAATCCAAGACGAAGCTCGCAATTATTTAATCAATCCGTTTGTTACATTACAGAATCCGATTTGGACGAGATGACGATGCACACGGGAGTGAGGCATCGTCCCGAGGAGCTGGCGAAGCTCGCCAGCATGACGAAGTTCTCCAAGAAGGAGATCAAGCTGATCTACAGAGGATTTAAGCAGGTACATTTTTTTATTACATCGTGAAAATGTATGCTAATTGACATTGCGTGATGTCGAATTGTTTCGACGCAATAAGAAATAATCGCGGTTAATACTTTGCTTATACAGATTTATCACAACGGTTTTAATACTACTGAATTTCGTGCCGCCTTACACAACAATATCGGTATCTGAAATAATGATTACATTTAACTATGAGGGTCGGCGCAATAACAACGAGACTATTTTAAACGAACTCGATCAATATATACGCCTATTAACTAAGCCAAAGCTTATTCGAGATACTTTAAGAACTTAAGAGAACAATGATAGCATATCGTTTTTAGTGTCTAAGTTCTCTAACAATACATCACTCGTTAAATTCGTAGGATTTTTTTGAAGAAACTGCGAAAAAACACCCCAAATGAAGCAGATAGAGCGAATATAAGACGCCATTACGTATACGGCGATATATCGACGTTGGCACTAAAGGAGATATAACATTACCTTTAACGCGTTGGCGGACACGTCTGCATTATGTATCATTTTTCATACCAAAAACTATGCATAATGCAGACGTGTCCGTCAAAGTGTCAAACAAAGATCGAACGCATACCACACAATTTTAAATTTTTATGCTTTGTTATGACGACTCTTGAAGAGCATTTTACGGCAAAGTTGTAAGCTGTTTTCAAGCAAAATAAAAAATATTTTTCAAATGAAATTTGCACTTACATTTGAAGGCAATCTTCAGAGTGCGCTATTTTGTATCGTATAGTTCTTCTATGTTTGTATATTTTTTCTAGACTTCACTGAAATCGATACCGACGCTTCACAAACAGAAAGTGAAGTTTCATACTTTATTATTATTGCGACTCGCATTATTCTCGAATAAAGAAATAAATTTCTCGTGAAACTTTTTTACGTCTTTTTCTTTCACCCGGCTTAATATGCATATTCGAAGTCAGCATGACTTTATTATTTCGAGTGAACTTTTTTATTCTAATTTTATTGCCCGAATTTCGCCTTTTTTAATGGATAATACGTGTATTTTAAAAACTACCGGATGGCACGCTGTATAAAACATTGATGATCACAGGATGAAAAATTATAGTCATGTCTTCAATTCGTCATTATATGTTTAGGCATCATTTAATGCGATTTTGGTTTTGCGTGACATTCGCAATATGCTCTTTTTAATAACTAAATTAAAATATTATTTTAACACTGCTTATAGAAATGCTTCACAAAGGTTTCATTAAGAAATTTATAATAAAAAATCACCACATTTTCTATCTCGACTTCGTTTAATAACCGCTGATTTTCCGGATGCTCACTCTGCCATTGAGCTATAGGGATGGATATGCATCTAAAACTAATTTAATAATATCGAATAAGGATGGAGTTGATCGGGTGCTGGAGGAAACCCTTCCATCTGTATTATTAACTTTTATTTACGAAGAGAGAGAGAAATATTACAATTATGTTTCTACGGGAAGGACATCTTCCCATGGTCAAGGCTATCCGACGACTACTACTTCTTGCGCGTCACTACAGGACGGTAAGCGGTGCACGCGCAAACATCTAGATAGATATCATTAACAAATGTGTTTTCAAGACTCAAATTAAGCGTATTGAGATAATTGCTCCACGCTAATTTTAATTTAATGTTCATCGAGAATTTTAACATACACATTATTACCAATTTTAATATACACTTAAAACTTTTTTGTGCGGTAGATCCCGCGGAAAATCGCACAAAAAAAGCTGAATTACATAGAAAAAGTGAGGATGCATTCCATGGATTTTAAAAACCGCATAACTTTGAAACAGCTATATAAAATATATCCAAAATCGCATAAAAAAAGTTAATAAAAAAACCGGAAAACCATAAAGCACAAGGAATATTATATAAATTGTTAAAAAAAACAATGTCGACATAAATCTGATAGGAATAATAGATGATTACATATTATAGAAAAGATTCGTACCCAGTTTGAAGTAAATTAATTCATTAAAACCGTTGTTGCCGCATCACTAAAATAGCTTAAAAAAACGAAATCATTTTTTTCAAAAATGTAAACCAGAATAAAGGGTATGGTCTCAATTCAGCGATAGCAGATGCAATATTATTTACACAGTCCCAAACTATATATTTTTTTTCAAATATCGGTTGGTGTTTATGATGATTTATTTTCTATTTCATCCAAAATATCTCGATAAAAAAAACCGAAAACATTGTTTATAAAAAACCGCATAACTTCGAAATCGCACAAAAAAAGTCGCACAAAAAGAGTTTTAAGTGTACGCGTCCCATTTATACACATTTTTTTTTCATGGTCAATTATTCTTCTTAACACTTTCGCAGATACGTATTTAATTGCAGTTATTTTGTGTATGCTTCATGGGACGCGTTTTCCTAATTCTTCGAATAATAACTACTTTAAAAATATTTTTCATGATTTATATGAATAATAATTGTGTATTTTAGTGATGGCTTATTTTTTTTATTTTATTGTCATGAATTGCATCCATAATTGATGTTCCAACTGATTTTGAGGTGTCCGCGAAAGTGTTAAGGCGCCATCACCATGTAATAGGATTTATATGTTCTCCATATGAAATCATTCATAGTTTGAATAGATTTTTTAGATAGATGATCTACGAGTGATTTGCATAATTATCATTATATTTAAATACTATTTAAATGATTGTTTCAAATTAGTTACTCATAAAAGGCCCTGATCGACTTTGATCGACTTCATATTTACTTTTGTCCAGAATTTGGATAAATATGTTCCGGAATAAGTGGCAGGTCATGTGGCAAACCGAACGAACGTTAAATGAAGATGGCTTAAGTTTGATGCGAATTTGATGCATACTTTGTCCCGAATAATTAAATGGGATGATAACAATGAATATGGATCAAAGTTCAACATTTGGATCACTTCGGCCTTTATTTTCCTCCCGTCAAAATAAATCACACCCATTAACATTAAGGCCCAATTAAAATGATCACTAATCTCCTGCACAAATATATAATTATGCCGCCATTTCACGTTTTCAAACATGCGATTGTTCGGTGTTGCCATTAATTTAATTTGTTATTCGCATAATAATGAGTGCGCGCAAATTAAATTCCTCGTTCGCTTTGTGCAAATCCTAACGTCGCGCTCCAAATTGGAAATCCAATGGATTTAACGGCTTTACCGAAATTGCTAATTAAATATTCGCGTTATTCATACGTCGTATTGATTTATTTATTTTTTATGCCCCCCCTTATAGGTCAGGGGTGAGTGGTTTTTCTTCAACATTTACGTCTAGGAACATTTTGCGTGTGAAAACTTATTTCACGCATGGAAGTAAATATTAGCATAAAATATTATTACCGACAAAATATGAAATAACACATCACTCAATAAGGTAGTAGGATTTCTTTTCGCTTTCAACTTTTTTCTTCTTCATTTGAGGTCGTTTTTGGCAATTTCTTCGATAAAATCTATTTTTCGAGCGATGTTTTATTCGTTTTTTCCCTATTTTTCCAATAATCGAATTTATTAGATAAAATGGGGAAAAATTATATATATTTTTAATGTGATTGTGTTTCTACTTTTCTACCATCATCAACTTTAGAAAAAGAATCTCTTTTGTGTATTTAATGGGATGTAATAGGAGACACTCATTACCAGTTACTAAAACTTGGGATTAATATTACAGCAAAAGTTTGTTGTGCCCAATTAGCCAAGTTGTTGTTAAAAAACAAGAAAAATCAGGCAGCTTATTTTTTAAGTTGTAAGGCTTCCATATTTACCTGATATTGTATTATCTGAATATCATATTTTTATATCTTGAGAAAATTCATTTTGAAAGTCCCCGGACCACTTCCACGTGTTTTACAAAATTGCCACACTCGCACGTGGATATGTTATTCTATCGGACTATAATGAATCCGAATAATAAGATGGAGGTGGTCGGATGTTGACAGAAATCCTCTCGTCTTAATTATTATATTATATTTACTGCTATGAGTCTGCCGGAAGGACATATTCCCGGATTCAAGGCTTTCCAACGACGTTTCACTTCCACCGCGTCATCATAGGATGGAAAGCGATGCATGCATAAGAATCTATATAGATGTCGCTGTTAACCTGGCAAATTGCATCTGCACAGATCAACAGCGGCTTAGCGTGGGAATGACATTTTGCCCACACAAGAGAGCATTTAATGTCTCAAAAATATTTTTGTATGGATAAATGATAATCTTGTGGTGGTGATAAAATTGGGTATTAATTGAGAATTTCAACATCCAAATTATGACCAATTGTCAACATATCCCATATATACATTTATGTTCATAGTAAATAATACTTCTTAAGGCGTCATATATGTTATAGGATGTATCTCTCACTCAACACTTTTCCCTCTTTATCTTCGACCGTCCCGGTAGACATATATCTTCTCTGAAATATAATTTACATAACATTAGCATTCAATAATAAACAACAACATCATATATGTATGGATGTCCCAGCAATACAACAATAACAATTTTATTGGTTTCCTAAGTATGAAAATTAAAAGTAGAGATAGTTATTTAACTCGGGCAGGGCTTTATCTTTATAACTAATAATAATGTGACCATTCATTCTTTGGTATTTTTATAACTAAAAATATCCTATTCAAATAATCCTATCTTAATGTATTCATAAGTAGGAAAAAATGGACGGCATAAAATATTATATTGCTGTATTAGATATAGTGACACATTAACAGTAGGACACGAGAAAACTCATTCACAAAATTTACTTATTTGCTAAAATTTATCATTCTCGATATACACAAACAAAAAAAGGTTAACCCCTTAAGTGGATATGACGTATATATCCGTCAAGACCAAAATTCATGCAAAGTGGGTATGACGGATATATCCGCATCGTGAAAGTTAAGCAAACCTCAATGGAAAATGACGGATATGTCCGATTGCAGTGTTGTGTACGTTAAATGTAAGAATGATTCATCTCGAAAACTGACTTGTTCGAATTTGATGATATACTATTTTCGTATACTAGACGTACGTATCCGCTGGCGGTGAAAATATCGTGTCACTACGGATAACACTTTTAACAGTGAAACGTAACGTTGAAGGGGTTAAATGAAGACCTTCTAAAATGTTTTTTTCCCCTCAAAGAAGTATCGAATCTTGAGACATGTGTTTCGAATTCGATACTATCTTTTTCATTCTGAAATTGAATATTGGTTTAGTTTTACGTGAACCGTCGTGTCTTTCGTTTCAGTAATTTAAAATAAAAAAATTAAACTTTTACAACGTTGAAGCAGGAGCGCTCTCGGGGATAGAGTCCCCGGGCGGCTCCCCGCCTTCATCTACTCATCGGAATGGCCGCGCTAGCGCCCGGGTCCGTTCTTCTATCGGGTCGTGATTTTGCTAGACGAATGGATGGGAATAGACGGGCGTCGAATAGAAAGACTCTCTTCTCTAAATAACTATTTATTCCACACGAAAGAGAGAGAGAGAGAGAGAGAGAGATCTGGCTGCAGGAGGGACGACCTCCCGCGGCCAAGACTAACCGACGACTCTCCCGATTCTCGCCTTCTGCGCGTCACTCCCTAGCTGCCAAGAAGCGATCCGTCGGTATGCAGATGCAATGTCTCCGCAGGGCCACAAGAGATGGCGGTGTTAAAATAACACATTGCACCCGAAGAGAGATGGATGATGTCGCTGTTCATCTGGCGGGTGATAATTATTTTAGAGGCCAAATTCTTTATTTGTTTAATGTATCTAAATAAAGATGGTGCTTCTGTGGTTGTTTGCCTTGGGCAATGAATCTTGTTTCTTGAACCGTGACTCGATTTTAAGTATCAACATTTTGATTATTTTCCGGTCGTTTTAATACACAAAGAGCGTTAAAAATATACTAATTTTAGCACAGCTTTGAAATAGTTTATTAGCAAGGTAATCACAAATTTATTCCGGTTATATTAATCTTGGAGCAATGCAAGCACAGCTACCGGGGTGGCATCCAGAAGGAGACAAAATTAGGTTTTAATTAATAATTAGGTCTTAACGACTCGTTTATTGGCCATTAACCGCAACATCAATTACCGGTCATATATGACATTATTCGCGTAAGCCTAGAACGTCGATTCGTTCCATTACATTATGAAATAATTATTCCAAGTCGTGCTTTGGCTTGTCGTCCAAGAAAGAGGATTTCGCCTTTGACGTTTGCTAATTTGGAGTAAATCGGACGATAAAATTGCTTCAAAAAGCTATTTATATGTATGAATATGACCGAATTTATATTTCGAAAGGGGGGAAAAATGTAAAGAGATACGATCTTCAATTAGACTCCTTACCATAATGGACGGAGATAAATGCAGAGACTTTCGTTCTATAACCCGAGCGACTTCCATTATGCCCGTCTTCCGACGCCGCCCTAAATGAGCTCGAGTTTTTAAACAAAAACATATTTTGTCCGTAATAAAAGAAGTTTCATCCGTTCGTTAAATATTTTAAGGCGTCGTATTGCAGCTTAGAAATTCAACCCCTATTTTAATGGGGCAGTTTTCGAGTTGATTAAAGAAAGGGTCGCCGAGTGCGACGCCGATTCAATTTTATGCGCAATTTGTGACAAATGTAGTCGATTGGTCTCACTTTTGTATCGATTTTGAATTAATGCTAATTTTCACTGTGCAGGCTTCGACGGAGTCGGTACAGGGATAGTTTATCGACGCGTTTTTATCGATGCACGTCCTCCTGCGCTGCAGGGGTGAGGATTTATTATTAAAAAAATCATGCGTTTCAGAGGTCAATCGATGCCCCCGAATTTCGAATTTGAGAAGGTCCCTTTCTCGATTTTATGAGGGGGAATTTTATTTTCCTATCCCGTGAAATAGTAAAAGGGAAATATGGAGGTTTTATGCCCATTTTTTCTTTTATAGTGTTGCTATCGTGGCGTAAAATATGTTTATGCCATTGATAGAAAGCAGCACGTGCCGAAAACGACCAACACGCATTATGCGGTCGTTGCAAACATAATTAATCATAAACGATTCATTTATAAACATACCGAATGGAATTTTTATGGTTCTGATTTATGGGTTTTTAAGCTAAATATTATGACTGTATTTGTTTTTAATTTTGTGGCTTTAAATAGTTTGATGGGGTTCGAACACAAACAGTATCCTTATATTTTTCAATCAGGATGTTTATAATATTGTTATTTTTTTCTCAACTCAACCATCATCTTTGCATCTTCATTTCATTATAAATCATTATATTTAATTAATCTTAAATAGTGATTAGAATACAAACTTTGATCAAACTTATCTAAATTTACTAAATAAGTTTACTTAGGAACTCGAAAAATAAACATTTACGTCGGATAATAAATTCAGAACATTTAGGAAACATATCATCAAATAAGTACGTTAGTTCAAAGTACGGAGAAATAAGTAAATAGCAACGCCAAATAATTTTTAACGGTTATAACGAGGCACTTTCGTTAGTGGCGCTCATTAAAGTAGAGTTCAAACATGTATATAAAATGGTGCTTTCGTTCGTGTACTTGACTTTTAATGAGTCCATATTTCCTAGTATTCGAAGAAATAACATTAAAAACATGTTTCAATTTGAAATTTTGATTTGCTTTAAGATGTTAGGTATAAATGAATATTCAGTGATTATAATATCATCCTTTTTAAAGGCAATTGATCTCTTCTTTGATCTATCAATAGTTTAATTGAAAAATGCTCTTAATATTAAAAAAAAAACTAAATAAATACACTCAAACCTCTTTTTGGGCGACTTTTTTTGTGCGATTTCGAAGTTATGCGGATTTTTTTAAAACATTTTTTTATTTTATTTTATTAAGAGTACGTATTGAGATATTTTGGATTAAATGGAACTCTTTACTACTTTTTCAACATGGTTGACATGACATCTCAAGTTTTAGTTTATTAATTTACTTCAAAAACAAGCCCAAAAATTATTTCTGTGACAAAATAAGGCCAAAAATGACTTGACTGATTTTTTTTTAGACAGTTAGGGAGTTTTTTTTGAGTTAGGGACTATAGTGACATTTTTACTAATTATGAATTATATTGTTGGAAAGAGAAAGTCTATGCAGAACAATGACGACATTGACACTAGTTATACTATTTCTTCCGCAGAACAGAGCGATTTTGAGTCATGTCGAAAATCGCAACGTAAATTATCATATAGCGATGATAGTTTGTAATTAAAATAATTAATATTTCTCTAGTGGATGTCTAGCATTTGAGATGCCAGATGTCAGACATTCTTAAAATTTTACCAATGATGCAAGACGTCCTTCGAATGTTACCAAAAATGTTATTTTTTAATTGCCTTATTGTTTTTATTTTTAACTTTTTTTATACGATTTTGGATATATTTTATATAGAAGTTTCAAAGTTATGCGGTTTTTAAAATCCATGGAATGCATCTTCACTTTTTCAATATGTCACAGCTTTTTTTGTGCGATTTTTCGCAAAACACATCTACCGCACAAAAAAAAGATTTAATAAGTGTACTCAGTTGAAAGTCGATTTATTCTTGTTAAATATTCAACCAAAATTCATGGACTATTTGGATGATCATTAATTAATGTAAATCATGGTTTTGCTCAAAATTTAAAAATCATGTCTTACCCCATGATACATCGTGTGTTATTATGGCATCATGAAATGAATGAGAGTTAATATTTAAAGAAGTAAATGAGCAAATAGTACCAGAGGGAGATCCCCTAAACTTTACAGGTTTAATACATCTTTAATGTGGGTTAAATTGGATTATTTAATAAACAAAAAGGGGAATTATAACCTCTTCAAGACATCATATTTCGTACAAACTTTCACTGCATGCGTAATTTGCTACGTTATACAGATAAGTCTTATGTTCCAAGAGTCAGGGTTGTCGAAATAGAATATTTTTAAACGTTTTGAAAATATACTCAAAATTAAACCTTTAAACCGTCATAGCTTTTTTTTTATCAAAATAACTGTTTTTGTGTTTTGAAATGTATTTTTGATCTAAATAAATAATTATATTGTGTAATTGGTTTAAAGAAAATTATCTCTGAGCATCAAATGTCACAAAAAATGTGCGAATGAATAAAAAATGTCAACTTCTAAATTCTGCAAACAAAAAACTAACAACTATTTTCAACTTATTTTAGTTTTAAAAATATCTCTAGTGTATACCCTTTTCAATGATATGCTACATGTCATATAAATCATTCAATGAGTCGTTAAACTTGAAGAGTTACCAATTTTCCAGGGCCACGGTTAAGAAAATACTTTTTATGTTAAAGATTTTTTTTCTTTTATTTATTTATAAAATTTATTCAAATTGGCCACTTTTAGGATTTCTTTTGTGGGCACCTCTTTCGTGTAAATTAATTATTTTGGCAGCCCTATTCCATGGCTCGCACAGTCTTTAGACCTGACACCACTGGATTTCTTTATCTAGGGACGTGCAAACACTTTTGGATCCTCCTGATATTATTAGAGAAGTTTTATCCTCAAACGAGTGATAGTTTACCAAATGAAGACAGTTTATTCGTGTGCGATGTAGTCAAAAACCAATAATATTTCTAAATGTTTGTAAGAAATACAGCTGAAAACTTATGTTTGAATAGGTCTTATTATGAAATTCATCAAGAACTTATGGTCATATGCCAAACAATGGCTAAGGAAATCAATAATAATGCACATGACGTGTATGCGGCATTTGATTCCATAACATTGTATGTCTGCATAATATTCATAATTTGACATGTGGAATTATTTATGTGCCTATACGAATCATCAAATGCCATACTTAAATAATTGGATAAGCGAAGACAGCCATTGAAACAATCCGTAGAATTGTATAGTGACTTACATAGCATTTGAGGCCAATGGAATGCGAATCATTATCGACCAGCAATACATAATTAATTGATAAGGCTCTAGTTAGCCCCATGACTAAGCGACTTCCTTTGTGCTTTGTGAGAGAAAGGCTTTTGAGTTTCTATAAAAAAAAACATAGTTTTTATTGTACATATATATATTTTATTCATGGATCTCTCGAGTAGTTATTAAAGAATGGCGGTGCTTCAGGAAGCTCTTCATATTTCAAGATAACCACTTTCGGCGAGAACATTACTTTTCATCACATCCGTTCGTGCTAACTGCCAAGTAGAGAAACAAATATAAACAAAGTCCCACCTGCTCCTCCTGAGCCACTTAAATGAGTTATTCGCGAAAATAATACGGGAGAGCTGGATGCTGACATGCTATCCCACGGGAGCTCTACACAAGGACGGTCGAGTACTACTTTAAAATATTTCCGTACCACTTCAGATTATTTTTAATTTTGAACAAGACCTCCGCAAAAGTGCTTCATAAATTAAATTAATCCTCATATTTTACGAATGCTCGCCGTCTATCTGTTATCTTGAAAATCACATTGGGCATTTTCTCAATTTTACCTCGCTGCAATGTTTTAATTATAAAGGATCTATTTAATTTATATAAAATGGACTTTCGGACTGTCATAGTGTCTCGCCAACACGGTGCCACGATACATATGTTTTAATAAATCTCCCGTTAAACAACATGAAATATATTTTCCAAAAAAGTTTACTTTACTCAAGCCCGTAAGCTTGTACTCCATATTAAATTAATTCAACTAATTCAGTGTATACTTCGTTGCTAACACAATTAAAAATAATAAAAAGCTTCAATACCAAAACGAGATTTTTTAAGTTAAATTTGTATAAAGGCGGTAGGGAAATTTGACTTGAACGTCACGAAAAATGAAACTCCAACCAGCAGCAATTGGAAAAGAAAAAGAAAATCGTTTATACTTTCTCTCTCTCCTTGGCATATACCATAGATACGCTATACGCATGCACTGCATCGTCTCTACTATGCAACCACTAGACCAAACAGCTTGCCTATGTTGTAGCGTGGACGATTTACCATCTCCACGTAGTAGCGCTATCAACATCGACATCTTCCATCTCTCTTCAGGTGTAATAAGTTATTTTATCAGCGCCATCTCTTGTGGCCCTGCGGAGACATTGTACCTGCATACCGACCAATCGCTTCTTGCGCGTGTACCGTTGCCGGTTGGGTAGCGACACGTAGGAGGCAGGAGTCGAAAGAGCTTTGATCTCTCTCATCCTCTTGTGTGGAATAAATAGTTATTTAGAGAAGAGATTTTCTTCTATTCGACGCCCGTCTATTCCCATCCATCGTCCAGCAATATCACGGCCTGACAGAAGAACGGACCTGTGCGCTAGCGCGGCTATCCCGATGAGCATGTTGAGACGGGGAGTCACCCGGGAACTCTACCCCCGAGAGCGCCCCCGCCTCAACGTTACAGTGTATATCAAATAATATGAATAAAAGCTTAAATTGCATCTCTTGGCGTTTGTATGCTGTTTTTAGTTTGTTTTCTTTCTTATTGTATTTTGCATAAAATCGCGCAATTCATGACATTCAAAATTCGTGATCTATATTAACAGAATGTCATGCTAACATAAACGATATAAATACTATGATATTAAATTGATTCAAAATACATAATGGATTTATTTGTCTGGGGATATGCTCTATTCTGTCGCACACGCGGTCTCCAGATCTGACACCAATGGATTTCTTTGTCTGGGAAGCGTACCCTATTCCATGTCTTGCACGGTTTCCTAGACCTGACATCACTGAATTTTTTTCTCAGAAGGACGACACAGGTACCTACAAAAGAAATCCTAATTGAAGGAATAAGGGTCACATTACATAAATAAAAAGATGTAGTGCAGTGCATATGAAGCAAAGGCGACCAGTTTGAACAAATTTGAAAATAAATTTAATAAAAACATCATAAGCATAAAAAATATTTTCTTAGCCCTGACCCTGGCAAACTGATACCTTTTCAATGTTAACAACTTATTGAGTGATTTGTTTGGCATGTAGCATATTGTTGAAAAGGGTTTAAACTAGAGAACTTTTTAAAACTAAACTAAGCTAAAAATAGTTGTTAGTTTTTTGTTTAAAGAATTTAGAAGTTGACATTTCTTATTCTTTTGCATATTTTATATGACTTTGGAAGCACAGAAAGGAATTTTATTTGCATTATTTATAACAAAAATACATTTTTCGTAATACAAAAAAAAAGTATTTTGTGCTTTTACGATCACAGATTAAAATGTTACGACAATTTAAAATGAAATTTTGGGTATTTTTTCAGAATGCTTAAGAAGAAAAAATGTATTTCGGACAACCTTAACACTTTGGATATACAGCTTATGTGTTAAACGTAGCAAAAAGAAACCCCTAACTCCCAAAAAATTATTGTCGGTCCATGTCCCAGTATAGGAGAATCATCCTATGTGATATCAATATAAATCTTGAAATAAGTTGATAGCTATGAGCCGGAGAAAAATGTAGTCTCTCGGCATATAACATCAATTTAAATTCCTTTGGCTTGAAGCGATGGTATAAATGATGAAGATGAAGATTGAAATGTGCAAATAGTCCATAGATATTGAAATTCTTCTGCATTGCCAAGTTTTTTTGTGGATGGTGGAGGAGCGCGAAATTTGATATTTTCTAAATTTAAATAAAATATATTCACGTTGATCGTTCCCAAGGAAAATTAGCGACAGATTGATGACTCTGTATTTAAGCAGTTTTGCATGTGTTATTTTTTCCTAAAATATTTTACATTGTTTGGGGCGTTGAAAGCATTTGATTTTTTTTATATGCCACCTGAACGAGAAAGATGGCTTACCGAAGACACCAGCAGAGTCTTTTGCATATCCCAGCCATAACTTATACAATTCACTCCTCCCCGTTTTGCTTTGATGGCGCTCTTTTTTAAAGAGTTTTTCCGCACAAAAAAGCAACGGCGTCAAAAATAGTGCACTCATAAATAACACCGCAAAAACAATTTGCCAAAAAGCACATTTTCGTAGTTGCAGTTTATAAAATTCGTGCGGAATATTAATCCGGAATCGCAATTTACGACCTTTAAATTACGGGAAAGCATAACGTCGGTATTTCAGATAGCCCGTGTCCTGTTGTGAAATTATTATGGTTCAGAATGGACACTGAAAGGCTCCGATTTGCATCATTCGACCATTTTCCGACTCGATTTTATAACATTAATGAACAATGCGGTTGTTTATGATTCTATACCAAATGGAGCAATCGGATTTGTACGTTCAGTCATGCGAACGGAAGGATAGTTTGCTATTCTCTTTATGACACAATGCAGGCAGTTTTATGCTACTAGAAAATGATAACATCGAACGAACTGGAATGACGCAAATCTCTTGATATTATGGGAAAATGGAATGGAAAATTAGCTGTGTTTTATTTAAAATTTTGATTTTGTAAGTGATCTTTCTGGATTCCTTCTAAGTTAATGAAAGATAATGAATCAATTATTTGATTGATCTTCTTATGATACCATATATTTTTTCGGATCTCCATAGGAGAATTTTCTAGGGAAGGATTTTCCTTATGGTGGTTTGCAATTTGCTTTTCATATAAAAAAATCTGATAGGAGAGAATCTTTTGTGTGAATAGCAAAATTACCATTATCATTAAATGATATTTTAATTATTGTTGCAAATTTAGCCAATCATAAGCATCCCAAAAATTCGTAAAATCAATCATTACAATAACGAATTCGAAATTGATATAATATTCGAATATTCGTATATTTTACATATACATATGGGGGTGATTCAAATATAACCCGGAATTTCGCGGTATAAATTCATTAGTGATATTTAAAAATACAAATGGAGTGTCTTTCGTTTTTATTAAGCCTGCTGTCTAATCAGTGGAGAATTGTTAGCACTATTTCTTTCTTTTTTGCATTCTTGATTGCAATTTCGATCGGAAGAAAAACATCGAAAAATTTCCTATTAGAAATATATTTTTTGGTCAGTAATAATTTCTGATTTTAAAAACTCAATAATATATTAGATTATTTTAATATAGGGCAAATATATTAGAATATCGAATATTCGATTGAGACCCCTGATTCCAGTTCAATTTTATAAAAATCTCTGTATTTCATCTAGTATATAAAAATGAATCTTTGTTTGTTCGTATGTAATGCGCTGCCATACCGTTCATCAGATTGCAATAAAACTTCGCCCACTTATTGTTAAAAGTTGCGCGAGTAACATAGGCATAGTTAAATATATAAAAAATAATGTTTGTTTGTCCGTATTTAATGCGCTTCCATACCGTGCATCCAAATGCGATAAAACTTTGTCAACTTACTGTTTAGACTTGCGAGAAAAATATAAGTATAGTAAAAGTATTGTATGACTCAGCATATTGTATATCCCAGTTTTTCATGATAGGCGTCTTTCCTGAACGAGAACTGCTGCTGAAAGAGAAAACTGATCGCCGTTCTTCCGAAACCAAAGACGAATAAACAACCAGAAGACCCAAAAGCGTATCTTTAAGATATTTTGGTATCATTTAAGATTGCCCTAATCAATCCCTATAATATTCATTTAATTGTATAGTATATTTACTATGAAACATGATATGAATGATGAAAAATGATTTTTAAATATATGATAAATATTCAAAAATCATGCCATAAACTAACAAGACAACTAGCATTGGCTCAGTTTGTAAATATATCGATTGCTGTAGATGTATAAAAATACTTTGGTGCGAGAAATATCATTTCCGTAAGCTTTGAGCGCTTATTCCAGTACAACACACTAGGAATGATTTATTGTCGACGTTTTAAAGCTAAAATCGAGCTGTCAATAAATAATGAGTTTTATTTGTGTCAACCTAAGACGCACTAATGGACAAATCGATTAACCGCCACATTCCTTCATACAACACCAATCCAGGCCGAATGCGATCACATTTTCCTCGAATAGCTCCATAATAGTTTTAATCATCGACTTTGGACAGTTCGGGAGGCGAAAATATTTACAGAAATCGATGCCAATTTCTTAATGACTTTCGGGGCAGGGCTTGTTATCGGCGGGTCCAAATAGTTCAGCGACGTTAATTACTGAGGAGCAATTTGAGCAATGGACACCAAAGTGCCCCTAACGTCCCAAGGCGTCGTTTGTTATTTTGCGAAGAAAATGCACGTCAACCTGATCTGCATAATTAAGAGTTTTAGCTCTTTTTCTTTGGACGGTGAGATAAATTTAGCTTTAAACGGGGCATAATTACTGACATAATTGGGTCGGAAGGAGTGAAACTTTTTAATCCAATTAAGGCGCTCTTATTAAAAAAAAAGTTCAGTAAGTAACACCTTATTATACACACATCGCACTTTGTGACATAATTTTCTATAATTGAGCTACATACAAGATATGCGGCGAAATTCTATGCAAAGAGCAAAATGTATTTAAATTCTTAAGATTTATAATTGCAATTACCGCAGTATAATCTTATAAATGTCATACATTTAATTATATCTCTGATTCAATCCAAGTTATGACCTGGATCGGTCCTCTTTTCTTTGTAGTCACTCGCTGCTCTAAATGATTAATCATTGCTTTCTTCAAACAAACAATTTATTTTGAATGCTTTAAAGTTTAGGACTTTGTGTGTAATAGAAGCTTGTGTGTAAAAAAATTGAGCTCGTTTTCAACACTTAGCCTGGTGATCCAAAAGTTGAAAATAATTAAATCATATACATGTATCGAAACTAAACTGGATTGAAACTGATCTGAATACTCCGTTGTGGCAGGGGTGCTCTCGGGGGCAGAGTCCTCGGGCGGCCCCATCCCCCCACGTGCTCGTCGGAATAGCCGCGCGGGTCCGTTCTTCTATCGGGCTGTGACGTTGCTGGACGAATGGATGGGAATATACGGGTGTCAAATAAAAAGATTTTCTTCTCTAAATAACTATGTATTCCACACGAGAGAGAGAGAGAGAGAGAGATCTGGCTGCAGGAAGGACGACCTCCTGCAGTCAAGGTTAACCGACGACTCTCCCGACTCCCGCCTCTTGCGCGTCACTACCCAATCGACAACGACGCACGCGCAAGAAGCGATCAGTCGATATGCAGGCACAATTTCTCCGCAGGGCCATAAGAGATGTCGCTGTTAAAATGATATATTGCACCTGAAGAGAGACGAAAGATGTTGCTGTTAATCTGGCGGATGGTAAATCGCCCACACTATTTTTCTCTCTTATGGGCTCAAATAAGAGGAAGCGTTTCATTTTTCGTGTTGTTTAGGCCAAATTGCCCTACCGCGTTTATGGAAGTTAAGATTAGACTGATCTATTGTCCAAGTGTTTTCTTTCTACCAAAAATTTGCGTCATCTTTAAATCTAAACTGGATAAGTTGAACAATAATGCGAAATTAAAATTAAATACAAAATAAAATTAAGGGAAATGCATTCAGTAAAGCTATTAAATTTTAAATAATCATAAACTTAGATGCTTTATTCGTATGTTCGCCACTTCTCGTCCGTAGAAATCCACTTATCTATCAGGACCGCGCAGCGTATATGAAGCTTGTATATAAATAAATAAACGCTGTTGATATCACACTATATTTGTTCATTTCTTCGCGTGAACATAAATAATAAAATTTAAATCGATTTATTGCTGTTATTATTAGTCGATAAATCTGGGTTATTTATCTATACAATCGTATGATGTACGCAAGATAGTCTCTCCCTCTCTGTCTTTCTTCGAGCTCAACGTGTAAACATGCTCTTTCTGAATCACCGGAATTCGATCGCAAATACGCGACTTAACTCTTCAAAAGGTTAAGCCTACGTCCGCACTTACGTCCGATAATTGATATGATATATTAAGAAGAATATGAATATTATTTAATAACGACTGCCTATCGTTCGTCCAGAATATAAATAATATGTAGAATTCCAACGAAAAACATCTTCAGATATGATCGACTTCTAACGATTTGGTTCAAGCACTTATTTCATTAAAACTGATATATTATGACTTTCTGTGGTTTATTTTCAGACAAACTACTTAATTGATACTGCCAAATCGATCCACATATAAACCGCCAAAATTATTTTTGCTAATTTCCCCGGAGAGCGTTCAGACGTCCCGGAATTAAATCGTTGTTTCCGCTACCGCTTATTTGACAGTCCATTAAACGGAAGCTTCTGCATATGACAGAGGCGTCGTTCGTTTTCCGTGCCGCACGACTGTGGACGCTCCGATTAACGTTCGAGTACGTCCCGGAATCGACGTAAAAGTACGTCATAAAATGTCATTTTACAAGCGCGATAAACAGGACAAAGCACTATGAAAATAATTTCAATACGCTTCCGGTGTCGTCCGGGACGTCGAATGGCGGGAATCAAGTTGTGATAATATTGTCTTCCATAAATGTTATGAAAGTCCTGTCCATCAAACAGGGCGAGAGGGTACATCACTGTAAATGGAATAAGGAGCGAATACGCTTAATGGACTACATTATATTAATATTATACGTGAAGTTGTCATTGATAAGCAAAAATGGATTCCAATGCCACAAACTCCTAAAATACAAATAGTATACAAAATCCAGAATTTTTCATAAAGGTAACTATTTAAATTAAAATATTTTGTTATATTTTTTTATACACCAACCTTCGATTTACGCGGTAGATATAATAAATAGTATGTAAATATGTTGTATTTTTATGAATTTATTCAGATTGTATTTAAATGCTCCTGCATTATTTGAATAGATATTGTTAGCCTATAGTACCCTGTAAGCAAACGCGGTACCCACTTCGAACAACGCTTTCTAATGGACAAGTGTTGATGAAGAATGATGAATACACTGCCTTCTGACATCTTTAATACGTTGACTACCAATACGACCAATACGAGGAGAAGCTGCGCCTTGTGAAGCTGAGGACTACTTTTTCCAAGCTTATGGAAGTGCTCCCACACGCTTTAGATGAGCATTATTTGTGAAATTTAGCAGACACGTGTATAATAAATGTATTCATCGCATAAACTATAATTATTTAAAAATATTAAAAAATGTTGATTTAATGAACAAAAAACTACAAAAAATGTTGATCAAAACACAAACTTTTCTTTGATCGCTCATATTTTTTTTATTTTTCAATATTTCTTTTTAATTATAGTCTAAACTATTCACAATATTATATAAAGTAAAAATATGTTTAATTTTTTTGCTGAAAATCAACTGTATTCAGGACTTAGGACTTCCATGATGAAGAATGTCATCGCTCGCGCACCGACATACAAGGCTCCCTCCACTCCCACTACCATACTTTATCAAAGTTTAAAAAATATTTTTACGTTCAATAAATATTGCCTAGTCAACACATTAAATATCAATATTCTATATTTAATAATTTTCGAAATAAAAAATGTTGAAAAATCGATCACTTTTAAGCCCAACAAGGTAGAAACGTCCCTTAATAAATCAAGACCAAAACTAACAAAACATGTTCTTAAACTAAAAGAACGTTCGACTAGAACCTCTAAAAAAATCATGCAAAGGTTGTTACTCTGATAACTTGAATGTACATGGCAACAAAATTTTCATACAAGCGACCATACTGTTTGTTGCCATGAAGAAAATCTAAGATCAAACTGCAGGAATATAAAGAAGGGCCGCATCGGACATTCTAAATAGCAATTTACACGGAGTATGTGTCCTACAGCGCAAAACGGCAATTCGAAGCTAGCTATATCGTGTCGGTCACCGGTGGCTGACACGGCGTAATTGGAATGAATAAGTGTCGGCCACCGGTGGCTGACATGCCGGATAACGTGTTAAGGTATCAGCTATCTTATGCAACTTCAATTTACGATCAGCTAAAAGTATTTTGTGAACTTTTTTAATGTCTTCTGGAACAAGTACTGAATTTGGATGACCATTCTATATATGACCATAACATTCAAGCGTCTGAATGTTATGAAATTTTGACACGTATTGTTTGAATGTTGGTAATTTCTAAAAATTATATGGATTTGTCAATAGCAGCGCCAACTATATGTTATCCTACGAACTTATTGAGTGATGTGTTAGAATCAAAACGAAAATAACAATAACCTTTTATCGAGATCAAAATACTGTAATACTAATGATACTTGTATATGAATCAACGACTGAAGAAATATACGATATCGGGTCGTAAAATAGCTTTAAATTGATTTTTTAAATGCAATACATATATTAAATGTTAGCGAATATATTAAACATGCAAATACGTTGATATGGCGTATATAAAATAGTGGATATTTTGAATTAAGCCTTTGTCGAGTACGGGATATCATGGGGATGGAAGTAATAATTGGTAAATAGACCATAGCTTAATTATTGTAATTAAATATGCTCATTGGCAGTTGGTGGATGAAAATACACATTGTATGATCTGAATACAATTTTTAGTATATTTGTATAATATTAGTTTTGGAATCAATCTGAAAATACTGCATATTGTACTCATTTACGACCCGACGTGGTTGTAAGTCACTCTCTGATCGAAAAGCTTATCACTTACGTTCACATTGTTTTTACGCCTTATTAAGTTTTTATTGGCAAGGTTATCATGTATTTAATTTCATAATTGAGATTCGTCGTTAAATTTTTCCTTTTTTTCCAATATATTCATATTTTCAATATATTCAACCCTTGAATTACCAATTGATACAATATTTGGATCATTGCACTCCCCATGCCTTAGAGTAAAACGTCATGGCTATTAATTTTCAGCATCCTTTATAAAATGTAAGCAAATTTCACAGAAAACTTTTTTTAAACGGATTTTCAACATATTTCTAATCAAGTTTCATGCATACTTTGCTTTGAATTTTGTAAGCTCTCATCTTTCAAAATCCATTTTTGGATTAAACCGATCCTTAGACGTGCTTTTATGATCCTCATTCGACCTGCTCTACTGGAACAAGCTGTTGACGATAGTAAAAATTTCATAGTTCTCATATGATCGTCTTTCTTCCATATTTTTATTCAGATTTATAATAAAAATACTATATTTTAAACGTGCAAGAATAATTTACGAGTATTCCATTTCATTGAATTCATAAATTTATGAATAAATCATACGCTTGTGCAAATATTTAGAAGCGATAAATATGCCATCGTTGATATTACAAATATTGACATTTCCGAATAATCAGTTTGCTCTAATGTTCGATTTGTTTTTGGCATTATATAATAAATGTTCTATTATCTTGTTTCAGGAATGTCCAACAGGAATGGTTGACGAAGACAGCTTCAAGCATATCTTTTCGCAATTCTTCCCGCAAGGAGGTAATTAATTTCATTTATATTACCATCCCGTATTATTTCTGGAGATTTCCCAAAAGATTATCGCTTTATTGTTTTATCCGAAAATAATTATGGCCGAAAGAGATTTTTCTTTAATACCGTGGAATGATGAAGGCGTTGACGTCTTTATTGAATTGTTAGGCCAAGAAAAAATGTTTGTTCAATCCTTTTGTTCTGATAAAATATATTTAGGTAGCTTAACGCGTAGGCGGACACGTCTGCATTATGCGTCGCCTTTTCATATCAAATACTCAAAAATGTTAAATATAAAAATATCTGCTGTGACAGGCATGAATTGTCATGTTTATATGCTTTAAAATATAATTTACTTGTTAGAAGCATCTAAATTATAAGTAAAAGTTCATTGTAGAATATGAATCACCGGCATTGTTCTACTTGAGCAATATGTTTAGCTTAAGGGCTCAGTTGAGATATAAACTTTTTCTTTGAATGTGTATGTGCAATCCAATTTCTTGCTCAGAGTCTCCAGGGCCTAATTCTTACAGACTTCTCAGGTAATTACAGTTGGTTTGATTAAGCCTACCAAGGTCTCAGACAAAGAAATGCCATCTTAAAGGACCACAGCGGATTAAACTCAAATGTATTTGAGAGCGCCATGTAAACCCAATTTATTTTTTTAAATTAAGCGATCAACTGGCTTTTCCCAAGTCTTTTCTATTAATTTGAGTAAATCTTATTTCTTAACACGTACATAAATATCTTCTTAGAGTTTCACTATCTATTTTGTTTCACTAGAGTTTCACTATCTACTATGGTATACAAACACGAATTAATAACGTGAATATTATTCTGCAGCTAAGTCTATAAACTAACAAACTATACCAATATTTAGTCCAACCTTTTTTTTTGCGAAGAGGACTATTCAAAAGACACTGACATTCTGGTGGTAGTGTCCTCTTCGGCTGCCATTCGGCTACTAATTAAGTATTGCACAAGAGTGACAGCGATGTGTCCCGGGCTCTCCATTTGCCTCTTTCCGAATGTCATTCTTCTGCTGTTGTTCGTCGTCTTGTACGTTCAGCATCCTCCTTCCGCCGCAAAGCACAGACGGTCTCCTGATCTGACACCATTGGATTTCTTTGTCTTTTTTTTGTTTGCGAAGGGGGGGAATCTTCAAAAGACGCCACCATTTTGGTGGTAGTGTAGGATTTTTATCCACTAAACCCCCCTCCTCTTCGGCTGTCACCCGGCTACTAATTAAGTATTGCACAAGAGTGGCAGCGATGTGTCGTCATTCTACTACTATTGTTCGTCGTATTGTACGTTCAGCATCCTTCTTCTGCCACATAGCGCAAGTCGTGTATTTGCACCACGCATTCCATGCCTTAGCATCCGTTAACATTGAAGATATCATGTTGCTAGGGGAGAGCGAGCTGATTCCCAGCTCCTCCCGTAGGATGTCCCTTTTGGTGCTCCAAGCTGGACAGACAAATATCGTGTGTGCAGCATCGTCGCACTCCACTCCGCAGTATTGGCACTCCAGGCCGATCTCTTTGCCTATTTTGTGTAGGTAGCTACCAAAACAGCCGTGCCCGGCAAGGACCTGGGTCAGGTGGTAGCACAGTTGACCATGCTTTCTGGCTACCCAGGTTCTTAGGTTCGGTATCAGCTCGTGCGTTCACCGACCTTTAGCGGAGTTGTCCCATCGGGAATACCACGCCACTATGGTGCTTTGCTTACCGTTATTATTTTCTTTACCTTTCTGTATTGCCTGTGATATGCAACAATCACTCTGATTACGCTCCTTCTCTGGATTCTGGCCACGTTGAGCCTGGCCCTTTCAATTTGTAGTGCCACCATGTAACAGTACCGAGTGCACTATCTCGTTGTAGAGGTGCCTCCTGTTTATTTTTTGTCCACCAATGTTGGGCATCAACCTGGCCAGATTCTCCGCGATGCTGACCACCTTCGCTGTCACCTTCTCCGTGTGGGTGACGAATTGGAGTTTGTCATCAATCTCCACCCCCAAATACCGAATGGATCTTGAGTATTTAATCTCGCAACCCCCGATCCTCAGGGGTGCTCAGCTCCTGTCAGCCACTTCTTGGCCTTCCTCAGCGTGTCCTCGGCAGGTCGTTCGCAGGATCTCCGTGGATTTGGCGGTGACTAGGATGGCAACGTTATCAGCAAAGGTGACCATTTTGACTCCGTCCATTAGCGGCGTTCTCAGCAGTCCGTCGTACATTATGTTCCACAGAGCGGATCCAAGCACCAACCCCTGTGAAACGCCTGCCGTAACTGGTTTTTCTCTTCTTTCCCCGTCGGCGTCTTCGTAGATAAGAGTTCTACTGCGCAGGTAGCTCTCTATCATTCTGGTGAGGTATAGTGGGGTGTCAATTTTCTTCAAGACCCTGAGGATCAGATGCCATCTTGCCGAGTGGAAAGCATTCTTGGGGTCTAGTGTAATCATTATCGCGTGTCTACTGGCTTTTACGCTGCCACACCACGCCTGTTTTATCGTGTCTACAATTTGAGTGATGGCATCGATTGTGGAGCGGCCTACACGGAAGCCGCACTGCTATGGGGAGAGTCCCGTTTCAATATGCTGCTGGAGTCGCTGGAGGATAAGTCTCTCTGTACTGTACGTCGATGAACCTGGAAGTGCTTTCCCTTTGGGGATGAGAACCAGTTTCTGCCTTTTTCGTGGTTCTGGGAAGATCCCTTCCGCTAGGCAGGTGTTGTATACTGTCAGCAGGAGGTTCGGGTTGGTATCGGCGACCAGGTCGATGACTACGTTGGGGACACCATCTAGTCTCGGAGTTTTATTGTGCGCCAGCCGCTTCATAGCCGTGGCGAGCTCTCCCGTAGTTCCATATCATCTTCGCCAACCGGGGTAGCCACCGATGCTCCGGTCAGTGTTGACGGAATAGCACAGCTCGTCCCACCAATCTTAACCCTTTGAGTAGTGACCTAATTTAAATACGCGATCATCCTACCATACAGGTTAATAGCGGTCTAATTATTATAGCTTTGATTTGAGCTTTCGCACATAAGTACACACCCTTAGTACATCGATATTAACATCAAAACTAGTATGTAGCAGTCGATCAAATGTTTGTTTTCTTTAATTCGATGTATTATGAAAACAAGTTTGCGAAACCTGAAACCAAGTATGTTTCTAATTACTCAATTTTCTTTCAGATGCCACAAACTACGCGCATTACGTCTTCAACACGATTAAACACAAACAACAAGGAGGCAAAATTAATTTTGAGGTAAGACTTTCTGCAAACTATAATCGCTTAATATAATCGTCATACATTTTAGTCACTCAATTACGCCCCGAAGATGGTATTAACACGCGCCCTATCCAAACATGAGGCGCTGAAACTTTTCCATGGCTTTCGCACATGTCGTTAATAATAATTCCGCGTTAAACCTGAAAAAATCGGCAGCCAAATAAGAAAAAACTCGATGTTTTCCTGTCATTTTTTCCGAATGGGTCCCTTTATTGCTTCGGAGGAAATTATTTTTCCGATTTCCCGAAGCGATAGAACGTTCAGACTTCGGGAAATGGTATTTTATCACAGCGCAAAATCTTAAGCGACACATTTATAATACACGCAAAGACGCCGTGTGTTTTTATTTGTGGTGACGTTCTTTACTTGTGTTTACACATTACCTTCTTTTTGAAACCGTCGAATTGAAAGCTCACTTACGAATAAGCTCTGCGGGACAACTTTGACGAATAAATTTTATGGAAGCCTCTTAGCGCGAAAAAACCGCATGAAAAGTTTCAAATTTTAAGCCCTAAGAGCATTTATTTCGATTCGAAAAGTTGGACAGGCTTATTCAAATCTTTATTTTTGATAGCATTCAAAGATTTCACGTCACTTCATAGCATACTACCACCAAGTGTATAATCAGTTAAAATCTTTCAAACAATGAACCTTTCCATTTTTTTTTTCGTCTTTTGGTTTAAAATCACAAAAAAGACAAAGAGTCGTCCAGAAGTCTTGGCCGCGGATGACATGCTTTTTCCATATATGCAAATCAGTCAATCATAGGATTTCAATCAATTAGTCAATCATAGTAATAATTAAAGCAAATAGTTAGATGATATTTAATCAGGTATATAATGGAAATGGAGATCTTTATCAGGACATAAGCATATGAATTTAGCATTGGATGATTTCAAATAACATAAGATTGCCTTGTATCTTGTAAACTTGATATTATGGATGCAAATCCTTATTTATAGTATCGTTTTGAGCTTTGGCTTCGACTTTAAAAATAAAATATTTTGCGGATTGTTTTATGCAGCCATTTGTATACACGCAGGATCTCAGCACAAGATCGGAGCCATAAAAGCGGCATCAAAAGCGCCGATAAGAATATATTTTTATTGGATCAATTTGGCGATCCTTTTACAAAAGACAATCCGTAGACCCTTCCTCGAGCAATAAACGGGAGCGAATTGTATGTTAAACACTGGGGCAAATGAGAACGGGGCCGTTCCAAAAATGGCTTCCAGCAAATTCCCCAACATGAATTTAAACACAAGCGATCCTCATAGTGCATTTATCCTCATCAGACGTGTTTAATCCGGCTGTTCGGGGTTTGATGTTAGCGTAATCTGTACCAATGGTGAAATATATCAGGCACTCTAAAATAGGGGTGTTGCCAGTCTCTGATACTGTTGATAGAGTAGAAAGACAGGTGAGAATGGGGGAGTACGTTGTTTGAATAGGCGACGTATAATGGAGCAAACGACCTAGTTTATGTTCCCAGCGACACACTACCTTTAGAAAAAGTATACCACATGTTTATTTCAGAATTCTTCTACGAAAAAATCCCCGTTTTGTGATGTATACAATGTTTGTACGAATCAAATGGATTCGATTCGAATTGCGCTTTTAGCATTAATAATTCTGGACTGGGTTGTGAATCAATGATCTATCATCAATTATATAATAGATTGTCCAGTCGAAAATGTCGTTTTTTTCCATATGTACTTACTTTTTGACCAACATTTTTTTTTTAAAAATCATAAATATATGAGAGGTGAAATGAAGAATCGAAAAATATTTTATATCAAAACCCGTTGAATTTTATTCTTCTGGAACAAAAAAAAGAAGTTGTAATTTTTTATGCGAATTCGCATTAAAAAAATATAAGCGTCATCCACATTTAGAACTTTCAAATGTAAAAATAGTGTTTCTTCCACCCAATACGACATGTTTAATTCAATCACTAGATCAGGACATCATTTCCACGTTTAAATATTACACTTGGGTCTGTTTTTATGCGAATCTTTTTTATGCGATTTTGAAGTTATGCGGTTTTTAAAATTAATGGAATCTATCCCTCATTTTTCTATAGAAAACAACGCCTTTTTTCATGCGAATGCGCATTAAATTTTTTTTAAATTAACACTAGTGCAAGTCACAACCGTTAAAGTGTGTGTGTGTATAGGGCGATGGGTGGAGAAGACTTTGATACTTTTTTCACAAAATTATGTCCATTAATTGCTTGAGGAATACTCCCTTAAATGATAATATTAGCAAAGAAACAGAAGACGATATTGAAGTGGAAGAAACTCCTGCCCTCCTTACTGTAAAAATTATAAAAGAAACTAGTCAATCTATTTATTGTACATGACTCAAATTCTAAACGTGCTTTCAAATTCCAACACCACCTTAAGAATTGCATGTCTTCATATCACGAGCTCTGAAAAAAAATATTGGTTAATCTTCGCAAAGTTTTTTTTATGCGATTTTTACTACATTTCATTACTTTGATTTGAAGTTATGCGATTTTTAAAAATAATGGAACCTATCCCTAAGTTTTCTATGTAGTTCAAGTATTTTTGTATGCGGATTTTTTATATGCGATGGACATATTTATCGCATAAAAACAGATTGAATTATCATTATTTAAGATCCTGCACAAATTGTAATCAAATTTTCTCCAAGCACAGACAGTTCATTTAAATTTTTGAGCGTTCCCATGGACGCACTGTCTATAATTAACAGATGATACCATCTTGCACTTCAAATAATATTATTTATTCCCTATACACGTACGACAAAAATAATATTCAAATGCTTAAAATTTCGATTAAACAAAATATTATGATTGTTTACGAACCAATTCGTATTGAAATTGTTCGATTGTTATTTGGCCCGGGGCGCCCAAAAACAACATTGCACAATCAGCTCGGGATTGATCTTATAAAGGTCACTCTACAAGAAAAAGCAAACAGAACCCTTTTATTCCAAACAATAAAAAAAACATGTTTGTATTTGTGTTTTTATCGCATACACTCACTTTTGTTATTCCACAATCGTCCGAAGAGATCGAAAGTAATTTTATTACGGAGGCGTCAAATGTAGGATAATACACCGAGACATGGGATACTGCGGTACTATATGGGGATAATAAATTGAACTTCCATATCCATGCTGCCATCATAGGGATTCGCCCGGGGGTCGTACCTTTTTGCGAGTTACTATTTATTTGAGGTTGATCGACGGCTCCGCGAACAAATTGTATTGTAAAAGTATCGACCGCGGCACAATTTCTTACTCGCCATATATAGAATCAATTTATAGGCTATTGTACAATAGGTTTATTGAAATATTAAAAATTTACGTAATTATTTCATGGTTTAGTCCCTAATACGGAGAAAATGGCTTGGTCGAGCAGTAATGACGCAGACGTCAGAATATCAATCTATTACCCAGTCACGATATATCCTCATAATAGATCGATTACAATTGTCTCCGGGACGCTATGGTGTATTTATATGGAAGTTATGAAACACCATAACGACTCATTTTCGAGGAAAATTTCAGAGTTTTTCATTAGATTGCTGTGGAACGATCGTACGTTTCATTGTTACAATTGCACACTGTCATCGATAATTTAATGGCACGCCATGTTCCCGACATGTTATCTTAAATTTATTAGTGCATTACAGGTCACTGGAAACTATGTCACGATATGTTGCAATTTCATGTCGTCTTGGGACTCTGATGGTTTCTATTTGATCAGATATGCCCAAGGCATATAAATCATAATTTTACAATTACAAGTGATTTTCATATATTGATTTTGTATCCCCCTCAATAACTTGTATTTCGTAATAAGTGATCCATGGATCTAAACAAAAGATTATTATAGCACCATTTGTTCATTAATTATTAACAACATATTATACAGGATGTTTTGCACATGGACCGACAAATTTTGACACAAGGACTCCCTTTCCAACGATGTGCTATATGCCATACAAATCATTCAATAAGTCTTTAACTTGAAGAGTTATCCATTTGGCAGGGCTAGGGTTAAGAAAATACTTTTTATATTACTATTCCATGGCTCGCACGGTCTACAGACCTGACACCACTGGATTTTTTTGTCTGGAGACGTGCCCTATTTTCTGGCTCGCACAGTCTATAGGTCTGACATCACTGGATTTCTTTGTCTGGGGATGTGCCCTATTGCGTGGTTCGCACGGTCTCCAGTCCTTTTTTATTTTTTTCCTATGGGAAGGGGAATCTTGCATAAGACACCCTGGCTTTGATCCCAGAGTATTGTCAGATTCTTACTGACTAAACCCGTCCCATGTCCTTCTCTGACCCCCTGAGTATTGTTTTCCACATTGCTTCAGGAGGACAGGTAGCCTGGCCTTAGGCCTTAGGTAATTGGCCCTAGTTTTGGAGAGCCGCTCTGCGCCAAAGGTCCCAGTTCTTCTTGCTTGTCATCATGCTATGGACCATGTTGTCAACGTTGAGCTTGGCTACGCCGAGTGCTTGTTTCAACGTGTTTCTCTGGGGTGTCAAAGCCTCACAGCCCTGTGAGCACCTGAGTCAAGCGATAGGTCGTTTCAGCGTGTCACCGTGGCTTACGACCGGAATAAGTCGGTAGGTCCATCTTCCCTTGTTGGACTGATCCCATCTCTATTGCCAAGGCTTCCCTCAGTTTCTAGTCGTGGGTCTCCTAACCTGACACCACAAAATTTTCACCTTCAAATTGATCACCTCTGCTTCGTATGCACGCACTATACCTTTTTCTTATTTCAACTGTATTATTTTTTTAATTAGAATTTATTTTGTGGGCACTTCTGTCGTGGTGTCAGGTCTGAGGATAAAGAAATCCAGTGGTGTCAGGTCTGGAGATCGTGCATGTCAGGAAATAGGGCACGTCTCCAGACAAAGAAATCCAGTGGTGTAAGAAATGTAGACGGTGCGATCCACGGAATAGGACATGTCCTCAGACAAAGAAATCCAATGGTGTCAGGTCTGGTAATCATGCGAGCCACGGCACAAGCTTGCCAAAATAATTAATTTACACAACAGAAGTACTTTCTTATACCAAACAAACTTTGTGGATAATTTTATGTATTTAAGAATTCTGTTTGTTGATATTTTAAAACTGAATAATACCGTGAATATGGTGAATTTAATACATTTGTGTTTCCGTGAGAATGCTCAAATATTTTTAGGCTAAATGCGACATGGTGAAAATTGAATCATAGTAGTGAAAATATATCAAACATTCAACATAAAAAAATAACCATTATTGAAGATGTTGTTTCATCTTTTAATGTTTTTAAACTATTTTTTCTTCCCGTTATCGATTTTTTAATATGATTTGTATCATTTAAGACAAATTTAGGGTGATTTTGAATAGTCCAAGCTTAGAATATTGAATATCTACAATGGAATTACTAATGATTTTACCAAAACTAAAAAAAAATGTAAAATAATACACTCGATTTTTTGCGCGGTTTTGATATAACACGCTTAAGAAACTCATTTTTTTCGCTTTAACACACCTAAAAATATTATAAATACGTATATGTATTTATAGAAGTGAACATTTTGCACTCTTGTCTATATTTGATATTAATTTAAGACTACCATTTTTATATGAACAAATTTTCTTTCTTTGCACTGTAGTCTTTGGGTCGTATATCTAGTACAAAAAAAGATTGATTGTATGTTTTAAAATCAATTTAATATAATTGAACCAGTAGAGTGATCATTTAGAGAGGAACCATTGCAAAGATTTATAAATCTAGGTGCTGAATTCTAATTAAGCAGAATTTCTTCGGCCACTTATGTCTTATTGTAGCAGATAATTTTTTACATTCTTTGATTGACTTCAATCATGCTTTCAAGACTCAATTTAAGCCTATTAAAACAATCGTTGTACATTAATAATTATGTAATTAGATGGTGAGAAAATGAATTGAATAAGATTTTTCAATAATCCTTACAAATCATTTACTCAAAATTAGCCCTGCCCGATTTTGTTAATCATCTCGGTATTTTTTCCACAGACTGGGTATAAACCAGATCCATTAAAAAAATTAATAATAAAATTGATATTTAACTTCAAAACAATAGTTTAATATCATTTATTAGTATGGAAGCAATACTATGTTAGTATGGAAGATAAGTTCGCAACTTCTTGACGCCGTATGAATTATAATATAAAATCTAGAGTTCTAAACTTCTCCGTATTTCTCACAATATCTTTAATAGAAACAATGAGCCACGTAGTGCAACTTTGAGAATTAAATATTTTCACGAGTACAACATAAGTATTAGGAATAACATTTTCAGCGTTTAAGGTCGGAAATAAAATTAAAAAGATCGCAGATAAACTCGGTGCCAAAAGCACCGTACGAAAAGGGTTTTCGTGGCTATGAAATAATATTTTATTACCTATGGATAAAGCCAGGAATTGGCTCGTTCAATGAGACCTACGGTGAATGTGAAAGGCTTTATTTCTTCCGACGAAAAGTGCAAAATCGGAAGCAAAACGATCGACAACCATGAATCATATAAAATGTTCGGATATCAATTTTGATTCAAATTTATTCGCTATTATTATGCGAGCTAGAATTTTGTGCTGATCTTATCAACAATTAAAATATTTCAACGCGGTGGCGGACACGTCTGCAACGTCATTTTTCCATAGCAAAAATGACTCACAATGCAGACGTGTCCGTCAACGCGTTAAATAAGTACCACGTGAAAATAATGATAATTTAATGCACAGTGAATGAATGTATGAACGGATAATGATCATAAATGAAAGCAATCTTTCAAAATTGATTAGCATCCATTTATTGGGTCGATGCAAAAGTTTTTGCGTCTTTTCCCAAACTATTATTTTATGTAAATGATGCCTTCTACTTGCTTTCTACTCAATTTTGTTTGGACCAGCGAGTGATGAAAAGCCCTAAGTCCTTTGGTGTGGTAACAATTTAAATACCATAATTGATGCTGATCTACGTCAAAACGTAGAAAGAAATATTAATAAATAGATATAAATATTAATTAATAAAAAAAATTTGGACCAAATTATACACTACATTTCTAATACATTTTTTTAAATAAAAAAACTAACTGCTATGGCTAACAATGGAGATTATATGATTGACTGATATAATAGCAATTTTGAAAGAAAGCAAAAATATATTTCTTTAAAGAAATACGTAAAAAAATTTGCATCGACCCAATAAAAGTCAAAAAGTTATTATGTTACGATTAAAACGCCTTTTTTATTAATGTCAAACGGAGATATTAAAAACATGTTACCACTTGGTCACGTCCATTTCCAAATTATTCTCTCAGTCACCGAATGGTTTCTGTGATTTTTTTTTACATTTTAATAATAATTTGAAAAAAAACCCACTGCGTGGTTTATTGCTTGACGTCAAACTTCATTTCTCCAGACCAATATGTGCCAACATGGAGCATCCATAAAATATTTTTATAATGCTTATGACATTCCCGCAAGCGTAAACAGTAAATTAACAAAGTTTTATCGCAATCGGACGAAGCGGCATAGAAGCGCATTAAATACGGACAAACAAATATTGATTTTTATATATTAAGCATGCCTATGTTACTCGCGCAATCTTCAGCAATAAATTGACGAAGTTTTATCGCAATCTGATGAATAATATGGCAGCGTATTATATACGAACAAACAGATATTTATTTTAATTCTTGCATTTTCTTGCAATTTATTCCATTTTAATATATATTCTTGCTAGTTTTATGGCTTCTTTTCTTTTTGATTTTTCGCCTTCAGGGCATTACGCCTCGTATTTCTCTATAGTTTGAGCTTTCATCTTCATATAAGCTTTTTATTCTGTATCGTATTTACCTTTACTTGCTTTGGATCTCTTTCAATATAATCCTTTTCAATTATGGCCTTTTGCTTAACATCGTATTTAGCTTTCTTAGTGGGAAGCTCTTTATCTTTTCTTCACATACCAACATGCAACAACTATAAGAAGGAATCATACAAAGGATCAAATAAGTATACTTAATTAAGCTGAGACGATCGTAATTAGCTTAATTAATTTTGCATAAATTGAAAATGTGATGATCGGCTTTTTTATTTGCTAAATTCATGTACGGGGTTGAATCCCCACAATCTGCGTATCGAAATTCACTCTCGTTCAATTTAGGGGATGGAAGCGCGCTTACGTAGCGCTTCCCTTTATTACGCGGCTGTTCTTATTTACGACCCGGCAGCAATTCGTGAAGGCTTTAGCAACAATCAGGAAATACTGGGATGTTTAAGAGCGTCGCCGTTGAACCATTTCTCAATTAAATATCTTCCGTCCTTTGGTTTTCGACAATTGCCATCATCCCTAAACCCTGTCAAAAGCTCTCGAGGGCCCCAGGAGCCGGAACGGAGGAATCGCACAATAAAAATTCCACGACAACAGGATTAAGGTATAATTAATTAATGGCTTCGAAATATTTCAGGTGTAGATTGTGTTTATAGTTCCGACGCGCAATAATTCGCCATGGCGAACGTAAATTGCCAAGACAGCGAGGAAAATCCACTCGAAACTTTCATATACACTCGTCTTCAAAGCTGTGGATAATGGATGGAAGCCTTGTTATTAAACGTGGGCTTTTTTAATCTGAAGAACTTTAATATAATCCGGCACGTTACAATTACATCAACGCGATGTTAATGGCATTTTCTAATAAAGCTGTTGAAATTTACACAAAAGCATCACAAATTAAAAACAAACATTTTCTCATTGCGTTGAGGTATGCCGACTTGGACGTTTAATAAATTTGATAGGTGGTCGTTTATTTAAAAATGTTTCGGGCGTTGTACGGTTAAGTATTTCTTATGGAAAACGTTTTGAGGAAATCGTTTTCGGGAAAACACAATTTCCTTTGTACATTTGAATACACAGCCGAAATATTGTGGCAATGTTTGTAGTGCACACATACATTTTTATTTATGAAATACATTTAAAATTAGAATATTTGCTTGAAAAAATTAAATATGCATACTTAAAAATCGTAATTATTGCAGGGGTTGTAAATTTGAGCGATGCAGTAGAACTATACTAAAGAACATTTATTACCACACTTCAATCTACAAGGCTTTTTCCTAAAATTCAGAACAGATCTGCTTCAAAATTATAATGCAGACACATGCAATATATTGCAAGATTATGGCTTTCTTATTAGCATGATCTCCAAGTTTCATTTTTTTAATGCAATCACCTGGATAAATCTGTTGAGGGGTACTTTCGCGACATTTTCGGTATGGAATTCAGATGATTGAGCAGCAAAAAAAAAACTACTCAATACTACTAGTTTCTTCCAAAATAAAATCCTACGAACTTATTGAGCAATGTTTTATGTTTAATTAGATGGATTTTGAGTTTGGAGTTTCTTAAATTACATATATATAGTCTTATATGCTTAAAATTTACAAAATGTTGATGATAGAATAATGATATCAAATAATACATAGGGGCAAATAATACATAGGGTTTAAGAGGGACTTTTGCTATGCTTCATACATAAGCCCTATGCCTATAAGTGTTAGGGTTGTCGAAATAGATTTTTTTTATCTTGCAAAAATACCCAAAATTTCACCTTTAAACAGTCATAACTTTTTTATCTGTAGACGTAATAGCACGGAATAACAGTGGTGTCAGATCTGAAGACCGTACGAGCCACAAAATAGGGCATGATCTCAGACAAAGAAATTCAGTGGTGTCAGATCTGAATTTAAAAAAATTTCAACATTTGGAAAAATTTAAGAATGACCACCTTAACCCCCAAAAGAATTTTGCCGGTCCATGTGCAAAACACCCTGTATTAATCTGGGCGAAATTAATTCGCCAGATTAACAGCGACATCTTCCGTCTCTCTTTAGGTGCAATGTGAAATTTAAACAGCGCCATCTTGCTACCTGCAATTACCGACGCATCGCTTCGATCGCTTCTTGCGCGTGCACCGTTAAAGAGTCATCAATTGGCCTTGGCTGCGGGAGGATGTCCTTCTCGCAGCCAGATCTCTCTCTCTTGTGCTGTATAAAAAGTTGCCTAGAGAAAAGAGTATTTTTATTTGACGCCCGTCCACAATCCACGATCCATCGTCCATGCGCGAAAAAATGCGATTAATTTTCGAAACAAGAAAAAAATCGATTTGTTTAATATAATTTTTTGATTTTGTGATTGATACGACAGAACTTAATAAAAAAAACCATCAACGATATGATCGAAATTATTCGCAAGCTGCGAATTGGAATAAGCAATTCATTCATATGGAACATTTATCTCTTTATTCTTCAACGCTTTCCACGATAAAGTACAATCGATCGGATGTTGTTGATGTCGTGGAGAAATGAATTTAAATTAAAAATGTTTTCTAAGAAAATCCAATTTCAATATTCAATAGATTTCAAAATTAATACTCGTTATAACCGTGTTCATCTGTAATTAGACAATATAAATCGATCATTTTATTTGTATGTTGTTATCAATCATTAATATATGGTATGATAGACGAATGTTCAAGATTTATGTATTAAAATGATGTTCATAAAATGTTTGAATATTTAGTTTAAAATTAAAATTAGCAATCTGTTTGATTACCAAATCCCTTTGTTTTCGCAACATGACAGCAGTCAATTCTGCGCGTTTATTTATAGGATAATTTTAGTGAATCTTTCATCCACGCAAAGGATACGTCGGACGTCGGCAGGTTTATATTTTATTCGTCCTGATTAGGCGTAATGGCCCGAAAGAATTCGATGTTAAACTTTTGTGCTGAAAAAAATATGCAAGTGTACGAGACTGCTGAAGTTTCTGGTTGCTTCGGACTCACCTACGGGGTGGCCTATTTTGGAAAAACGCCAAAACGAAAGCCATTATGGTTCCTTTGTGCAGCGACTTGAGCCCTATGAACTATGACAATGGTAGTGTCATTAGCATTCGAGATATATTTAAATGTATATGTGGAAGCACACGAAAAGAATAAACAAGCTGAAAACGCCATCGACGAGGCTATTGATTGTTTGGACTGCATGTTTGAATAGTGGAAACATGTCGAATATCGTGGATAAATAATGTTTCCATACAGGATTTGGCAATACTTTTTAAATTTAAGCATCCAATGCACTTGCAAAAGATCCAATTTAAACAAAAAATAATACTTCTTATAATTTAAAGGAACTAATCCATTAGATTTCGATCTGATTTACGTTTGACCATCTTCCATTCCCATATATTCCAGAGGCTCACTCGAAAAGTTGCGGGATTAACTGGCTTAGTTCTATTGTATTATACTACACACAAGCGCTCGTCATAAATATTAAAGTCTATTTCAACTTGGGTTTCACACCAGTCCACTAAGTGAACCTGACTTTCCTAACAGACTCGAAAAACTTTATTCTCCAAGACCTATTGTGAACCCGGCAAGTTATAAAGTAATTTATATCCAATGCAGATTGCCATCTTACCTACATACATTATGCAAATTGACGAACTATTCTAATGCGTCTTGAATTTCAAAGACTCAAACGGTCTTTGAGTCTTTAATTTAGATCATTTTGAGATTTCGTTTCCTTGGATGCTATAATATATTTATCAATTGTGAATTTATAATTAATACCGTGTCGACATTTGATATTTTGTTCTTAACAAACGTAGTTCATGTATATGGGATCGTTTTTGCCACATGTCCTGCCTACGTCCTTTTGTCTTCAAAATTTATTATTTTTGCACCCCAAACCAGCTTAGATCATTTTTGGCTTATTAATGCTATATTTTTGAAGATATATTCAAATTCATCGAACAAGATTGTTGATGATACATTCACATTTGCACACACACTGCAATGTAAAAATATCACTTTCATTTATAGTCATTTAAAAATATTACAGGGAAGCCTTTAAGTGATTATTATGCACTTTAAGAAATAAGCATTTTTCTTGATAATAATATAAAAAACGTACAATTATTTTTACAAATAGTTTTATAAGAATTGAGAGTGAAAATGACAAAGAAGTTCATACATATGCAAAAACAATACATCAAATTTTAAAACAATGTGTATATATATTAGGGGGACCCGAAAGTATTCGTACATTTTGATACCTTATGTTTAAACTTAGTCTGTGGCCAGACACAGAGACGAAAAAATCTTTATAAGTAATATTTTTTGTAGAACTATTGATAAACATTATTTTTGTGCAACAGATTTGTTTTTATAGTAAAGAGTAAAATTTCCAGACCTAAAACTAACGAAGTTCACATGCTACATTATATGCTGATATTTTTGAATTGGATTGGAATGTCATAATAATCAGTTAAACACTCAAAGATGTTTATGAAGAAGTGGTAATAATCCACAGATATTGATTACACAATTTTAAATCGGGCAATAGAAGTTTAAGGGATGAACCAACAACTGGAAGATCTTCGAATTTTGATAACGATTCATTAATATCCTAATCAAGTCAGATCCACGAAAAACGAAGAAACGAAGATTGGAATCCCATTGGGATCCTATTGGAATCTTTTAAAACTCCTCGGAAAATGAATAGGATGGATATTATGGGATAGGATGGATACCGCACGCTTTCACCAAACAAAACAAAAACGAGTGATGAAACATGTGCAAAACCTTCTAAACAACACAAAAAATTAGTCCTTTTTTGAATAGAATTGTAATTGATGATAAAAAATTGCTTATTTACAATAATATGCAATGAAAAAATCAATGGCTTTCTCGAAAAGAACCGCAAATTCCAACCCCTAAGTCATAATTGGTTATAAAAAACGGTTATTTTGTGCAATGGTGGAATATGTGGGGAATAATTCCTTTTAAATTAATGAAACCAGAAGAAACTATAACTCCACAAGCTTATTGTCGATAGTTAGAAGTTTTACATCAAAAATTTAAAGAAAAACCTCTGTATTTATACAATAGAATGAAGACAATAACGCTGTTAACAGCGACATCTTCCATCTCTCTTCAATGTGCAATGTGTTATTTTAACAGCGCCATCTCTTGTGGCCCTGCGGAGACATTGCACCTACATACCGATCGATCACTTCTTGCGCGTGCTCCGTTACCGGTTGGGTAGTGACGCGCAGGAGGCGGGAGTCGAGAGAGTCGTTGGTTAACCTTGGCTGTGGGAGGTCGTCCTTCCTGCAGCCAGATCTATCTCTCTCTCACTCGTGTGGAAAAAATAGTTATTTAGAGAAGAGAGTCTTTCTATTCGACGCCCCGTCTATTCCCATCCATTCGAGCGCCCCCACCTTAACGTTAAAGTATGATGCATTTTTTTTGCAATCTGAATTTGAGCCCTAAACCTTTACAATGTAAATTCAAGATCAATTATATTAATATTTGGTCAAATTCAAATTTTTTCAATATATTTTAGAAGCTATCCACATTTTAATTCTTAAGGTTAAGTACGTCTTTGAATTTAAGTCATTCGTTTTTAAAAAATCGCAGAATTACATTTCTCGCTTAATCGTCTCTTTTTCCAATTCCCCCCCATATCTTATACATTTTTAATGTAAGCCACCATACTTTTGATCGTCAAAGACATAAAACGAATCCTCGTCGCATTAATCCGTTGGAAATATTTTCGGCTTAAGGCTCACGGCCTATGAAGGTACGACGTGGCGTCAAAGGACGAAGAAGGAGAACAGAAAAGAATAAGTGGATATAAATGTTTGTATTATGAATACGTACAAATTTATAAGCCCCACATCCAGGATGACCCGTAAATCTTGAGGCTGTCAGGCGTTTTCACCGCCAGCCGTGCGCCACTTCGTATAGCGTTAACCAATAAATTACCACCTTGAAGATAAAGGGCCAGCAAAGCCTCATAAGCTCGCCGCCTAATAAGAAAAATGTTTTCTTAATTTAAAGCCTCCTCTGAGGAGAAATACGTGTTTCGGGGAAAGTGCCTTATATAGTCCTCATGGACACATCTGTGGAGCGCTTTCGACCCAGCCGACTATTAACTGTTATTCATTGAGAAAGCAAAAGTTAAATTCATTTTTATTTAAGCTTAAATATAAATCATTCCAACACTAGTTGCATTAACTTACTTCCTTTCGTATTGTTAACAATCAAGTAACTTAACTCATTTTGATCCGCTCACTTGAAGTCGCGTGATTTGTAGTTTGAGCTTTATCGACCATGAAAAGGCTTTGGACCAAGTATATATGACAGCTATAGCACTTGATGGAAAATATCCGCATAAAAGTGATAATAAAGAACTTATTTCAATATTAAAACATTAAAAACAAGCATACCCGTTTATTGTCAGCGTGTATTGAGACACGGTTCAGGAAACACACTTTTTAATAATCACATTTTTTTTTAGTGTATATTTTGTTCTAACAACGACAATCAATTTGAAAATCTTATATGTATACACAAAAAAATTATGAAAGATTGAAAAATCCTAGTACTAAGTGCCCCGTCTATAGCGTGTTAATTAGCATTATAGATGTATAAAAAAATAATAAAATGACACTAAGAACCTCAGAGATGTTCCTAAAATGGAATGACCCTATAAATTGGATGACAATGTGCCGACATTGTTAGTGGATTTAGATCCTCGTCAGACAATCGAGGAACTGACAACTAAACTTGGTTATCTATAGTTAACATTTCAAAAGCATTCTCATCGTATAGGTAAATTAAATTAATAAGGAAATTTGGGTTGGCCATGAATTGGCTGATCCTAAGCGAGAAAAACAATATCTTTCTTCCGATAAGATACACGTTCCAACCCCTAATCTATCATTAGCAACGAAAAGGGTCCTTCTTTATGGATAGTGCGATATAAACGCATGAATTTATTTAGATAATCCCAAAAGTAGTATACATTCGTCCCTCGCATAACGCGTTTTATTACGAAATCGAAGATCATATATGGTGTGCGTTCCATAACAAAATTTCTTTTACATTTAAAAATTCTGTAATTCTGTAATAAACGATTGCCCACTTTTAGCGCGGCAAATATTTTATCACCGAGACATTTTTTCAAGTTTGGAAAAAAGCAAACACGGCACCCATCCTGCGCAAAGCTTTCTCATGTCCAAATTTTCAGTCAATATGTATGTACAGCCCATTTTGAAATACCTACCATGTCTGCTAGCTTACGTACTTTCAGTAGACGATCATCCAATACCATTTTGTGGATTTTCTTAACCATTTCTGGCGTGATCACCTCATTTAGTCGACTACTGCGATGTTCGTCTTGGCAGCTCGTATCCCCCCTTCCCCTTAGGGCATCGTAGAGTTTGGATTATAGCAACCTTTAAGTAGTGAGCTAATTTTAAATTATCATAAATGCTTTATTCGTATGTCCGTCACTTATCGTCTGTACAAATCTATTTATCTGTCAGGACCGCACAGCGTGTATGAAGCTTGTATATAAATAAATTATCCCTGTCGATAGCATACTCTCTCCAAACTCAACGTGCAAGATACTCTCCATCTTGGTTTCTCGCCGAACTCAACATGTAAAAGTGTTCTTTTTGAAACACTGGAATTTGATCGCAAATACGCGACTGAACTCCTCAAAAGGTTAAACTCTGCCACCCAACATTTTACCTTAAAGTAGAATCTAACTCAGTTTTGATATTGGTTGGACAAATAAAAGTATTATATCACATAACGATGACTAATTCTTATCATGTTTACAAATTCACTGAGGACGTTCACAATTGAAGGTAGCCATAAAACTATTAAGTAAGGTAGGACCTTCAAACTTGAAATTTAAGCTTTATACGGTAGATTCTTTCCATATTTTTTTAAAACAAAAATCGCTATCTATATATTAGATTTCGTACTTCTGGGACTACCCTCGTGTATGCAATATTTTTATTTGATGTTTTTTTTTTTCTAAATCATACCTGCAGATGAAAAATCATATTGGTACATTATTCAAGCAAACCCCTAAATATTATAGATTTCTAATCTCCCCAATCAATCAATTAAATATTGTATCGTAATCCAATGCAATATTTAATGTGCGTTAGAAAATTATTTTTAAATAAACTGGCTGTACATGTTTGTGTATTCTTGAATACTTCATAGGGTCAAATATCGACAAAAATGTCTATAGGGCTCGTGTAATAAATCAATATGTTGAATAGGAAGTGAGGTGAAGTTGAATGGAGGAAAGACTGCATGTGACATTTTTGACGTTAGACATATTAAGGTCGGTCGTGCATAAAAAAATGGAAAGTTTATTGCCTATTTTTAGAGGGGTGGAAAAAATACGTGATCTTATGAAAGACTTTTCCAGATAATGGGGTGGAATTTGTCAACTGGAAGCATACGAGATTTTAATTAGACATCGTCATCGCGCTTCGTCGACGGATCCTTTTATGTTCACACGTATAAACGCTCGCTGGAGAGAAAGACGAAGTTGCAACGCAGAAAAAGTTGACCCATTTGCAATTAGAGGCGTTTTTGGAGGACAAAGATTTAACGTCGCCGCTTGACGCGGATCACAAAAGCCTCATGTCCCCATTATTGGAAGCGCTTCGAGTTTGTGTGTCGTTCAAAATAGCGTCAGACCTTCGAGACTGTCTGTGATATGTACAAACGAATTGATTGTTTTCGATGGGAACGCTTGTGTAAACTTCTCCTTGAAATGGAAATGATGTGCTGCGGTTATCCAAATAGAATGGATTGGAAAATGTTTGCACACGGACAGAAAGATATTGATGCAACCACATTGAGTTGTTGCCAACGAGAACATCGACTGTGCAGTCTCTGACATTTCGTCGAATAATTAACTGGTTGTCCAATCGAAGAAGCAGCTTTCGACACGATCACTCTGTTATTTCATGAGTGAACGTCCAAGAATAAAAGCTCAATCAATTCCATAAATACATAAGTACAGAACGTCCCGATATCCATTTTTTTTCTGATTCTGTAAATCTGGGTAGACCTGGACCAGGACGATCGATTAGAAATATTAAATGTTCTCTTGATCTTTCGATCTTATATTTAATGGAGGTTTTTTACCTTGGTATTGGTGTTAATACCTCCCTGAATTTGGTTTGGTATGCCAATTTTGGCCAAATATTTTTTGTTATATTGTTGAGGTTAACTATGTAGTATAACATTATTTAAGTACAAGTTTTTACAAAATGTATACTTAGATTACAAATAGAGTGTTTCTTAAGAATTTATATTACTAAATAATCTAAAATATTGTACAATGTTGTAGAGGAAGGAGTAACAATTATTATGCAAGGTGTTTTGCACATGGACTGACAAAAAAAATTTGCTACTTTTATTGTGAACTTCTAAATGCTTTAAACAAAAAAAAACTAATAACTATTTTTAAACTTGGTTTAGTTTTAAAAAAATATCTAGATTATAATTCCCTTTCCAACGATATGCAAAATGTCATACAAACCATTCAATAAGTCGTTAAACTCGAAGAGGTATCAGTTTGGCAGGGTTGGGGTTAAGAAAATACTTATTTTCTAATGATGTTTTTATTAAATTTATTTACAAAATTTGTTCAAATTGGCCACCTCTTCTTCGTATGCATACGCGACACCTTTTCTTTATTTCAACTGCAGTTGTCTGAAGTAGCATTTCTTCTTTTATTTTTGCAAAAACGGCTGTTGTGTAAATTAATTATTTTAGGGGCCCTATTCCGTGACTCGCAAAGGCTCCAGATCTGACACCACTGGATTCCTTTGCCTGAGGATGTTCGTCGCGCGAGAGAGACTGCGATACCTAGCAGCTGGCGGGAAAGGTGTAACACATTTACTTCTGGCTGCCACCTCTTCCTGTTCTTTCAAAATATTAGGTACCTCATGCGGTGTCGCTGAGCTGTCCCGGATTACTGGACATCCCAGTTCCTCGCGGTACACGGGCGGCTTAGAGCTTCTCTCCACAGGCTTAGGATTTCTCCATTCTCGGAGTGCCCATGCTAAGATTCGATCATGGACGCATACCATGTTCTGTGGACATGTCTGGGCATGCCACAAATGTGGAGGAAAATGCATTCCTGGGAAGATGCATTTTTTGTTTTTGCGTCCTAATGTGCACTTTTGTTGTGGGGGCTGGCATGACCCCGAATAACGGAGCCAATAAACAGCTCGGGTCAGTAGAGGGTCCTATGTCTGAGGATGTGCCCTGTTCCGTGGGTCGCACGAATTCCAGACTTGACACCACTGGACTTTTTTTGCCTGGGGGCGTGCCCTATTTTGTCACTCGCATGGTCTCCAGATCTGACACCACTGGATTTCCTTATCCAGGGATATGCAAAATAATTAATTTACACAAGAAAGGTGCCCACAAAGGAAATCCTAATTGAAAGAATAATCGCCGCCTTTGCAAAAATTCTACTTCACCTGTATTATACCATGACAATTTCGACTAACTAATATTAATGCATTAAAATACTAAGGGTTTCTTTATAAGATTATTAACTAAAATTGTTGAAAAGTTTGAGGGGATATGAATATATTTATGTGTGTATGTTCCATCTCCCAAATTTATTGGCATACGGATTTTTTTCTCATAATCTGGAATTGAAGGAGAATCCTTAAAATAAGAGTTCAGGATCTAAACTACTATACCAAAACTTGATTTGGGTGATAATTTATCGATCAAAATGTATTGTACCATCCCAATTCTATAATAAACTGCTGATGGATATCTTATGATAATGAAACAATATATCAATGTATTAATTCCATATTTCTAAGACAATCAATATGATCTAAAATTGCGTAAATAGAGCAGTTGGCTTAAAATAAGTTTTAAGCGATATCTGTGTTAAATTTGTCAAGGGTATAGAATTGTATAGCGAACAGACAGACAAACATTCAAGTATATGCGTATTATGCTTAAAAATCTTCAGTAAATAAAATAAAATAAATATTTTCCATTCTTGAAATTTTAAATGTATTGCTATTAAATAATACATTAGACCACAAATACAACTTTTAACGCAGATCTATATCTGTTATAATAACATTAAATTTGACAGCCATCAGAATGATAGACACATTTACGTGTCTTTCAACATTGTATTTTTCGGCATGCTGTTGTGCAATTTCCTCGTGGACTTGTAATTTGAATCAGTCAAAAATCGACAAATAATGGATGCTTACTTCATTATTTTGATGATTGTATGTTTGGCTTTTCGTATCAAGTCTTAAAAACTGCCAAAAATTGGGCTATGCTATTTAGCACGAAGCATATTACGACAAATATTGATATTTGCTTATTATCAATATTAAATATCGACAAAATAATTGATGAATGAACTGACATTAAATTCCAATATTGGTACTTAAATTTATCATAAATTCAATATTTTCAATATTAAAATTTATATACAAAATTGATGATTAATAGTTACTAGCATAGTAGAAAATTTTTGGACCGGGAATTAAACTCAGATTATTGAAAAAAATCACTGTATCAGATAAGCTTGAGAGATCAAAAAAAATAAATATCTATCCAATCGATACATTTTTTTCTCGAGAATTTTGGATTTGCGAACTTTAATTGTGCGAATTAACCCTTTGATGAGTATTCTCGCACATAAAAGAGTACTAAAACCTAGATAAATGATTACAGCTGAATTATATAAAGTCTCAGGTTGCTATATGGTCAATTGCGCATAATTTTTTTTATGTAACGTCGTATCAAGACATATCCAACTTAAAATAACATCGAAAGAGGATAATCGTATTTTATTTTTGAAAAGGGGCAAGAGACGAATTTAGTTTAATCTGTAAAGTGTTATGTGATTTGCGAAAAAGGAAATTACTTTCAGTCATACATGTCAGGCGTGAATAGAGCGAATTTAGAAGCGGGCGTAATATTTTACACCGAAAAAAGGCATTTTTGGTTGATGTACGCTGAAATAACGGATGAAAATAAACAGTGTATTAATCCTCTTACATTTGTAGTAATAACAATCCTCTTGGCCGTTAAGCCTTAGTCAGGTGACGAGGGTTGACATTAAGGTGAATTTACTTCAATGTCGCCGTCCGCATCACACAGACTTATGGCTGAAATTGATTACTTTATTCACATAAATACACACGTTTATATACATTATATAGTCGAAAGTTGTTAAAATCTCAGAGACAAAGAATACCACCATAAAAGATATGTCAAACAACCCGCACTGTTCATTTGACGACTGTATAGGTTCCACCGGGTTTAGTTTCATCGACTTAACTTTCATTGTAACTATCGAATCGCTAATACTTTTCAGTTATAGAAAACATTATTAAATCCAAGTGTAATAGTGTAACTACTATATATTTGACTGGAAACCCCCAAACGCCTATTATTACCAAGCACTAATACAAAAATATTTTTAAATTGTGTGTAAATCTTCTTCATTCAATATCGGTAATCAAGCTGGTCCCTACCGCCCACTAGTGGGCTTTCAAGCTTTCATTGACGATTTTGTCATCTTATTATCTATGAAAGATGATGTAACTACAGAAAAGATTGAATGATTCAGCAGTCACCTTAATTAACCTAAATCAGGGGTCGGCAACCAGCGGCTCGCGAGCCACATGCGGCTCTTTGGATGTGAAGCTGCGGCTCTTTATATCCATACGCAAATTACGAAATTTTCTACTTGAATAACCATGTAAAACCATCGCTCCCGTTGAATTTGTTTGCTCAATTGTTTGTTATTGAAGTACAAGTTAGTGTTGTAAGTAAATGTTAAATTGTTTCAATTTTTTCCTTAAATAATAAGTGATTATCTTTTTCTTTTCTTCTGTGGGAGGGGAATCTTTGCAAGAATGGGTATTCTGGGTAGTGTGGGATTAACGATTAACTCGTTCCTACCCACTAAACCCCTCCCTTGTCCTTCTCTGGCCCTCTGGTATTGTTTTACGCATTGCTTCAGGAGGTCAGGTAGTCTGGCCTTAGATTGGCCCTATTCTATTGTCGGAGAGGCGCTCTGCATCTCTTTCTCTCACTGCCCTCTTTGGCGCTCAGAATCTCTTCTACGTACTTGCGCCAAAGGTTCCAGTTCTTCTTGCTTCCTATCATGCTGTGGATCATGTTGTCGACGTTGAGATCGGCTACCCCGAGTGCTTGTTTCAGCAATTTTCTCTGGGGTGCCCAAGCCTCACAGCCAATGATGGTGTGCTCAAAGTCGTCGACCTCCACTTGGCAGTGTTGGCACGTAGCGGATGGTTCTTTGCCAATCCGCTTCAGGTACGCACCAAAGCATCCATGCACCTGAGTCAAGAGGTCCGTCTCCACCGACTTATGACCGGGATAAGTCGATGGGTTCATCTTCCCTTGCTGGACTGATCCCATCTCCGTTGCCAGGCTTCCCTCAGTTTCTGGTCATGTTCGTTGCGATTTTTAGGATTTTCGTAGTCCAAAGCCCTCTTCTATGCTTGGAGATCCAGTGGTGGTATTCCAGCGATCACCAGCACCCCGTCTTCGGACACTATCTTGTACGCTGCGGTGACTCGGGGCGCTCCCAGTCGCTGGACCCTGGCGAGCTTCTTTCTGATGATGTCGCGTCTGAGCGACTCGTGCCATATCGGGGCTCCATACAGAAGGATCGAGTATATTACCTCGTCTTGTGCACGGCTTTGGTCCTCCAATTTTGGGCATGAGCCGTCCAAGTTCGCTGGCCACCTTCCGTGCCTTCTGTGCAGTTTCTTCTATGTGTTTGCTAAAAGTCAGCTTGTTATACATTAGGATCCCGAGGTATCTCAGCGTTTTGCTGTATTCCACCTCGTGTCCTCCAATAACAAGCTGCTCGACCCTCGGTCTTCTCCGTCTGTTGCATATATTTGCCTCCGTTTTCTCGGCCGCCAACTTCAGGCGATTATCCTGCATCCACGCTCGAATTCTGGCGAAGGCCTCCATTTCCCATTGATGTCACCAGCAGCGCGACGTCGTCCGCAAAGGCAATGAGTTCTGCTCCTGCAGGTAGTGCCATGTTTAGGACACTGTTGTAGAGTACGTTCCAGAGGGTTGGTCTCAGAACGGACCCCTCCGGGACGCCCATCTCCAGTCTTCTCGTCAGGTCCGTTTCGTTGTGATGGACATATCGGTCTTTGAAATAATCGCTTACGAGGCCGACTGCATACTGTGGAACTTCAAATTTTTCCTCCAGGGCTCCCACGATTAGCTCCCAGTTTGCGCTATTGAAAGTGTTTTTGATGTCCAGTGTGACCATCACAACGTCCTTGCTTTTAACCGAGCCTTTCCACGCTTTTCGGATGATATCAGTTACACGTTTTATTGCTCCAAGCGTGGATCGCCCCGTTCTAAAGCCATATGCCTGTCTAACAGTTTTCGTTCAATTCCTGGCTGGATTCTCTTCAACAGCATTATTTCGAGGAGTTTTCCAAGACCGTCCAGCAATTAAGTGATTATCTAATAATACCACATATATATTATCTAATTTGTTGTTAAAAAACACTACTTATATATGAATAAATAGATTAGTTATTTTTATCAAAAATCTTTATTTATGCGAGTACTATTTATTGTTGGTAAGAAATTTTTTTGTGGCTCTTTAAACACTTTGAAATTTGTAAATTGTAATTTTTGGCTCTTCCGACTCAAAAGGTTGCCGATCCCTGACCTAAATTAAATATGAATAAACGAATTGAAGACATTTACAACTTACAATAAAACTTTCCAAGACAAATTGTTTGAAAATAGATATGATGAAGAAAGTAAAAATAATTTTGATAGTTGTGAATATGAAAATCTATAGTAAAATAAAAAAAGTCTATTATATCCAAATATGGTAAATTATATTCAATGTATTGATACATTTTCCTATTTCGTATCTTGTAAAATCAGACATTAATGCTGTTAATCATATTATGATCAAAAAGAGAACTTGTTTGAATAAGCAAAGACTTTAATTTACTCCTTATGAAAAATTAACCAGATATCAAATACCTTTTTTTTGTGCGACCTTTTTTGTGCGATTTCGAAGTTATGCGGTTTTTTTTAAATTCCAATAAGAGTTCAAATTTTGTATCAAGATATTTTGGATAAAATAGAAAATAAATCATCAACACTAACCGATATTTTGAAAAATATATAATTTTGCACTAATTAAACCTTAATTTTTTTTAAACAGTCGCCATTATGTAAAAATGTTTTTTTGAGACATCTTTACTAATTAATAATTATATTGTAAGAAAGAGAAATTTTACACAGAAAAATGATGACATTGACAACACGCATACTCTTTTTTCCGAAAAAGAGAGCAATTTTGATTCATATTGAAAATCGTGCAGTAACAAAAATTACTACACAGCGATGATAGTTTGTAATTAAAATAATAATTATTTCTCTATGGGATTTCAGATGCCAGACATTCTTAATTTATTTATTACTTTATTATTGTCCAGATTTTTTAAAACTTTTTTTGTGCGATTTTGTATATATTTTATATAGCTATTTCAAAGTTATGCGGTTTTTAAAATCCATGTAACATCTTAGTTTTTTTTTTGTGCGACTTTCTACGGAACGCATCTACCGCACAAAAAGAAATTTAAATGTATTTAGTTTGGCAGCATCAACCTCAAGAATCTCGTTAATAATTAATTAAATGTTATTTCAATAGGCTTTATATTTTTATGTGTACATAAATTACTAGAACTAGTAGAAAATCAGAAAACTCTACTACTTACAAAGATACAAAAGTGGGAAATCAGAATAAAAAGATTCATTATTCCATTTTAAATGAACGATAAAGCAATTCAAATAGCATTGTGATATGAATGGATGACTTCGATATTCTAAGTTCTCAATTTTGTCGATATTTCAATTTCATCCGAGTGAAGGTGATTATCATATTTTTCATCTATTAGAACGTGCAGAAAATTTCATGTAAGTGGTTCGGAGGAATTAATTTACACGATAGTGATGCCCACAAAAGAAATTGAAATTACCCTAATTGAAAGAACAATCGCCGCCTTTGCAAAACTGAAAGAGGAAATGCTACTTAAGACAACTGCAGTTGAAATAAGAAAAGGGTTTCGTTTGTGCATACGAAGCAGAGTTGGCTAATTTGAACAAATTTCAAAAATTAATTTAATCTTAAACATAAAAAGCATTTTCTTAACCCTGACCCTGCCAAACGTTTGCATATTTTATGTGACTTTGGAAGCTCATAAGTAATTGTATTTAAACCAATTGCATAAAATAATTATTTATTACGACCCTAGATTAAAAAGTTATGACGAATTAATTGTGAAATTTTGGGTGTTTATCCCCTCCCAAACTCCCAAAAAAAAAATTGTCGATCCATATGCAAAACAACCTGTATAATAATTTGAAGCAGCGTGTTGCTATATGTATAAGAAGACCCGTCCAGATCGTGATTTAATTTAAAATATCGAGCATATTTTTTAAGGCACACCAACTGTTTGATATCAGACCTTAGATATTCATATTTATGGCTTCATTTACTTGTACACAATAGGAACCTCCACATTCACCAAGTTTGAATCCCATAGACTTCCCATTTTATGATATTTTAAAGGCAAAGGTAACCATTGAAAAATATCAAAGCTTGCAGAGCTTTATTGTAAGTCTTCAGCGAGAATGGAAGCGTATTCCGGAGAGTTAAGTACCTTCATTATGCGATATGTTCACCAGCAGATTCAACTCCATCATTCAAGCATAAATATTATAATTTTATTTTTTTTAATAATTTCAAAAAATCGAATAGCAATTCTAAAATGTATTAAAGCTCGTATGTATGTAGCTTTCGGCGTTTTTAATGTATATAAAAGGGCATTTTGCGCTTTTCATAAAACTCTTTCGCGAATAATTGGACAAGGATAAAATTTCATTGCAAACACTCGCCTAAATTTTTTGTCCACCAATTACCAGACCGTGAAAGCAAGTTAAGCGTGATATAATTGAAATTGTAGTTTTTCATTCGTTGTGGTTTCATGTGATCGTTAAACATACGATTTTGTTCAATGGGTTCAATTTTGGAATATAAATGGGGCCAATATGTGTCTCTACAACCAGTTTTTTTATGGAGGGAATTGATTCATCATAAAAGCATAAAATACACATCTAAATGGAAAAATATGACAAAGAATTTACTATTAAATTATTTCCTTTACTCTGCATCTTTGGGGCTGAATGTTTACGATTAGCTATCTTGCTTAGGTTTGTTTGAATGATATAATTAATCGATTTCAAGTGTATTTGTTACATTTACTTGAAGAAATGACCGAATATTGTATGCTATCGACAGTGTTTATTTATTTATATACAAGCTTCATACACGCTGCACGGTCCTGGCAGATAAGTGGATTTGTACGTAGTACGTAAGTAGTTTGTAGGATGATAAGTGGCGGACATACAAATATAGCATCTAAGTTTATGATGATTTAAAATTAGCTCACTACTCAAAGGGTTGAGTATGTAAAAATGTTTCATGGGACTATTTTTTTATTTAATTAAGGATGAGTACCAATGGATCAGCGAGTGGCAAGTATTCTTGATGAGGACATTTGGTCGCTAAAAATCTAGGACTCCAAAGACCCTTCCCCATAATATTTCAACATCTTTTGAGAAGATGATTCAAGACCACAACTTTTTCTTTCGTTTGAAATAAAATATATTTTTTATTGTCCTTGTGCTTTATTTCTCCCTTTTTAGAATTATGTCTTTGTATCATGGAAAGAAATCCTGGGGGAAACTGCAAGCCTATCAGTTTCGGATTTTCTATTTTCAAGAATAGATTTCTCCAAAGGAGTAGTGATACCTCCCGTGAGGTGTCATGACATCAGGGTCAAATTATCAAAACAGCAGCAGACTGTCAAAATAACGGCAGATTGTCAAAAGGGTGGTGGGTTTACAAAAAGGGACCCGGCGGTGATCAAAGCGAGTAATGAAGCTTAATTATCAAAACAAATTACTACCAAAGAAACGCCAGGATTTTGCGACGCAATGGAAGACATTAAGCCGGGAAGAAAAGGCGCCTATTATGACAGTAGAGTTGTAGTACGAGCAGATCTCGACGACTCTTCGGACAAAAAATTGAATACCAGATCCGATGGAGAAAGATCTCCTCGGACGACAAAGCATCTACCCTTAAGTGGATCAGCACCCGTATCACGCACGCAAGCTTCCTTTCCAATGGTTCTCCCACATTGGATAAATACGTTGTGCCGGTTGTTCGACGTTTTATTAATCACCTGCAGCACCTGCTTCATTTCGATCTCACAATCACCGACCGAATTGAATCATAAACATGTTCCGTCGTTCATCGCAGCTGACTCGCGGATCGGGACCATTGTTACGGACGCCTATTTTCTAATGTCTGTGACGCATAATCCACAAGCTACGCGCATGCGTCGCGCCGCCTCTTCTATGCTCTATACAGAGCCTATTTTATTATATATTACACAAACAGAACTTCATGTTTTTGATAACGATTTCCATTGTATAAAAAGTGAAATAGAGAAAAAGACAAATACAGAATGCGAAATATCTTTATACCGTGTATTATTCACCAAGAAGACATGTAATTTGACCACCATAATGTATTAAAGCCTGACTCTTTTTTAGGCCTTGCTTTGCAATAGATTTATGAAATGTATCATCAATTTTCAATCATTTAACACAGAAGCATATAAATGTTTTTTACTCGAGGATGAAATATTCATGGATCATTTCATTCGGCATTTTTATTTTTTTTGAAAGGCTTCGCTTGCGTTGATATAGATAAAGAAAAGGGGGAAGACACGCAATATTTCCATCAATATTTACATGTTTCTTTTCTCGATTTAATTTCCTGCCAGGCGAGCATTGTGCCCGCAAAATAAAGAATTACCATTTTATTAATTTTCATTCAAACGCTAGAAGGCCCCATCCCTTTTCCCTGGTGGATTTGCCTTCAAAAAGATGGAAGCTCACTTTTTTGACGGGCTTAAGATTTCCATTCAAAAAAATCTACTAAGTCATTTCCCATTGTGCGAGCGAATCGCATACAATGGTTGATTGAAGAGTTTTCTTTGAGAACCCGACCCGGGAAACAAGTGAAGATGTTGTAATGATTTTTTTTTCTTTTTCGCCTGATTATTTTTCCGCCCCATAAATATATTGCGTGTTTTTCTCATACATCGTAATAGCTGTCATAATATATATTTTTGGCGGCAAATATTGTGATATCGCAGTCACGATCCGGGAAGTAAACAAAGTGCTGAAGACCTACCAGAAATCACACTTATGATCCAATTAAGAAAGTTTCACAAAGAGCTTAACTGGCTTCTGTGTTATAACGAAATTAAAAGTTAACCCAGTAATCCTTTTGGCTGCTTCTATTTAAGCATTATGAAATTCGTCGCTAAGGAAATCTGCGAAAATGAAAGTGGCATCAATTTTGATTAATGTGTTATGAACCATATATAATAAACGACATAATAGTAAAACTAATTGATATTTTTATCTTAAACCATCATATATTTTATCACAATCTATTTAGGATACCTTTTAAGGATAAAGGATTTTAACGTGGGAGTCCCACGTATGAAGATTAGATCTATGCTTCTTAGGCTTCGATGATCTACTCCCGTAAACGGAACTCAATCGCCGTACTGTCTCGCTTCATTTCACCAGACCAATATGCGCCAAAATGGTGCTTCCGTCAAAGGTCTCGCAAAACAAATTTCGCATACAAAAAACTTTCTTAAATGCACGCCCAATAATTCATCGCAATCAGATGAGTGCTATGGGAATGTATCTTGATTATTACCAGGTAATTATTCAAAGCTCTCTCTAATCTCCTTGTTGTGTCTTATTTGTTTTCTAACCTTGTGAAATATCTTCCCAAATTCTTAGATCCCCCAATTGAGCTAATGCCAAATATTTTTTCTATTCAACCGTAGCTTATCCTTTATTTTGCCATTTAAAATCAATTGTAAAAAGCTTTTTTTTGGAATGTAGACTATGCTTTTACAGAATGTGTTTATGTGTTTTTCACCTTTTTAACTGCAGATTGATTTTAATGCAACTAACTAATCCTTTGAGTAGTGAGCTAAATTAAAATCATCATAAACTTAGATGCTATATTTGCTTGTCCGCTACTTATCGTCGTAAAAATCCACTTATCTGTCAGAACCGTCGCAGCGTGTATGAAACTTGTACATAAATAAGTAAAGTACACAATATTCAGTCATTCCTTGGCGTAAACATAAACAATTCACTTTAAATCAATTCATTATATCATTCACATATCATTATTAGTCGATAAATTTGGGTTAACGATCTATACAATCGTACGATGTAAGCAAAATACTCTCTTCGTCACTGTCTCATATTCACAGCCGCCAACCTGCAAGATACTATATCCGTCTCTATCTATCTCCGAGCTCAACGTATAAGAATGCTTTTTCTGAGTTATTAGAATTCGGAAATAACATTGTATCTTACCTATTTAAAAGGTTAAGATGCCTTCTATCAAGCCCTACATGAATCATAGTATCGATTAGCTTTTCATGTTGTATCCGATCAAACGCTTTCTCAATGTCAATGACAGAATTTCAATCACGATTTCTACATGTCGCATAAAAGAATATCGTGTATTTCAAAGGATGGACATATTATTAGATTATGATCTAAATAATTCTGCATGAATCGTATCGGGATTTGATCCGTTTATATATTTTTAGTTCCATTTTCCGGCTCCTGTGTAATCTCTTTTAATATTTCATTGTCATTTTCCACTATCATAGATGCAAAAATTCTTCTTTATCCACTAAAAGATTACATTTTTCTTCACAGCTACTTTGTCATTATTTTTTCTTTATAAAAATAGCACCTTTGGCTTTGCTCGTGCATCCAAAAGCAGCTTTTACATCTCTATGCAGGTGAAAATGGTCGTTTAATTTTAGAGGCGTTCTATTTTCCTGCAAGTTTCTACTAAATTACTTCTTTCATCCTTTGGCAAATTAAACAACGTGCCTCTTTATAGTTGGCTTCAAATCTATTTACGCTTAATGAAACATTCAATGCTAAAATTACGTTACAAAAGAGATCTTTATCTCGTATAGATCTTCCGGACCGATATCATCCGTTTTAAGCTACTTTTGTATTATAAAATAATGCTTCATGATTATTATTTTTTCATGGATTTCATGATGGGGATTGCTTAAAAATATGAAGGTGCATTTGAATTGAACGGGCGGCGGGAGTGACTGTAAAACGAATATCGCTTACATTATAAAATATCGAAAATTCTGAACAACGCTCCAGGATTTCGCATTCATTCAGAGCACATCCTTCAAATCGGATGTGCTTAAGCTCGAGCATCCAGAATATAAATGTATTTAAACGGATTTTATCGACGTCCTTTAAAAACGCTCGAATTCCATACACTTAGTATGTACGCTTGGATTTGAATCGCTCAATTTTCACGCACTGTAACAACGATGTGTATTATTTTAGGGGAAACTCAAAATTAAACGGCTGAACTAGTTAACTATTATTTTAGTGTATTATATATTGCGTGAACCCTTGTCCAGTGCTGGTTTTATGGTTAAATACATCGAGCATGTCCTTTGGGTCTCTCACGGTCGGGGTCCCTTTGCGGAGGTGGCTCCGCTTTTTGATTAGGGTGTTAAATGCGTACGCGTACATTATCAATTATTTCAGGCCAATGAATATGGGATAATTTTTTCTTAAATGAATCTATTTCAATTGATGCCAGTTCTTGTCCCAAATATGATAAATCATCTATGGAATCGAGGGCAGGAAAGAGCATCAAACTATTCTAATAAATTATCTTTTTATTGCCAAAATATGACACAGTATACTTCAAAAATAACTGCCAAATCATTTGATAATGGATTTGTAAATACAAAAGATTTAAAGATTCGTCACCTAATTCATATTGTTATGGACCAGCTGTTTCTGACACCAGTGTAGCGTGGAGCGAGGGTGGTCTCGAGGCAGAAATCCCCCGCCACGTTACTTTTATATGATAAGAATCCAGAAACTTGCATTCTATATCAATATTAGGAATAGAAAATGCTTAATAACATTTATATTGCATAATATTACGTATAGTAATACATCACTCAATAAGTTCGTAGGATTTTAGAGAACATTCTAACTTTTTTCTTCTTCATTTGGGAGCTGATTTTTTACTATTTCGCTCATCACTACGAACTTATAACGAAAATTGCAGCACTTTTGATAATAGACAGGGTATTAAGAGACGTTTCTGTCTTGTTGGGCCTAAAAGTGAGTATTAAGTATAGAATATTGGTATTTAGTGTGCTAAGAAAATGACGTACACTTCTTGTTGGTTTCAGCTCGTTTAAACCAGTCTAGTACTATCTTAACAAGTAGTAAATAGTCTGACAACACGTATTAATTATTGTTTATTTTACTAGTTCATAGAAATTTTAAAAAACCACTTTTATAGTATTACTAAATTCTCTTAAATTTTCACTAGATTTCGACCTGCTTCTCTCTCAAACCCAACGGCATTGCCAAGGATTGCGCGAGTAAAAATCAATGTTTGTTTGTCCATATTTAATGCGCTTCCATACCGTTCATCTGATTGCAATAAAACTTTGTCAACTTGCTGTTTACACTTGCGGAAATAACATGGGCGTAGTAAAATATTATATGGATGCACCGTATTGGCGCATATTGATCTGATGAAATGAATTTTGGGCTGCTCATCTTCGGCTCGCACTACACGTGACCTGAAGCAATAAACCACGTACTGCGTTTCTTTTTAAATAATTATCAAGCGCTTATGGCATTGCAACGCATGCCGGGTATTCGATACTATTCTAAATTATAGATTTATGCTTGATTTGCACGCGTTCAAACGTATTTTAGCATTCAAGCGATTATATATCAAGATTATTAATCCACTATAGATTTATCTTAGTATTCAAGTATTCAAATTCATATTTCATCTCGCATGGTTCCATTCAAAGATTACACACGCAAACGCTTTTATGACAAAGCTTCGTGTATTCTTCTTTCGAATAAGAGCTTGAAAAATTCAGTCTTCTCCAAGTCTTTTAAGACGCTACCATTTAATATCCATGTGACAGTCGCATAGGAGAGCATACGTGCTCTTAAACGATCCTTTTGATTTATGAAAATACAATGGAGCATCTGACAGGGCTGTGTCTTTGCTTGCTTCGTATGGAAGCATATTTTGTTGCAATATCGTTGGGAAAGATTCACGAGTCTATTTCTGGCTTCGTCGGTTGAAATATATTTATAGAAATCAATAGAGGAACAATATGTACCGCTATTCGCTGTGTTTGAAGTCTCACTGACATTTTAGCACACTGTGGCTCAAAATTGCGCACATAACATTCATATTTGTTTCATTTTAAGGCAAAGACCCTTAATGAATACATCCATGTCTCGCTATACAACCCACAATGTTTCGTTATACAGCCAACTTTTCTGGGTTTGTACATTAACTAGATAGCATTTTCAGCAAATTTATCTTAGTGGCATTTGACTTGCCGATCTTTATGGGAATTTATTCACTCCTTCTAAATTCAATCATCAAATGCTACGAACGAAGCGCTCAAAATACAGCTTTGATTAATACTCAAACATAAATAAATATAAAATTCAGTCTTACGTCTGATTTATCTCATATTATTTGTATTGCTCCGATTGTCTGCAGTAATGTTAACAATAGCTCACGAGCGTCTGCAAGACGGCAGATCTATTTGAAAGCACCATTGAACAATATTTACTATAAGACATTAATATTCATACACTTGATCATTTATGCAGACGCTTTTATTTCTCATCGATATGGGATTTTTAGCATTAAGGGAGTCATCCCGTGTGACGGCACTTTTTTGATGCTTTTTTTTAATGCTTATACTGTAATTAATCAAATTAACTATATCACATTAGCATGAGTTTTTGCGGTAGTTGACTCATCGCACTCAAATGTGTTTACCGACTTCATCATAAACAACCCCTTTGTACCGAATACCAGCAAACAAAGTGAAGTACGTCGTATTTGGCTTTAATAAAGATATTAATCAAGTGGTTTTCTCCGGAGGTTATAATGGAATCGATGCTCGATATTGATCTGGAGGCAGTCTTCAAGGAGGAAATAGCCCGGTTTCCTGTCTGGAGATGTTTGTTTTCGTCTCGGTGACGCTCGTTTACATAGGCTAATCTGGCTTTATACGCGCCCGAAATTAGGATAGAAAAATCTAATCTCCCTTTCCACCCCCTTTTTTGTCGTTTGCATGGCGAAGAAAACTTTAAAGTGCGCATAAAGGGGCTCATTTAATTTATTCTTGCTATTTTATCTGCCAATAACATCGATCTCGGCGTCCGTTGCGGAGTAATTGCGTCGAATTGATTAATATCGTCCATCTCGGCTTATCTGTTATCTTAAACGTTACTCTTTTGAGAGGTTCAATTTAAATGGGGTCCGTGATTAATTTGAAAAGTTTTCTGATATCGGAAATTTTCTTAAAATCTCCGATAAAACTTTCCCAACAATGATTTCGTCTGCGCATTTCGCAGGTTTCGAAACAACGCCTCAACATCGAAAAATGATTCATTTCTGGACCGATTATATCTACGCACATAACAGTGTCTTTTTAATTTATTTTTTATTAAATTGAGTTTTTTCTTCACGAAATGTAATGTGTAATATTAATAATTTATCTCACTAATATTATTATCAAGGCCAGGTCCAAACAACTCAAAATAAATCAATGGAGTAAAATTCTATCATACAAAAAGATAGATCTTTTATCAATTCGTCGGAAAAACTGATAAATTTCATGCTTAAATAACAGATAACCAAAGATTTTCTTTGCTGCTCTTATGCGATTAGCGACGATCATACTTTACAACGAAGAATCTTCCTAATAATTCGCACATTACCATTCAATTTATGAAACCTTTCCATACTGGGGTTAAGCGAGACGAAAAATGAAACTCCAGGCGGCAGCTGTTCGAAAGAGAAGGAGAATCCTTTCTACTCTCTCCGTCATATAGAAACGTACACAGACACGCCACGCGCATGCGTCGCGATACCTCTACTGTGTGTGTTTATACGTAGCATAAAGAAACCGCTACACCAGTAGCAAACCTATTTTATTATATATTACACAACACACAGCACAATCTTTTAACTATCAATTCCCATTGCGTTATAAAACTGACGCGCAACGGGAGACGTTTAACAGTTTAAATCCTTTGAAAATAAACTTTGCTTGTATTTTTCTGAGCTTCAATAGGCTCATAAAGAGCATTCTTATATGTTGAGCTCATAGACAGACAGAGACGGAGAGTGTATGTTGCGTACATCGTACGATTGTATAGATCGTTACCCCAAATTTATCGACTAATAATGATACGTTAATGATATAATTAATCGATTTCGAGTGTATTGTTTATGTTTATGCCAAGAAATGACCGAATATTGTGTGCTATCGACAGTGTATATTTGTTTATATACAATCTTCATACACCCTGCGACGGTCCTGACAGATAAGTGGATTTATATGAGGATAAGCGTCGGATAAGCAAATATAGCATCTAAGATTATGAAGATTTTAAATTAGCTCACTACTCAAAGGATTAAATATAATGTTAATATTTTGGCAGCTTTGGTGTTTTTTGATAAATTGATTTTTTTTTACTATCTTCCTTTATTTTCTTTGATCGCACAAGTGATCGAGATGCGCTACAAATAAGGGTCCCAAATAATACTATGAAATTGGTTAAATATTCGAGTATCGAATATTTTGCTTACGATGCTTTTTAATTTACCTTTATCCGATATTTCGAACCTCCTGCCGGGTTCATGCTCGCGGATTGACTCAATCAAAAAGCATGTGGAAATATTAACTGAGCATTTGGAGAAGGATCGATTTGTGAAAGAATAATTCGAAGAAGGCAAAAATAATGTCGAAATAGGAAAGATAAAAATTCTGGATAAGTGGGTGCCACACGAACTATCAGAAAGCTAAAATTTAGGGAAGATTTTTTTTTGCAATTCTCTTCAATTTCACAATCGACGATATATCGCTGCTTAGCATCCAGAGGGTTAATATCATATTATTTTTACAAATCTTCGATTGCTATGGAAGAGAATCATAACTCAAAAACGGTTGGGAATCTGCGATTTAGATTTTTATTTCATTGGAGCTTATTTTATTAAATTCGTTCGAGTAAATTCGTCAAAAAATGTAAAGCATCTTTCACTTTAATTAATTTAATGGAGCTCTTTTCTCTTGTCCGTTGCCTTTAATCCTTGGGGATTGATAGCAATATATTCCTTGGGAAATTTCTAATCTGATTTTCTCAATTTTATAGTGATATTTCAATTAGTAATATTTAAAAAAACTGTGCTCTATAGACATATGTTTATATTAATATTATATATCAATTATGAAAGATTTGTTATTCCATTGAATAATGGGCTAAAAATGAATGCCATCGATAGTAAACAAGCTAAAAGTGCTCAGTTGCAAGCACAGTTCTAAGCTAAAAAAATGTGATTGTGTGTTGTGTAATATATAATAAAATAGGCATAGACACAAACAGTGGAGGGGCGCGGCGCATGCGTTTAGCGTCTCTATATATGTATGTGATGGACACGAATAAGCTAAAAGCGATTTTCTCTCTCTTTCCAACCCAACTACCGCTTAGAATTTCATTTTTCGTGACGTTCAATCCAATTTACCCTATTGCGCCTATGCAAGTTTCACTTCAAAAAATAATTAAAAAGCAATGCGATCTTGCAATGACGTTAAGCGTCGAGCGTGATGAGTGTAAATGAGTCGACTTAAAAACCCGTTTTCAAAAATACACAGTAATTAACGTAATGGACATTCTAATCACACATTTGAAACAATTACGCTCCCACGGCACAATTAGAATGTGCCATGAATTCTAAATGGCCTCAGCAGAAGCTGTTCCTTACACATGTTACCGCGTGCGCTCGCTCTTTAACATTCCGAGTGCGGTCTCCGTGCAAAATCCCGCACGGCTTACAATAAGATTGTGAAAAGTTCACGGCAGAGGGAAAAATAAAAACTCTAACCAGCGGAGACAAAATACCGGCGCGCGGACGGAATGCGGTCCTTTTGGCGCTCTAAATATTTGAACAGCCACGCCGGTCCTGGCAGGGGCGGTGCTAATTCTGCGTTCTTTATACGGAAGAGTTTACGCTCCAAGCCGAGAGATTCGCCCAGGGCGCCCTTCTCCGGAAACCGACCACATTTGCATTCAAATAGAATACGTGACGTGTGATTGGAATGCGCCAGCAATTGACGAATTGATTCGTAGAGCTCTCGATATTCTGGAGTGCATGTGGTAGCCATCAGTATGATCCCTAATTGCAACCATTGAGATGCACCAAGTCGGCATCTGGCATCAGGCCCGATGACTAATTCCGAGTAAAATTCAAATTTATGATCCGCCAAGCGACGCCATTAATTCAATCCAAAATAATGTCTCGTGAATGCAGTTAATCAAATTTATTACGTCCCAGTAATCATAGAGTCTATTCATCCATAATATATCATCTAACCCAATATATGGACATTAGGTTAGATGGAACATCCAAATAATCCGATGGCAAAAAAATGAATGGATATTTTCAGCTTGAACTCACTTTCAGTAACCCTTTGAGTAATGAGCCAATTTTAAATCCGTGCAAATCCATTTATCTATTAGCAACGCGCAGCGTGTATGAAGCTTGTATATAAATAAAAAAACACTATCGATAGCATCATATATTTCTTAATTTATTCACGTAAACATAAACAATTCACATGAAATCGATTCATTTGGGTTATTATTAGTGGATAAATTTGGGTTATCGATCTACGCAATCGGACAATGTACGCAAGACACCGTCTCTGTTTCTTTCGGAGCTCAACGTGTAAGAATGTCCTTTTTGAATCACTGGAATTCGATAGCAAATACGCGACTGAACTCTTAAAAAGAAGGTACAATTAAAATTAGTACCAACTACAACAGCTATATTAGATTGGGTAAAAATATGGTACGAAAAAAGTTCATAAAGGTCAAAAATGTACTAAGCAACATCAACAATCACAAAGCTGATTAAAATTCCTAAAATATATTTGGATCTATTTTTATGCGATGGATACGTTCCACGTGCAGTCGCATAAAAAAAACTTGAACTACATATAAAACTGAGGGATGGTTCCATTATTTTTAAAAACCGCATAACTTCAAATCAATGTGATAGGATGTACCAGAAATCGCATTAAAAAAAACTTTGCAACGATTAAACCATTATTTTTACGCAGTTTGTGTTATGCAGAATTTGAGTCGTGTACAATAAATAGATTTTTTAATTTATTACAAAGTTGACTAGCAATAGTCATTCAAGGGATTATTATTTTGAGAAAAAATATAAAAGCCTTCTCCACCAAGTTTTTATTATTTCGCCATCTGTAATACATTCGTGTCAAACTGCTTTCTGCATTTTTTTAATGCGCATTCGCATAAAAAGAAAATTGTCTTCTATAGAAAAATGATAGATAAGGTTCATTATTTTTGAAAACCGCATAACTTCAAAATCGCATAAAAAAATCCGCATAAAAACAGACCCAAATGTACTAGATTTGATCTTGAGTCATCAGTGCTCGAACGAAATTAATTTAAAGACCAAGACTTATATAATGCTGTCCAAAATCCTACAGATAGTTCTTCTATATAAATAATATGGCACTTGAATCAGCTACTAAAAGAACTGTTGACGCTATAACATATTTTTCCGGTACAGTCTTCATTCTTCAAATGTTCCATAAAAGTCCATCATCCATGTATTTGATCCTCATAGAGTTTCTTCTCCAACCAACTTGTTGCTAGTTCATAATCTTTTCATTCAAAACTCGGTAGTATTAGAATAAATGTATAATAGTTTTATAAGCAGATATTATAGTAGACTGAAAATGAAGCAACTTTACCCTCTGGATATGAAAAATGAAGCAACGATATATCGACGATTATAAAACTAATGATGTCTGCAAACATCGGTCACTATTGACCTATTTGTGACTTCAAAATACTAGAATATTAATCATTTCTGTACGTCAGGGTATCAGTGTTTACCCTGATTTATGTTTACCGCCAACAAGAGAAAAGAAGATAGCAAACAAACTTCCGTTCATCAAAAAACGTTTTAACGATCATACAGATCGTTGGAAATGTAATTTATAAGCGTACCCTGTTCATTATTCAATTTATTATACTAATTTAATATAATATATCAAATGATAAAGCTTAATATTATGCATAAAGATAGCGATTTAAATAACGACTGGACATTTGTCTGAAAATGTGCGCTATTTATTGACAGTGAGATTCGCAAATAAAACCGAATGCATCGGTTCTATTTCGGATCTTCCATAAATTATTTCAAAAGCCTTCCCTTGTATGACTTCAACCTGAGGTTCCGGATTAAAAATAGTCCTTGAATCCAGACTGCTGGATGATGGATGAAACTGCAACCATGGAACGTCTAAAAATACATTTCAGAAAAGCCCGGTGACACCAGCCCTTTCTCTGCGAGGAAGCAATTATCTCCCCATGACCTAACCACTCGGATATTTTTACGTTGTTAACCAACTACTGACCTAGATTCAAATGCACGTACATAAATGCTACATTTTTAGCCGTAATGGCCGACTTGCTCGGTATTGTACGGAGCAGGATATTTAATATCATCCCGGGGGGATGAAAATTATGTTTCAAGAATTGTGGCGGTGGAATACTTCGACTTGTCAATCCTTCGTCAAGACGAGATCTTCCCTGGGTGGATGTATGAAGGGCGGTTTCTCAATTCATCGCTTTGTTATTAACGAACATCTCAAGTTAATTGATCTTCGTAAAGCGATGACACATGTCGAGAATTTATAGACCAATCATAATATTTGATACAAGAACAGGTATAATATTTGATACGCAAAAAACACGGATATAACGAGCAAATATCGAATAATATCTAAATGCATTAAGAAATTAGTTACGCCATTAATTATTACGGCAGAAAAGGTACTCAAATCAGTTTAAATTGTCTAATAATTAAGTACACTTAGGAAAAGTAGCCGTTCTTCTATCGGGCCGCGATGTTGCTGGACGAATGGATGGAATAGACGGCGTCGAATAGAAAGACTCTTTTCTCTAAATAACTATTTATTCCACACGAGAGATCTGGCTGCAGGAGGGACGACCTCCCGCAATCAAGGCTAACCGACGACTCTTCAGACTCCTGCCTCCTGCGCGTCATTACCCAACTGGCAACGGTATGCAGGTGCAATGTTTCCGTAGGGCCACAAGAGATGGCGCTGTTAAAATAACACATTGCACCTGAAAAGAGATGGAAGATGTCTCTATTAACAGCGCTACTACGTGGGGATGGTAAATCGCCTACGCTATTTCACAAAATTACACTTAAGCCTGAGTGAATACTATCTAAATAAAGCCACAATTAATAAAATATTTTTGATATAACGGTTGTAACGAGGATGCTTGTTATAATCGCTTTTTGATGTGTTTTTTGGCAGGCAATTCAAGCTCATTCTTTCATAATAAAGTCATATATCTCAGTGAAATATATTTTAGTATATAAATTATTCGGTTTATAATGAATAACAACATTTCTAATACTGATTTTCTTACTTTATATGTAATACAATGAATCTTGTTTGCGAATAACTTGTGATAAAGCGATTGGACTCAATGTACTCTAGTAAAATGGCATGTCCTGATTGACATGATTCCAACCCTTTTAGTAATCTTAAATTTTTTAAAATCTTAATCAGTATGGATGTCGTTATGGCTAATTTTTTCGCATTTTTAAATTTATTTCAAATATTTTTTGTCAATTGATATAAATCTGGTAGGAACGATATAAAATTATACACAGAAGATTCATACTAAATTTGAAGTAAATTTGTTGATTATAACTTTATATATCATGTCAACCGTGTCGAAAAAAAGTTGTTTCGATAAAAACTCGTTTAAATATTTGAGCAAATTTTTAAGGCAGTCTTATATGATTTAAACCAACATTTAGTTAATCGGCGATTCTTGGTCCATACATTCTGCCTTATTTTGCTTCAAAATATAAAGTTTTACAATATATTTCTTGTAGACGAGCAGTTTTAACTTCCTTAGGAGCGTTCAATCTGATTTTCTGATAAGACTGACTTAATTGTCGCCTCTAAAATAGCTATAACTCTGTAAATAATTGAAATTTTGGAAATAATTTTGAATGATATATTCTTAAAGATCTAAACCTTGAAAATATGTTTGGGAGATATGGGAATCTTTTTTATGTGTCGATTGGAAATATCAATAGTTCGATCATGGACCATTATTATCATAAGAGTCCAAGATCTAACTCACTGTAGCAACATTTGGCCTGTTTATTTCATAGGTCTCTAAATTTTAGTCAGATGGGTATAAATCTTATGGCATTTTGGTGAATATTCAATTTGGATAACTCATTCAATGTGAATATTCCATGGTAATAAATAATAATGCTAGTAGGCAAACGGTTATGTATAATAATATTGCTATTTCATTATTCAAATGGCATTTTCATTTATTAAAAAATACAAAACTTTAATATAATATCATAGAGTTAGTTGAGTTTAAATGTTCAATCGTGAATTTCTTTCTTTGAAAGAAATGTGCCGGAATTTTCGCGAAAAATGTTCGAGCACGTGTGCATTTCTCTCGATTTTCCAAACTTTTCAGCGTTCAAGTACCGACCATATGCTGCTGAAATCTGAATATTTCAGCACCGGATGAAATAATTTTCATGCGAAATTATGCAGTATTTGCTCTAATTGCAAACTTTACTAATTGAGAGCCCTCCTTAAAAGATATTCACGTGAGTGCAGCATCTAATATAATATTTTGCGCACCGGCGCAGCGTATTCCCTGCGGGCGCAATATATTCCCGGGCATCGTTCAACAATATCAAACGTAAACCTTCTAATCCCGGATCGGATGTTATTCAAACATTCGTTCGCCGGAGCGTAATCAATTCGACAGATTCGAACTGTTGATGCAATCATTTCGGAAATTCGTCTTTAGCGAACGCCTCGCTATGTATAACGTTGTTTAGGTTTAAAACAATGCAATAATTGCGAGCTGGCGTCAATCAATTCGATCTAAAAGCAGATCAGGTCGATTCTCTGATGAATGAGCAAAGTTCTTGGATAAGCTCGACTTGTCAAAGTTCAGCTCGGAAGACATGTTTGTTTGGCATAACTGTCGAAGCGTATGCGATAAGCAATGTCACTCCTGAAGACAGGATGGAAAAGGAAGACAGTTTATTTGTCATCGTAGAGTTACAGCTTATTAAATTGAATAAATATTAATTAAAACACAACAATTCTTCATTAAAATCAAACAATATATCAGGTTGATGTATAAGAAACATCATATTTTTACATAAACTATGATATATAATTATTAACCAACTGCATTAATATATGTGCTAAAAACCGCAATGACCAACCAGCAATGATGATGTTCTGCATTGACTAATGACATGAGATCATAAATGGGTTGTCTATAACAATTAAACTAGGAAATTACCTATTAACCACTCCCAAGGCAGAACTTCATAAATTAAAGCACCCACCTTATTACCCAGACTTAGCCCCCTTCTGATTTTCACCTGTTTTTATGGAAAAAATGTAAAATGGAAAAACGTGTAATACAACAGATGATGTGAAAACAGCACTAGACACGTTCTTTGTTTCGAAATTTGAAAATTTGTATTCCAATAGGACTAAAAAAGTTGACAGAACGATAGGAGACATTCATAAGCAATAATAAGAATTATGCAAATGATTGATTTAATAAAGTTTTTCTAAAAATATTAATATTTATTTCCTTAAAAAGAATACGACGTCATTTATGCATCAACCTAATATATCCATAAAAATATTTTACTTACAAAAATAAGATAAAAGCAATGTAAATGACTTCGCTACTAATGGAATAATATTAGGGATTTAAAAATGGACAAAGCATTTTTAAAAGTCGTTCTAATGCTAAACATGTAGACCAGTGTTTCTCAACCGGTGCACCGCGAGCTTATTACAAGTGCACCGCGAAAAAATTGGTAAAAACGAAAAATTCTGCAAAACAGTGAAAACCGAAAAAGTCGTTGGCGAAATTATGAAAGTCAACGAAAGAGTTAATGTAATTTTGAATTAGCGTAGACGTTTAGCGTAGACTTTGGGTATTCTACGCCTCGTAGCCACAGTCTGTTCAAAGTGGAGTAAATAAACAAGCTGGCCGTCAGAAGCTCTATGAACGGAGGTAACTGGGACTGGTCGACAGAAGCAAGACGATATTACTAGACATCATACGTCTCATACAAAAGAAAATGTATCCAGTAAAATCAGAAAAAATAATCGACAATATTCTGAAGAATATTTATGTTTCGGTTTTACGTATTTTTACGCATTATGTATTTAACTCAAAGTATGAGTATATTTGAAAACTTCGGTATTTCGGATTGATATTGCGCTATTCGAAAGACTTACCTAAAACAAAGAATTTAAACATCCATTAGACCAAATATTTTGTGTGTATATTTTAGATGACAAATTAAATGATAGCTCAAATTTATCTTGTAAATCTTATTATCCTTACCTGAGAGCTCTTACTGCATGAATTTTGAAGTCCTGGACACCTTTGGAATTTGGCTCACCAGCTTTTGAACCACACTGTACAATTTTTCACAACGTCCATCTAAACTTAAGACTATTGATTGATCAAGGCTGGTCGATTTCGTAATCAAACAATTGCGGATTGCTTTTATATTAAATATGATTTCATACCTGAAATTAAATATTTGACACATTTTAGTCCAATTATTTAGCTGATGATATATTTTTAAATAGATATATGATGTATTTTATTTAATCTAAGGAAAAATTGATGCTTAATGAAGCTTTTAGCTATGAAATGCTAAATGAATCACTTCCGAATATCGTATTTTACATATACATTTGAATGTTAGTCGTGACTTTAAAAAAATGATACAAAAATCGGACCTAAATCCTACATCTTAAAATAGACATCTTGATTTTCCAATCCACTATGAGTATTATTTCCGATCTGTGTTCTTGAAATCTCAATGCAATTGTTCAACATTAAACATTTCTATAATAAGCCTAATAATCTTATTACAATATACTTAAAAACTATGACTACTTGCCTCAATATTTTAGCTGCATGACGATCAGGATACAGTCTGGAACATGGATCACATTCCGGAACGGCACAACACTATGTGTATTAAAAAATATCACTTAACATACGCACATGCACATCCTAACCTGTGAAAATAAAATATAGCTCTGCACCGAATATTGTTGCATAACATAAACTCGACGCCTAAACTGGACGGACAAATTGAAAAGCATTTATGACAAATTATTAATATTTATAAGAAAAACTATTTTTTAAAAATCATGGGATTAAATAAGCTGCTGCGATATATTCCCAAAAATATTATTTTTCAAAAAAAATCACCATCCTTTTCGTTGCATAAATATATTATTTTTTAATGAATTTCAAATTTGATAAAAATATTTTTGGGAATATATCAAAAGAGCTCATCTCAGAGAGAATCTCATACATTCTTTCAATAGTTTTTCATAACAATTTACATTTAGTATTAATACATTTATATTCGTACGCTCAGTTGAGCCGTCGAATTAAGCTAGGCGACAATCAGTGCGTGTTCGGTTCTTAGGTTATACGGTTTGGCTTAATCGTCAGAGGGATATATCTTAATAAATAAAGTGCAGTGTTGTTCAAGAATGCGTCCCGTACTTCAGGATCTATCCTGAACGTCATGCAGCGTCGATACTCAGGCAAGTGTTCTTAGTTTTTTAAGTGTTTTGTACTGCGACTTATAGTAAATTGGAGGTCCTTAATGTCTATTTTAAGATGTAGGATTTAAAGCCGATAAATTATGTTTTTTTAAAGCCACGATAAACTTTTGATTTTATTGTTACAATAGACTCTTACATAGAGTGCGAAATAAGATGTCGATGGTTGAATACAGTAGGATGGTTTCAATGGGTATCTGATAAGCTGTGCGCCTAGTGGTGGCGGAATCTTCAAATCGTCATGCAGTCTGACCGCTGAGGAAAGATTCATAATCATCATCATCATCATCAGTCTGTGTTCGTCCACCGTTGAACGCATGAGTCTTCATCCCTCTCGATCCTCCGCTTTCCGCATCCAGCTTCATTCTGCTATTCTTTCGATGTCGTCAGTCTTACAGGGGTCTCCACTCCAACACTTTTCTTCCCCATCGACCGTCATTTCTTCGACACATTTGTCTCCCCCAATGCCACTTAAGTGTGTCAATTCTTTCAGTAGCGTCTACTACTCGAGTTCTTCTTCGGATATCCTCGTTTCTGATTCTATATTATAAAGACACTCCGAGCATAGATCTCTCTATGGCACGCTGGGAAAACTTTATTCTGTGTAAAATGCCTGATATTAGATTCCACGTCTTCGTGAGTTAACACTGTGATGATGCGTTGGTTAAATGCTGCCATCCCAGTGGTATTCGTCTGTCAATTTCTGTTGAGAAATTCTATCGTCCTAGTTGTATAACTAAATATATTTTCAATGTTAAACATTTTTTATATAATTTGACATAAAAAGAAAATATATAAAAAAATGGTATGTAAATATTATTTTTTTAAATATGTAATAAAAATTATGTCTATGTATACAAATTTTTTCGACTTCTTAATTCTGGTGCACCGCCACTTTTTCCCATGGTCAAAAGTGCACCGTGACTTCAAAAAGGTTGAGAATCACTGATGTAGACGATGATCTGAAACTTTTGAACTTAAGAAGCTATGGCGAGTACTTTAGATTGGTATTTTGAATAGTACTAACAATAAAAGGTATTTAAATCAAATTTAAATGACATACAAGGGTGATTCAAATATAACCCGGAATTTTGCTGTACAGATGTATCAGTGATATATAATATAAAGAATATCTTATTTTTCTACATAGTTTCCTTTATTAGATTTTTTTTTAAATTTTGCATCGAATAGGAAGCTTCTTGATCTCGTCACTGAAGAACGAAGGCGAGAAATAGCATCGTCTGTTGCGCAACGCGTAATTATTCGTTGTCTCATAAACGAAGGCATTAAATTAAACGATTTTTTTGCAACACAGTCTGCGAAAAAATTCCATCAAATTTCTGTTTTTTTATTACCAATGCCTGCACCAAAATATTGATGATATTCTATCAAACACATGATTGATTTTGTGTTGATGTAATTCATAATCTTTTTTATACAGAATTGTTCAAATTTCGGATTGTAAATTAGGGCGCTGTTAATCTGAGCAGATTTAATTAACCAGATTAACAGCGACATCTTCCGTCTCTCTTCAGATGCAATATGTTATTTTAACAACGCCATCTCTTGTGGACCTACGGAGACATTGCACCTGCATACCGACGGATCGCTTCCTGTGCGTGAACCGTTGCCGGTTGGGTAGTGACGCGCAGGAGGCGGGAATCAGGAGAGTCGTCGGTTAACCTTGGCCGCGGGAGATCGTCCCTCCTGCAGCCATATTTCTCTCTCGTGTGGAATACATAGTTATTTAGAGAAGAAAGTCTTTCTATTCGACGCCACAAACAAGTATTATTCATGTTATTTATGTGTGACTTTCGTTATCACGTGTCTGGCACGATATTGTGGGCTAAGAAATTAATAACTTTAAAAAATCTACAGACCGTATAAATATATAATACTGCCTTGTAACGAATCCAATTTACAGCTCTCTTTTGATATTGCATGAAATACACATTCTCGTAATTAAAAGCATTTTTAACGCCATTAAAACCATACAAAGAGTGCATTTTTTTCATATTTAGAGTGTTTCCAAATATTATGACAGCTCTGTGTAAATTTATTTACGAATGGCACTCCATCAATGACGGTGTACATGAAAGGATTGGAAATGCGGGATTTTAAACAACTTTACATATGTATGGATGCTCGACCTGAGTGCTTGCTTCTGCATACCGAAATAAGTTGGATAAAAGAGGAGTTCTGCATCTGCATCCTCCTGCTTATCATACTTAATGTGCTAAAATTATATATCCAACTTATGTTTATAACGCAAGCTTTAAGCATCGAAATATACCGACATCCATAGGCAAAATATTTGAATACAAAATATTTTAAAATACTTGTGAAATTTATATGATTTCGGATAATGCGTATAATAAATACGCTTGATCTTTGATTTGATAATGCATCTTAACCTCTTAACTGCCAGAGCATCATGAGTGCGTACAAATGCGACTCGCCGGTGAGTCGTTGGCATTTAAAAGGTTAAGAACATGGTGTTTAATTACCTAATTGTAATCAAATACTTTTAACGGTTATAACGAGACTGTGCGTTCACGATGCTCATTAAATTAAAAAGTTTAATCATATATTCGATTTATAATAAGTCTAAAATTCCAAATAACCTGAAATATAACTCTTAGATTAATAGATTTTTTACTTGTTTTTTCATCTGTTATTTCCTTCAGCTTGCGCTATTTTTAATATCTTTGGGCAACTTTATATGCAGATCAATAAAAGTTCTTCTTGATGTTATTTTCAATAGGAATTCCAAGTGTTTTAAGGATTTTTCATGTAGTGTTTTTCCATTTGCTTTGCAAAAATGATAACGTTAGAGTAGGATTCTTTTAAACGTGATTTTTAGGATATATGAGATAATCTATAAGTAAATTATCATTATTTTTGAAGGATATATAATTTTTGTTACAAATTTAGTCAATGTTAAGTGGTTCTGCACAATTTTATTAACCTGTGTGATAGGACGATCGCGTATTTGCGAGCGAATTCCAGTGATTCAGAAAGAGCACTCTTGTACGTTAAGTTCGGAGAGAGACAGAGACAGATAAACACGTAGCGCAGTTCGGTAACTGTACATGAGAGACAGAGACGGAGAGCTTCCTTCGTACATAGTATGATTGTTTAGACCGTTAACCCAAATTAATCAACAAATAATGATGTGTGAATAATATAATGAATCGATTTCAAGTGTATTGTGTATATTTACTTGAAGAAATGACCGAATACTGTGTGTTACCGACAGTGTTTATTTATTTATATACAAGCCTGATACACGCTGCGACGGCCCTGACAGATAAGAGGATTTGTACGGATGATAAGTGGCGGACAAGCAAATATAGCATCTAAGACTATGGAAGATTTTAAATTAGCTCACTACTCAAAGGGTTAATCGATTTAGTATTTACATTTTTAGATTTAGAAAATCAGGCTAAATCTAGATCGAGACAACCAATTGGAAATATTAATATTTCCAATCTCCCAAACTTATTGGTACGGTATTTTTTCTCCTCAATCTAGATTTAAGCTCGAAATTATGTCAAAAAAATCTTTTCATAAAATATGTTCAACGCTTTAAATCGATGTTATGTATAATTATGTCAATTTATATAATATTAGACTTATTTGTGTTAATTCCTAAACAAATATTTATTATTTGTCATCCTTAAATCGCCCCCTAAATGCTCCAAAGGATTGAATTTGAATGTTCTTTGTATGAAAGAGTGCTTCTCTTTTTTTTTTCTTTGAGAACCACTGCCGAGGACTTTCCGCGCGTTCGTTCAATTTACTTTCTCGTTTCATTTAAGTCGTCCAATTTGCACTTTTTCCCTCTTTTTATTTCTCAACTTTGACTCGTTTACAAATGATTTCCTTCCTCACTTTCCACAAATGTAAACGAAGTTCGGTCATTTCTTTTCCTTCTGTTTGCGGTTTTCCCCGCCGTTCCGATGAAAGGCCCGATCCCGACATGCGACACAAATACATCCCGCTATCCCGGCGGGACGAGTTTCGATCGTGGCAATCGACACCGAATAACTTAATACTCCCTTAGCCGATACCCGGGCGAACTTTTACTTCGCTCAACCCCAGCCGAACTTACTTTAAATTCTTTTCGCCTCATTAATCGCTGGTGAAATTCTTCAGAATCTCATTCGACATAAATTCTTATCGTTCATTAAGCATCCAAGTGCTGCTTGTTTCGTTCCGCCTTTGTTTCTTGCGTTTTATCGATGAATGGATGCTATTAATTTAACCTCTATCTTATCCCGAGATGCTGTGGGCTGAATGGGTCCTGAGATATTATGAGCTTTCGCACCTCATACCTCTCGACTGTATAGCGGTTTCCGTTTAATGACATAATTTGATAGATGATACCGTCTTTTACTAAAACTGAACCAATATATGCTTTCTGGAAGACCCGATATCTTCTTACGCTCATAATAGCAACTGTTACCCAAGATTAATGCTGATGGGTTATTGATTCGATATACTTATACAATAGAAGGCCGTAAGCTTACTATTGAAAAGTAATGAAATGAATAACTTATCCAGATTTTTACGATATACGCAGTTTTGCCTTCAAATCAATGTTTTATTAATATCAAATTCGCTCAATAAGTTCGTAGGATGACAAAATAATCCACGAAATGGTTTTGGCCGATTATAAATTGAAATTGCGTGAGATAGCTGATACCTTAAACATGTAAAAAAGTAGCGTATTCATCATTTTGCATCAACATTTGTCCATGATAAAGTTATGTTCGAAGTGAATACCGCGTTTGCTCACAGTCTATCAAAAACAGCAACGCGTCGACAATTCATAGCGCTGTTTAGAGCCATTTCAGCTCTATAAAAATGAATTTTTCATGCGCTATGTGACAATAGATAGCATGAATTCATCACTATACTCAGATAAATCGACAGTCACCAAAGCGACCAAAAACACAAATGTCAATCGATAAGATTTTGGCCTCGGTATTTTGGATGTCCACGGTATTTTATTACTCGATTACCTTGAAAAAGGAAGAACTATCAATATTAAATATTATATGGCGTTATTGGTGCATTTGAAGGAAGAAATTGTGAAAAAACAACCACAAATGAAGAAGAAAAAAATGCAAAATAAAAATAATCCTACGAACTTATTGAGTGTTATGCCACTGGGTCATTTGAATTAATATCAAGATTCTCACAAAGCCACTCAAACACTAATATTTTTCTACTTAGAGGGCTCAGTTGTAATTTCATATCAATAACCAGACTCCAAGTAATCTATCAGGTTACTTCAAACTTTTGGACTGACATGATAGTTCTAATTAATCTTGTTTAAGGAACCATGGATCCATTTTGCAGTATTTGTCTGTCACCTAATAAGGTATCTCGATAGTTAATCTACTCTATTAGATTCCTTGATGTAACGAAACCTCGTTATAGAAAGATGGTCTATGCTTTTAGACAATCCATCATGGCCAAATTTAATTTGGTCGTCCATTAAAACATGAATGAGCTAATCTTTTCAAATAAAACTCACTGACTAAGCAACTTAAAATAAGAACAAAAAGCATTCATAGCAAGAAAAACAGCTGTATTTCAATTCCCGTCTCAATGTCATAAGATTTCGTCAAAAGAGACAAAATTTGCTTGAAAGACTTCGTCGACAATTCGCTCGTCATCACAGTACTTTCATAGTTTCAGCGATTAATTTGATTATTTTTAAGCGCCGAAATAAGCCGACGCCTGAAATATGACAGAGTGTAAATTACTTTCCCGGCTGAAACAATTGACGAAAAGGCATGCTGTATTTTTGAGGCATTTATAAAGGGGTAAGAAAACTTTACGACCACTAGTGTGGGGTCGAAATAAAAAATAATGGCCCCGAAGAATATAAAGCTTCGGAGAGCAACAAGTAAAACTGTTCGCATGGAAAAGGGTCTACGGGAGCCAATAAAAAAATCTGGGCCATGTAAGAGAAAATCCGACGTTATGCTTTTTTCGGGGCAAGCTTTTTCATGGATGAATATTAGGTTGAGGTCTATAAAAATGATCGATTATGTCTCTGTGGTATGAAAGAAATCCAGCTTTATTTTGCTAGGCGCGGTCGAGGATGTTCGAATTTCAAACTTATTTGTAAACATGTTGAGACCGTTCATGCTTTATGAAGTCTGCCAGAATGTGCTTAACTTGGCAATGAAGTGTATACGAAAACATGACGAGAATCCATCCAGAATCGTTGCCACCAAAATAACATTTGAAGAATAGAACTGCTGCAGTATCATTTATTATATTGCAACCCTATTACAACACATAATAATTAACAAAATACATGGAATTACAATAAAATGTATTGTAACGTCAATTCTATCAATTGTTGATACAATAGTAAGATTCAAGTCCAAATTGCAGAAAAATATCAATATATCAACAAATTTGATAGATCGGAAATATTTAGAAACCAAAAAATATTCACGTACACTTAAACCTTTTTTTGTGCGAAAAATCGCACAAAAAAAGCTATGACTTACATACAAAAAGTGAAGATGCGTTTCATGGATTTTAAAAACCGCATAACTTTGAAACTTCTATATAAAATATATCCAAAATCGCATAAAAAAAGTTTACAAAAAATAACATGAAAACAATAAGATAATTAAAAAAATACATTTTTGATAACATTTAAAGGACGTCTTGCATCATTGGTAAAATTTTAAGAATGTCTAACATCTGGCATCTCAGACATCCACTAGATAAATATTAATTATTTTAATTACAAACTATCATCGCTGTATGATCATTTTCGTTGCGATTTTCGATATGACTCAAAATCACACAAGTCACACAAAAATAAATTTTGATAAAAATCTGGTAGAAACAATAACAAAAACGCGTTAAAAGATTTCATTTTGGTAGGGCCAAGTTGCCGCGTCACTAAAATAGCTATAACTCCGTAAGTAGTTGGAATTTTGGAAATTCCTTCGGAGAGTGTATTTTTAAAAGTCAAAACATTGGAAAAATGCAAAAAAATTTTTTTTTTCAAAAATCTAAACCAGAATAAAGGTGTCCCAAATTATATTTTTTCCAAATTTCTGTTAGTGTTGATGATTTATTTCCTATTTTATGCAAAATATCTCGATACGTACTCTTTATGAAATTCAAAAATTGCTTTAAAAAAACCGCACAACTTCAAAATCGCATAAAAAAGGTTTGAATGTATTTAGAAAAAAATATTTAAATTATTTTTCCATCATTTTGGCATTATTTTGATCCTTATTTGTAATAGCTTTCCTATTCAAAAGCAAAATGCATTTAAATGAAATGATGAAAATCCATCAGGGTGAAGTCCAGTAAATAAAAAGGATGTGATAAAACATTTCAGCTTAATTCCCGTATTTTATTCCGAATTAATTTTGCATTATGAGGATGCGCATTATCACGAAGCAGCATAGAAGTTTCCTTTCTGTTGAATAAATATGGACGTTTCTCTTTTAATTTTTGATGTAAAACTTCTCATTGTCGACAATAAACTTGTGTAGTTGCAGTTTCTCTCAGTTTCATTAATTCAAATAAATTATTCCTCGCATATTCCACAGTATGCATAAAATAACCTATTTTATATTTAATACAGGCTTGGAATTGGGGACAATTTAATGTATTTCGTTGCTTCTTTTTATATATCCATAACACCCATCCTATTCCTTTTCCCGATGAGCTTTAAATGTGCTTGCACAGTGATTTATATGGATTACTCATCGATTGTGTGCCATGAAAAATTATTTAACATCCTATGCTTTGTAATCAAAAAGCATCCTTAAAAGACTGCATAAAATCCTCTTCAAACGATCTTCATTCAAATTAATTGATACAAATAGTTTGCAAGGGCGTCGTAGTCCTTTGAGCAATATTTCATCGTTATTTGCAAATTTATATGCTGTTCAATTTCACACCACGTTGCATAAATTGTATAACAGGATTTGGATGGATAATGTGATGTAGTGGAAGGAATAAATCAATTAAAATGGCCGTGGAATGGACGTGTAGTGGAAAAAATTAAGCACCGGTTGAACATTTCACCGTCGTTGAGTTTTTCCTTTTTTGCAAAATTTTTATAAATTTTAAATTAGAGCAATGTATCATGTCGACGTGTCATAAACACGTAGAACAACTCAAGTTTTTAATGTGCGTCGGCGAAACGCATGGCCAAGTAAAAAGGCATTTTGGATTCATTCGAAATTTGCGAATGCTAATTCTCTTTTGCGACCCTTAAAAATGTTTCGGTATGAATATTACATCCATTCCGCGAACGAGTCAACATCTCAAGTAGTACAAAGCGTGCATAACTTTAAATTGCTTTTCGAGAATTCCCGCTCATCGATTACCTGGAATTTTGTGATGTATTATTTCACAATTAAAATTAAACATGTTATTAAATTTGCCGTCTAATAAGAAATATGAACCTCCTTTAACATTATGAATATTTTCTCTTAATTAAGCCTCGTCTTAAGATGACATATCCATTATCAAATGTAGAAAATCTCCATGAGAGCCTTTTTTGGGGAAATGTACAATATGAAAGACATGTACAATTGTTAATTTTTTTTTTTGTTGTTGTTTCAAAAACAGTCACTCATAAGCTGTCCTATACCACTTTGTTTGTAAGAGTAAATATTTTTCCTCAAAACGTATATGAATCGATAGAGAACATTTTAAAGCTTTTCTATGACGCTTTCGCTGGTGATTTATTGAGTATGTTGCATGGAAACTTTTCAAAGAGCATCGTAAATTTATGTGGAATCTAAACGTCTGCAAAAAAGATTAACAGAATTCAAACCATCGAAGCAAATGAACGAGCTTTCGCACAATTTGAGTATCCAGGTCGAACTAAATTTTCGACGATTTCGCTTTGAATTCTGAATGGAACTCGATCAATTATCCAAAATATTGGATTCTATTTAAAAAAAATCCATCAGCGCCGTATCCCGCTTAGCTTTGATATTGTATATCTTTACTGAGCGTTCCCACAGAAATATAAACAACGCAAATGCGAGCTGAATATTGTATTTATGCAAAGGTTTCGATATTTTTCGTTTATGTATAGTGTTCGTTTAATAATATAACGTATTCATCTATTAATTGTCGTGATGGTCAACTAAATTAATCCAAACGTTAATCCTTTGATGAGTATGCCCGCCCATGCTTCGGTTGCACTCTAATGATCCAGAGGACTCTCCCACATAAGTACATTTATCAATCTAAAAACAATAAGCATCGCCTGATTGCATTTAAATGTAAAAACGTGAGTCGTAATTCTTATTTAAATGTCATTGATTAGTTATGCTTTGGACTATTTTTGGATTGGATTATTTTTTATCCAAGTCAAATTTGCTTGAAAAACCTGAGAAACATTTAACATTTATGTATTAACATGCATGTCAAAAGCTTAAACTGTTGTACAAAACACTCGTTTGTAAGCAAGCGGACGGGAATGAGTTAAAGAGACATTTTTCTTGGACAATGGTGTTGTTTTATTTATAAATATCATACGACAGTGAGTCACTAGGTGCTTTTTTTTTCGTTAAAAAACAAATATTTTAATACCTATAAATGTTTATGCCAGTATTAGCATAGTAGCATAAATCCAAAAATGTGTCCACATTTTAATAGATCTTTATGTTTTCATTTTGGCTTGCCCATTTGGGAATGTATTGGTCAGAATGCCTTGTAAAAATACTGCCCTTATATTAGTATTGTAGCGTGGGGGATTTACCATCCCCACGTAGTAGCGCTATTAACAGCGACATCTTCCATCTCTCTTTAGGTACAATGTGTTATTTTAGCAGCGCCATCTCTTGTGGCCCTGCGGAGACCGTTGCCGGTTGGGTAGTGACGCACAGGAGGCGAGAGTCGGGAGAGTCGTCGGTTAGCCTTGGCTGCGGGAGGCCGTCCCTCCTGCAGCCAGATCCCTTTCTCTCTCTCTCTCGTGTGGTATAAATAATTATTTAGAGAATAAAGTCTTTCTATTCGACTCCCATCTATTCCCATCCATTCGTTTAGAAAAATCACGGCACGATAGAAGAACGAACCCGTGCGTTAGCGCGGCTATCTCGATGAGCACATGGGGGCGGGGAGCCGCCCGGGGACTCTGCCCCCGAGAGTGCCCCCGCCTTAACGTTACAGTATCATTAATATATAGAGATAGCCCTAAATAAACAATAAATTTTAATGGTGTGTACATAATATTAACAAAAATGTGTTGTGACCAAGTCCTGAACAAGAAATGCTCAAACCCCTGTACGAATATTTGACCAGTCAACATCGCGTTTGATTTCCACCCTAAAAAAATATTTCAGTATTTTTTCAATTTTTAAAATAATATTTAGGGGTTGAATTTTCGACAAGAACAGGATTTTTTTGTATCAGGATATTTCTTTCTGTAATATTTTATCAACATTCACTACCCGCATAGAATGGACCATTTTCTTTGCAGCCTCAAAATCAGTGTCACTCCTCTACATCATGTAAAAGACATCAACTCTTCCGACAAGTACCATAAATTTCCCCAGTATTTTTTTCATGGCGACATTGGCCATTGTTTGGTTAATACTTTCAAATGATATAAGATATCTTTCACTGCTTTCTCTTCCTTTTTCGTCAGTTTAAACTGATGTTTAAATAGGAAAGTCTTCAAGCAATGCATTTAAAAAGATTCAGCAGCTCTTTATAGTCATCTGGAAGTTGATATATTTGAATTTGTTTTTGAGCAAAATAAATTCTGTCTGCAGCAGCATTTTCTATATTTTTTGAGGATGTGATATCATAAATTAATGTTTTATAAACACGTTGATCAATTTTGTTCCAATTCTTCTTAAACCTTTTAGACAATCGGATATCAGGAGCACTAGACGAACCGAGTGATTGACTCACTATAGCTTCTAACATAATTTCCATTATATGATGGCGATAAGCTAGGCAAAGCATATATTTTTCCATTTTCTGCTTCAGAAGTTTATAGCTGTAGTATCAAAACATAAACGTAATACTTCACTAATACAAGGTAACTTTGGCTGATGCAGATAAACAAAAAGCGGGTGCTCTCACTAATGATTGAAGTACGGGGCAGGGCTTAATCTCAATACGTACTCGCAGGAAATAATTAGGAAAAAGGGGAAGGGAAGGACCCTCCTATGCAAGTGCTGTAGTAAAATAGTGAATCTTTTTGTATGCAATTCCACTTCAAAATAAACTAATAAACATACCAGAATCAATAATTCGGATTCAGGGTTAAGAGGCCATACATAAAACACGTATTCATTTTTTAATAAGTCGAAAAATAATGACTATCCTAGTATACTAGGACATATGAGTCGCCTTTAGGCAATGAAATATATCACTTAAACAACTTTTTACGCAATTTCTAATATTACTAAAATCGCTGGCTGTTAAAAGATTGAACTGATTAAAATTCAAAGAAACGTGCATTATAAATGCTTGTTCATCTATATTTTTTGGAGTTTTAATTGGAGTGTTGGAAAGCGACATTTTTCGTCTTTGGTCTATGTAAGCGCGCACTTGAAGAGTTCAGGTATGAAATGTAAATGGGATGAAAAACACGCTTAAATTTTTTTTCAGACTCACATTTATCAACGTGCACTCATTCGTACTCCGTGTGCATTTATCTCCGAGTACATCTGACTTTTTCGCATGAATGCAGCCACCGGGTGTAGATAATGCGAGGGCTCAATTTTCTTAATTTGGCGAGTACAAAGGTCGAAATGCATTAAAATTTAACAAATACATACCACTTCCTCCCGGTAATACTTTGAAGCCTTCCCGGTGCGAAGTGGTGGCCGCAACCGCGCTTTGTGCGTCTCGCCATAAAACCGCCGTTGTCGTTTCGTATTACGCCATATGTACGCACGCCTGAGTTAATTTGAATGCTCCCTTCCCCGACAAAGGGTAGGGCTAAGTTTTTAATGAATATTTAAGTATGATATTTGACCTACGCTTGTCAGGGTGTGTATTTAGCGAGCAACCTGCCGGCTGCTGTTCGGATTTCAATGAGGCTTTTGAGTGCTTTCCGCTGAGGAAACACGAAAAGCTGAAAGCTGCCTCGTTAACATTATGCTTTACAAGACCAAAAGGTCATCGTGTACGCCGAGGCTGAATGATGCCTTTCATTTGATGACTACGATTTTATGCACGTACCGAGTTTATCAAAAGGATATTTCTGGGTGTAGATTGGGTTCCGATCGAGTAGTGCAGGACGAGCCAATTAGCCGAGGATCCATCAGGTTTATTTCCGGCGGACTGCAACTGAAGTTACAACGTGCTCAACTGAACTCAACATTTTATTCAGGAAAAATGTTCGAGAGATAATTTGCAGAGTACTATCACACCAGCGGGTGATTCCAAATGCTTTTATTCAATATTAAAACTCATCTTTAATCAACCCAACAAATGTCGCAAATAATTAAAATCTTAATAAAGAATATTTCTTAGTGTTCAACTTGCATGGTATGTGCTTTCTGTTGTTTAGCTATTTTTTTCCTATTGATGTGTTGCGAAAATAAAAGGACAGGGTTACCGTTACAGGGTGCAATTCTGTCAGTTTACTTCTGAATGAGTAGATTTTGCAAATGAGGGCTAATGACGCCATTCCATAACATTGAAGGGGGAATAAAAAATTAGTCAACGATAAGAATGATGCTAGTATCATAATTATCAAAACAAACGCCTGCTCTCAAGACAACACGAACAAAAGTCATCTTATCTTTGTTGAAAGAGCTTAAAAATTAAAAATATATTGAGAATGTTTAGACGTGTAGGGGTACCTTTATGGCACTACTTTACCATCGATGCACGAGTGTATGAAGAAACGCAAGACTTCCAAGTTTTTCGATCCGATAGGTTTATTATTGCATTATTAATACTTAGTTCAATAATAGCAACTTCCATTGGAGTCAGAACTACAAGTAAATTTCTTGAAATAGTAATGGTTTCGCCCAGGTAGTGAATACCTCAACATTTGTATAAAATAAAATATTCTATTAAAAATGTATACGAACTTTATTTTTTTTTTATTTTACTATTTAAAATTTTCTCAAAAATGCGCACGAACTTTTGGACTGACCTGATATAAACATGTCAATTCACACCCAACATAAAACCTACCGGAACAACATCGTAAATATCAATGTCTCAACGTGTGTGACATGGGACTGAAAAACACACGCTAAGAGATAATCTTATTTAGCCCGTCGGTGAGTAATCCCGCATATGCTGCGATTGAACTCGAATGATACAGGAAGAATATTTTCGCACACTGAGTGTGGAGATTAGTGGATCGTACACAGAGACGGATGTCTTACGTCTCATACACTCGTACATCGTTGGCAAGATCGTGCTGTACACAAAGAAACACTTGTTAAAGGAATACAATATCTGAGCGATTTTTATAGAGTACAAAATAGAGTCAAAATAGAGTTTTAATAGAGTCATAATAAATATTAAAATTATAATAGAATTTGTCCGTATCCGATTGAAAACCATTAAATATGAGGTCTTCTTATATCGTTAGTGTTTTTTTAGAATCATAATAAATTGTAGAAATCCACATAAATCAATTATATACACTCAAACCTCTTTTTGTGCAACTTTGGTGACTCAAAAAATACATTTTTTAACAGTTTAAATTATGTTGCATCTACTATTGCTGAATTACGACCATACACTTTAAGAGGGTATTTTATTCAAGAATTTTGAAAAAATCGTTTTTTTTCGTTGCATTTTTTTGAATGTTGCGACTTTTAAAAATATATCTTTAAAGGAAATTTCCAAAATTCTAATTACTTACGGAGTTATAGCTATTTTAGTGAGGCGAAAACTAAGCCATTCCTACCAAAATGAAATTTTTAAACGCGTTTTTCTCGAAAATACTTTTTTCAACACGGTTGACATGACAAAAGACAAAGAGAAATACTATTTCTTCCGAAGATGAGAGCGATTTTGAATTTTCAGTTAGGTGGTTTTTAAAATCCATGGAGCACATCTTCACTTATTCAAGTCATAGCTTTTTTTGTGCGATTTTCCGTGGAACGCATCTATCACACAAAAAAGATTTGAGTGTACTTAATACTCAGCATGGTACCAAAAGTGATTATATTTGAAACGCTATAATGAGTCCCAATAATATCAACAGTGTTGAGGTTCATTTACTGATATACAAGCTTCATTGACGCTGCGCGGTCCCGAGGGAAAAGTGGCTTTGTGTGGACGATAAGTGATGGATATATGATTAAAACATCTATGTTCAACTAAATTTAAAATTAATTCACTAATCAAAATGCTGGAAATTTATCCGTCGGCAACAAAGCGCCATTACTTTTGATTTTATTCAACGACAGTCGATTGGAAATGTTGTTTATATAAGAATTTTAAATGATCAATCTATTTATATTGTTTAGATTTTAGATAAATATACAAACCTCAAATCAAGAAATCGGCATATAATAAAACTCATTTAAAAGTCTTCAAAAAACACATACTAAATCTTTAATACGTGGACGAACATAATAAAAAACACATTATTTACAAGAAATACGGGAACTCGTTAAAATCAGTTTTTCCTGATGATTAAGCCATTTTGCTATAGTAAAAATACAACACATGTGTGCTAAATTGATTTGTATTTATGTACTGATGATGTATTTTCTGAAGCGATTTTCTCTCATTTGCGATGGCTATCTTTAAAAAATCCCCATGAAGTGCTTTCAAATACTTGCACATTGATTTAAATTAATTTTTGTGAGTCACGGTGCTTTTAAAAGCGCTCTTTCAAATATTGCCTTACCGTAGCGCATTGCGGGCACACTTGAGCAGGGGATGATATTCGCCACCCTCCATAGATCCTAAGCCAAAATAAATAAAATCACCCCGTAACCGTTTTGATATAAACGGTTTAAATAAAGAGTTTACGTGAAATGTACCTTAACGGTGGTGTGGTCGTCGTCTTTGCCTTCATGGTTTGCAATTATATCCAATGTTTCTCGTATGGCTGACCCAACACGTAGTCTTCTCAGAAGCTGCAATAAGCACCATGTATTTTTTTTGCACATAAAAGTCTTTCAAAGACCTTGCTAAGCCGTCTTGATTGGATGGCATTGTCGTTGAAAAGAGAACAACGTAACATCACAACATGTTGTTCAATTCAATTTCTTCCTTACAATTCCACTTATAATGCTTCATACTTTTAATGAGACTGAGCAAAGTCTGAAGAATGTTACGAATAAAGAATCGGCTTTCCATCCCGTATTATCTCAAATTACATCCCAAATCGCCCACGTGTTCATCTGTCTGCATTATTTATTATAGGATAATGTGACGTTTGCTTAATCCAATTGAACTCTATTCATCTCGATGATCACATGTGGTCACACATTTTACTGAGAGTTGACCCATTTTCCGATCAACCCTAATTGTTTGTTTGTTTTCCAGATGCTCATAATATACCTTTATATTTGAACAAGCACAAAGAACGAACCTTTTGGTGGATTTTGGTCTTTTGACGTGGTCAAAAAGGCTTGTTCAATATGCAAAAAGGGCTCGATGTAAAGTCCAAAAGCTACGGCTTGAAACCATCCTCATACAATAGTAAATATTTTAACTGGGATGACTGGTTAGCGTCAATCTTCAATGTGTTCTTCCTGATATTTTGAAATACATTCGTATAAATTACGTTTATTAATTCAACATATTTGGACTTGATAAGACACCTTCTCTCAGTAAAAACTTTCGACTAACTTCTTTGTTCGTGTAGGCATCAACTCTATACTTTTTGGTCGATAAGACTTCTTTAACTGTCTAAAAAAAGACTGTGACCCCTACCACTCTATTTTTTATCTTTGGATGCCCGCTGCATATATTTTATAGCTGCGCGCGCAAGCGATCACCATTAATTTTAGAACAAATCATGTGATTCGTTTTTGATATCTGAATGAAAATATGATTTATTTAGAAATTACCGGACTAAATAACCAATTTGGTTTATTTTCAAATGCTACCTGAATTATGACCTCAAAATGTCCGTTCTTTCTTATAGCTACTCACTGTTCCAAGTGTATGCTTACATTTTTTTCCAGTCAAACAGGATTTTGTTTATAGCCAAACTGTTGCATTATAATCAAGATGAAGTTTTAATTGGTTATTATTATAGAAAAATTGTCTTAAATCAATCGTTTTTCCTATTTATTTTATATACAATTCTGATAGACCTCATTATCGTTCGATACAAAAATAGAAATTGAGTCTCAAGCGAAATTTGCCTATCGCTATACGATAAGCAAGAAAAAAGACAATAAAAGGCGACCCGACCAAATATATTTGCATGTTTCCGTATTTCACGCGAGAACACCCTACTACACCGTGGCCGAAAATCGTACACAAAAAAGGTTTCTAAAAAAATATCGCCGGATATTTGTCTTGGTGAGAGCGTATTGGGGATGGCGTTAGAATGGCAGATGCTGAGTGAGAAATGCCCTAGTTTTTGTGCAGACCATTCGTGCAAAGCCGAGGCATTGAAGTTTAAAGATCATTCATTGTGAATTTTCAAATACAAACAAATTCTAAATAGAGCGAAACTTTTTCGCGGTAATAACTGCTAATTTTCTGCTGCATCGTTTGTAAATTTGCATTGTATTACGATGGATTGGAGAGCAGCATGTAATCGGTGGTTGTGGAGTGATGGGTAGAAGGAACACAGGCGTCCAGTAGAATAGAGTGATTTATATAAAATAATATAGATATATATAGGGTGTTTTGCACGTAGCTCGCACGGTCTCCAGATCTGACACCACTGGATCTCTTTGTCTAGGGACGTTCCGTATTTCGTAGCTCGCACGGTCTCCAGACCTGACACCACTGTATTTCTTTGTCTAGGGATGTGCAAAATAATTAATTTACACGACAGAGATGCCCACCAAAAATATCCTAATTGAAAGATTAATCATCACCTTTGCAAAAATGAGAGAAAATGCTACCTTAGACAATTACAATAAAATAATTATTTATTTATTATCTAAATACAAAAACAGTTATTTCGTGCTATTACAACCACAGATCAAAATGTTATGACGATTTAAATGTGAAATTTTGAGTATACGAGCCTGATACTTAGGACATAGGGCCTATGTGTGAAACATAGCAAAAGACCCCCGTAACCCCCCAAAAAAAATGTCGGTCCATGTGCAAAACATGCTGTAAAATACAGACGAAAAAATTTCTTCAAGAATCATCAATATTACGATGGAGAATGTTATATGTATGGAATTAAGACGAGGAAATGTTGTATGGAAGGAAATAGGACGAGGATTTTTTTGGGTGGAACTAGGACAAGGAATGTACAATTGTTTGTTTGGCGACATAAATTATAGGTTTTAAATTTAAATAACAAGACTGATATACATACAAAAGCAACCTTTTGAAATTAATATTAGGAAATTAAAATCAGAAAGCTTAAATACATAACAAAATATTACTATTTTAGTTTAAGAAAACAGACAAACCCTTATTTTAATGTGCCAAATTTTATTATCATATGTGGATAATCTCAATAACAGATTTTTCTATGGATTTGATATTATTTGAATACGATTTCTTAGATAGGAGTGATTTAATAAAATTATCTGTTCGATTTAATACGTAATATCAGATTTTTTCAGAGGCAGAAATTCAGGCCAAACGCTCGAAATGTTTCGCCATAGCCTCAATTTGCACTCAGATCTTTGTGATACAAAATATTTTAATATAAGCATGATTGGACTTCTTATTTAATTAGGTGCGTAAATCATTTTTATATGGCTTAAATACAGCCAAGTCGCTCCCTTCTGCATCTTTGACAATGGCAACTTTTGTAATAATTTCTCACCCTCCCCGCGCTTTGTTATGAGGCCGACGTTTCTCTCAAGGATTGAAGAGGTCCTATTTTTCTCAAAACGTTCCCTTTCTTCAATTATTTAATCACGCAGACTTATGCTAGCGTCTCTGGAATCTTGATATCCCGGCAAGCATTTGTCTTCCTGATAAGCAACGTGGAGATACATCTGGATGACGCATTGTGGAAATTGAAACCATTTTCACGGATACCACTTTCGCGTCGGGAAATAAAATGATAAACTATACACAATCTTGAATTTAAAATGCGTACATGTTTTACGTATAAATTACTCAAATTCAAAATCAGGAAAGTCTACCAAGCTTTCAATGTTGCAGACATTACATTAATAAGAATTTTCGCAACCTAAATAATTGTACATACCAGCATTAAATTAAAATCTACAAAACTGATTTTTAATCTACAAGTAGTTTACGTTAATTATTTTCAAATAAACGTCATCTATTTTCGATACAAAATGGTTAGGGCTTCGATAGACGTGGCTAAAGTTATAGCGCGGAAACTCGATTAAAATAATGCAATATTAAATACATATAATATTTATTATAAGCAACTACAGCGCATTTTCAGTCAACATTCATATAATATTAGGGTGTCCCATAAGTTTCTTTCGTTTTCATATTAAGGCAAAAATTAATCTAGGCACATTTTTAAATAATTTTTTGAATAAAATTTTTTACCACGTAAAGAACTTTTCAATTAAATAAATAAATAATAATCAGAAGGAGCAATGTCCGGAGAGTATGGAGGATGAGATAAAATATCCCAGTCAAATGATAATAATTTATTTCTGACGAGCAAAGGCACATGAAGCCTGGCGTTATCGTGATGAAAAACAACGCCTCGTCTGTTCGCTAATTCTGGACGTTTTCTGGCAATTGCATCCTTTGGAATGTCTAGTTGGAAACAATATCTTGTTGAATTGATTATTTTACCTTGTTGAAGTAGCTCATAATATACTACCCCCTTCCAATCCCACCAAATGCATAGCAAAACTTTTTTTGGATGTAGGCCAGGTTTAGCTACAGTTAAAGCTTCTGTACCCTTGGTCCAAGACCGTTTACGTTGGATATTCTCATAGAGTATCCAACTTTCATTTCCAGTGACAAGTCTCTTCAAAAAAGATTGGCTATTATGTCGTTGGAGAAGAAGATCGCATGTTGAAATACGCTGAAGTTTATTTGAGTCAGTCAGTTCATGAGGAAGCTCTAGTTCTAGGGAAGATCTAGCCTTCCGCGGCCAAGACGTTCGGTCGGATCCCAAGACATAACAGGAAGCTTTTCAAAGATTTGTTCAGGACTCATTAAACTAAACTGACCACATGTCTTTTATAACCAACTTATTTTGAACATTGGCCTGACACATGTATTGCGCTTTCATATTGCTTTGAGAATTTTGCTTTTTAACTTTGACTTGGTGATTATATGACACGTCGTGTACTGTTCTGGAGTGGCGTCATTATTTGAATTTTATCAATCTTTGCAATATTTAGCCCTTAAAAATAAAATCAGAAAACTGACAGGCTTGCTTGGTAACTCTGTTCTTCTATTTTCGCAAGACCTTATGCAATTTCCCTGTATGTTTTCCTTCTATTTTACATTAATATTCAACATGCTCATTCCAAATTAGTTCTACGAACTCAAAGATTGAAATTATCTATCTCCAGACTACTTTTCAAGTCTCTTCAAATTCAAGAAGATATCCATTACTAGGAACTGAAAATCAGCCAACAGATACTTGAAATACAGTTGCAATTGAAATCCATTAAATGAATAAACCTAACGCTTGTAAAGCAAATATACTTCCGAATGTATAATTTTCAATTTTGATTTGACTCAAATTCAGTTTCGCATAATAAATACATTTATTTGCCAAACAATAACAACGAAAGCTTTCGAACGACGTTGAACGATATTTTTGGCTCACCGTTGCAATTATTCGCCCATGCAATTTTACAGAAGCATAATGAATTTTTCATTGTGTAATCGAATGATTGGTTTCGAAAGCTTCGTATGCATTTATTGTTGCATCGAAAAATCTACATGTTTAAGTGATCCAATAAAAAAAACACTTTTAAAAACCCTTTTATTTCATCATTAATCAATGCATTAATCTAGTGGCCTGGCGCTTTTACTGCGAATTATTTATTAATCACAGCTTATGAGGTAAATTTTAGCTCTCTAGTGATGCATTAGCTTAGTTGGGTAAATAATAAATTTACCACATTTAAAAAAAATGCTTTCACCAAAAGGGTCAAGTCGGGATCCGAAGGGATCCATGTTTTTCCATAGAGCTTATAAACTAAAATCTATATTAAAAGTTATGGCCTTCCGCTCGTACCGTATTGTTAGCAGATTATGTAAGTTTATTATTATGGGCGTTATTAATATTTGGAGGCTGCCCGGATTCACTTTATTACGTGGGCCCTGAATAATAAAGTAATTTTGCCAATATGTTAAAGGGATTTTTTTCTTTTTTTGAAAATCCGCTAATAAATTATTCGTATCCTTCAATGATCTATTATTAAGGCTTACATAACATTTGATCATTTTCACTCGTTTGAATTGATGCAATTTTAATCAGTTTATGAATAAATAATTCCGAGCGTTCCCACGGACATACTATACATTACACACACATAAAAAATCTTATAAATTACCTTGTAATCTAATATCTAAAAACCTTGTAAATAGCGATTTTCTGCGTTAAGTGTATTAATATTAGGTTCTCCCGAAAGAAATCCATTATTTTCTTACTCTCTCGTTTGAATTGTGAGTGCATCCAAATGAAAGAAACATCTCTGTATGTTTTTCTCTTGTTATATGATTTATCAGCTTTATTTTTGTGTTATAAATCTTATTTTATTATAAAGGACAAATATGGTGAAGTTCGAAACCAATGAAGAACATATTCAGGGCTTGAATATGAATGGTTATTTGAATGCTGCACGAACTATCCGCGGATAATATGGCAGAGCAATAGAGTATATTTTATATTTGGTGGAATATGACTGGAATTATTTTCTATATACAGGGAGTTTGGCACATGGACAGACAAATATTTTTCGGTGATTAGGGGGAGTCTTTTACTGCGTTTCACAAATAGTCCCTATGTCTTAAGGGACGTTTCTACCTTGTTGATTAAAAAAAAAATCTTCATGCAACGGAAAGAACCAATGTTTAAAAATACATTCAGTAAATTTCAAGTCGATATCAATGAAATTCGCAAAATAATAGGCCGACGAGGAAGCCTTGTGAAGCTGAGGACTACTTTTTCCAAACTTATGGAAGTGCTTCCACACGCCCTAGATGAGCATTATTTATGAAATTTGGCAAACACATATATAATAAACATCTCCATCGTATAAACTACAATTATTTAAAAATATTTAAAAATGTTTATTTTATTAACAAAAAACTATAAAAAATGTTGATAAAATCACAAACTTTTTTTTGATTGCTCACTGTTTTTTTATTTTTCAATATTTTTTCTTAATTTTAGTCTAAGCTTTAAACAATATTATACAAAGTAAAAATATGTTTCATTTTTTTGCTGCAAATGATCTGTCCAGGACTTAGGAATTCCATAGTGAAGAATATCATCACTCGTCTATTGACATACATGGCTCCCCTCACTTTACTATACTTTGTCAATCTTTAAAAAATACATTTATGTTTAATAAAGATCGCTTAGTCAACTAAATAAATATCAACATTCTATATTTAATACTTTTCGCATAAGTGTTAAAAAATTGATCTCTTTTAGGCCCAACAAGGTAGAAACGTCCCTTAAGTGTTAGGGTTGTCGAAATAGATTTTTTTCAACATTTTGAAAATTTAAATCATCATAACTTTTTAATCTGTGATCGTAATAGCATGAAATAACTGTTTTGTATTTTGCAATATATTTTTAATGTAAATAAATTACTTCTGAGCATCCAAAGTCACATAAAAATTGCAAACGAATGAGAAATGTCCAAGAATTTGGAAGTTGTATCAATACTCCCAAGACCAAGAGTTTCTTCCTCTACAGCTTTGTTGATAAAGCTTCATCATCCCTCCTGTAAAATTCTTCTTATTTTAATATTTCTTCCAAAATTTGCATAATTTATTAAGATTTTAATGCTAATTTAATTTTCAAATATTAAAGGGTATTTTTCCTCGAGCTTAATCCCTTGTGCATCGTCTTCAAAACTTTCTGCAAAAAAAAATCATAAAATATACAATTTTTCTTCGCATTATTTCCAAAGGAAAAAGTTTTCAGAGTTGATTGTTCAGCTCGGTGCTTTTAGTTAAAAATAAAGCGTAAATTTTATATTTTTCAGGAATTCCTGTCCATCTTGTCCCGAGTTTCGCGTGGTACGACCCAGGATAAATTACAATGGGTGTTCGCATTGTACGATTTGGATGGCGATGGAGTCATCACAAAAGCGGAGATGACAGACGTAGTCACCAGCATATACGAGATGCTCGGAAGGGCTACATTGCCCATCGTCCAAGAGACATCCGCCAAGGACCACGTTGACAGGATATTTCACGTGGGTCTCAAATAACGACTTAATTTATGCCAACGAATTGCATTGTGTTAATCGTCGATTATATTCGATTTTCAGCTGATTGATTCTGACCAGGATGGCTGCGTCTCCATGGAGGAATTGACCAGGTGGTGTCGCCGGGATGATCGTCTTCTGCAGAGCTTCGACACCCTGGATACTGTTTTGTGATCAGCAGTCCGCGCCGCCGGAGTCGGTGGCGCTAAGGGGTATAATTTTTTGGACAAACCCTCATTGCATAATTTTTAAAATCAATTTTTAAAATCAAAGACACACCTTATGGCGATATTTTAATTTAATCGTTATTATCAATGGGGATGGCCTTATTTTTTCGTTGCTGGAGATGAACCCAGCTATCCAATTTGTGCTTAACCCAAAGATAGCCAATCTTTATTGAAGTCTTATGGCACGTTTTGTAATTTTGAGCCATAACTGTATAATATTTTGTTTATGATCAAGCCATTTAAATGAATCTGTATTTTTTTCTGCGGTTCGACATCGCTGAATATATTTTAAGGTAGTTATAGAAAGATCTAAATACATTCAATACACACCAGATCGAGTGTTAACAGATTCACTGCATTGTTTCATTTAAATCATGAATTGCTTCGTTCAATCATTGATCGTATCTATAATACTGATTTAATAATCATTTGATAGGAAAGACTGTACATTGAGCAATATCTTAAACAAATTAGCTTACTTTAAGTGCAAGATCTCATGGATATGCATAAGACTGACTAAAAAGGCAAAGATACTCTTCCAAATATTGTCCTGTCTGAGAAAATATTCATGATACAGCAGTCAATCAGTAATCAATCATTGTTGATCATTTTGTCATAATTTTCAAGCTACTAACCCAGTCGCTAAATCAAAAATCTATCTTTAACTTGCAAAAATGATAGAAAATAATAGGGATAATTTAAAGCCAAATTTTCCATGAGATCAATGAGTGCAAAAAATATAATCAAAAACTTCATAATTGAAATATTTATAAAATATATGTATATTTCGCTGCAAAAATAAATTTTAAACGATCACATTTCCCCGTGGAAAAATATTCATTTTGCAGCCCCGGGCGGACAATCAATTTGTTCGTCCCTGTGTCCGGTGTCAAAGATAAGTCCTATATTTCTATTCTAGGGATGATAATACATCAGAGTCTCAATTGGTTGGAGCAGAGAGTTCAGCGGACACTCAATAAATCGCGAAAGTGTAGAAAATATTCTTACATTGACAGGAGACTGTTCTTATGAATTTTCACTCGGTGATAAATAATTTTTGATATTAATATTTGTAAAAAAAATGTAAATTACTTAAATTTTAGATAATGGACATCGATTAAGCATTGAATATAGTATGACATCAGGGATTGAAATGCAAATTAAGTTGCTGAAACTTTAGATCATGTGAATTTATATAGGCTCGTCTAATTTTATTAGATCAATTGAACTTATTCGCATACAAATAAAATTAAACATGAGATGATTTGTATGCAGTTTAATGAAATATATGAGATTATTAAATTAGATAATAAAAGCAAATTATTCAATGAACTGAAAATTTCAAATGCAAGTCTTAGAATTATGCGATTTTTATGATCAACCGCGTAAATCAAATCGATCTACGTATTATCTCAACTTTTAATTGAATGATTTACTTCAAATTTGGTACGAATTTTCTAATGTATAACCCTCTATCGCTCTAACCCTCTTCATATTCATTTTTTATCATATTCAAACTGTATTTTTCCCCAGGCAATCTTCAGAAACGACCAAGACCGACGATGACGAAGAAGCTGGACCCTCTACACCTCAAGTTCTACACCTCTACTACAAATCGTACAAAGACGACTGGTGATGCCGTCAAATCTACACAATCACCTAAGCGACCACATTCCATCATCAGAATTGCATCAGCAGTATATTTAGATCATAAGTCTTTCGTTCTTTAACATCTACTATTAATACTGTAACATTGTGATCGACATTTTTAATCGTTTCCGCTCCGATAAAGTTGTATTCTCTACATTATTAGATTTGAACTCTCTGAACGATGTGATTATAATATTTAGCGTCGTGATAATATAAAATAATGATGAAAACTATAATGGAATTTTAAGTCTGTGGCACAAAATATTAAGAAGTTTAACCCTTTGGACTTATATAGCAACTTGATTCAATAATTATTTGCTTGGGGAGGGGGATCTCAGATTGATTTTCCCGCTGTGCAAAAATCTAATAACCAATAATAAGAAATATTTTCACATATTTTCCAATAATATAGGCTACATTCATCTATTCGAATTTCTAATTGACTTTCACCTTATCAAATCGAATACCAAAGGGTTAACGTATCTAATATACTTAGCATTTAATATCTTAATTATAAGATCTTATTTTTCAATGATTTCTAATATTTCTCCCCGTGTAATGATCCTCTAAAATTGATTCTGTATCGAGTAGTGATTTTAAAAATATATTATCCATGTTATCTAATATTAACTCTTAATAAATTAAACGTTGAGTTAAACTATCATCCCGCGTGCTAGAAATATATCTGTTAGATTGAATGGACTCGTTGATGCGCATCTCTCCGGTTTGCCGCTAGACGTCGCCACACTCGATTAATTAATATGGCCACCTACCATTGGGAAATATCCAGCTGACGGTCCATACGGTGACAATTGTGCCGACATGCTCCCCTATCGATTTGGGCATTTAGCCGGTGTGTTGAATTGATGAGATGAAAGCCGAGATAAAGGTCCAATTTTTCATGATTGAACGACATCCTTAATATTTAAGTCTTCTTTAAAAATGTATTTATTAATCTTGATTTTTTTCGATAACCTACAAAATCAAAGAGTATGAACTGTGCGTTACGTCATTTCAGCTTTAAATACAAAAAAAACACTTTATTTTTCTTCAATCGTACAGTCAACACTTCTATAGCGTCGAGATAGGGACCACGCTATGGAAGCAGAACGCTATAGAAATTTAGGCGCCCATACAAAATTTGTATATGTTTAGTTAGATGTCGATAATATTATATTTAACCAAAATATTATTAAAAAAAAATTATCGACTGGTTGTGAAAAATAAAAACATGCACAAAAAACTATATAGAACATTCCAAATTTGGCTTTAATACGTTGGCTGGTTAAAGTGTTATGCTGGTGAAAATACATGTTTTCCATTTCCAAATTTTCTTAATTATTAGCGGTATTTATTGGATTAATATCGATTTCAAGTATTTATTATTCAGAGCACCTCGTTAATCGACGCTCATCGGTTCTATCAAACGTCAACGATTAACGAAACAAATATTATCAAAATCTTGTATTACTTTGGTTTTCTTCTCAATCAATCAAATCATTGTATTTATTCTTTTATATTCAAATATATATAATCATTCATGTTGCAGATATTTGAAACTATTGACATACACAATAAAATATTTGCAGACACAACGCAAAATATGTCACCGTACACAATATCTGAACGTATATAGTTCAACGTCTATTTATCGCCACGCCGCATTTTTGGCGAAAATTTCTCGCAACATCTTGAAAATGGTGCAAATATTTAGGGATCATCGATTGATTGAACCGTCGAACGATTAAGCGTCGATTAACGAGGCCTGCATATACACTCAAACCTCTTTTTGTTGCGGTTTTTTTTTAAGCAATTTTTTTTGAATTTCATAATACATATCGAAATATTTTGGATAAAATAGGAAATAAATCATCAACACTAACCAAAATTTGGCTAAAAAAATGTAATTTGGGACTGTGTAAATCTGGTTTAAATTTTTGAAAAATATTATTTCGTTTTTTTTTTGCATTTTTCCAATGTTTTGAACATTTTTAAAAATACATTGACACTGGGTATACTATTTTTCCGAAGAAGAGAGCGATTTTGAATCATATCGAAAATCGCAATGAAAATTATCATACAGCAATGATAGTTTGTAATTAAAATAATTAATATTTTTCTAGTGGATAAATGGCATTTGAAATGCCAAATGTCAGACATTCTTAAAATTTTACCAATGATGCAAGACGTCCCTTAAATGTTATTTTTTAATTGCCTTATTATTTTCCTGTTTTTTTGTTAACTTTTTTTATGCGATTTTGAATACATTTTATATAGCTGTTTCAAAGTTATGCGATTTTTAAAATCCATGGAACGCATCTTTACTTTTTCTATGTAAGTCATAGCTTTTTTTGTGCGATCTACCGCACAAAAAAAGTTTTAAGTGTACATTGATATACAACATCATCAAAATCGATATCATAAATTCATATATCAATACCTTTTCCTTCCAGTTAATCAAAAATAAACCTTTCAGTCGTTTCCATTTGCTTTATTATTTTCCATTAACAATTATTTAAAGCAAATTTCATGTGTTTATCTCCATCAGTAAATTATTTAGCTGATCTGTAATGATCTGAATAATCGTTATAATGGAATAAATTAATCCAAAAGTCATATCAAGACCGTCTTTACTCAATATGTATGTCCTATATTAATTTAGCTAATGTTTTTTTAATTGTTGCTAGAACATAATTAAAGCCAAGATCCTTTGATGGTCTTGAATGCTTTTTCATACTAATTGAAAATGGGAATGTCACATCTTCGACAATATTTTAAAGACACTGAAACTTGTTTCGTATTAGCCGGAAAAAAGTCAACCCAGGCCCAAAATAAGGCTGTCATTTATAAATACGATGGTGATTTGTCACCCAACCCACTATCGAATATGTATACCCAACAACCATTTTTAGTACGCTATGAAATCCGACGGTTCCAGGTTATTGCCATGACGAATGGTCCATGTCACAGATAGTTCATTTTGCTAGGCCCCAAGATGGATGACCCCACGTTTGCTCAATTTCGGCACGCACACATTTTTGTGACCTTAGAGAAGACCTCATCTTCCAAAATGCCAGCTGGACGTAACGTTTTTTTTTATATTTAAATTGTTATAAATAGGGGAAATTAGGGTGATGAATTAACATAATGATATCATAACGCACCAACAAGAGATTTAAATTAAATTTAAACATTAATTATAATTTTTGAGACTTTTTCGATTTTTAAATTTAAAAGATACAAAGCCTCCCCTAGGCATCACTATTAAAATATTAAAAAACTTATTCGTTACCATTGATCTGTTAGAATTTATAAACATTTTTGGCGTAAATTCATCCATCTGGGGATCGGTCTGTAGATATGTTCGGGCATTCAATCACGAGACGCTCATTTGTCATATCAGCGGTCCGAAAATCGGACCGGTTGGACACACAAACCTTTAAGGGCTTTTTGCGACATTTTCGGGAATAAATGCGTACCCGGGGACCTTCTATGATCTGCACGATCATAAAATGCCCCTCAGAGACTAACTTACATAGGTGACTCACGGTAAATGAGGTCGCGAACGAATATAGAATTTCCCCATAAAACTATATATTTATCTACCTTACTAATTTATGCTGTTGTCTTAACTATTTTTTTAGTTTTAAGTTACAAAATCTAGCGAGAACTTAGAGCGCAATAGCGGGACTAATAAACACCAGGACCTTCACGTTCCTTTGCCTCAGATGTAAAGTGATGCACCCATGTTTCATCCTGAATTGATGCAAAAACTCGGCCTTATTGCTGTGAAACATCGCCAAACGCCCGATTGAAACATCATCACAGCGCTGTTTTTGTTCCATTGTGAGCAAACGCGGCACCCATCTTGCGCACAACTTTCTCATGTACAATTTTTCGGTCAATATGCGGTGTATAGCGCTTTTTGAAAGGTCTACTAATAACATTGATATGAAATATAATAGATACGGGGTTCAGAATTTTTCAAAATTTCATATGGTGTACCGAATACATATCATAGTAGCACGCGGATGGCCAGATCCTCATATAAACAGAAGGGTTAAACAGTGTTTTTTTCATTTAAAACGGGGCTTCGAACAGTTATTTTATTCATTTAGGTTTTCGTTCCGGTTCAATTCCAAACATTTATATCGGTTCAATTCCGATTTTCGTTCCGGCAGAAATAGCAATTTTTCGGTTTTATAATTACAACCCCAAAAAATATACTTCAATGAAGTTCTTAACTACTATATTTTCACATATAATAATACATAAATTTTATTATATTGTAAACACAAACGATTGAATTCAGCAACAAATTCATTTATACACATTTAGATTTACATCATCATAATTATTCAAAATAGCAGAAACATTACAATGGCAATATAAATACTAAATATTAAGGCGAAACGCATTACAAGTAATATTTTATATAACAAACAGCTATTTATTAACATTAAAGCATGGCTTCTTACAACTGGATTGATATAATCTCGTTACCGGAGCAGATTATATTATATTTCTATCCATTTCAATAGTCTTACTTACTACTTTATCCCTTATGTTATTTACAAATTTCATCTTTTACCTTATGTACAAATGAACATAAGCCATTTGGATTCAATACTTATACATATTAATAGATCCAATTTCATATCAATCAATTTAGTATAATAATTATAGAATAAAAGAAGCACACAAATTTGCCTTCTATTATAATTTTTCTTTTCAAATATTCAAGAATGCCATAATAAGCATACTATATATACAACATATTCTTCTATATATACATCATTGTAAATTTAAATGATATATTAATGTTCAAATTATATTTACTAATGAGACGCTGTTTCTTTTTATTGTTTTGTTCGGTGAATTTGCTAAAAACAGCCATCTTAACAATATATAAATATTCCAAATTGATCGGCTGATTTAAGAATAGTTCTACAATTCAGTATTATATGTATATGAATTTTCAGTTGCGTTAACATTCAATTTTGTATAAAATCTAGTTTTGATTTGCTATTCTTACAAATTTTCAACCTATGAGCTAATTTTTAAACAATGATAATTGTGTACTTTCATCTAAATATTGTACATTCATGTTATTTAGTAATTAATATTCCATAAATATTGATATCGGATGTGAACAACGGGACCATAGATGTCGAAAATGTTAGTATAAATTAACGGTCCTGCGTATAAAATTGGCCGAAGTACGATCACAAACTGAGAAATTTGTATTTCATACTTTATTTTAAATCTTATTGTAGCTATCAAAGGTTTCCCGTGAATCTCTGAGGTTAAACCTTCGGCTGTCGATTTGACCATCTTATCTTGTAGACTACAAAATGTGCCCTTTCTACTTATAATATTCTAATACTTCTATGGCAATACAATTGTACAATTTGAACGTGCTATTATTAAACATTTTAAGATCACTTATAATAATAATCTTTAATAATTATTGTATTAAGAAGATTTTTAGATAACTTAAATGATTAGTCTTGGACCAGTGAATAAATTATATTTCACTATTTTGAATATTTAAACAGTTAATAACAATTTCACTTGATCGTTGTTATAATACATTGTTGAATTGTAGCAGTTTTTATCGTATAAGATGTTTTAACTTTCTTCTTACTCTTGTTATATATTTGATTAACGTGAAACTTCTTAATGATATTCATTTCAGTAATGTCCAAATATAAATTGTAGTAATAAATACTAACTAAATTTAGCTGTTATCTAAATCGGTTCTAAAATGTTAATGACAATAAAAATATGACGTTGCTGTGTATTTGAATCTTCAACACTTATCAAGATATTATCTTACATACCTAATTAAAAATATAATAAACGCCTCTTTAAAATACAATTGATCTAATTATATATACACATCTATGAAATTAAAGTCTTTTGTAACTTAAACATTATAGTATATTCATGTTTGATTGAGCTTTAAATGTATATTGGTAGTAAATCTAAAAAATTGTTATATCTACTCTTGTTATTAATATTCAATTTTAAATACTTAGCTTTATTTGTCGTTATTGGCAGTTAGTTCTTATATGCATCATGTTATTATTATATTAAAGACGCATGTATATGTTATTTAAAATTATAATATTTCGCATTTCATTACAATTTTTTAAATCAAATGTTATTATAAATAGATAGAATTTAAAATAATTTATTATATATTACCTATTTTTAAAGAAATCAAGAACATTTTACTTGTAATTATATATATTTACACTACAGTTGACCCACGGTAATCCGGTACATATGTACAACAAAGCTTCGACAATGTAAATAATGCAAAAATGAGTACGGCATAAAACGATTTATACTTTATGATATAAAATGAAATGCGAGAACATTCAAAAGTTCATCTTTGCCATTGATTGTTGGCCAAGTAAGACGCAAACTCTTAAGTAAACAACATCCAAAGACGGAAGAAGCTTTTTACATGTGTTTTCTTCAGGAAAGAAACAGGCATACACTTATTTCTAGACCCATATTGACCATAAAAGTAAAGTTGTTTTACAAGGAGATATAATAATAAAAAAGAAGTCTTTGTAGCTAGCAAGGGATGGTTGGAACGCTTCATAAAATGTTCATAAATATTCGACTTACAAGTATTTCTTTCCAATAAGTACTCCATAGTCAAACAAATTGTATAATTACAACTACACCATCTTAAAAAACGTTTGTCGGATTACTGAGAGTCGACTGTGCTTACATTTTAATAACCCAAAAGAATTACTATTAAAGCACTGCTTGTACAATAAACAAAAAATTATATTTAAAAATCGACACTAAAAACTTGTGTTTTAAAGATTTAGTTTATGATGTTTAGGTTGAATTTACAAATAAATAAATAGAGAATAATAGTCTTCTAGTATCAATATAATTACATGATAAGTTAAACAAACTATATTTTATGCAGTTCAAGAATTATGATGCTTTATTCATGATGCTTAAAAATCAATAAACTTGTGAATTAAATTATAAGCTCAAATATACATATTCATAGACTTATAATAATTGAATTTTATTCAAAATATTCATTTATGTATAAATTAATACTTGAAAGAGGATATTTAGATTTGTTTTTTTTTTTTAATGCATCCCCTTTTATTACAACAAGATTAGATTTTTAGAGCTTAAATCGTCCCAATTATAATACAAATTGTACAGGCTTTGTGCTTTAAATCAATCTTACTTTCTGAATATACTCATTAAATAAAATCATTAAAATATTAATCTTTATAGTTAAAAAAAAAAAATCTAGATGCTTGAAACAAATTTTTGGTTCTTATTTTGTGTCAATGTATATTTATAAACTTATGAATTAATAAAAAAATCTTTTTTTAGTAGCAAATGTAACAAAACTGACACAAAAAATATTTTTTGAAATCATCAAATTGCCTTTCTAAGCTTAATGATTGAATATATTACACTGTATTAATGTGTTTTATTATGTGAAATTATAACTTATCAATTTAAATAAACAATTTCACTATTCATTGCTGTTTTTTTAATATATATATATATATTTGGTCATCGTGTATATATTTATCGATAATAATTTTAAAAATATAAATATGATCGAATAAGTTAAATTTATAAAATGCAAGACAAATATTATTTTTTTATATGAAAAATAAAACCATATTTATAGATATTTTAGAAAGTTGTCAAGCTGTTAAATTTTATTTTTAATTTAAAAAATGTATTTTTATATAAACGAAATTTTAAATATAAACAATTGAATACAGTTAAAAGTAATAATATCTAATATTGAAAAGAGCAAAGTTTAACCTTTTATAAAAATTTACGTTTGACTCAATGGTCGAAAAACGCAAGGTTAATGCCAAATTATAATGCGTTAGACTTATTCCGTCGCCCTGTCAGTGCAAGCTTATTTTATTTAGTGCCTCAAAACAAAGATCTCATTACAAAACCGCATAAGATCAACCTTTTGTGGCCAGGTAAGCTTCATTACAAATAATCAATCGTTTCTATTTATTTTTATTTGATTTCTTCGTACGCTTCCCGATTCAAATCTGATGTTTGTTTAATAAAGCGCAGAGCCTTAAAATGTCTGAATTCTATCAAACGTTAAGAGATTGTATTGGTATAAAAGTATTTTAATAGAATACATATTGTTTGGGTGCTTATTCAGAAGACCGACGTTATTTACATACGAAAATTGCGTTAATTGAATCAGTTTTATTAAATTCTACATCTAAATCTATTTGTGACGTGATTTTGTATAATTTGGTTGTATGCGGTTTACTCTCCATTAAAATACTTCTACCAAGTCTTACTTGAGCCTAATTAAGCCCATTTTAAAGTCTATATACTGCATCAACATCCTAATGCAGCCACAATCCACTGCAGAATTAGCACCTTTTACAACTTAACAGTATTACATATGGTTTAGTTTTGGATCATGTATTCCCACGTTCCGCATCAGTTGCCTATCTTTAAGTATGTATATTACAACGAGAAATATATTTTGCATCGATTGACATGCATATGTAATTAAAATTCGATGTTGATTAAATATCGGGACTTTTATGATAACTGATTTTTTATAACAAAGCTTATCAATGCCCTCGATTTATATAAGGTCAACTTATTTGTGCAAACTTTGTGCGGGCATTATTTATGTGTTTTTGTAAAATGTTTTGATATATCATATATAAATTTATTCTCGTTACATGCAAGATTGAATCTTCATTATTTATATATGGATTTTTTTTACAATTTCAGTTTAAGGTCACAATTTTCCCTTAATGAAATGGACGACTCAACCGAAGATATTTTTAATACGTCTCTTGAAGACATAGGACCGAATGTTGAAACACTACACCGTTACAATGAGCAAATTGATCGAATTCTAAATGAACAGTCGAGTAACACTAACGGATCTAGTTTTCACTCTGATTCTAGTATACGATTGAATTCTACAAACACCTGGAGCGATGCTGAAAATGCACCGTTTTCCTCAGATGTTAACCAAATGTCATTCTCTCAAAGTACACAAGACGCGCTTGATATGAGTCCTTCCGCAGGATCATTTGTTCCCGATTCTTCCCCACGCCTCACACCTCTACGGGGTGTTTCTGTTGAAAGTAATGCATCTGAATACGATTCATCTAATGAAAATAATTCAGCACTCGCTTTGTTAAATGAATCTAATTTGCCAAACCGAAGAAGAATCTTTCGACGGAGGCTAGACAATACAGATCCAAACGTACTACAAGCAAATCCTTCGCTACTTCAAACTCAACGATTTTATGAACTTATTGAATATAATAACTTTGATGGACTTCCACCGCTAAGAGAGACATTAAATAACGATATGCAAAGACCGAGCGTAATTATAGACGGCTTAAGCAGAAATCGCCCAATTAATTTAACAAGGAACGAAACTGATAATATTTATCAGCCAAATGCGCCGCCAGAACCAGAAACCCATAGTGCGGTATCCGATGCTGATGAATCCGATACCGAATCAATAATTTTAACTAGACATTCTGAACGGACAGAGTCCAGTCCTGAACGTAACAGTCCTGGTCCATCCATCGCTATAGATTTATCACAATCAAATACAGAATATAGAATTATTTTCCCCGTTGTCGATATTCAGATACAAAACGAAATGAATAACGAGGTAATAGAAATCGATAGTATTACTTACGATACTGATATCAGCATTTCCGATTTGCTTGATGAAAATAGTTCCACGCCTTCTATACCCGAACCCGAAGAACCACCTGCCAAATGTCCCAAAATAGACGTAGTTGAAAGTGATGATAGTCAAACCTGCCCTATATGTTTTGACGCCTGGACAAATGCCGGTGAGCATCGTTTAGTATCCCTTAAGTGTGGCCATCTTTTCGGCAGTTCATGCATTACGAGATGGCTGAGTAAAAAACAAAATAGGGTTTGTCCGACGTGTAAAGCAAAATCCGTGCTGCGTGACATTAGATACATTTATGCAAGATCAGTTTCGTACGTTGATAATTCAGAGACGGAAGCGATGAAAGCTGAACTTGAAAGAGTCACAATGGAAAAAAATAGAAAAGAATTAGAAATACAGAAAATGGAAATGCAACATGTAGCGTTGACGAGCCATATCAAAGTCCTCGAAGACACTATTGATAATTTGAAAAAATTTGTATCGGAACCTCTCAAGCCTAAAGCTAATTGGAGATTTTCGCTCGAGAAGAACGTCGAAATAGTAAAAGACAGTGGATGTCGAGTCTGCGCCTATCACAACGCGAACGAATCTCTTTTCGTCTCACAAATTAATTTCAATCGTATATTCCCTGGATATGGAGTGCGGCAAATGCGATGCGAAAACTATGCACTCGATAAAATTATATATTTACATTCGAAAGAAATACGTGCCGTCACTTATTCAGTGCCCAACAACCTCCTAATGACGGCATCGTTAGACAAAAATATTAAAATGCTTCCACATAACGAAGACAAAGAATGTATCACCATTCCGACGGAGCTACCGTTATGGTCCTGCTGTTGGGATAGCGAACAAACAAATAGAATCTACGCCGGTGCCATCGGCGGCGTAATAATGCAATACGATATTAGACAAACAAAAACATCCCTTTGTAGATTATCGCCAATACAAGATTTATCGCCGGTGATATCATTAGCGTCCATTCCGGGCGGCTTAATATCATGCCAATTGAACACGATAAAGAGTCACAAAAAAAATTTGGGATTGTTTGATACCAAAGTGCTCAATTTGGAAGGACCGTTCTTGAATCTCAACTATGAGCCCATATCTGAAAAATTCGTCGTGTCTGCGAGACCGTGCGCGTTGATCTCTTACTGCAGACACGTCGTCTGCTCGGTTCATCTGCTGAATGACAATCCGGGAGAGTATAAAGTGGTCCATACGTATAATGGCGGCAATAAGCAGATGCTGATGTCGAAGACTTGTCAGTTTAACTCTGGAACAACGTCACTGTTCGCCGCTTACGTTGAAGACGCGGAATCTGTTAAAATATGGAACGTTAACAGTCATGAGAAAATTCTTTCGTTGCGCAGTACGGATCGCATTGTAGATATTTGTTCGTGGACTCACGGTAGTGATATTTTTATGGCGACTTTGTCACAAAACAGAGCAAAAATACACAAAATATTTTTTAACTAACGCGCATGCTCAGCGTGCATGTTCAACGTGATGTTACATGAAAATTGAATTGTAAAAATAATGTCTTTATGTAAAAATTGATTTTTTTAATAAATGTTTTCATAGAGTTGTGCCTTTTTATTTATTGCTTATGCCAATAGCGTTGACTCAATTCTTGCTCTTATTTTGTTACCAAGCTTGGATGGAAGAACTTTTTAGACGAAGGCCAGAGATACCTTGGATTGTAGTTTTTAGTTCTATTAGAAAAATGTCATTATTCCTTTATTCGAAAAATCTCATGCGGCAATCTCAATCAACATTCGGCGGATGGCAATTAATTTAAAAATATAAAATCATCGAGCTTGCGGTGAACTACAAGTATTTCGCAAACCAAAAACATTTAGGATCGACCTTATCTAAGGAGAATAGAACTTGGAATGTGTCTCCGCCGACATAGCCATACTTTCAGCCGTGCGTAATGATTAATAATATTCTAATGAACATGAAAGTAATAGATACTTATTAACCCTTTATCACTACTAAATATAAGGGCATGAACGCGACTAAGGAATAGTGCATAATAAAAACCACCATTATAATTTTTATGGGACAAATGAAAAAATAAAAGGTTTTTTTTTACAACTTTATTTCTTTTTTGCCAAATTTTTATCCAATATAACGTACAATCAACGAATGATCGATAATTATTTTAATAAAAACATGCAATTATTATATACAATTCTTCATCCATAAACAAAAAAATTAAAACCTATCTAGTTAATGACTTAGCAAAAATATTGACAAAAATGAAATGTAGAAACAGTAATTATTCCGATCTAGACGTTTATTATATTAAAAACGATAACTATCGTTAAGTTCACAAACAAACTTTGGTTTTAATACTTTTATATTTTAATCAAAAAGAGATTAAGGCAGATTACGTTACGATCCTTTTCTATGAAATATTGTGCATCTGTTACGGAAAACAATAGTTTTATAAAAATTCTGATAAAAAAAATATCGGATTATATGTAAATCAACACTCTGTCCAGATGTTGAACCAAGTTGAACACATTAAGTGAGCAAAAAAGATAAAATAGTACATTAAATCTTTAAAATATCTTTGGTTTCTTACAAATTAAATTTAATTTATACAATATAAAAATTATTTATCATTGCAATTATTTTTCACCATAATTGCGAACATCTTTTTTCCATTGACTAATGGTAACATAAGAATTTAGAGTACTTTTAAATGGTCAATCATTAAGAACCATTCTTTGAGTCAATCAAATTAATCTTCAATAAGCTATAAAAAATATACATTATAAACATTTTCAAAAAATTCAAATAAAAAATATATTTTTTCGAATGAATTAAGTATTAAAAAATAAATACAGTGCGATGCAGTTAGAGGACCACTTCCTCGATTGATGCTCATTTTAAAAAAAAATACAGATCATCTCTTGAAATGATTCTAGTTGCAAAAGCAAATTGTGCACAAGACAATCTTCAATGATTAATATGTAGTAGACAAAAATATAATTGTAAAAATACTTTCAATGTGTATTATATAAAAGAATTAAATACACAATTTCCAAAAATAATGAACATGGAGTCTGAATATATGACTGTGTGTGTAATTTCAAAATCTATATTAAAATGGAGCACAAAATCGCATCCCAGGTAAGAAAACAAACTGCTTATAAAATCGCATCATAATCGAAAAACACAAATTTTGCTCTAACAAAAAGAATATTCGAAGTGCTCACATACAAAGGCATGTGGGGAAACATTGTTTTAATATATTTTACAATGAGAGTCATTTTAAAAATACGTATGATATCAGAGTATTTATTAGTGACAAAATTATCTATTAGTGCTAATAAACTATGATGGACAAAAATTTCAATGAAAACATAACAAAAGCTCGACTCAAAACATACAGATGATCATTTATCAATATCACAATTCTTAAAAACTGTAACTTAATACCCGTTTCATTAAAACTAAGTACGCACACACTTCATATAAGTACGTCGCTTCGAGTGTTCTCGTATAATACTGCATTTGGATTATTTTTTACGCCAACTGCCGAAATTTCCAAAAACCATTCTCACCATCACAGCCTATTCAATTATCCGCTGATGCAACCGAGCATTTATGACAAATCATAAAAATATATACCCGTTAGAGCACTCCAAATTTAACAAACACGTACCCCCGTCTTCACTGTAAAACATAAGTATCGGAACATCTAGCCATTGTGGTGAAATATCTGCACGACTAAAACTAGCCGATTTAGGATCGGAGAGTGGAGAATTATCAGTGTGAACGGTCCGAGAAAGGTTTGAAACGCACTCACAATAAGTACAGTGTTGAAATAACGCATTGTTAATTCATTTAAGTTTAAGCGGCTCGACAAAAAGTCGACCGCTTCGATATGACACGTTTTTTAATATATGGCAGAAATGAAATACTAATTCGGCATTTATAAGATGCTGATATTACTTAAAAAATATATTTTCTTCTTCAGAAATAAACGCTTCATAATCTATGAAAGAAAACATTTTAAAATGATAATTTAACAATACAATAACACTAATAAAAGATTATCTTCATTGAAAAGAATCTATGTGAGCCAACATACATATTTCTATTGTCATTTATTTTCACTTTTATTTATATTATTCACAAGATTATCGTGAAAAACGTTTTTCACAAATTCTCTTACTCTGCACATAATCTTATAATATATATATATATATATTCTATTAATAATATTATTGATATAAATTCAATATATTTCATTCTACATTATTTAATAATGTAATAACCTCAAATAGAAATTGAAATTTTCAATTATTTCTTAAAATAAAACATTCATAAGTGCTTGCCTGTATGCAAGAGAGTGTGATTCGAGAGGCAATTTTAACCTTTATGAACTCGGATATATAGCTCGGAGTTTGTTTAATACGGAGAAAATCTTTTCGCAGTCAGTTTCTTCTTTTTTTATTAAGTACCCTTTTAATAATTAGGAACCGGAATTTTCTTTTCGTCCAGAAAATGAAACAATTGATCTGATCCCCTTGACTGAAGTCTAAAATATATAATGCAAAAATTACAATCGAACATTTGCAGCTTAATTCATGTTTCACAGTTGAATTGAAAAGCAATTAGAGAAATTAAAAAGCAAATCATATACCTTTTTCTTGGATCCATTAAGAAAATCTTTATACATCTCTGAGCGCAAGTATCTTGAGTAACTATCTGATTTCATCAAATGATACACATGTGCCTATAAATCAAATAAAAGTATTTTTCATACAAAAACAATATACATTCACATTAACGTTTCCATGAAGTAAACATGAATCAAAATTATACCTGTGCATGGTCAAAGCTCCATCTATCGGCACCTGCCTCCACGTTGACTTTGCAAGCTGATCGACTGGAAGAATCAACATTAACAGGACAAGGAGCATCCGGTGCTAAATATTCTCGCCATATTTCAGAAGCACGTGATCGTACTTGCTTTTGAGGTAACGCTTTCAACTCTTGCACTGCTTCCCAAAACCTATAAATAACGTAAGATTTCAAATATGGATACGTGTAACATATTCATATCTTTAAATAATAAAGATATATATATATACTTGAGATTCTCTCCAGAAAACTCTTTGTCGAGAAACTTAGTAAAATGTTCTCTGCCTGCCGGATCTTGAAGTAATTCTCGAAGACCAAATGCCCAACGGCGTACACGCCGTAATGGGATTTCCTTGCTGTAATAAAATACAGTAAATTACTTTTGTTCGTTTTTAAAGTCTCACTTAGGCTTTAACAAATTACCTTTGTTTGTCTTGATCCCATAATTCAGTTGTATCCGCCAACCAAGGATTTGGCCACTCGGGCGGAGTTAAAAATGCATCATATTCTACATATTGCTCATAATAATTGATACACCTGAAAAATATATTTGTGTTTAAAATAAATTTATGCAAAATTCATTAAGATATTTTCAATTGAAAAATACTCACGCTTCGGCAACTTTAGATACTTTGATATTCCTTCTTTCTATTCTCTGCTTTAGAAGAGAAACTTGACGACGAGCCGCTTCTAAACGAGAATCTGTTGTGGCCACTCTGAAAGTCACATGAATTTCACCAATTTTACTAATTTTTTTTTTATAAATTCTGCAATCTAAAATAAATTTATAATAGAGAATAATATTGTTGCAATACCTAGAATCGGTAGCAGGTTGAGCAGTACCAGGTGCAGGCACAGCATTAGTTATTTCATCACCTTGTACTGGTGCCGTCACTGTTACAATTGGCATAGCTGGACCAGCCTATAATTGTAAAATATTATAACATCCAAGTACATAAAGTTAAAAAACCATTGATCATTTATTCTCATACTTACCAAAGATTTATTTAGGGCTGAAGGTGCTTTACCACCACCACGACAAGCTTTTTTAATATCAACTTCTGTTGTATTTACACATCCCGGCTATAAAAAAAAAATTGATTTAAACTAATTAAAACCGAAAATACGTATTTGAAAGTAAATATAATACTCACCATTGGTCTGTGAACATCCCAGAATGCTCGTTCTTGACTATCCAAAACCTTTCGTTCGAGTTTATCTCTTTTTTTATCAACCTTTAAAATATGAAACATTAAATTTACTGATTCATATAAAAAATTAAAAATGTTAATACTGTATTTAAATTAAGATAGATTTCATCTACCTTACTCTGAGCCTCGGCTTGCATAAAAATAAACTCCCATTTTCTAGAAAACATTTTTTGAAGACGAGCCAAGCTCTCTGCTTCATAATCCGCGAGCTCCAATCTCGTTTTGTTCTGCATTGTGCGCTTACATAAATAGACAGCTATAAATTAAACAATGGAAAATTAATTACATATTAAATTGATTGAATAGATTGATGGATATTGATAAAATACTGATTTTAACACATTCAAACCGTGAACATTGCAATAACTCTTTAATTATAGAATTTAATTGTGTGAAAATTGCTATATTTCTTTATACAATAATTAAATTATTCAAATATAAATGGATTCATTTTTAAATAACAACTATGAGTTAGCACTAGATCGCGTCTATTTTTTACGGAATAATTCCTATTGAATCAATATAAATACCATAGTCTGTGTTCTCCGGCTCCCACTGATTAGATGGCCAGAAATATGGTGTTTGAAATCGATAATGTGTTCCGTCATTTTTTACTGTCAGACAATGATCGTCGACAGGGAAGAGATATCCATGCGCTGCTAATAAATGTGCCAAATGCAAAGCTTCTCCGCCATCTTCTAAATTTAAACGCCGCGACAACCACGCCACCAAATCACTTCCAGTAAATACCTAAAATTATAGAATATGGAATCAATTGTTGAATTATTCTATTGAGATTATCCTTGGAATGGGGAACTTTTAGCTTATTGGATTCCCATTACTTTCTACATATAATATAACTAGGAAAAGATTATAGAAAAACATAACATAAAACCTGATACTTGATACGAGTCCAAAAACTATAATGTCTCTTACTTGGTTACATATTTACTTAGTCTTAATTGCATTTGCAGTTAGTGGATTTAATCTACTTTAATATATCTTTATATTTTATCAATGTCCCGTCCCCACAGGCCATATGCGTCTATAGTCGCAACCCTCATATTTTAATAGTAGCTCAATTTGGTATGTATTTAGATTTATATATGGAAGAATGTGTATTTATGAAGAGCGCTTGGACTGTCACTCAACGCGCTACACAAACGTGTGTCTCATATTTCACGTCTATTATAATATAAATCTTTTTATTCTTCAATTTTTTTCACATGCGCTTATGGAATACCTATAAAAAATAGCACCTTCAAGAACATTTCTGTTGACGGTTTATTTATTTTTATTTTAGTACTCTCTAAATAAAAAAGTGACAATCTCGGCTAATTTGAAAACCTCTGAAAATATTCACGAACTGCTCAATTGTATAATCAATTATAAATTATTTTTAAAATCACATTCTAATTATCATGGCCTGTGTGAACAATTTCAGTTACTCATATGTGGCAAGATAATAAACATTATTGTGATAAATTTACATAGACTGTCAGACCGCAAACCATTCATAAAAATATCATAGGTGTCAAAGACGCCATAATTATAATTAACAAAATAAAGTAATAAAAGACAGCGTGAGTTCAATGATAAAGCGGAAAAAATTCAAAGGATTGCGTATATTTTTCGTGTCAATTAAGCTATCTAATAATGTATTCTTAGGGTTACTGAAAGAGGTCAATTATTAATCTTATATTTTTATAGCCTAGCAAAAAATGCAAATTTGATACCAATTTTAACACATCAGAATAATTAAATGCTATAAAATATATACTCACTGATGGTATTTTAGACATGAAACTCTTGACCGTCCTCACAGGCACTCCAGTAACTTCATCTTGCATCTTTTCGACGAGCGTCTCCATCTTTAAAATCAGATATCGATCGATGAAAATAGCATTACACAAAGGTAAAATAATAATGAATCAAGAATGAATGAGTTGGACCTTTTTGTACACCAGGTAATTGGGAGAGTCTTCCGGTTGCGGTATCTGAACGTTAGTCGTAGCCGGAGGCTGAGCTCCGGTCCTTGCACCCCCTTCCTTCCCAGCGGGAAGGGCCGCCCGCGGCGCTCCACCTTTATCCACCGAGTTCATGGTCACCATGTTTCAAGTAGCAGATACAGAGGACAACAGCGGTGAATCCCCGCAGTTTTAACACGTCACCACCTCACTCGTATATTTCACCACCAATTTCAATGGACAGTCTATTAAGCATTTTTATGCTTGCCTTTTTTTTCAAATGCGCTTTTCATTTCTCCTTCAATCATTTCATCTCGGTTTCTGGATGAAATCGTCGGCATTAATAAAAAGCGTTTTTATCACTGACCCATTTGCTAAGTATATATTTATCATTAATAAATGAACCTCTTAGAAGGCAGTTTAAGTTATATTATATTTATATTCTTCAGATTATGAGATCCCAATCAATATTTTCTGAATTATTTGCAATATTTATTCTATATATCCCTGAATATCAGATATATTTAATGAGAATATTCACAGAACTTTTAAAAAACTATTATATATATTTACTCTGCCAAAAAAAAATGTTTAATGGAGAGTAATTTAATTTATATTTTAATATCAATTATCAGTCAAAAATAATGATTCTTCATAAAGATGTGTTTACTATGATATTCATGAACTTGCGGTTTGGATAGTTTCTCGCTTTAACAGAATGATTTCATATCTTCCTCAAACCAGTCACATTAATAGACAAGTGTCTAGAATTTCTTTGGCTTTAATATTTTTTATCATAAATAATATTGACTATAATCGACATATCTTTGAAATAATCTTTGGTTAACGTTAGGATTATATTAAGAGATTTTATTCATCCAAATACAACTGCAACCATATTGTTGAAGTAAAATATATCTGAAAAAAGAAATAAACAAATAGCAAGTAAATAAAAATATACAGCTATGTATATTATATATAAATATACAAACTACTTGTGATTTTCACACAAAAATAATCAGACCGCAATCTATTATCATAAAATATAGTTTGACTTCTGACAAACCACTTCCTTGTTATATATGAAAACTATTGAATAAATCAAATGTGTTTGAACGTTCAACGGTTACAAATGAAGTAACCAAGTATACATAAAAAGCGAGACAAAAATAATACAAAAAAGTTTCAGCACATCTGTTACGCGCTTATAATGGCAAGATACATTAAGTATTAATGATGCCGGAGCAATGTGCACTTGTAATGCCTGGCGTTGCAAAAAATGTGTGAAGCGAATGTTTTTATGTTTACAATTTGAAAAAAAAAAAACACCAAAATAAACATATTGAACAGAAAAAAGTAAATGCAAAGGCATGAGAAATGTTCTGTTTGTCTGATAAAGTCATTTTGAATGAATAAATAAAGGCACATGGCAAAAAAATTTATATAAAACACGTTTTGTATTAACCTTTTAACTGCCAATGACTCATCAGCGCATACAAATTCGACGCACCGGTGCGTCGTTGGCAGTTAAAAGGTTAAAATAAGATTTTACTTATTTTTTTAAAAAAAAAATGTTTTACATTCAGCATACGTTTTGATATAATTTGTATTCACAACTGAGTAATAAATACAAAAATTATACCTTAAAATATGGACGCATTATCTGTATATCGATATTTTTAAAGGGAATGGATCCCAGATAAGATTAGTATAAAAATAAATCATACATAGACAGAATAAATATTAGCACATGTCTAGCGAATCGTAAGATTTAAACAGCAACTTTTATATAAATGGTTAAATATGTGCGAATATTTTTTTCTATGTCTATTTTATGATTAGGATGTAGTGTCGTAACAAGGTTGTGATAAAAGAGGCGCCCACCACTGGCGCATCTGGATTTGGGGAACAAGCCAAAAATTATGGTCAACCATTTTTACATGGCTTTTCATGGTGAATATGTTTTAAAAATGTGGTCACGCCTCCTGTAGATTTGAAACCAATACGATTGAGTTACGAGTCTACCTACAATACTTTCATAACAAAATTCACAACATTACAATCGGTTAATACCTCAAAGATTCATGGACATGTTATGATAATTGAAAGATAATCAACTTCATCAGTTACGCATGGAATTTATTTTAACAAACAATGGTGAAAATCATGAAATAAAGAGATAAATAGCAATGTTAGACAAATAGAAGATAGTTTGGGGGAACCCTTACACTGAATGATCTTAAACGATGTGCAACAGACCTAGCATTGAAATATAATAGCGGCTTAGATTTTCCAGAATTTGTATGTAAAATCCACGTGCAACGTACCCGAGCAAATTCGAGACTGGGTGCTTTCCTGTTTCAGATTGACCCTCTCAGTTCGGTGATTTCAAAACGATATAGAAGTCAACGGAAGACAATGCTGTTGACGTTGCAAAGTGAAGTTTTTCTTATGCCACTCCTCAAGGCCTTCTATTTAATGTTCTTCTTGTCTTTGGTCTGTTCCTAACGTTTCTTGGCTCCGAACCGATAAGGTTCATCATGCTCCATATTGTTGGGTAGGGTCGACTATGTAAAAGATAGCGAGTGACAAACAAGCCATGATTTGTAAAAGTAGCAATGAATAATAGATAAACCGAGTATCAGCTTGCTGTTAAGGATTATTTAAGTTATCTGCATGTAAATATAACTTATTATTAATCTTGGATGCATTTTTGTTTTCAAACTAAAAAAGCTAGTGGATTAAAAGTGAATCAATATTAAAAGACAATTTAAGAAAATATTACCCTTGTGAATTTCAAATAATTGAACTTGTACTTTTCTCAATCACGGTTGATTTTTGACCAATTGGAAAATGCGGGACACTTCTCCTTTATGACAAAATCAGCACATCCCTAAACAAAGAAATCCACTGGTGTCAGATCTGGAGACCATGCGAACCACAGAATAGAGCACGTCTCCAGGTAAATAAATCCACTGGTGTCAGGTCTGAAGACTGTGCGAACCACAGAATAGAGCACGTCTCCAGGTAAATAAATCCACTGGTGTCAGGTCTGAAGACGATGCGAGCCACAGAATAGAGCACGTCTCCAGGCAAAGAAATTCACTGGTGTCAGATCCGGAGAACGTGCGAACCACGGAATAGGGTTGCCAAAATAATTAATTTACACGACAAAGGTGCCCACAAAAGAAATCCTAATTGAAGGAATAAGCACAGGCTGTGCAAAAATTAAAGAGAAAATGCTACCACCACAGACCACATCACAGATTTAAAAAGTGTAACAATTTAAAGATGAAATTTTGAGTAATTTTTCAAAATGTTGAAAAAAATTATATTTTGACAATCTTGACACTTAGGACATAGGGCTTAGGTGTGAAACCTAGCAAAGGACACCCCTAACCCCCTAAAAATTGTGTCCAAAGTGTAAATTTTACCAATTATTTGTGATCCCAAGTCCTAACCAAACGAGTCCAAAGTTGCTTTGTAACATTGGCTGTATGGGGGTTTATTAACATTCCCCTTCTCTTTTTAGTATTTCACAGTATTTATTGTTCCCCCGTGGCAAAAATTCAATCGGAAGAATATCTGAATTGTTTATTGTTTTATTTCTAATCACAATAGAGTCAAGATATTGTCTGAAAATCTGTAACGGTTTCCAACAATTTCCTCAAACCACGCTATCAAAAATAAAAACCACAGAACATCGGTACTCTTACTTTGTGCATTTCAACATATATCTATGTTTTGTATTCATTTTATTTTGTCGCCGTTGAATATGAATATAAAATTGTTCTTATTTAGGCTACTGATTATTTATTCATGCAAATACATCATTTTGATGTTGTTAATAGTATTTAATAAATTGCATTTATTAAAATTAATACCTCAATTAATAATTAATTTAATAATAATCATTCATCAAAATTTGTCTGATATAAAAACATTTTTTATATTAAAAAAAAATTACATTTAATAATAAATATGATGCAAGTCCCTGAAATGAATAAGTGCATGTTACACATGGCATACAAATTTTTTTTATCGGAACGTGAATGCCAGCATGATCTCTGTTCAAATAATATATGAATTGACTATTCTATGAAAAGCCCGACAAAATCTATATTTATAAATTGAGGAATGACTATGATGATATTTTATGATAAAACAATATTTTAAAAATGTACAGTTTTTTTTAAATTTTATTACATAAATATTTTTTAGAAAAAGCCCTTTTTATTCTTCATAATTACTGTATAAATCTATATTATATTAATACATATAAAACCTGCAAAAACAATACAATCAAATAAATCACTTTGTAACCACTGAATGATTCATATTTATAAAACAAATGAATACATAAATAAATTTGAAATTTCAAACGGAATTAAAATATATATGCATTTATAATTCCAAACTAGTTTCTTCGATTAAGATACATATTTAAAAACGAACGAAATTCAATGACAATCAATTCATAACAAGGTCGATGAAGACATTTTAAAATTATGTATTTTTGAATTAAAACAAATGAAGAGCGATTTAATTATTTCGAAAAATGATTGAGTTTTCTTCGCCGACTATTGGCAAAGAATCACTGCACACATCAGCACAAGGTGGAATAGTTTAAAATCCATCCGAATCCTGTACGATATAGACACTTTGCGTTCATTGTTTTTCTAATATCGATGAAAAATAGACGGAAATCAGCGATACGCACCGGAAGTCTAAAATATCATGGAAAGATTGGACAAGTGATGAATAACAAACAAAACTATAAATACATATAAGTTGCACGCGATGTAATTCGCGCGTCGTATCCATATTTACACTGCATGACTATGGGTGAAGCGAATCGAACGGGAGGCGTTCGATCGTCGATGCGACCCGAGCATGAATTACAATCGATCGGGGCTTCGCGAAGCACCTCGGGCTTCATAGAGTAAAGGCTTAAAAGAAATCGAATTACTTGAAACGGCGACTGAAGGCGGCCCCGGTGCGGCACCGAGCGAGGCGGCACCCGACCTGCGCCCAAGATCAATACAACACTCTTAATTCCCCGCCGCGGTCATCACACGCGCTTATCCAACCATATCCCCCATCCCTTCAATGTTCACATCATATTTTTAATCTAAAATTATCGACAGCGATAAATACACGACAATATATTAAATACGCTATGACATGCTTAAATAAACCATTTAAAAAATATATAAACGCCATTAAATATGTGCAATATTTTAACATATTCTAATTTCGCTCCTGAAAAATATATTTTCTTCATTTTTCATATATTTATATTGAGGTTTAAAAACGATAAATTAAAAATATTACAAGCTTTGGGTTTTATTTAATTTAAATAAATCATTATCACATATTTTTCTGTTGATACACATCCAGGGTTGCCATATAAGATTTAAAATAAAGAAACGTCAAACGATAGATTTGAATTTTTAAAAATATTAAATCTTATACTTATTTTAAGTAAATATTAAGCTATTTTGCATTCCAAGTGTAAAGCGAGGTGAATATTTAAATCAGAAGTAAATTTATAACCTTCATCCATAAATTGATATTGATGTCTTTAATATACAGTCAACATATCTTATAATTAAGGGAATTAGAAAAAATTAACACAACCACAATCAAATTATAACATTTTCAACATTAAATAATTCATTTGTTGCGAATAACATTTCATAAGAAAACTGTGAAGTGTAACCAGTGATTGAAGAAGAAAAATACAATTGAAGGTAAAGATAATTGAAATAGCACCTACTCCTTCAGAAGTAAACTGACAGGCTTGCAAATATTGTGTGCTATCAACGGTGTTAAGGTTTGTTTATTGAGCTTGATTAATTATTAAGTATATTACACTCTGCGGCGGAGCCGACAAAAAAGTGGATTTACATTAGTGTAGCGTATCTGCTTTCCGGTTCGAAAAAAGGTTAATACAATCTTGCCATTTGATTCTACATACCTGCGTAAAGAATCATTTTCTAGAATAAATTAGAATTAGAGCCAAATTGCATTAACAAAGGGCACTAAACAGCAAGACCCTTCATGTTGTCATAGATCTTTCATAAATGACAATCTATTATAATAAATAGCCAAAGAAATGCACTCCTCTTACTTTTATTATTTAAACATAGATGTTTAAAGAAAAGACGATTATTTCAATAAAAATAAAATGAAACAATTTATTATACAAAATTAAAAATAAATTACGCGAACAGGAATATTTCATTTTATTTTTTAGAAAGGCAGAACTAAATCAGTTTTCATCTACTATTTTTCACTTGACAGCATTTCTAAAAACACACTACAATCAAGATCCCCAATCTTCTTTTCTTTCGCACATCGATCCTTAATAACAAAAAGAATCATCTCTCTAAGTTCAGGGGAATAATCTTCGGTTTTCAGTGACTTTGCAAAAGCTTTTACGCAATCCTCAGTGGTACCGCAAAGAGTTTTCTTTTTATCTTCAGACTGTAAAATAACAATATTGAAATGAAATTCAGATTGAATTTAAAGCAATCAACAAGCTATAATAATTTCTACCTTGATTAATCCTAGGTGCACAAGAAAAGCATTGGCTAAAATGGATGCACGACTTTTATTTTCTTCTTCCCAGGATTTCATATTTTCAATGAGACCTTTCGGATCTTCCTCTACTATGTTCAATTTGAAGATCATTTTTACAAGCTCGTCCGTGTATTCTTCTTCATCTTCAATTTTCTAGAAATTATTCAATAAAAAAAATCATAAAAACAATAATTCAAATATGACAACAAAAAAAATTTAAATAGTACGCACTCTTAAATGTTTTAATAGAGAATCTACAGGTTTAGTTCCAAGTTTTGAGAAATTTTCTTTACTCGTGTTATTTAGGAATAATTCGACGTTGTCACTTTTCTTCGAAATAAACGTTTCTGGATTGTTGACCATTATTGGAATCGTCATGTTGATGGCCTCTTCGTCATCATCATCAATTTCATTTTCTACAAAATAATAAATTAGAATGTTTTAAGCGTTTGATTTGGACGTATGATGAGTTTAATAAATTACAATGCAAAATATGTTGCAAAAACCGGATGCATAATATATCTATAATTGGTGATCAATCTGTGGACGCATGTGATGTGTTGTGAATAATAAAATAATACTTCAAACAAATAAAGATAATATTAATAATAAAACAAGTCACCTCACGATTTAGTGCCAAAAATAATAAACAAACAGCACAAAAATTCAGTCATATCGAATGCAACCTCTGGCTATCATTATCTCCGCGAATTTGTACTTTCGGAGGATTTTGCATATATATTTAATCCCAGCAAATAATTCATATTTTTTCGAATTATGAGCAGAAACTATATTAAGACTATACTTATATCAGAGGATATGTTTCAATAAGATCCAGCAGTAAAGGAAAAAGTGTTAAACGTTTAAGTGTTAAAGTGGTGCGGAGACAGGGACGTCCGCCCCAAAACTAGCGGTTTTCAGAAGTTCGTTACCAGGGTATTATCGGGACTTGCCATGCAAAGAGCCTCCACTGACTCAGCCTGATTAGCCATACTTTCCGCCTTTCTCTCATAGCCACTCATAAACCGTCTGCTTCGCCAATTTTTACAATACATGCGTTGCGCCAGCATTTTGTCTCTTAATTTAACCTTCCTGAGGAACTCCTGTTCCTGAATCCTGTCACCGAAAGTTATAAAGAATCCTGACCTCCGTCGTTAATCAGTGCCTGACCGACATTTGGAGCCGCCCTGTACATCACTGTACAGTGGTCGTTTTGGGGGGCGCTCATCACTCGCGGTTTTAAGCGCCTCTCCGGTGCAAATCTCTCATCTGAAGAACGCGGTTTTCAAACCGCAGCAACGAAGATAGCAGACCACCTTGTATCAGCAAGAGGTCTACGTTACAAAACCATGAACAGGAAATACAGAAAATCTCTACTGAACGCAATTGATGTGTTTGAGCCGAGCATTGAAAGAAAAGCTGCCACAATACGCCCCAAGACCATACTCATAGCCAACAGAATGAGCAATTACTTTTTCTTGGGTGGATATTAAAAGCCCCTAGATTTGAATTAAACTGCGTGTAACGACATTGTGAATGACAAAATTATAAATACGCCGTAAAAAAGTCAATTACTAAATATCAACAATTGAAAATATAATAAAAGTATTATTTGAAAACCTTCATCAGATGTATGCTGGGAGATATCATGAACGTCGATGTCGTCATCTTCATCGTCTTCCTCATCATCATCATCTTTTAAGTCCTCTTCCTCTTCATCATCATCGTCATCATCGTATTCGTCTTCAAGCTCATCGTCTTCTCCAAAACAAATTTCACACTGATTGCTTTCTGCCATCCCAGACAGGAGGTATTCTCTGAACGCTTTACTTAAACGATTATCTGAAAGCGTCACATAAATGTTGCTTCTCCAGAACATGGCATATTCTATGGGCGTTTCAGAGATCTGATCAGATATTTCATTAGATGCTAGATTCAAATCCTAAAAACGACCAAATAAAACATTGATTAGATGAATTATTTTAAGTTATAATGCATTATTAAAAATAAATCATTGCTATTACCATTAGCATAGGTACATTTGATTCCTCAAGAGCCTCAAATATAAATCTTGCGCCTTGATTTTTCAATAAACAATCATCGAGATACAGCCGTTCTAGGTTTTTCAATTTCGGCAGTACTTTCTTGAGCGCTTTGGACCCGAAAGGTCCAATGGTATTATCGGACAAAATCAATTCCTTCATATTTGTATTCACAGCGAGAGCTTCACATAGAGCTTCAATTCCCCGATGATATATTCCATTCTGGGGCATTTCTAGTATTTCTAACGTTGTAAAATTCTATAAACACGTAATTTTGTAAATAAATACGTAAAAATTCAAGATTTTATTAATTTTATACAGAATTACCTTTAGAACTTCAGCTATAACTATAGAACCTTCATTTTCTAATCTATTTCTACCGATTCTAATGCATTTTAATTTTGCCTTGACTTGAATTAAAGCTGATGATAAAACATGAGCACCGCCTATACCCAAACCCGTATTGGTAAGGTTTAATTCCTGTAAGTACAAATATGAGAGTTTTACATTGATTAAATACATAAAAGCCAAGCGTGAAGTTTGTAAGACTACCTGAAGATTACACGATAAATCACTTTCGAAATAATCCACAAGACTACGAACGCCCTGAGCGCCAAATGCATTATTGCTGAGATCTAGAAGCGTCAACATAGAACCGGCTTTCATCAAGCCGGACATCAAACTAGCCTGTAATTAAAAATATATATGTATAATTCGGACGACGTTTTAATATATTTATGTAACGTGATTGCTCATAATATATTTTTTATTCGACGCACCAATGCTACAGGTACTTCTTCTTTAGTCCTAGATACAAATATATCTGACCAATTTGCAGATTTCATTTTTCCACCTCTTTCAGCTAAAGAAGCACCGAGACGAGCCGCCGCTAGTTTTCCAAATGAGAAGCCTTGCAAGTGTAGTTCGTCCATATCCCGACATTCTTCAATTGCCTGTAGTAATGGTTTAACTAAAAAAAACATATAATAAAAATAATGAAATGAGCACACTTCCTTCAAAAGATTCATCCAATATTTAAAAGATAACCTCAAAATTATAACAAAACTTATCATAAAATGAGCAGCTATGAATTCGCCGAGTATTAATTTACAAAAAGGTAATGTATTATTGATTTAAAAAAGCGTGGTGTTTTCCAGATCTATTGAAAGTGATGTTACAAGATTATTCAAATTTGGAGAAGTTTGTTATTACCATCTTCGTCCGTGTCCACGGATTTCTTGGAAGAGTTTTGATAGACGATCTCAGCTTCGACGCTCGTCGGAGGAGCCGTGGGGACGCGGGGAGACACCGGGGGCCGCATCGCTATCATTTACAAATCGCTCTTAGAAACGACAAACCGTAAACAATATTACCAGCACTCAAAATACGATGCAAACGGACAACCAGTGCTGCCAGCTCCAAAAATAAATATGCATTTATATTGACCGTAGAAAGTAGAAAAAAAGTAGAAAAAAATAATTTATGGATTTATAACAAAGATATCTTCACAATTAATATATTTTTTTATTTATTTATTCATCTAAGATTCTTTTATAATGTATAATGGATTATTAAGTTATATATCTTTTTAACCACTTTATTTAATTCTCAAAAAAATCAAACACAACGAACTAAATTTTATAAATGTACATAGATCAATTGAGTGAATTTTTAAAATATTTTAAAGAAATTTGTTTCTTAGTTTTAATAATAAAAATAAGTTTAAACCTTTGAATACATCAATATGTTTGAAAAATGACTTGTCTGTCTGAATGTCTTTTTCTTCCTCTAAAACTTTTAATGGTTTAAATGTTTATTTTTTGGGCTTTAAAAAAAGATACTTGTCAAAATTGCTGTTAAGATCTGTTGGTCGAATTTAAAGTCGCACGCGAAGTTTCACACTTGCTTGTGAAATAACAAAACATTTTTTAAAAAAATGCCACCTTCAAGATGGGTTTAAAATAATACAAATAGAATATGCAAATTTAAAAAAAGCTTGTTAATTGTTAAAATATTAGTTTCGATCTTAGAACCTAACCTCAAATTATCCATATTTGATATTTTCTAATAACCAGAAATAAAGAGATACTTCATAAACGTTCCTCACTTCTTAAAGGCTATATCAAATAACCTGATCGATATGCGTCCAATGTATATTTTGCTTGAATTACAATCGACTATGTGTGAATATATTAGATTATGTTAATAAAATCAAATTTATGCCGCTTAAATAATAGGTCGCTAACCAAAGGTCACTAAACCTTTAACTTTAAAAAATATCTTGTTTGAATCTGATATTCTTATGCAATGCATTAATATATATTAAAACGACAAAGTCATCAATTAAAAATATGAAATCATGAGTAATAAAGGAAGGCCGCAAACAGTTTTCTAGAGGGTCATCGAGTATTAAGTAATAAGATGCAAAACAAACTATCGATATTTATTTTTAACACAATTGTAATTAGTATTATAACTGAAATTGTAAGTCGCATTAAATCATGCCTTGGATAAAAGGTAAATGAAAGACAAAGTTATTATTGAACACTGAATCTTTTAAAGAGGAGAAACTCTATATTTTCAACATATTTATAAACATTGTGACGATAGATTTTACTGTTTGATTAACATGCAAACTTGTTTTGGTACTTGTACTATGATACACTATGATGTAAACGTCAATTAATTCATGTGCCATCTCGCAAATGTATTGCGCATTATAAATATATATATGTATATATATTTGTATCAACGAATTATTTTAACGTTGATACGTGCATATATAACAAAATAATGGCCGATTTTTTTCGTGTTAAAATATTTAGATTCATATGTTGAATAATAAAAAAAATAATGTTTTGGGAAAGTTGGCCATAAGCGAAATATCATCAATTATAATGATGCGTCCAACGGTCGGTCGTAATAATATTGAATACGGCCATCGTCGATCTTTTTTTTTTCAGACGTATATTGATTGAAAAATTCATTTCACATAAAAAGTGGTTGTATATTATGATATTTGTAAAATATATTAAGGTTATGTAATTGTTCTAAAAAATGAATTAAAATCCATTTATAATAAATGTATGGAAATATACGATGATGAATATGTATGTGTAAATTCAAGATAGTCTTGGCATGAAAAAGACGATTTTTTCACGTAGAATTTGTGTCAATAACTTCGACTGTTGTAAAATATCGATAAACGCGTTATTAAGGTAGTAGTATGTGCTTTCATGATAATTGAAAAAATATATTTTTTAAATTGATTTTGAATTTAGTTCGCTGATTGCGCGTCGACGGCGCTTTTAAGTGGAGTTGTTAGTAGCGAGTAGGGAGTCGTCGAGTGTCGGTCGTTGTCCGTGGGCTCATTAGGCTCGTACGTGCATTTGAGCACGTCTCTAGCTCGTTTTTACTGGACTTTGGATTCGAAGCCGAAACATAGTCTACCGCCGCAATGTCCGGTAATGCGACACCGATTATATTATGTACATCTAATTTCATTTCGCCTCCACGTCTGCATACTTCTAATACTGCCCAAATATTTTCATACGTCAAATTAAATTTATGCGCGATTGTCGTATTTCATGCGACAATCACGCAACCTCATAACGAATATAACCTAAAATATATGTATGTCATTTTATTAATCCAACCTACTTCATGCTACTCAAGATATAATCCGATAAATCACTTATCTGCTCCCATATTTTGCTCGTGCATAAAATTGTCCTCTGTCATTCTGAATACATTTTTCCATCATGATGTATGATGTCTGAGGTCTGTAATCACATAAAATTCCAGTTAGAATATAATATAGTTGAGTGTGAATATAAAAACTGATTTCAAAGTTCAACATTTGAGTTTACATTTAATAATTGAATATGACCAAAGGTGAAAAAATCATACACATTTCTCATTGATGGATCTTTCATTATGTATATTTAAATTAGCTATATACGGCTTCAAAATTACAACCTTCACCTTGACGCGTGATCGTTAAATAAATCATATATTTAAAAGGATTAAAATAGCATGATTTAAAAGAAAATTAAATTTGTATTGCATAATTTAATAGCTAATGAATCCAATACGTTTATTGCATACGTTAGCTTTTTATCTCGTGTTCCACTTAGCTATTTAATTGGACCAATGCTATATTATTAACTCATTTGCGACGGGCGACTCGTATGGGATTTTTAATTCACAGGTGAGTCCTTCGGTAATGTGTCTCAGACTCAATTAGTAAAAGGATTTAACGAGTGGAATGTACAAAAACAAAAACACTTGAACGGTCGCCGAACATTCAGAAAAAACCATAAAAATAATTAGCATTGACATTCGCAGTGGAACTATTATTTTTTTATGTTCATACGTGCAAAAGATTAAGAACCATTAGGAATTTCCAAATGAAATTAAGAATTTACTATGTGATGAATTATTCTACACGTTTTTCCTAAAATATTTTGAATAATTTTAAAACTATAGCATTTAAATGAATGTAACCCTTTTTTTTTAATGAATTTCTCGAGTCAAAAAGTTTATCAGTATTACGAACGGTTGCTTATATGCATATGAGTGACACAGACTGGTTCGACCCGCTCGCAATTCGATTTTGTAAGCTTTACGACACTCAATGCATAATTAAAAGGTCCGTCACCTGTTTGATATGTGTTTTTATTAATTGCATAAACACAAATATTTCATCTAAGCGAGAACGTACGACTGCTGAAAATATCAAATAAAGCCTTTTTTCTGCTGAAAATAAATGGCTATTTGTTAACGTTTTATTACAATAGTTTTATAGAACAGGATCTTTTTTTTCTTATATATATCTGTCCATGCCAATCGGCTAATATTATCATTTTTTATGCCAATATATGATAACCTTGCCGTTTTTATGCTTGTATGTTTTAATTATTGGTGGGATAACTTCTCTTATTTAATTAAATACATCATCATCCATTCACAGGAAGGAGTTACATCCATCTCGTCTGTATCATACATTCACCTCCTCATTTGCTCGATATTGAAGGTAGCATTACATCTGAATTTCATCTCGAACGCTCATCCAACTGGTTTCCTAAATGAACGTATTGACGAACGCTTTCGCAACCGTCTCGATAGGGAGTGTGGGAGTTTTGTAAAGCTCATCATGCTCCATATTGTAAATCCTTTTATATGTTCCATATAAAAAGTTCTCACCAACTCCAAGTCATTTTTTGTGTATTTCTTAAAAACACGTTTGTATGGAATAAAATGAAAAAATTAGGTGTTTATGAATTAAAAAAATAATATATTGTTATGCAGGATGTTTAATAAGTATATTAGGCATTTTATTTGATTTATTAATTTTTGTAATCACGTTGTTATGTATGATATTTTTTGAAGCAATCTTCGGGATGAAGCGCTGGTTTCCTTTCGCAAGTGTCGACATAAAATCCTTTTCCAGTTTCACTGTCTGAACTCAACATACAGTCTCTATAAATACTTCCCGATGAGGACTGATTAAATGAGGACTTCCATCTGACCGTTAAACAATCGATGTTCCAAAAAAATATCTTCCGCCACCAATTCAAAGTCTTTCGCATGAAACAATATGATGTTGATTAGATTGGTATGGAGTAATCCTTGCTCTTCTTCTCATTGATTGTGAAGTTGACGTATGCTTTGTACTGAGCATTGTCACTATTATTTTGTCTAATTTTATTTATTTAATATTTTGCCTATTTAATTACTTCTACTTGATTTTCCCTATCTAAATTGATATTATTGTTACGCTTTAATAATTTGTTCCATATACTGTAAAAATGTTGTAACGTGTTTGTCCATCTTTTTATATTCATTCAATTGCTTGGGAAAAAATATACGTTATGTTGGGTGGTAAATATACTATTTTTATGCTTGAATGGGATTCCACTAAACGTGGAGGATGATCCGGAGCACTTTGAAGAATCAATAATATTTTATATATTTATTTTTTTACGCAATATTTTTTATTTCTGGAGTAAAACATTTATCAAATTGGTCTTGGAAAGGACACCGTGTCATACATACCTTTATGTTTCAAAGATAATGTAACGGCGTGGTAGACTTATCGATTCATTTCAAGGCTCTTGGGGTTTTTGAATCATTATGTAAATCAAAAGTGGCTTCAATTTAAATCTGGCTTTCAATAAAAAAATCTTCGAATACTTTGAATCCAAACATGCATATGGCTTCGACGCGCATTTTTTAAAAATCTTTGTTCTAAATCGTACGCTGAGAATTGACTGTATTTAATTTAAAATATACTGTAACGTTTCGGGGCGTTTGCCAACTTCACAATCCCCTATATTATATTAAGATTAAGATTGACGACTAATGATTGACCGCAGGTTTTTTATTTTCTTTGATTTTATTTAAAATTATTAACTGTGCAAAAAATTATGTTTTTAAATCCTTCGTTCAATTAAGAGCTGTACTCAAATATGTACTAACAGAATACATCTAGATTTTATATTTCATATAATCTATTATGAATTATCCTGACTACCGCAAGGATACGTTTTTCTTAGAAGTCTTCGAAAACCTCAACGAAAAGTCTCAAATTTATGAATAAATTCTTTCTTAAAAATTAATTATGGGACGCTCACATCAACTCTATCCTTGGAGGAATTGTATGCTAATTATTGAAATAAATATTTGCTACGCACTTCAATACTCATCATAGCGTAAACCGAATAGATTATATACCGTCATAATCCTCAATAATCGCACTTTTGTGAAAATATGAAGGTCATAGCGATGCCTTTTTGTCAATGTTAGCTGAAGTACTGACGTCAGCGTTATTGAATCCAAATAATCATACGTTGACACCAATATAAACATTATCTTTAACCTGAGCCAAAATTCGAATGAAAAAAAATCATACGATCAGGGTTACTTTGGTAATATTATTTTGCAAAGCAAATTTGAACGATTCAATTCATTTACCCCAAACACACGCTTATCTCTCGAAAGTTTACCTCGTATGAGAATTGTATGCTTTAATTTATTTAAAATTATGCTTATTGTTACCTCACATTACACATGGGCATTGAATTATTTTATAAATTCTACGATTTCAAAGTTCTTTGAGTTTATGCACATTAAAATTGCGATTATTAAAAAAAATATTCTAAATATTATATATGCATATGGAGCATGAATTTACTAGTTATTTAATGGATATCAAAACGTTTTATTATTTTTTACTTATATCTCATATTTTATAAATAAATCATGCAATCATCAAGTTATATATAGCATATATATAGTACCGATAAGTTGTGGCGTTAAATGAAGTCATCTTGATGCGTAAATAATGGGGATTAGTAAAATAGAACACTTCATTCCAGGAAAAAATTGATATTGCACACTCTAACGGAATGTTTATCGTCTCCAGCGGTTCAATCAATCAATTGTCGGAATGTCCACCGCAAACAATAAGCTTTATGATTTTTTTTATAGTGTTCAGCATTATGCGGAGTCTTAATGTATATTAAAAATTAGTATGGATTCATAATGGTAAGAAGTATCTAATTGTATATCTATACATCATTGAAATTTATATTTTCAGGGCCTAATCCTTATAATAAATACCTGAAGGAGGTCAATATTGCTGGTAAAAAATTAAAATACTATGACCTGCAATCGATCAGTCCTAAATATGGTAAGACTTTTAATTCTTCTATATAATAATGTTTTTATAATTAATTATATAAATGATTCTTAGGAGGAAAATATTAATATTACTATTGTAAATTTTAGCTAAACTTCCATTCAGCATCAAAGTTTTGTTAGAATCATGCGTCAGGAATTGTGATAATTTTCAAGTTCTCGAAAAAGATGTCAACAGCGTACTCGACTGGGAGACCAATCAGTTTGTTGAAGGAGGCGTTGAAATTCCTTTTAAACCCGCCAGAGTCATTCTCCAAGTAATACATTTAAATGTCTAATACATTTTAATTATAGTTATTTATTTTAAATTTTGTTAATAAATTGATAATCTTTTAGGATTTCACCGGAGTACCTGCAGTAGTAGATTTTGCTGCTATGCGAGATGCTGTTAAAAATCTCAACGGAGATCCCAATCGCATTAATCCAATTTGTCCGTCAGATCTGGTTATAGATCATTCGATACAAGTTGATTTTGCAAGAACGTAAGTTTTCCTGTCGTATACGTTTATATAGATGTTGATTGTTAAAAGTCAACCGGATCGGATATGATTGCGTTAGATTTTATTTAGAGATAAAAATTTACTATGTATAATGCTTACATCGTTCAATTCGATTCATTAAATTTGAATTGACGTGTGCATGTGTTAGATATTGCCATGTTACCCTAAATCACTAATCATTAGTCTCACAAACTCCAGGCTCCGAATGCATTCCCTGTCCATCACCTCACGATTTAACCTAATGACTTCAGAGTCGGAGGTTTTATCCCGGAGGAGTCCGGCCATACCGTTGATCAGATTATGATAAAACTTCGTTCACTTATTGCTAAGGACTCCATGAGTAACATGGGCATAGTCTAATATATAAAAAGCAATGTTTGTTTGTCCGTATTTAATGAGCTTCCATACCGTTCATCCGATTGTAATAAAACTTTGTCAACTTACTGTTTACATTTGCGGGAATAACATAGGCAATATGGTGGTTAGGTCGGTCTTTGAGACAAGAGCGAGTGTGCATATGCTTTTGGATACCGATTATCGTGTTGAATCCTGGAGGTTATTTCATTATTCATTGAGTTTTTCTTCATGTGGATGGATCCAAGGTATTTGAACTCTTGTACCCTTTCAATGTTTATTGTTGACATTCATGGAAGTGTAACCTCCAACATTCACCCTCGATACCACCATATATTTAGTTTTTTTCACAATTAATTTTTATATTGAAATTGGCAGCAGCTCTGTCAATAGATGTAAGTGCCGCCAAAGTCTCCGATCACGGTTTAGCCATGACGTTGATGTTGTTAGCAAAGGCTAAATGCATTGCATCATCCTTCAATGGATCTGCATGTCCCAATCTGCCAGCTTCCCTCATAATTGCCTCCAATGCAATATTAAAAGTAATGGGGAGGTTGCATCCTCCTATCGTCTGACTCCCGTTGTCACCTCGTATATAATTATTGATTTAGGGTTAATTTTGTGGTCAATCATTTTGTATCAAGCTTTGTATCATAAAATAGATTATTCTTGTAGGTATTCAATTATCTTTTGAGTCATTAATCCGTTTATAAGTATTTTTTATCGCAATTTATGATGATGCTCTCACAGCACTATAAATTTAACAATTTTGACACTACGATCATTAAAGATGCCGATTTCATATTGTGTACTGAAATTTTAAATTTATTTTTAGGACTGATGCTCTTCAAAAAAATCAAGAACTGGAATTTGAAAGAAATAAAGAGCGCTTTACATTCCTCAAGGTTGTGATATGTTTATTCTTGATTAGACCAAATATTTAACATTTTCATCTTGTTTATCTCGTCTTGTCTTTTATAGTACATGCTAAAGTTTAAATATTAACTTAAATGACATTTAAAAAAGTATCATTTTGTAGATGCTAACTATATTTAATGTATATAAATTATTTTTACAGTGGGGAGCTAGTGCCTTTAATAGAATGTTAATCGTTCCGCCTGGCTCTGGAATTGTCCATCAAGTTAACTTGGAACATTTAGCCAGAGTAGTCTTTGCTGATGAAAATGGATTACTGTATCCAGATTCTGTAGTAGGCACAGATTCACATACTACCATGATTAATGGCTTAGGAGTACTTGGATGGGGTGTTGGAGGTGTTTAATAATTATTTTTTATCTTATTACAATCAAAATTTAATATTAAAGCACTTCAATATTTATATAAAGTAATATAAGCAATTATTAAACATGGATTGATTGAAATTAATGCAAAGAATCCAACCAATATTTAACTCAATTCTATTCTGGTTTCAAAGAAAATAATATAATCGATAAATATTATTTTTTAGGTATTGAAGCGGAAGCTGTTATGTTGGGACAGGCTATATCAATGCTTTTGCCATCCGTTGTTGGATACAAGTTAACTGGGGAATTGAGTCAATTTGTAACTTCAACAGATCTTGTTTTAACTATAACTAAGGTAATTTAGAGAGATTAACACATTAAATTTTCAATTATGTTCAAATATTCATAGCAGTTTTGAACAGAGACTAGCAGCATTAATGAATTTGAATACTCGTACATTCATAGTGGGATTATTTAGAGTACACATGAACTTGTGCAAGAAAAAATATGCACTAATTTTTGTCGTATTCAATCAAAGCGTGCGATACTCATCCAACCACGTAATGCCCATTAAATTCATTTTGTCGATCAATTTTAAATGTGTTTACACAGTGATCCATGGAAATCCCAGTCTTTGCGATAAGTCCTCAATTATTTACTCGGAGATTTTACTATATTGTTATCAAAATTCAAAGGTTCTCCCATTTTCGGTTCATCCCTTAAGCTTCTATTGCCTGATTTTAATTTTTGGAACCGATATTAGCATCTGCGAACTGTTACCACTTTACTATAAACATCTTTAAGTGTTTTACCGGGTTTTATGGCAACCCAACCCAAATTAAACAGCATACAATGCCGAATGTGGACTTCGTTAGCTTCGGATCTATAAATTTTACCTTTGAGTAATGTTTAACAATAGTTCTACAAAAACATAACTTACAAAGATGTTTCCGTCACTGAGTCTGGACACAAACTGAGCTCAAAGCTTAAGGTCTCAAAATGTTTGAATACTTTCGGGCTTCCCTAATATATTTTGTAGTAGTTCATTCTACTTATTCGGGAACGTAAATACATGTTCATTTCTTTTTGGCTATCCTTATGATCAGATGCCATCTATAAAACATAAATAAAATTCAGTAATTAGCTATGTCTTCTATGAAAATAATCTTTCTGAGATTTTCACAGGATTCATTGAATTAATCATATCTTTTGGATTTCTTGATGTTTTGTAATAAAAGTATTTTTTTGGTCTTGTAATTAGAAATCCAAGTAAATGTTATATACTCTCAGGCACGTTTAACCCTTTGCGGACGTATTAAATTTGGACATGAGTGCCGTGATGGTCGAATTTTTTATTGACATTAGATATATGTTTAGACCAGCGGTTCTTATACTGGAGTCTTAAATTTAGCTTTGCATCAAATATTTTGTTAAAGTTCATCGTGCGCATTGCTAGATGCATCTGGTAATTGTAGAGTGCTCAATTAATAGTCATTTTAGAACAATTGCACGCCGAGATAAGTGGACCTTCAGCCCCGCTTTCGAAATAAGACAATGAGAATGGAACGTGGCCGGGATGTCTTCATCTTGCAGGGTTGTTGAAACTAGCATTCATTCCATAAGACGCTATTGCAATGGTGGCTGGTGATTTCCACCGGCCTCTCACCACCAACTTCCGATGACGCTGGTATATAAGGTTCCGCGAACTTACTGGGTGCTCTCTTAATCTTTTTTTACTTCGGGCAAGAAGGATCTCCCCAGAGCTGTGCTGGATTTCTAGATTGCAAAGTCTAGAATTCAGTGCCGCTTGCCATCTCTAACGTCATACCTGTCGCACCCCCTTTGTTTGTTCGCCGTTTGCAGCTGTTATTCAAGAATAAATGTGTTGTGCGGCTAATATGGAATTTTATTGAACTTCTGCGGCCCTTCTTCATTTCGAATACTCTACCGGTCTCAAGTCAAATTATCCTGACGAAACCATTGTTGGTCATCAGCGATCCGTTGGTCTTGCGGATTGACACGGATGCAACAACGAAGCCTGCTGACCTCTGTAAAGTTTTATTTGAAATTCTGTGATGTATCTCCGAAGCTTGTCGATTTCTTTACACTCAAAAGGCGATTGACTCAATGGTGTTTTGCATAGCGACTGTGGAATAACTGCATTTTTTTAATATTTAATTTGTTGGGGCAATGTTTTGATTCGTGATATGGTCGCTTAGACACTTAAGAGCATTCAGAGAAGTTATAAACTGATACATGAAAGAATAGAGCTAAGATTCGTATGATTTCTTTTTGTGGTGGCGGAGAGTAGACAAACGACCGCAAAGGGTTAAACGCTAAGTAATCGATAGTCGCATACATCCGATAAAAATTACTGATAATCAGAAGCAGGAGTAAAGGTTAACTGAACTCTAATAGACGTTAAAATCTCAGTTTACAAACTAAATATATAAAGCAATATTTTTTTCATAAATTTTAAACGAATTGTGGTATTTTATGTTACCTTTGCTTTTATTTTCGACGATCGATTATTATACCGTTTATTTTATTTTTAGCATCTCCGTCAGCTTGGAGTCGTTGGAAAATTTGTAGAATTTTTCGGACCAGGACTTGTGAAATTAAGTATTGCTGATAGAGCTACCATTTCGAACATGTGTCCCGAGTATGGAGCGACCGCAGCGTTCTTCCCGGTTGATCAACGATCTTTGGATTATCTCATCCAGACAAGTAAGTAGTAGTTTTACATTGTGTAATTATTATTATGTTCCAAAATCAGTGAGGAGTTTAAAATTACATCAATTTTATTATAAATATTACAGATCGTTCCGATGAAAAGGTTGCAATCATCAAAGAATATTTGACTGTTACCGGACAAATGAGAAATTATGGGGATTCAAGTCAAGATCCTGTTTTCTCTCAGGTATCCATTATATAATAATATATATATATATTTGTATGAATATAGTTAATAAATAATATAAATTAAAAGATAGGTTGTATATTTATATGAATATTTATTGAACGTTTTACATGATTATTTATGATTGACAGGTTGTTGAATTAGATCTGAGCACCGTCGTTACATCAGTCAGCGGACCCAAGAGACCTCAGGATAGAGTATCTGTAAGCGACATGAAGAGAGATTTCAATGAATGCCTCACAAATAAGGTATGTTAAAAAATAATTATTATAACGCACATTAAGTATTTAAATCGATCATAATTGAGGTATAACAATATAAATTATTCGGCAAAATTCAATAATCGTTGTATATATTGAATGTATTACGATCCGAACAAAGCCCAGTGATGTTATTAATCTACACCAATCTGAGTATTGTTCAATCAAAATACAATCACTGAAGTTTTAGTTTTCGCTGCAAAAAAATTGTTGTAACATTCCATATATATTATCTGATCAGCTGTGATAGTCAAGCTTAAAATGGCAGGTTCTGAAGCTGTGATATGATTACATAAATTAACATATCAACAGCAACCGTCCCTGCAAATTTAAGCTTTTTTTTCTGATTTGCGCATTGCTCATCGGCTGACGATTGTCTGTTTCCACTTTGCATTGATGGTCTAGCTTTATGAAGCTCATTTATTGCTCATAAGTTAGAGCACCAAAGTAAAGTAGAACAGTATAAAGACGTTTATCGATCGAGCTGAAATAAGTGTTTATTAATATGTTTGCGGAAATATAATTGCATTCACCAATGAACTTTCCCAGTGATGACATCAAAAACACACATCTAACTGAGATTTGTTCATCCACAAATGCAACACAAATTATGAACACATTTGTTGCAAATTATCGTTTAAATATGATGATTGTTATAGTCCGACTCTAAGGTAACTGAAGCTGTGATATTTTAAAATCTAGATATCACATCGACCGTTCCTTGAAAGTAAAACTACAATTTTCTTCGTTCGACGGCTCTCCCACGTGAAGGGACACAAATCTATCCAGCAAACTATGTCCAGTGACAAATAATTTGAAACATATCACGTGAATATAGTTCACTGAACAGCTGAATGTCAGTTTTACAAATTATACAAACAAAATGCATGCGTATCGACTCATATTGCGCGTACGGTATCGCCGCTGCGAGCCGAGTGATTGATCTAGTCACTAGGCTTAGTTTTTACAGTGAGATCTAGATCACTCACTCGTATCCCAAAAGCGAAGTCATTTTTATAATGTAACGTGTCTGTATACTTTTAACAATGCAAATTGCACTCGCAAGTGAAGTACAAACACAAAGAAGATGCTTGCACTGAAACTTACGAGGGTAATTCACAATGCCTTCGTCGTAAAATCGATAATTACAATTTTGAAATACAACATAAAACACATTAGCTGCATGATGTTTTGTCAATCTACTTTTCTCAGTGATAGCCTAGCTTTATGAGCTTTCAAATCAGTCATAAGTTAGACCACCAAAGTGAAATATAGAGGTATCAATGCCGGCGAGTCGATCGAGCTAAAATTAATGAAAATCAATGCACGCGAATTTAAATTACGGTACGAAAGATTAAACGTCGCGTATACTGTCGAAGATGCACAAAATAATTAACGATGAATCTCATAACTTGATATCTCCGAGTGTCCTATTACGATTGTAATGGAATTCAAGTCTTGAGTCACACAGTTCACGAGCGCAGCAAACAAGGAGAACTTGTCTCATCAGCACTATCACTATCACACTGTTGTTAAATCACCGATTGAAAAGTCGACCGTTTGCCTCTGTCGATGGATTGCACTGACTTTGAATATTCAAAGTCGATCCTTTTATACCCCACCCGAGGAGTGGGGGTACATCCAGATTATTTTCGAAAATGTTTCACTTTCCCCTCATTGGTGCCCTTATCTATTTGTCATATTTAATAACGAAAGTCGAATATTTCTTAAATTCTACCTAAATTAATATTATTGGGAAATATGATAATTTCTTAATGTGACTTACAATTATTATACATGCACAAAATAAATTTTAATCATTGAAACAGGATCAGATATGCTCACCATGTGTATTGATTGCTAAATGCTCAAAAGCTATGATTTTATAATTGTTAAATATAATTAATATGCTAAGAGTATTGTCACAATTTACAATCTAATTTGCATTAATTAATGATTATTTTTATGCATTTAAAATTAATCTTACGATTATTCAATGTCGCGGGGCAGAGGTTCTTAAATCTGAGGACCCCCTCTTGAATAAAATTTAACATTTGAGACTTAATTTCTTGCTCAATAAATTACCTAAGCACTATGTTATAATAAATATTGATTAAAATTTATTGCTGATTATTTTAATAAATGATCTTCCTGATCTGAAGTATTAAGTATTTTTTATAATTGTCTCTATGTCTTATAGTGTATTGTAGAAATTTCTTGAAATTTATTTGATAAAGAGATATTCAAATTTAAATAGCAGGGGGAGATTTTAAATTGAAAGCAGGTATGAAATAATAAATCAAGCAATTTGTATTGTGTTGTTAAATGTATTTACTAGGAATTGATAATTATCGAAAGTTTGTTATCCGAATTGTATTTTGAATTTCATTATCGACTGCCATTAGGCTTATGAATTTCATCATTTGTTAATGATAGCCCTCGAACGTCATTGCAGTTGTGTGAATTGATGCGATATTTGAACCTGAAATCGAAATGAAGAAAGCAATGCCCCGTCTTCGACGTCAATGCTTGCATTATCAATGTTATCCTGCTTAGTTTTTGAAGAATTGCACATATTTATTGATACTGATTTATCGACTAATCAAATCCACTCTATTGATATTTTATTTTATCTTATATTGTTTATGTAAACATGATGCTAAAATCATTCCTGGATGGCATTCCATTGCTCTGTATGAATTTGTATTTCATTCAATCGTAATAATCTATTGAGTAAAATAGCACATTACTCAATATACATTTTTGAGACTTCATTAATTTGAAGAGTAATGCTTATTTTCATACATAAATCCTTTGTTTTTAAATTCACCAATAATTTTATCAGGCTCGTTATTTACACGTGCTCCATTGAATGTTATCGCCTCTTCTATCCATACAAATTTCTATTCATTTGCATAGATAAGTCTTGCGATAATATATTTTACTGTTGATGATCGTTTATTGTTATGCATTCCAAAGTTCATATTCGTCTTTTCAAATCGTAATCGATCAATGCACACCGAATTCTACGAAAAACGAACCGACTTCTACAACGACTCTCTATCGTAATTAAATTCAAGTCGAATGCCCTTTCGACTATCGAATTTACGAAATGCATATAATCCTCCATAGACTGTCGATCGAGCAAAACAAATATGCTTCAGCGTAAGTTAATTGTAATCGATTGCGAAACGCTTACGTATTTGCAAACCACACCATTCCAGTTTTGTAATAAATCATTATTAGGTAATGATCGACGATTTCTGCAAAAATAAAATCATTTCATTCGATTGATGCCCCAGGGCAAGGTCGAGGATTCGCAGAATCGCTCGTTTCCATAATAGATTAAACATTAAACATTTCTGCGATGCTAAAATCATCGTACAGACGAGGCTCCCTGTCTAAAAATCTGATCTCCCTATTAGATCATCGAACGAGACAAAATCGATCTGTATCGTGTTGAGACTCAACAAACGCGTACATATTTGGTGTCATTCCTCAATAACTGTGACTTGACACATCCCCTGCGTTTCAAACAACGGCCAAGAAGTGCATCCAGCAATTTGTGTCCACTCATTTGAAATATGACGCCTTCTCCAACATCACACATCTGCTTTTTAAAACATTTTCTGCTTGTCCAACATAAAAATGCCGTGTAAACATGGAAAACGACAATAAGGCAGCGGAAGATTTAACACTTGAGAGGCCCCGGGTCAAGTCAAGTCATTAAATTCGGGGCCTCGAACCGAAACGAAATCGATAATCGCGGTAAAACCGTTTTTTTCCCGGAACGAAAACCTTTTTTGTGCGATAATGCGTTTCGCGGAAATAGCACAAAAAAGCTATGACTTACATAGTAAAAGTAAAGATGCGTTCCGTGGATTTTAAAAACCGCATAACTTCGAAACGGCTATATAAAATGTATCCAAAATCGCATAAAAAAAGCTAATAAAAAAACAGGAAAACAATAAGGCAATTAAAAAATAACATTTTTGGTAACATTTAAAGGACGTCTTGCATCATTGGTAAAATTTTAAGGATGTCTGATATCTGGCATTTCAAATGCCAGACATCCACCAGAGAAATACTAATTATTTTAATTACAAACTATCATCGCAGTATGATAATTCTCGTTGCGATTTACGATATGACTCAAAATCGCTCTCTTCTTCGAAAGAAATAGTATACCCAGTATCAATGTCATCATTGTTCCATATAGACTTTCTCTTCCCAACAATATAATTCATAATTAGTAAAGATGTCACTATAGTCCCTAACTAAAAAAAAAAAAAAAAAAAAAATCACGGTTTTATTTTATTTTAAATAGTTAAAAATTAATTTTGACATAAATCTAGTCGTAATTCATCGAAAAAAGATGCAATATGATGTACACAGTCTCAAATTATTTTTTTTTTTCCAAATTTCGGTTAGTGTTGATGATTTATTTCCTATTTCATCCAAAATATCTCGATGTGTACTTTTTATAAAATTAAAAAATTGCTTTAATAAAAATCGCATAACTTCGAAATCGCACAAAAAAAGCGTTTGAGTGTACGTGTTTGAAGCGTAACCGAAATGAAAAAAATAACTGTTCGAAGCCCTGAATTTTTCACTATCAAACGTATTAATTTATGTTAGCACCGGTCTAATATTTTGATAATTACATTTGAATGCGGAAATTGATAGCCGCCTTAAGTTGTCATATTATTCATGAAAGTCAAAGTAATTTAATGCGTCAGAACATAATTTCTAAAATTTGAGATCCTCTAAATGTATGAGGTCCAAGGGCCTGGGGAAACCCGCCGCTGCAAGAAAGTACAGCAGTACATATCTATCATTTCATAGCATGTTAAAATGATAAAAACCTTTAACGCTTTCGCGGACACCCCAAAATCAGCCGGAACATAAATTATCGACGCAGTTCATAAAAATAAAATTAAAAGTTAAACCATCACTAAAATACACAATTATTATTCATATAAATAATGAAAAATATTTTGAAAGTAGGTATTATTTGTACTAGTTTATTACGTAAAATGATTGCAATTGAAGACGTGTCCATGAAAGCGTTAACAGAACTAAGAAGTATTAGAAGCAACCCTACATATACTTAAATCTAAATATGCGTAAAAAAAAATTTAAGGCCTTCCCCATGAATTATATTAAATCCATGTTAATGTATTAAATTAAAATCATCCGAAAAAATAGACGACAAATGTTTTATAGACATCGAAAAAACCTTCGATCAAGTAGAACAAAATTGGCATATTAAAGCGTTTCAATCGGACCAATATATTATTTTAGTTTTGAAAATTGATTTGTTACTACTTGTCGCAATACAAAAAGCGCAAAAGTTTGTCCAAAAATAATTATATATTGTTAAAATACTCGTAGTATGAATAGAAAATCTTTCTGCATATATGACTGATATGTAAAAAAAATGTTTGTGTAATATTTTATTGCGGGACTACTTGTAAGCAGAGTCGTAACGAGGGTATAAAGCGCCCGTGATTAGTTATCTTACTTACTACCAAGGACAAACAGCGCAGTGGTCGACCAAATGAGGTAACCACCCCAAAAATGGTGAAGAAAATCCATAAAACTATATTGGATGACCGTCGACTGTAAGTACGCAAGATAGCAGATATGGTAGGCCTTTCAAAAAATGCTGTGCATCTCATATTGACTGAAAGTTTGTACATGAGAAAGCTGTGCGCAAGATGGGTGCCGCGTTTGCACACAATGAAACACAAACAGCGTCGACGATGATGTTTCAATCGAGTGTTTGGTGATGTTTCACAGCAATAAGGCCGAGTTTTTGCATCAATTCAGGATGAAACATGGGTCCATCACTTCACATCTGAGACGAAGGAACATGAATCTCTTCACTAACTCGAGCTGTTTATTGGTCTCGCTATTCGCAACCATGCCAGCTCGCTCAACTAAAATGCACAACAAGATGCAAAACGCAAGGACATGCTCATTCTCAACTTTGAGTGGCCACTTGCGCTCTGAGCGCGGGGGAGAAATTAGCTAGATTTTGTAACTTATAATTTAAAAAACTAGCTAAGATAGTAACATAAATTAGAAAGATAAATAAATATATAGTTTTTGTGGGTGTGGGAAATCTAGACTCGTTCGCGACCAGTGGCGTAGCTACCAAGGGGCTAGGCGGGGCAGTGCCCCGGGGCCCTCAAGCTCAGGGGGCCCTCGAGTCCTTACCAGAAATCTCGATCGAACTGAACTTTTGGAAATTTCTCCCATTTTAAAAATTAATTTGACAGGTTGCAACCCCACTTTAATCATGACAACTCAGTTGAGAGAAATTCATAAGTTATGCCTAGGGAATTCCCCTAAATTCTTTCTGTAGGTTGGCAGTGTTGTCAATCACAAAAAAGAGCATCGTCATTTTAGCTCGTTTCCGTGAATCCGATTGCCGACGACATTCATGAATACGTATTAGTGCTTAAGCCATCGCCAGAACACACAATGAGTCAGTTATTCTCTTCACTTCACTAATCGTTTTTGGTGATAACATTCCAATGATAAGACCGAACTTTTATTGCCGTCGAAACATTTATCATCCAGTAAATCGATCTACACGTTTTTTTAATGTATTCTTTACACTTTTCAGTGATTTTCAACCATTGTATTTTTTTAATAATAAAACTATTTAAACCATCGCTAATACACAAAATGAAAGGTCAATCATTCTGTATTAGAGTAATGGGAGTCGAAAGCACTTGTGACCTTTGTGGAGAAATGGATTCGTCAATTTAAGTACACTGGCATCAATTTTGGTTCCTCTAGGTTCGTTGTCAAATAACCTTCCTCTATGTTTTGGATCCATGTTTTGTAAATGGTTTGTTTTTGTGTCTGGGAGCGCGGTAGGCATAGGACTAATCCGGCGCGAGGTTTAGGTTGAGCGAGGTTTATTTGCACTCATGTGCTGCAGCGACGAAGGGATTGACGATGTGCGTGCGCGAAAGCGTTAAGTAGCTTAGCATTTTTAAAGTATTTGTATATTTCATATTTTTATTTGATAAAACCTAATCAGTTTACATAGCAGTGGGGCCCCATTTTTTAATTTGCCCCAGGGCCCTTGGTTACCTAGCTACGCCACTGTTCGCGACCTCATTTAGTACGAGCCACCTATATAAGTTAGTCTTTGAAGGAGCTTCTGTAATCGTACAGATCATAGAAAATGCCGCAAAAAGCCCTGAAAAGGAGGACGGAGTGGCCAAAAGGGCTGTGCGTCCAATCGGTCCGCTTTTCGGACCACTGACATGATGAATGAGCGCCTCACGATCGAACGTTATATCCGTATATGTTATATACGTACATGTGGGTTGTTTAAATTTTACAATCTGTCGAAAATATTATTGTCTTTATTTTATTGCTGGGTCAGCCCGATGTTCACCCGATAACGAAGAAAAGAGGGATTAGACAACTTAGTTTTTATTATAAAAAGGGACAGACTCATATCTGACATATCACACAAATTATTATTATAAAAATATTTTTCATTATACCTCTGTAATATTCCATTTACATGTTCATCTTTTGATAGTTTTATTCATTTAAAAATCACATTTTTATTATTTCAGGTGGGATTCAAAGGTTTCGGTCTTACACCAGAAAAACTATCAGCATCTGGATCGTTCACATATCACGACAGAAAAGAATATACTATAACGCACGGCTCGGTCGTGATTGCAGCCATCACATCTTGCACTAATACGAGCAATCCAAGCGTAATGCTCGGTGCTGGTAAATATAATTTATAGGCTTAAAAATGAGTACCGATCCATTTGAAATATGCTTCAATATCATATTTTTTTTATTTTTAGGTCTCCTTGCAAAAAAAGCAGTCGAAGCCGGATTAACTGTTCAACCGTTTATTAAAACATCTCTCTCGCCGGGATCTGGCGTCGTGACATATTATTTAAAGGTTTAATTTGTATATTTGTAATCTCATATTAGATTGATTCAATGATAATAATCGTTTTGATTGGAATTTTTAGGAATCGGGTGTTATACCGTATCTTGAAAAATTGGGCTTCGATGTAGTTGGTTATGGTTGTATGACTTGCATCGGTAATTCGGGACCGATTGAAGATAACATCGCTAATACAATCGAAAAGGTTTGTTGATTCCTATCCTAACAAAATGATATCACTATTTTTGTTTAATAAAAGTGTGTTATTATTCCAGAACGAATTGGTTTGTTGTGGTGTATTATCAGGCAATAGAAATTTTGAAGGACGCATCCACCCAAATACTCGGGCCAATTACCTTGCGTCTCCTCTTTTAGTCATCGCTTACGCCATAGCCGGAACTGTTAATATCGATTTCGAAAAGCAACCCCTTGGTATGTAAAATTTCTCTATTTGATTGTATAATTTTGAATTTGAATTTAATATTTTTATTATTATTAAGGTATGAAATCGGACGGAAGCCCCGTGTATTTGGCTGACATTTGGCCAACGCGTGAAGAAATACATTTGGTCGAACAAAAACACGTTATCCCTGCTATGTTCAAAGAAGTATGATTGATGCTATTGAATTTATATTGAATAAGTTTTCGATGTTCCGATATTAACCGATGTGTTTTGTTTAGGTCTATGCCAAGATTGAAAATGGTTCTCCATCATGGCAATCGTTGAAAGCTCCCGATGGTCATTTATATCCTTGGGATCCACTGTCTACTTACATTAAACATCCGCCATTCTTTGAAGGAATGACAAAAGTGAGGATTTCATACAAAATTCAAAATGAGTAAATCATATTGCTTATTTAATGGTGCTCTATTTAATACTGTATTTAATTTTTAGGATCTTCCTGTGATTAAAAATATTGAAATGGCTAGATGTCTTTTACATTTGGGCGATTCCGTAACCACTGATCATATTTCACCAGCTGGAAGCATTGCTAGAAATAGTCCTGCTGCTAGATACCTCTCTGAAAAAGGGTATGTATTTTTTTTTATGTTTTACAATGCTTTATATATTATTTTATATACAATAGATTACTAGTGATTACCCGGCATGCGTTGCAATGCCACGTCTCGCATTATAAACTGCGTACACAAACAATATTTTTACTATATCTATGTTATTCCCGCAAGTGTAAACGTGTAAAAGTTTTATTGCAATTGGATGAACGGTATGGCAGAGCATTAAATACGAACAAACAAACGTTGATTTTTATATATTAGACTATGCCTATGTTACTCGCGTAATCTTTAGTAATAAGTGGACGAAGTTTTATCGCAATCTGATGAATGGTATGGCAACGCATTACATTCGAACGAACAGATATTAATTTTTATATATTAAATTAATGCTTGATGTTAATTTATTGGATAGACTTACACCAAGAGAATTCAATTCATACGGATCACGCAGAGGAAATGACGCTGTAATGGCAAGGGGCACTTTTGCTAATACTCGTCTTGTAAATAAATTGCTCGGAGGTCCACCAGGTCCTAGAACAAAACATTTGCCTTCTGGAGATATCATGGATGTATTTGATTGTGCTACAAGATATTCCGAAGAAAATGTTCCATTGATTTTAATCGTCGGCAAAGATTATGGATCTGGATCGAGTCGAGATTGGGCCGCCAAGGGACCTTATTTATTGGTAAATATTGAATTTAAATAATATTCATTAAATTTTAAAAACATATATTGACCATTTATTATATTTGTTTTAGGGCATAAAAGCGGTAATAGCCGAATCATACGAAAGAATCCATCGTTCAAATCTTGTCGGAATGGGAATTATACCATTACAGTTCCTACAGGATCAAAATTCCACAACCTTAGGTCTTAGCGGCGAGGAAAGATTCTCCATTCAATTGCCCGCTGATCTTAAACCACTTCAGACCATAACCGTACAGGTTAATATTTTGACTTCTTTTGTAATGCCAATTTTATAATAACCATATTTAATATCGTGAAAATGTTTTAGGTTGACAACGGTCGTAAATTTGACGTTATTGTCAGATTCGACACAGAAGTTGATCTAACGTATTTCAGAAACGGTGGCATCCTCAATTATATGGTGCGCAAGATGGCCGTTTGAAAGAATCTCTAAAGCTTTCTTAACTGAAAAATACCCAGCAATATGAAACTTCGAAAATGCTCAACCTGTGATAAGATACTACTTAATATACTACTTAGCACAATATTTCAGAAAATTCAAATTTCAAACAGTCTTAAAAAGAGGTTTAAATATTTTAAAAAATTGGCATTTGATATTTGTCTAATGATATTAATGTGTTCATCTAAAATTTTATTACATTATTCGAAGTGCTATCGTTTTATATTTTGGGTTGGTAAATGGTGGAAAATATAGTAATAAACATATTTAAGTAAAAATGCAAAATATACTGTAAAGATATTTTTAGAAGATTTTTTATTTTATCATTGTATTTATAAATACGCATATCTCGTTGATCCTAAACTTTCGTTGTTAATGTTTTTGTTAATCTCCTCAATAATTTTACATTTTTTCATCTGAAAAGAAATATATCTCACACGAAATGAAGATGGTATTGAATTTTTACAACGCATTTTATTATTTATTATTTTATGCTTTTTGTATAAAAATCAATATTTTTTATTTAGTTGATGGTATAACCATAATAAATAAAGGTATTCTTGAAAAATATGTTGTTTTATTGTATTCCATTAAAAAATCAATCGATCTGCATAAATTATATTTTTGCAGATCCCCAGAAATACTTTCGCGGACTCTGGTTTAAGAGCCACTGCTCTAATTCTAAGTGGTATTTATTGAATTAATGAATTTAATTAATTATTTTTTTATATTGGTGTGTATCTTAGACTGAAATAGCTTAGATTCAAACCTTTTTTTTTATATATACATAGATGTCGTTGTCTTAAAAATTAAAAAAAATGTTAATTGTTCATATGTTTAAATTGACGTTCAAAATTTTACCCGCCATATACAATTTTTTTGACGAATTTCAAAAATATATTTTTTTATCCGTAACAACAAATTCATTACGCCCCCGCATATTTTTTGCGATTGTTTTATTTGAAATTAAACGGAAACAATTTGTATACATATTCGACATGTGCTTGGAACTGGAAGCCCACACCTGTAAGTCAATTTAGTTGACTTGTCGATTCATCTATCGGTTTCAAGTACATTTAGAAACACGTGTTTCCCCAAAATTAGGAATGTTTATGCAATCGTCAGGGGGGGCCAACTTTTTAATATTTTTGAGATTCATTGCTGCATTCAAAAACAATGTGTACAAATCATCAAATTTTATTTTTAAAATCAGTACTGCGTTTGAGAAACGTTTCACAAAAAAAAACATGAACTGATGTGTGAACAGGGCCGTAACAAGGGCGTTGCAAAGCAGGCGCCCGCCACGGGCCCCGGTCGGGAGTTACACATGGTTTTTATTTTACTCAACCATTCTACTGTACTCTATCCATTTTTTATAATATATATATACTATGTTGTCTAATCCCTCTTTTCTTCGTTATCGTTATGTTCAGGTATGGCATCCAATCGCGAGGCGCTAATTTGTCATATCAGCGGTCCGAAAAGCGGACTGATTGAGCATACAAATCTTATGGCCACTCCGTCTTATTTTAAGGCTTTATGCGGCATTTTCTACGATCTGTACGATCCTGGAAGCAATGTAGCATCTAGGCACTTTATATCATAGTTACATACAACAGTAACCGTAGGTCGGGTACTTTGGGACTATCTTTGTATATTATTTTAAAACATACATTATAATTGTATTTAATATATTGCATTTATAATACTATTAGTTAACTTTTAAAAAATATTGGATCGACGCAGTCGGTATAAACCCACAATAAAATAAAGACAACAATATTTTCTACCGATTGTTAAATTTAAACAATCCACCCGATCAGTCTTCTTCGGACAACTACGTTTTGTAATGTGAGTTTAGAATCGTTCTGTAGACATATTTGGGTATGGATTTTGATCGCGAAGCGCTCATTCGTCATGTCAGCGATCCGAAAAGTGGACCGGTTGGACACACAGACCTTGTGGCCATTTCAAACTCTCCCACCCAACCTATTACTGTTATAAACGAAGGAGCAGATTCATCGAGGCGGAATAATTTGTCAAGTAGATGATAAGCAACTTCTTGTTGCTACAGTGCATGCCACGATAGATATTCTACACGAGCGATTTGAGGGCATGTTTATCTCGCGCGGCGAAGTGAATTAGTCGCCGAAATCGTGCGTATTTAAAGACCCTATATATTTGAGTTCATATTTGTGATCTCACAAAATATTTTATGATTCGGTGACATTTATATAATTTGAATGGTTGTTAGGATATTAATATCTTTTTAATAAAAGGATGAAATTTAATTCACTATGAGCTTAACTTGCTTAGCCCTGATTGCGTTTCCAAGTTGGCGAGAGTATATATTTCGACAGGATAGGTACAGTTTGTTTATCGTATAAGAAGGAGGAGAAAAAAACGAAATAAAAAATCTCGATCTTGTAAATTCGAATGATTTTCGTATAAACATCCTGTGTACTACTGCCACTTGCAGCGATAAAAACATGTTGCAACTCCCAAAAAATACAGCTACCGAAAATGTTGCATTTATGACCAAGGGTGACGAGAGCGATGCAAACGGGGGGAGCTAAATATTGATAATGTTTAAATATAATATTAATTTTCGTGCCGTCTTTCCGGGCACTAAAACAGACGTATCGTATTCCAGGGCGATAATTCAAAATTACCAGAGACAATTGCGTTTGTAATTGTACCCGGGCGATGTCACACTACACCCGACAGCCGCTGCATTAATTTAAAAAAGACGCACCTTTCAACGCGTAATTATTTAAACGTTGGCGCGCGTTAATTGGCGCTGAAGCATTCCGCATAATCTACACTTCGGGCGCCGTAATGCTTTATTTTTATAATTACACCTAATATATGGTGTGGAGATTTTTTGGTCGTGTTTTGTTCTATTTCGATGGTGGAATTCTACGTCATTTCAAGGTTTCGAATTACAATTTCACGTTGATACAATCGCGCATGTCTTTCTTCCACATTGAACTAATGTGAAAGTAATATGGTTATTTGCACATAAATTTATCTTTTCTTAATAGTTGTATAAATGGTAGAGGCATTTTTATTGGTGTGGTCTGCTGTGGCTCAGCATCTGGCTTTTGCCGGTCCGAAAATAACGTCGTTTGATCTTTATTGACACTTACATTATATGCATGATAGCGATTAAAATTACCGGCAAGTCATGCTGTGATATATGGTTCAGTTCCGCCGGTGTCATTTCAATGGTTTTTTTTCAACTCTGCACTCAAGAAATCCGGTCATGTCAGTATGCATTGCAATGCCACACGCGCTTGATAATTATTTGAAAAGAAACGCAATACGTGGTTTATTGCTTCAGGCCATATGTAGTGCGAGCCGAAGGGCTAGAAGATCGACTGTCGCGTACACAAACAATATTTATACTAATTCTATATCATTCACGAATATATGTACAACAACTCCCCAAAGTTTCATCGCAATCGGATGAGCGGTTTGACGGTGCATAAAATATGAACAAACACACATTAATTTTTAATATATGAGATAGATAATATTGTAGCATTGGAACTTTATGCGCTTATTTATAGAACGTTTTATTCTCTCTATGGAGTCTTACGGATTGGTCGTGCTAAATTTTGGCGTGCAAACTTCATTTACCACCATCATGTTTTAATTTCTTGTTTTTCGTTATTGTCGGATGAGCGGTCGAAGATAAACACCCTCTCTAGGGAGGTAAAATAAAGGATTCCGTCGTATGCTGCGAATTCGTGTCGAGGCTGCCGAGCCCCATTGATACTTAGAGAGGCGAGCGCCCCCGTCCGGGCCTTGGACTGCCTTGCGACTAGGGAATCCAATCCCGAGCCAAAATTTTGATCCCGGGATTTCGGGATTTCATTAGACAATCCCGGGACCAGTCCCGGGATCCCGGGATTGGGATTTTCAATATTTTAAAAAATTACCTTGATGCATTTGATCAAAAATTACTAATCACTCGATTTGTTCAATATAAAAAATCACTTGAAGGCCAAAGAATTTTATTTATTTAAGAAAAGATAAAAATACAATTCCAAAATAGATAAATAAAACACTAAAAAAATCAAATATTAGTTTTAAAATATGCCCGAAGTAACATTAACATTAAACATTAGTGTTTCGTCATTTAGTCTGGATCTGATTTTGGAAATCAGACAACTTGCTGCTGAAAATGCACGCTCAGCCTCCACACTCGTTGGAGGTATCGTCATCAGATATTTAAATGCTAGTTCGAGTTGATGATCGCGTGAGCCCTCATTTTCGTTTAACACCATCAATGTGACTGATAAAATTCTTTTGTGCTGAGACACGGACTAAAAATCGCAAAATTCCCGATTTCCCGACAAATTATTTATTTCCGTCGCTGCAGATGAATACTTATATACTATAATACTTTGATGTAATTCGTAATTATATTACGGAGGAATACAAAAAATCTGAACCCGTATCTATTATATTTCATATCGATATTCCCATTATTCGTCGAGGTGTAGTAAATACATCACCGGTAGGGAAAGGTTAATATAACAATTTGAAAAACATACATGTACGCTATATATTTATACATAGATTATACAGTCACTGCTCCTATGCGTCGCCTAAGTTCTCCAATTAGTAATTACGCCACTGTTTCCAAGCGTCCAGATTTCGTCGGGAATGTCCTGATTTAGTAGCCTTCATCGTGTTGGTGAGGTGTACGATTTCTGTTAGATAAAAATTTCAATCTCGGGATTTTCAGGATTACGTTTTCTAGTCCCGGGATTCTTATGTACCTAAAACTGTCCGGGATCCCGGGATCCGGGAACCCGGGATTGGATTCCCTACTTGCGACTCGATGCACCCTTCGTGCTGGGCTGCTGCGATGAAGATTGTAGGCCCCCAATTTCGTTTCGATATAACAATTTGAACAAATACTATTCCATTAGAAGTAGAAGCACGGCATTGAAAATAAAACGCTATGGAGCTTTGCCCGCAACATATGCGGGCACACTCTCCCTGGATCGTGTGCGCATAAAAGGGTTAATGCGGGGCCACATTTAGGCATATATCGTCTCTTTTTTGCTTCGTTCATCAAACAGTTCTTGCAAGACATCGCTTCAATGACAATTCATCATACCTTTGATTTTCTTTCCAAATTTAAATTCGTCGTTGGAAAATTTCTCACCTTCTTCAATATCCATTGCTTTTCCATACATTTTCTATGCTTCAATTGCTGGATTTACCTATGGGCACAGAAAAATGCTTGAGTATAGGTGGCCCTTGGCGTAATTTTAATTTGAAGCCCCTGCACTCATTCAGCCCTTGATAAACGCGATTTTCTATTACGATTTCCCTATTATGCGTCATCAGGGCAGAGAAAGACCTAATTTTTCAATTGAAGGTTTGGTATTTCGACCACGAAATTTATTACAAATAGTCTTTCCTATTACATATGCAAAGAAAATAGTTTGGGACAATTGGGCAGCGTTACAGCAAAATTACAATTTATTGTTGTGTATTTAAGCTTTCTAATTTATAAATAAAAGGCCGTATTGTATCGCTTTCGTTTTCCTATCAATTTTGTTCCAATCAAAAATTCCGTATTGTGCGAAAAAGTCGTACAAGCGCACGCTTTGATTAAACAAGCCCCGCGTAAGATGTGTTATTGTATGAATGTTGCGCTTTTGCTGCGATCATACAAAACTAAACTTATCGATCTCAACCACATTATATACACTCGCATTGTTTAGAGGAGTATCAGACAGTATATTTGTCTAAATGTATCATTGGCGCAAGTCGTACTTGATGTTTACACGTCACCGGAACAAATGGCTGCGAAGATGGGAAGTTAATGATAATAGAAACGTAGTTCTTCCACCTCCGCACATAAATATTGGTGGTCTGGTTTCGGCACGCGCCTGCTGACGTCGAGGCATCTGCTTCGTTTCCCCTCATTTAGTTTATTTCTTTCTCTATATATATAAAATGTACGAAGATCGTGCTAATTATATTAGCACAAGTACTGTTTCATGGTGTTCTTCCATCCGAGATATTTCAATTCTCGCAATTCTTAAAGGTTTATTGAAGGCAACTTTTCCCATTTAAGGCATCTAATATGATTGTATTGCGAAATTCCTTTTTTGAAACAGGTAATCTTAAGTAATCCGATTTGTTTGGAATTGATCAACAATGGAGTGCTTGAGGGGATGAATGAAAATCGACGATCATCTTAAATATCATATTTTATTTAATATTTTTGTACATTTTACTTATAATATAATTTCAGTTCCAAGCGTCTTGCATTAAAATGTGACACTATCCTAATTCTAGCATCCATCAAATCGCCTTCACAAATTCTGCTCCTGTTTGAGTTCCAAAGCCCAAACGTGCTGTGGCCATCCTGTTCTTCCTTTTGCTCTTCTCGTCGGCTCTTGGATAGACTGACTATTTGGTTGCATCTGCGAAAGAATATCCTTATTAATTAACAATGCAATTATAATAAGTTCTATAATGATTTTAAGAAAAAATGGAATACGATGACCTGAAAGATCGAATGAAATAATTTCCCCTTAAAACAAAATTAATAGGAGATTTTCTTTAACATAAAGGATTATATGTTATGATTTCCTATTATACATATGATTGATGACTAATGATTGTTGTAAACCGGACTATATTAAACTTCTCAGCATTTAAACTAGATCTTGCAACTAACTTATATATCAACATCTAAATATTACATATATAAATAAATGTGTTTGTTTATTTCGCATACGTTCCTATACCATTGATTCGTTTGCGTTGAAACTTTGGTCAGTTGTTGTATGCTTACTCGTGGAGGTTTTCGAACTAGAACAACCATTGTTTTTATATGCAATTAGCTTTGCGATACGTTTCACGGATGTATCATGCTGTAGTTGTACACGCATATTAGTCTTCGATGTCATAGCTAAGTGACGCGCGAATCAGGCCAACATTTTTTTTCTTTTGAAGAAAGTATATTAACCCCTTAAATGGATATGACGTATATATCCGTCAAGACCAAAGTCCTTGCAAAGTGGGTATGACGGATATATCCGCATTGTGAAAGTTAAGCAAACCTCAATAGAAAATGACGGATATGTCCGATTGCAGTGTTGTATGCTTTAGATATAAGAATGATTCATCTCGGAAACTGATTTGTTCGAACTTGATGATATACTATTTTCGTATACTAAATATGACGTACGTATCTGCTAGCGTTGAAAAGATCGTGTCACTACGGATGACACTTTTAACAGTGATACGCAACGTTGAAGGGGTTAAATTGAAAACATATCATTAGAAGAGATTTAGAAATAATAAGTTTTTATAATTTCTCCGGCTTAAAAATTATTTTGTTGATCAACTGTTGGCATATTAGGCTCCTTTTTAGATTATTGTTACACACATTAAATTACTATATTATAGTAAAGATACAGTATATTTAGGAGATTGGAAGTTGAACTCGTAACTCAATAATTTTGGGTTCAAATTTACAAAAGGTGTAGCTGATAATCACATTTTTAAAACACATATGTGCTATGAAAAAACGTGTAAAAATGATTGGCAATAAAAGGGATTGCCAAAAGTCACTCAAGTCAAGTCAAACATCAAATTATCTATCTTATATGGGGATCGATTACATCCCAAGGCTGGGATATTATTTTTAGAAGAAGAAAATCAGGGCTTCGAATCGGAATGAAACCGATAACCGATTAAACCATTGCCTTTCCCGAAACGAAAACCGTAACCGAGATCCAAACCGAAATGAAAAAAATAAGAAGCCTTGAAAAAAATAACAGCAGAAAACGATTTAATACAAATTACGAAAATCATTCGGGAATTAAACGATCAATAAATAAACATCGCAAGAACGCTTCGATGGCCCCTCAGACGCACTTTGGGACACTTGAACGCCACAAGTTGCCATTTATATACAAAATAATGAAGCATCGGGATGAAAAAATCGAGCTATACATGTGATTCGTATCCACATGTTTCCACTTGAGTCCTTTGCTTTCCCACAGGAACAATTCCTTATCTGAGACGAGCGATTGTTGGTTATTAGATGGCGCCGTCATAACTCGCGGTAAAGTGATCGTCGGCTGTTCTTCTAATGTGTATTTTAAAAAAGAATACATTTTTACGTCCGTTTAATTAATTGGTATTTCCAGGCGCTATAAATCGCATTCCGAATGCGCGATTCATTTTTATAGCTGGCAATTTTTGCCGCTAAACATACAAAGAGGGGGAGGAAGCTTTGTATATGTGTATATATAATTTTTCGGATTACAAGTACTCTTTTCCAAAACAATCCGGACTAAAAGGGGTCGGTGGCAGTACACATTTGTATGTATTAATAATAACTTTGACAATAATCAGCAACAACTCATACTATCTACAAGATAGTGACATAAACAAAATGAATACACAAAGAAGCAATGAAAATCAATTTAATTTATCACTCAATAAGTTTGTAGGATTTTTTAATAAATTACAAAATGCGATCCCAAATGAAGAAGAAAAAGCTTAAAATGAAAAAATCCTACGAACTTTTTGAGTGATGTGTTAGATAAAATATGTCATATTTTGATACATGGGAGATCGAAAATATTATTTTTTTAGATCGATCGTCTCCATTCAGGTTCATCCCATTATTCTGGGTATAAATAAAAATATTTAGGCGATTAATAAAGTCGTGCAGGAACATCTATGAGTGATAGATTAGTATTTAAAATTCCTATTCAAACAATCGTATGCAAATTGAACTAATTGTTTAGTTGAAAAAGTTTCTTATAATCCCTATAGTTCCCTATGGAGATTGTATACATTCGATAAAAGATATGGTACCTTAAGAATACAAGATAAAAACAAAGTAATTGCTCAATTTTAGCCACATTGCAGTAAATAGCTGATGGCTAATGGCAGGCTAGAGTTGTAAATATGACCCCTCAGCCATGTTTTTAATACCACCCAATATATCGACATAATTTCCCATTGTGTGTGTACGTATAATATGCATGGGAATATAGGTGTAAGTCACTCCTAAGCATTCTGATAAAGGGGCCATCTGCTTTTTACAAGTGCTTTCTCTGCGCTAATTATAAATAGAGTGTATTTTAAGCACAAATATTTTAATGTTGTTTTCATAGCCAAATTTTTAGATTAGAACCACATTACATTGTTTTACAATGCATAAAGCCCGCTCGTAAAAAATAAAAACGTCTTACATCCCCCAATTACGCGCCGCAAATCCGCAAATAGCAACTGAATGCACTCGGGAGCATTTATCGTCGTTTATAAGTCGCATTTTTAATTATGGGGAGTGCTCTCGATAGCCGATGAAGGGGGCGTTGTTTCCTGCGAATCCCTCGGGACTGAGCGACACGAATTACTGTCAAAACAGATTATCGCGCGGCAAACCAAAACCATCGCCCTATGCTTAATGGATCGCGATGGCACGCTTCAATCGAATTACGACCTAATGTGGGATAACGTAATTATTCCGCCATAATGTGATGATGATATAATCAAATCAATTGAAATACACTTCGCAATAGAGATGTGGGGCAACGATATGGATAATATCTTAATTTGATTCCATTCATGTAGCTATAGAGGGGGTTGAACCTCAATTTGACACATTTATGATTTGATCCATTGCACATAAATGATACGATTATAAAGCCAATTTAACACATATTTTGCGGAAAGTGAATCTCAGCCTCTGACTGTAAGATCACTTTACGATAAATTGTCTGTAAAATTCTGTTTATTTCAATATAGACGTAACATTTCTGAAATCGAAATTCAATGTTTATTTATCTGGTTTGCAGATATTGGTCATTAAAAGACATTCAATACATCTGGAACAACACAATCAGCTCCAAAGACAAGTTCAAAGCCATCAACATCAACGCAAATGCAAACAAATGTCTTTGTCAACTATCAAAACACTTTTGCAAGCATAAATTAGAAAAAATATGACAAGCTCCTGTATAAAATATATCTATATATCACCTAATTTTATTGAATTATACATAGTCAATATGTCTAAAACCATCAAAAAACGATCAGTAGGTAGTCCCGCGATTAAGCAGTTGGACTCAATCATCTTGGGTTCGAATCCTACGGAAGATGTGACTGGCGATCACATTTTTAAAAATATATACACGCCATGAAAAACCATATCAAAATGATCGGCAATGATTCCATAATAGAGATTGCCAAAAGCCAGCTCTTCAATTACATAATACATGCGTTCAAAACGATTGAAATTAAATTTGCATAGGCGTGGTAGGGTGAATTGATTTGAACGTCACGAAAAATTAAACTTCAAGCGGCAATTGGTCGAAAAGCGACGAAGAATCGTGTGTAGTGTGTCCGTGTCCGTCGCATTGTTCATCCGTTAAACGTCTCGCAAAACAAATTTCGCACACAAAAAATACTTGTGCTAATTCTATAACATTCACAAAAGTGCACACAACATCTTCCCAAAGTTTTATCGCAATCAGATGAACGGTATAGGAATGTATACCTAACAAACCGACTGCATGATGACACACATTCATTTTTATATATGTGGATAGAATACACAACACACAGTTTTAAGAAAAAAGTAATGCATAAAAACAAATTTTCTTATGAGCTAAGAAGTATCATTTCTAATGCGTGAGAATCTCGCACATTTTTTGAAATGTTAACACATTAATTGCGGGAATCATATTAGTATGTTCTATCTTGGCCGATGATTACACGCGATTTCAAATTGTTTGGCTTTTCAGGATTTATTGAAACTATTTTTATAATCCCAATATACAGAGTGACCAAAAAGTACATTTAATTTTCAGAAATATCTTTTATAGTACAATTATTCTTACTGCTAAAGAATACGTTCTGTGAGTGTTATTTTTTTGTTAAATCTTCATGATTTATTGTAGACATTAACGTATATTTATAAACGATAAGATATTCTGAGAGCAAAAAAGATGCAGATTTAAATCCCTCTTGATGGCGACGTTGAAAGATTGTCCGCATTAGGGGACAAACGCGCGCGAATGCCCCCGCAAATAATGTGTTAATTAAGAATATATGAATGTTCTTACCTCACAGCTATTTCTTCTTGCCGTCGAATCCTGTCCACAATTAGATTTGATCTGATTATTGTTATTCATGTTATTATTGTTGTTATTATTTCTGTGGGTATTTTTATTATTTGTTGGTACTAATCGACTCTGGTCTGATCTCGCCCGTCTGGATCCAGCACCGGAAAGCTCTGCTCTAAATCCACCAGCTGGTTCATTGTCGGATTCCAAGACTCCCATCAGGTATGATATGTATGAAGTTGCTAATCGAAGTGTTTTTATCTGTAAAGTATTTTAATTTTACCTATGCATATCTTAGAAATGGTCAATTATTTTTATTTTGCAGGAAAAATTACTTTGCTTAGCTTCGTATCGGCCGGTACATTGGGGATGCATTCTCTTAGATCTGAAAATGCAGTATTGATGCTTTGCGTTCTTCGTCTCTCTTTTTTGTTTGCTGTATTTCTGCGTTTTACGACTCGAACAAAAGGTGGTGCACCCGTTTGAACTATTGTCTCTAAGCAGCCATCATGATCTCTGACTATTGTTGATTGAAGGCCGGAGACCAGATCGCAGTCCATCGATGAAAGAGCCGGCGTCGACGCCGAATGATGTAAGCCATTCATATGAAATTGGAAATTTTGTATGTGTTGCTCTGACGATGTCATATGTACGGCATGATTGTCTTCGTAACCTAAACATAAATTATTGCATACTAATTTTAATCATTTTAAACTAGTTTTGGTTAAAGATACCAGCAGTGTATTAAGCATTTTGCATCAACATTTGCCCGTGAGAAAGCTCTGTTCGAAGTGGATACCGCGTTTGCTCACAGTCGATCAAAAACAACAACGCGTCCACAATTCAGACCGCTGTTTGGAGCTGTTTCAGCGCAATAAAAATGATTTTTTTCACACGGCATGTGTTAATTAAACGAATCCATCCAAACACAACTACAATAGCCATATTCCAATAAATAAGACTTCCATCTGTAAAGTTTTTAGAGAGTTTTAAAATTATGTGTTTGAATTTCAAATATGTACTCAGATTAAAACTTTTGAATAGCGCTAATTTAATTTTTATTACGACTGTATTATTGCTAAAATACTAAATATGTGTGTTATGTATGTTGTGTATATTTTCTGTTGAACAAAAAATTGATATTTTTTCATGCGAAAAATATTAAATACAGAGTGTTGATATTTAGTGTGTTGACTAGGCGATCTTTATTGAATATAAAAATATGTTTCAAAATTTGAAAAAGTATAATAGTGGGAGTGGGGAAGTCAAGTATGTCAGTGCGCGAGCGATTACATTCTTCACCACGGAAGTCTTAAATCCTGGACAGATGATTTGCAGCAAAAAAGGTAAACATATTTTAACTTTGTATAATATTGTATATAGTCTAACCTATAATTAAGAATAAACATTGAAAAATAAAATAAAAAATGAGCAATCAAAGAAAAGTTGAGTGTGTTTTCACTGGCATTTTTTGTAGTTTTTTGTTCATAAAATAAAAACAGTTGAACATTTTTGGATAATTATAGGTCTAACGATGAAGACATTTATTGTACACGTTCTAGACAAATTTCATAAAGAATGCTCATCTAGGGCGTGTGGGAGCACTTCCGTGAGCCTGAAAAAAGTAGTTAGGCTCATAGCTTGGCGAATTTCAATTATATCGACTTGAAACTTACTGATAGTGTTTACATTGGTTCTTTTCGATACAAGAAGAAAAAACATTTTTTTAACCAAGAAAGCTGAAACCTCCCTTAAATTTCATGTATAAAACCTGAAAAACGCATGAAATTAAATACGAGCTAAAAGAGTGAAAAGAGCTAATTAACCTAAATATCAAAATTTTGATTAATGGTCCCCCTAATATTTTGCAATTATATGCGAGTATTAAATGCTGATATTCAAACATAAATTAATAATTCTGTTTCGAAACAATGCAATTCAAGCAGATTTATCAACAATGACACTGAAAGTCAAAACTTGCGTCATTCCATCGTCTTATCGAAGTTATCTGTCGAAAATATTATTAGAAATATTTATTCGTCAGCCAGTAATCAGCGTTTCTGCTCCGAGTAAAGTCGTGATTTAACATGAAGTCGTTGATTCTAATTGCGTTGCTCTGCTTGGTTTGTTCAATGTTTCGCATCCTTGAAGTATGATGCACGCAATCCTGCTCATCAAAATCCGCCCACACCAGGTATATAAATCGAAGAAATAAATACCAATTTTATTGCCATAATAAACTGTAGCGATTCAAGGCGGCAGTTGTAGCTAATTTGGGTTTAATCACCCAAACAAAATTTCCTACCAAATATTCGATCATTTCGAAATTCGAAAAAATTCATACAGACACATTGCTAAAAGTCATTTAATTACTATTCAACAAGTGGCGTTTTATCGTTTGCGCTTGTGTTTGTTTATTCGTGTAGGGTGACCATGCATATGAGGATGGCTAAGTTGGAAACATTTTTAATTTACTCGAAATAATTTAAACTGTTTATGCATCTATTTTTATAACTACAACCATTGAAATGAGCGTCTCAAACATTTGGGGAGTAATCAAAATTTACGATCGTGTGCATCACAAATGTATATGGTTTATTTCCGCCATCAAAGAGCACGGCTTTGCTCTATAGTGCTATTACATTACTTTAACAATTAGATTTAGGACATTTAAGAATTGAATATGAAATGAGAAAAAAATACTATTGGATGAAGAGACTGATGAAGCAAATATGATTAATTTATTGTTTATTTAGGGTTGTCTCAGTTTACTAATAATGCTAATAAGAACAGTATGATAGTGGGAGTGGGGGAGCCAAATATGTCAATGCGCGAGCGATGACATTCTTCAACATGGAAGTCTTAAATCCTGGACAGATGATTTGCAGCAAAAAAATAAAACATATTTTTACTTTGTATAATATTGTATATAGTTTGACCTATAATTAAGAAGAAATATTGGAAAATAAAAAAAATAATGAGGGATCGAAGAAAAGTATATGTGTTTTTACCAACATTTTTTGTAGTTATTTGTTCATAAAATAAAAACGTTTGAATATTTTTGGATAATTATAAGTCAAACGATGCAAACATTTATTTTACATATGCTAGATAAATTTCATAAAGAATGCTCATCTAGAGCGTGTTTGAGCACTTCCATGAGATTGGAAAAAGTGGTTTAACGCGTTTTTAAAACGCATTTAAAGTTTCTCTTCTTTTCAGTTTCATGCAGCGAAGCTTCTCCTTGTCGGCCTATAGCTTGGCGAATTTAGATAGGGGATTTACACAAGGCAGAAACGTCCCTTAAAATTTGAAAACATTTTTAGATTCACCAATATATGTCCCCAGTATAATAGTTTGTATATATTAAAAAATATTTATTTTGAAATGAATGAAGCATAAAATTTAAGAAAGATTAGGCAATAAAAATGATGGAGAGCTGTACGGCAAAAGCAAGCAATAAAAAATAACAACCATTCTTACCAAAAATAGGGTATACACCTTAAAATGCTACCGAAGAAAGATGGGAAAATGAGAGTATTTTGGCGAAAGGAAACCCCCAAAGAAAAACTTGTTAAAGCACACTGTGGCAATTTTTAAGAATCTAATGCCCGTGTTATATGAGGAGTTTTATTTTAGGTTGCTTTTATTCAATATCTTTTATGGGACTATTGCCAACCATTTGGATAAGGTTTTTACTCACAGGTCACACCTCCTATAGATGTGAATCTACGATGATTTAGTTACTTATATGATGATTACATGCACATATGTTTTATAAAAGTAGTAGAGATAAAGAGAGATCCAGCAGTTCAATTCGACTGTCATATGATAATAATTGATTACAAGAAGACATTTTACAGAAAGTCTATACGATTCAAATTTATTCATACCCTTTTTATTATCAAGTATATTTAAAAGCGTCCTAATTAATTGCAAAATGCGCAAAAATGCTATTATACCACTGCTTTACGAAATGATGGTGACACGAGTGCTCGGGTAAACAATGCGCATTTATGAAGTCAGTGACATTTTGATTGAGTTATTTATATACTACGATCACTGCCTTTCGCACACGCAGCGACTGTAATTAAAATTTAAATTAAATTGTTTTTTTTATAATTTAAATTGCTATTTTATCTTTTGTGTATTTTTGCAGTTTCTACCGCGCATAAATGGAGAGGTCCAAATTGTGATGTAGAATGTAAAGATTATTGCATTGAAAAACAGAATAATTCTGGAAAATGCAGTGGTGGTAGATGTTATTGTATTTGATTGGGGTGCATATGTTTTTTTTAATTATGTCAATAAATTGTCTGTAAAATATGTTTTTGTCTTTTTCTTGTTTTTTGGATATCATAAAAATATTAATGTAAATACCATAATTATTGTAGGGTCCAGTAGTTGTGATGATGGAACATTGTGTTGTTTTGAAGTCCTGGCGAATCTTCCCGACTGTGTGATGCCCAATACTGAACTTGACGACCCATATCGTCATCTCCAATGTCGCTATTTGATACTCCATCTAGAAATATAATAATATTTAGCATTGCATTTGCAAAATATATTTTTTATTATTTTAAATCCATTTAAAATATTTACTTTGGCAATTCAGTTCTTGCATGCTATGGTAGTGCGGTCTCGTCGAGCAATAAAACTGTGGCTCGCAATAATCCATATCGCCAGAATTTCTTTCTGGCGAACAAGATCCGTAGCTGGACATCTTTGGGATTCGAATGGTTTAATGTAGAAAATCACAAAATTTTAGGGCAAAATCACTCAAAAAATAATTTGATCACTGATCGATAACATTCACTTTTTTTTGGAAAAAAATCAAATAGTTTTGTCCACTGAAAATAATAAATAAAAACAAAATGTCATTAAAAAAAAAATGTGGACAGTCTTCTTTTAGCATTGATCAAAAACATCTTGGCAAGCCCTGGATCGCAATAATGCGATCTTATATATAGCATGTTTATAAGATTTGAAAACGTCTGTTCTCAATCCGTCGACGCTCGATTATTAAGTTGTTATCATAAATAACACGAGTTATTAGTAATGCCGCTCACGAAAAGGTTAATATGAATATTGAGAAGCTGTGATCAACACCATAAAATCAAAATGCTCGAGCAACATAATATTTTCAGCGCAAATTCATAATTTTCCCCGCCTTCATGCACAAGGACTTTAGAGAAAATGATGACAATCAAACATAATGTCATACTAATATTTCGTTTTAGTACTGTTTTATTGGAATGAAATTTGAATAAGCAGTTAAATAAAGATATATGACGGAGTTTTACACGCTCGTCTAATTTTTATGATCTCTTTAAAAGCCTGTTCCAATTTGTCGCCCCCAAAAAAATCGTCACCCATCTGCTCGCGGGTCGATTTTACACGTTTCTTCCACATTCTACAACTGAAGATTAAAGGACAACCGAACGAGGAATATGACGACGAACTTTACACATGGAATCACAATGAAATAGACAATTGGGTCCGCCAGAAGAATAAAATGTCTCCTCTGTTTATTTACGCTGGAGCTTTTATAAACCTATAAAGTACACAAGTGTACATTTTGTGTATATATTACATATACAGCATATCATATGCTAAGCACATGTACTATCGTGTTTGGAGACTTTAAAATGTTTATACATTATGTGACATTCTTTTGTGAAAACTAATCCGACGAGGTGACGAACCAAGTGCTTGAAATTTCGATGAAGCAATCTGACCTTTGATACATGAGAAATACAACGATCTGATGGACAGCATAAACGAAGAAGACATAGTCTTGAAAATAAGAATAGGATACAACTTTACATGGATAGGGAAATGAACCAAAAAGTCATAAATGTCAGGAATAAAATTTTCAGACCAATGCAAGGATTTGTTGCGTTTAAACAACTGAAAAATATTAGGAAGACCTGAAAGTATTCGTTAATTTTGAGACCTTATGTTTAAGCTCAATTTGTATTCAGACACAGTGTCGAAAACATCTTTGTAAGTTATATTTTTGAAGAACTATTGTTAAACATAATTTTTGTGCAACGGTTTTTTTTAATTGTTAACGCTATTTTATGTACTTTTCAGATCCAAAACTAACAAAGTACACATCCAGCATTGTATACTGCTTTTTTATTTGAGTTGGAATATCATAAAAGCCGAAATTATGGCAAAGTGTCAACAGTCCGCAGATGCCAATACTGATTCCAGAAATTTAAATCGAGCAATAGAAGCTTAAGGAATGGACTGAGAATGGGATAGTCTTCGAATTTTGATAAAAATGTACTAAAATCCAAGTCTGTAACAAGAGGGTAGCAAAGCAGATGCCCGCTACAAGAGGCTTGGGGCGCAAAACGCAGAATACCGACCCAGTCGAGAGTTGCATATGGTTTTTATTTAATTAAACATGAATCAATACTGTTGACTCTGTCTATTTTTATGATATATACTAAGTAGTTTAAGCCCTTCTTTTCTTCGTTATCGCTTAAACATTGGGTCGACCCAGCCAGCATAAGCCCACAATAAATAAAGACAACAATATTTTCGACCGATTGTAAAATTTAAACAACCCATCTAATCAGTTTTCTTCGGACAACTTCGTTTTGTAATAAGGATTCGTAATCGTTCTGTAGATATGGCGTTCAATCGCAAGGCGCTCATTCGTAATGTCAGCGGTTCGAAAAGCGGACCGGATGGACCCACAAACCTTGTGGCCACTCGCACCAGGGATAAATGCGTATGCGAGATCTTCTTTGATCTGTACTTCTTTGAAGCTAACTTATATAGGTGGCTCGCACTAAATGAGGTCGCAAACGAGTCTAGGGGAAGTCTACTCATAAAAATTATATATTTATGAATCTTACCAATGTATGCTGTTGGTTAAATTATTTTAGTTATTATAATATTTTATTTTTTTAGTTTTATGTTACAAAATCTAGCTAGTTTTTCCTTCTTCTTCTTCTTGAGAACCTTGAAACTTAAAATTTTTAAGGCAGACACTTTCTATCATAGTATTTTGTACGTTTGGTCGGCTATTTTTGAGACCATCTTCGTGTATTATTTTAAAATATACATTATAAGATGGGGGGAAGTTAGATACTTGACACAGGCGATTCATACCCTCATTACAGCTCTGCTAAAATCCCTAATCGAGTTAGATCTATAGCAAAAAACGAGGAGATCGCAAAGACTAGGATCCCCATAAGCCACTGTACAAGTATATTTAAAACTCATCTGTAAAATGAATAGGATACGTGCCCTTTGTAATTGATGAAAGAATCAATAGCTCTCTCGAAAAAAAGCTTAATTCCAACTTTTAAGCCCGAATTGACTATAAAAAAGGTTATTTTGTGCATATGGTGCAGGAATAAATTTATGAAGCGGGAAGAAACTGTAATTGCACAAGTTTATTGACAACAATTAGAAGTTTTGCATCAAACATTTAAAGAGAAACTTCCTAATTTATTCAACAGAAAGAAGACGATATTGTTTTATGATAAGGTGCGTCCTTATAAAACAAAATTGACACTAGATAAAATACGGGAATTGAACTGGTAAATATTATCGAATCCCTTTATTTACAAGACCTCGCCTCTATGGATTTCTACCTTTTAAGGTCCATGGAGCATGGAGCCTTAAGGAAAAACGGATCAAAAACGCAGCTGAAGTGAAAATGCATTTAAATGCATATTTTTTTGCTTTTAAGCCGGAAAGTCTTTAGGAAAAACGGGATTAAAGGACTGTCAAAACGATGGAAAGATTGCGTTGCTATTAAATAATTCGAACTTTATTTTTACCAAATTTGCGAATATTTTCGGGTCCCCCGCATATATCGAATAAATCCGTAAAACGTATGATACGACGATATTTTTTTTATAAACTCTGAGAAATTCTAATCGAAATTGATGGGCGTTTTCGGATGTTGTCATCATTAACCACGTGATGTTTTCCAGAACATGTTGCCATTTGTCACCAATCAATTATCATCATTCAATAATAAATATTTATGCTATGTAATACAAACAATATTAGAATATCATTTACTAACTGTGAGTTCGATATTGAGCAGAAATCCTATGTTTGAATTTCGCCTCGATGCAGATATTTTAACACGTTATAGATATTATTAATATGGGAATCTTAAAATATAGCGATCAATTACGAGCGAGCCCTTCTATAACACGTAATTATTATAAGACAATTTCGCTATACGATTCGCAATTTGGAGATTATTAATCTCATATCTTCTGGAAAATGCTGGAAAAATGAATGATGAGAGATAGTTCAGTCTAGTCAGAATGATATGAATGTTGAGGATATTTCAAAATAAAGATGATGCAAATTTAGTATTGACAACGTGAAGAACGCATTCTAAAAGAGAGTTAAACGTCACACCATGAAATTTATATAGATTTTTCAGCTTAAAGTATCAGCTTTTTTGCAAGAGAAGCAAATGGATTCGCTACTGAAGAAAGCTCAAAAACTGAAGATATTTCGCTTGAAAGTGATTTCTATATATATGAATTCTTGAACGATCCATGAAGTACAATATTGTTGAATCATTGTTTGAACAAGATTTTAGATCTATTAATGGATCTCGTATTAATAGCTTCAACATGAAATATCTCAATTTATTGCGCGAAAATCGACATCATCGACATTCACAGAAGCTCTGTGCTAAATCTATGAAGTCTTCCAATTTAATCAACAATTGTGTATATTTTTTTCCAGATTAAAAATTATTTCAACGTCGATTCTGCCATTTGGGAGCATACTTATTCAAAATTAAGGCACTATATTGTATTTCATCGAATTTTAATGAAATACAATAAAAATAAGCCATCAAATAAAAGCTCCCTTAGATACAATAATTTGATCCATTGATTAATGCAAAAACTCAGATTAATATTTTATAATACTTGAAATTTTATTGCAATGAGGTCTGCATCAAAAACATATTTAGAAAAGGCGAAAATTTGATGTTCAATCGATAAAAATGAAGTAATATGGACTTACTTATTTAATTGCACACTTTTATGCACTAAATTATTTTATGACACTATTGCATGTATTTTTTTGTATTATGCACAATCGGGAATGTATAGCACGTAAAGGCGTCCAGGATAGACTGGGATGCAGATGAGGGAAACTCTTTCGGGACGTAATCCGACACGTGCGCCACTTGACACACCCATTATATTTTGTCTCTTTCGCGCGCGCTGCGAATCGGATCGGAGCGAACGAGAAAGAAGACTGCAGCACAGCGTGAGCTTTCGTTTATTTGACTGCACAAATGAAGAGTATACGGAAACAATAGTAATTTTAGCACAATTTGCAGATTTTTGCATCAATACGGACAATTCTAAGAATGTCAGAGCATGAAATGGGTCATTCTGGTATTATAAGAATATATTTTGTAATGGATAGACCTAATGCAAGTAAACTATGAATAAATTCATATGAAAGATTGAAATAAAACATTAGATAAAAATTATTAATTTATCATAAAAGCTACTTATCTGACTTCTTGTTACGATTCCAATAAGAATATAAATATTCCTAAATGATAAATAAAGTCGATATATCCGATGTATAGCGAATTTTTCTCACGATTATCTCGTCATCCGCAGATGATGGGCACACATCAAAGGCTTCATCAAATTAATATCCAATAAAACGCGAGCGGGCGGAGCTCGAGCCCCGCCCTTAAAATTTATTCCGTTTCCGATTGGCCAACACGCCGCACCATATCTGATCAATATTTCCCTTTGGGATTATTTTGATGACCTTTATGTAAATTTTGGCACGTGAACTCTCATCCGCATTATCATTTATATTGGGTGGTGTGAAAAATCTTAACCATTAGTATGAACGAAAACTATCTATAAAATCTACGATATTAATAGCACATAAACATAAAGTACATGCCAAAATAATACTATGCCTACAAGTCCAACAGCTGAGTTGAACTTGAATAAAAACATTAAAGCAATCGTTAAAAACGATCCGTTCTATGAACAATTTTATTGTAACATCATCAAAACAGCAGTATCTGTGGTTTTGAGTACATTTGATGAGATGTTAAATAATGCGTAAATTAACACATTTTTGTCGGGACACGTAGTATTAAGTTTTCCCCTCGATTTGTATTGTAATGCAGTACACGTAGTTTTACGTTTTTTTCACAATTAATATGGTAAAAAAACGAATCTATATCTAAATAAAAAGTCTTCCGGGATCTTACAGAGTATGGAAGACCCCAGGTATGCATTTATCTCCGAAAATGCCGTAAAAAACCTTAAAAGATTAGCCACAAGGTCTGTGTATCCAACCGGTCCGCTTTTCGGACCGCTGACATGACGAATGGAGGCATCGCGATCGAACACCATACCTGAAAATGTCTACAGAACGATTACAAAACGAAGTTGTCCGAAAAAGACTGATAGGGTGGATTATCCAAATTTTACAATTGGACAAAAACATTGTCGTCTTTATTTTATTACGGGTTTATGCCAGGTGAATCGGCCCAATGTTTAAGCGATAACGAAGAAAAGAGGGATTAGACGACTTAGTATATATTATAAAAATGGATAGAGTCAATCAGTGTTAATTCATGTGTTGTAAAGTTATAGCAAAGGGCATTTTATCGCACGCAATTTCGCATGTTAAAACGACAAGTTCACGCACGTTGGCGCCCAACTAAAATGTGTTAAATAGGGGAAAATGTTTCATACAGTATTATTGTGCGTAGTTCAAAGATACAAGCGTTATATGTAGATGTATATTCTCTGGCGATCTTTGTTGAAATCTCCCTGACTGGCATATATTTTTAGATGAACAAAATTATTCAACATTTAAAAAATTGTAAATCTGTAATTTAATGCATTGATGTTTAGTCCTCAAGCGCTTTTTTACGAACTGTATATTTTGGCGATGTTCTACATATGCATCATAAAGTCTGCCGTTAAATGAAGAGCTTAGACTTAGTCTGCGTGTTCCCAAGATGAAATATGATCCATATTTGTTAACAATAACGCATGACCTCTTGAGTTTTAAGGTCGTGTTGTATTTTTTTTAGAATACTGATACAGATATCGTTTTGGCACTTGAAAGCTCCTCGTATGTCTGATGGAATACAGTCCCTCTAAATGAGACTCGAATAAATCTTTTACATCCGCTATGAAATTAGCATAGAACGTATCGGAGATTGCTGAAAAAAAATTTGGCTGGCGTTGTTATTTAAAATTGTAAATGTTGTAAATCCACATAATTGAATTAATTATATTTAGGTAACAAGTGTCATATGGGTGAGAATCTAAAATAATATTAATTAATATCCTAAAACTTTCCAGTAGAGTCAAAAAGGTCGTCTAGAGTAGTTTTCCACCATCTCCCTATGAAAACTACTCAGTCTTTACAAACACCCCAAACTCCTTACCGAGACGTTCGCGAAAGTGTTCGTCAATACGTTCACTCAGGATACCCGTTGGGTGAGCGTTCAAAATAAAACTCGGTGGTAATGCTACCTTCAATATCGAGCGAATGAGGAGGTGAATGTATGACACAGACGAAATGGATGTAACCCCTTCCTGTGAATGGATATTGAAGAGGCCCATAGTTCTGTAGTGGACTGTTAGTGGCTGCACTATGATGATGATGATGAATATCCTAAAACAATATTAACCCTTTAAAGAGATAAGACACAGAGTTGTGTCCGAATTACAGTGATTCAGTCAAGAGCATTCTTACACGTTGAGCTCGCCGACGAAAAGTATCTTGCACACTGAGTTTGGATTTATCTTGAAATTTATCGATCAATAATGATATATGAATGATATAATTAATCGATTTCAATCGTATTGTTTATGTTTACTCGAAGAAATTACCGAATATTGTGTGTTATCGACAGTGATTATTTATTTATATACAAACTTCATACACGCAGCGACGGTTCTGACAGATAAGTGGATTTGTACGGATGATAAGTGGCCGACATACAAATATAGCATCTAAGTTACTACTCAAAGGCAGGGTCGTAACAAGGGCGTGGCAAAGCAGGCGCCCGCCACGGGCGCAATTGGGTTTGGGGCGCAAAACGCAGAATACCAACCTACCCGGTCGAGAGTTACACATGGTTTTTATTTTACTCAACCATTCTACTTTACTGTATCAACACTGATTAACTCTGTCCATTTTTATAATATACACTAAGTTGTCTAATCCCTCTTTTTTTCGTCTAAACGCGAGTCGCTCATTAAGCGGTCCGAAAAGCGGACCGATTGAACATACAAACCTTATGGCCACTCCGTTTACTTTCAGGGCATTTTTCGACATTCCCTATGATCTGTACGATCGCGGAAGCGACGTAGCCTCTAGACATCATCATACATTCTATCAACAGTAGCCGCCATCTATACGTTAGGTCGGGTACTTTTGGGACTATCTTTGTGTATTATTTTAAAACATACATTATAATAGTATTTAATGTATTGCATTTATAATAGTATTAGTTAACTTAAAAATTGGATTTCCAGAGGAGGGGGGGAGGGGCGTTAAGTTAGATTTTTGCCACGGGCGCTTCGTACCCTAGTTACGGCTCTGCTCAAAGGCTTAAATTAAGTATAAAAATAATATTATCCTAATTAAAGACAAAGGTAGATCACCACATACATATATCATTAATTCCAGGAAAATTGTCTTATAGAGATGGCTTATATCTAATAGCGCATCTTAACAATGAGAAATCCGGTCTTTCGGCGCCGTGGAAATATTCGTAAGCGGCTAACATCCGGCTCGCGCGAACGCGGGTTGACACATCGCTCGAAATCAATCCGTCTGTTGGCATTATTTATGACCCTCCGTCTTTTTTGTCATAGCTCATGATATTATGGTTAGAAATTGTCATTAGATTCTTTTGGACCCCAAACTTTGTAGAAATTACAGATTAACTTCGCCGAATTTGTTCACATTTTGAAAGTCGACATAATATATAGTGATTTATTAAGACTTTGATAATATTCTATTTGCGAAATTAATACAAAAATATCTATTTGTCTTGATGAAATGAATCATCTTTTTTTCAACTTGATAAACGTTTATTTGGAGTAGGGCTTATACAAAAACCGACATTCTTCAAAACCGGTTTTCGGTTTTTGTCTTTCGAACAAAGCCGGTTTTCGGTTTTAAGAAATATAAAATTAAAATAACGAATATATTTAAATTACACGACTTTTATTCAATATTAAATGCATATAATAATAACGAAAGTATAAAAATACAATAATTAGCGAATGCAATCAAACATTTTAAAGTCAAATTTAAGATTATCAGAACAGTCAATAATCATATCAAAATATATTTTTGAATTCCACTTTCTTTTGATTATATGGTAATAGTAAATGACGTCATTGTGAAAGTTGATAAGTAGGGTGAGAATTTCGTAGAAGGTTCGCATTTTACTCCAGTTTGCTTATTGTAAAGATTAGAATTAATTGCGAAAATGGTTCAAAACTAGTTAATTTTTTTCTGAGAAGAACTTTTTCTTACCTAAACCAACATGTCATCACGCTGAATGCAAGAGCACGTGCTGTCAAGTGAACAATTCAATATTATTCGTCCAAAATTCTTATAAAATGGAAATTCTTTATATTCAAAATCGGATTTTCAGTATCAAAAAAACCGGTTTTCGAATATCACAATTTTTGCCTAAAACCGACGAGCTTTAATTTGGACCAAATATTTTAGATATTGATGCAGTATTATATAGGCTTTATAACAATTCTTATTTGAATAAATTAACATCAATATAAAACAAGTTATGGGCATTTTTCTGAATCATACCGAATATAAAATCGCCAAAAATGTGCGGGATTACTCGCCTGAATTCAGTGACATCCTAGGTGTTAAAATGATATTCAACGACTCCATTGAGATTGTCTTCTTGCATAAAATTTAGCATATTTTTTATAATATTTAGGAAATAAATATGCAAATTAAAAAAAACACAGTTTCGAAATAATTGATCTTTATCATTTTGATTGGGTGTACGTCTTTGATACATGGGCAATACAATGACCCATTTAGTAGGGAACACACCGATCGAATCCCCCTAATTCCTCTATTTAGGAAACGTCCAAAAAGTGTCAAGTGGTTATTCGGTATTTTCATATGCCGCCCTCTGGGATCAGACGTATTAAAGCGAAGCTCGCAGACTATGTGTTGAGGGAATACATAAAATCTATTAAACGTGGGACTCCTCAAGGTCCATGTTATTTGTTTTGCAAATTCTCAACGATGCCTAATCCGAAAATAAATGTTGACCTTCTGAAGATAAATGAGCTTGGAATACAATGATTTGATTAAGCATAATTGACTTTCATTAAGACGCGATAATTGTGATCTATGAACTACGTAGACGTTGAATATATTTTTGATTTCCTAATATATGCAGACTTGCAGGCTTGCATAAAAAATAGCCCTATAGGAACATGTCTTGTTTATTTTTTAGATACACCCTCAAGCCTCCAACGAAGTCCTGAACAGCCACATTTTAGAGCGACAGAAATCTGAAGTACTTGTAATTTATGTCGCCTTTTTGGCAACAAAATTAGGTTTAAGAGCACATATGTGTATTTGTGTGCTGACGCATGTGGTGACAGATCGGGGGTGGCGGATAGATGTAAGGATTAAGATATCGAAGTCACAATGTCGCCCACTGGGTGTTCATCAATCAGCTACTAAGCCCAGAAGACACGTGTTCTTATGTAGGAGATCGTAGGGCGTCTCGTGAAATTAATAAAAAATCAATTCAAATTTAAACATTAAACCTTAAGGATATCGCCATATTCTGTCGATTTATAAAATAAATAATTTAAAATCATAGACATTATTACAGCATATAATTCAATGGTAACATTATTCAAATACAGAGCCGTAACTAGGGTATGAAGCGCCCTCAGAAATCCAATTTATTTTTTAAAATTAACTAATACTATTATAAAACATTCTATCATATACAGTATAAATAATACTATATATGACAGAAAGTGTCTAGAAGCTACATTGCTTCCGTGATCATACAGATCATAGAAAATGCCACAAAAAGCCCTAAAAAAGGACGTAATGGTCATAAGGTTTGTATGCTCAATCGGTCCACTTTTCGGACCGTTGATATGAGTGACTCGCGATCGGATACCATACCTAAACATAACGATAACGAAGAAAAGAGAAATTAGATAACTTAGCATACATTATAAAAACAGACGGAGTCAATCAAGACGAGGTTCCAGATGCTGCAGCACCAAACTTAGAGGAACTAGAAGTTCTTGTAAGAAACATCCACCCAAGGAGATTTCTCGAGAGCTTTTGACAATGCCTGGTGGGCAATGATTATCGTCAAACTGGGTAAATACAAGATCCCTAATAACATAATTGAATTAATACGAAGCCACTTTGACAATAAAATTGTTTTTGCACCGGCTGGAGGTGAGCTTATCACTCACTCTCTGACGACGGGACGTCCACAAGGATCTGTTCTGGGGCTCATGTTCTGGAACATTCTGCTTGATGATGCCCTTGATCTGATTGCTTACTAACAGCATATGCATATGACCTTACTTTCACAACATGCGGGGATTCAAGATCAGAACTGGAGGAAAGAACAAATACAGCCTTAAGGTTACTTTGGACATGGAGTTCGGATTGTGTATGCGGGGATCCTTTCATGGACGCGGATCACATTCTGTGGGCGTGTTTGGGCATGTCGGCCGAGAGAGAGGCGTTCCTGTGCCGCATCAGGGGTCCTATTTCTGGACCTCTTGGCCACAGGGACTTGGTGGCTAGCTCTGGTGCCTTTCCGGCATTCAAGGCCATGGTTTCGGAGCCAAATGCGCCATAGACGAATACTATTTTTATAATAATTTAAAAAAATATAGTATCAGGCCTTTTGTGTAACGCCTTAAATTAAATATGATTAAATGTTCCAAAGTTTGATAGTTCAATCTTAATTGAGATAAATTATCAATTATTTCAAAGAAAATCTTTTCTCTCGAACGGATCCACCCCTCTGTGTTGTCGGGAGCAAATAAATTCTAATTCTATACATTTCCTTCAAATCCCACATTTGCATACAATGTAATCCTTTTCTTCCAGTATATAAACCCAGACGGGGTGCGAATTCAACATTCCATCTTCTTCGTCCATCACAGAAGCTTCTCTTCTATTTAAACTTGAGTTTTTATTGAAAGCAGTAATATTGATTTTATTCAAATTTATCATCTGTGATTCCATCAATTTAGATTTTAATATAATATTTGTTTTCAGAAAATGAATAGATCCATAATTTTTGCAGTCATATTATGCTACTTCTTAGACAGCTGTGGGAAAATATACGGGGAACCTATATCAGTTGAGGTGAGCACCGTCTCGTTAAGCGCTTAAATTCTACATTGAAATTTATCAACCGATTATTAAATTGCAGGACATGAAAATGGGTGCAAATATTGAAGACAAATTCGATCAGGACTTCGAGAAGAGAGGCTCTCCCGGCGGTATGTGGTTCGGTCCCCGTCTCGGTAAGCGATCAAAAGAATACGTCAACGATCATAATTCTGCATCTTTGCAACGGATTCTCGAAGCGATGTCATCTCCGGAATACAGTGCCTCCAACTACGGAATGAGCGGTCAAATACATGCTTATTTAAATAATATCAATTTTGAATTATAAATATATCTCTCAATTTTATATACAGGTTCTAAACGTCGCTTTACCCCGAGGCTTGGACGCGATTCATCCGAACAAGAAATCATCGGACCATCCAAAAGCGTCGATTTCATTCCTAGACTGGGCAGAGAATTGACACCTGGACTTCTTAGAGCCATCCTCCTCAACGCCAAGTATAATTGAATCTATAAAAATACATTACAATAAAAACATATTTTAATATAATATCAATTCCGTTATAGTGATCTGAATACAGTTTTATACGGACGGGCTATCGGTGAAGATAGAGGACCTACGCTGACAGAATCCAAAGTACCACCCTTCGCACCCAGATTAGGGCGTGAAATGTATTTGCCTTTGCAAAGCGATTTTTATGGTACATTAATTTCATCTTTCGTTTAAAATATTGTGTTTAAATTATGATTTTAAGCATTCTATTTATGCGCAGGTTTACCTCGGGGCTTAACTATAAAGGACGGTAATTCCAGGATCGCTAGAAGCGCCGACAACACTAAAATAGGCCACAATAAATGTGCCGAAGTGCTGATGAAATCTTCAAAACCTTAAGCTACGATCTCGGACAACCCAATCTCTCATGAATGATACGAATATTATTCGAACGCACCTCATCTGGCTGGAGAAGTTCAACACAAATCCAATCATTGTATTGATTGATATGTGGCTTAGAATTCTATTTGTATCATTTTTTAGAAAATGTATAGATAATAATTTTTGTATTAATTAGGGATATTAAAGACGATGTGTTATTATAAATTGTTGTTCTTTTTTAAAATGTAATATATGATATATATGTGACGTATTTAACAATAAAAATATCATGTTAAATTAAACATATTGGAGATAATAAAATATATTTAATATCAAACAAACACCTTTCGACTCGTTCAAACAATCGACACCGTCGAAATAAAACCAGAAAAACTAGAAAAAAACATTTATTAAAATACGATTTTGTTATATAATGAAACAAAGTTTTAAGATATAAACTGTAAAACATCTATAACTCCAAATATAAACTGCGTAATCGTAACGTCCAATTTACTACATAAAACTCGAGCCGCAGAAGGCACCGTGAAGTCATGACTGATAAAAGCACCACGTATTTAAATTTGCTAAGTTGCGATCACACAAAACTGGGAACTTCTTTATTTGCGGCGAATTTAGATATGTGTGAAATTCATGAAAAATATCACTACTCATAAACCAACCCTGTGATGATTTGAGCACTAATTAAAGTTATAGAAATTTTACATCACATTTGACCCTTTAATTGCTTCGGATAAAAACGGAAATCGCCGCATACATCCAGCCGCGTACATATTTCGCTTTGATATTTCTAAACAATCAGCGAACGAGATCAAATTTATTTACACAGTTATGAACGTTTCGACTTAAAAATTGATGAGGGCATTTTCTACATCATAAATCAATGTAAATGCAAAAAATCATCTTATAGCTAAATTATTAAAAATCATGAATTTTAAGTAGGAATTTATGCTGACGACAGAAAGAGGATTAAAAGAAATATTTTTTAGGATTAATAAAATAGAAAGCCTACCATTTTAGAAAGCTTATACAAAATTTTATAGAATCACAAAAGAATTATTATTATATATTTGCAATTACAGAGTGCAGCGGGGAAATTTCTTTATTTAAAAGACGCCTCTTATGTTATTCATCATTAAAATAAGGTTATTTCGCTGCCGCGTCCTGTATTAAAAAAATTGTATTCTTATTGGATTTGTTAAGCCTTTCAATCCTCTGAATTTATTTTTCCTGCATAAATTCATTCATCGAATGATTGTCAAGTATATTACTCCATATCATACTAATTAAATACCTCTGTAACATTTAAAGGATCAAACATTTCATTTAAAGTATTATAAATTCACCATGATCACAAATTTAAACCAATTTTTGGCTGTTATCTCAAAACAATGTATATAAGTCACATACAACTAAATTTACAAATCACGAATAATTTAACTAAGTTAACAAAAATATGAATCATTCGTTATAATACTAAGAGAATGTATTAAATTTAAACTAATATATATATTTTTTCGTTTCGAAATATCAATGTTTTTGATCACCATTGACGAACGGGGTATAACATATAAAATATTTTGCGCTAGGTAAACACACCGTAAAAGATTATATTAATGGCGTTATTTTTTTATACGAATATGACTTGCCTCATACGATCTAGCGTTATATTATACGAGTACGCATTTCAAAAGAAAACGGTACGCGTATAAATTAAAATATTCACTACGTTCTTGACTAGTCAAAAACCACTCGGCTCGAGCTGATCAATTGTATGTCACTTTGTAAATATTATTATATAGCAGAAATATTTTGTACCATTGTTTTACAAAATAAATTTTATATATTTTGTGTTGAAAATATATTTATTTACGATTTGCTATATTCAAATAAAATCATATATTTTTAAAATAATGATATTCAATACGTTGTACTATGAATTATCGCGACTGGCCAATAAGTACATGAAAAATCTATTCGTTAAACCTATATTAAAGATATTAAAAAATTGTATATATCATTTCAATTGGATTAGAAGCATTAATTTTTAGTCGTAGTTTTAGAAATAGGACAAAAACGAACAAACGCGCTTCAATTCCAAGCCATCGTCTTCCATATATTTACAAAGAGATATTATAAATTCAAATAAGTGGTGTAAGAACTTAAATACGTAATATCGTTTTGACTCAAATATAATGTTATATAAGTTTTGATAGAGATTTACATAATATATTACGGCAAACGTTGTAAATTCAATGCATTAAAAAAATAATCCTAATTCAAATATTATAAAATACAATGAGAGATCTTTTAATTAAAAAAAATTGATTATCCTATAGTCGCTAGATGCTACGTTTCTATTTAAGCTCGAAGGCAAAAAATGCCCGTTTTCAATAATTCAGCCAAGCCATACATGCCAACTGGGCATACCAAGACACTTCTAAAAATAGTATAGATTTAAAATAGTGCTGCGTATAAATTTACAAATTACAGCGTGTAAAGTGCTTAAAAATTCAATATGCAGTTTATAAAGACCATAATTTGACTAAATTTAATCGTAAAGTGCATCGGGGACTGATTAATATTAATTATTTCATAATGAATCCGAGGCGTTATATCATTCGGATTGCAATTTTACCATCAATCTTAGTTATTGTATTGTATATATAATTTTTATAAAGCATATCTATTGTAGATTATTCAGATAAAACTCTAGTATGTATCCATCTTCAAGGAAGCACAGTTAATTATATCAAAAATATAATAAAAACACATTTACATATCTGATCGATCACAGCTGATTTGTATGATTATCACAAAATTATACATACACAACGGAAATTCCATTCCGAAACTGAAATTGCAGTCAATTGATTTCTAACATATTTCAAATATTCTGTAGACAACGCGTAATATACAAACATCACACGAGTCGCAATCTTTAACAGAAAAATAGAATTATGATCGCTTTCGATAATGTTGATGCACCGTGAAAATATCAATGTTAATATCTGTTAATACAAGAAAACGATTAGTTGCAATTTGGATTTTTAATAAATTCGTATAAATAAACATGTTTAGAATAACAATATAAAATCAATACTTAGTTTCCATACTTTAGCCGACACAAAATTATAACATAAATCACACAAAAAGCAATTAAGAGTCGGAATATAAATTAATTTTTATATCAATTTTTAAGTAAATTGATAATTTTAAGTCAAATGTAAAGTGTTGTAAATAAATATAATTTAATCTTAATTTCTGACACAGTGGTTTGCTACGTCTGTGGCCAATCGTTTTCGTCAAATATTTGCCTGGTTGTGCTTCGAACAGTAGGTAGTTTTGAAGTACTCTCTGTGCGGAAAAACTTGCGTGATCCTCCCGACTCCCTTGGTGTGCAACGCCTCCCTAAACAAAATTCTGGCTCCCGTTCTTACATACTCGGGATGCCTCACAAAGCGGAAAAACACCGGAGCTTGTTCGTTTGCTCTTAACGCATTGTCGGATGATAAAATTCCCTAGAAAATAAGCAAAAGATTAATAACACTCATATCAGGATTGTTAAATATTGAGATAAATAGAAAATCCATTCACTTCGATAACTGCAGTCTGTCTTATATTTTCAATGTGAACGGTGGATTGGGTCCCTGGATAAATTGCTGCAGAATGATTAAGAAGAGAAACTGTGGCCTGAAACATAAATAGCAATAAAAATAGAATATTTTAAATTATGTATACAAAGTAACTGAATTGTATTTAAAGATATTGTTTACTTTAAAAAAAATGTTTTTTTAAAATAACATAGTTTTGAATGGAATAGAGAAATAATTTCTCGAGGAGTTATCACAGCAAAGACTAGTAAACCCATGGGCAAACTCATTGGCAAAACCAATAGAATGGGTGTTATGGGTTAGGATGGGTGTTATGAGGTAGGATGGGTGTTATGGGGTAGGATGGGTGTCATGGGATAGGATGGGCATTATGGAATAGGATGGGTACTGCACGCCTTGCCCGAACATAACAAAACGAGCGATAAAACACATGCTGAGATGAGAAATGGTTCATTTACAAAAATATATAACAATTAAAAGCTTTGTATCAAAATTTAAAAGAGAAACATCCATATTTATTCAACAGAAAGTTGCCTATAAGCAACGTTGACTCTGGATAAAATACGGGAAGTGTTGCCGCATCCTAATTATTTACCGAACCTCACCCCGACGGATTTCTACCTTTCCAAAATCAATTAAATATGAAATTCGATTATGAACAAATCGGCAATAAAAAATATTTTAGGCTCATTTTAAACTATACAAATAATAACCTGGAAAAAATAGCATCCCAGAGGATCATTGGGATCTTCTTCTAATAGAATGTCATTAAACGCATCTCCACCGACTTCCTTCAGGTCGATGCTGCATTCACATGTTTCGGCTTCTTTTGGTAAGTCATCCTCGGAAGATAAAGACTCTCCACTCTCTTCGTTGTCTATGATAGGCAAAGTATGCACTGAAGTGGAGGGGAAAACGTTAGTAAATCTGCTAGTGTAACGGCTTGGCGATAATCTTATCGATGTTTTTTGATCTCTGGTGTTAATTTCTTTGAAATTGATACCGCTGCTTTTTACTTCTTTTTCGGATGCATCTTTCACAAATTTATCAATTTCTTCATTACAAATAGAAACGATTTCGTTTCTTTTATCGTCGGGATCAACATTAACTTTTTTATTATTTTCTGGACAGTTGTTACGATTTTCAAATTCAATTTTTCTTCGTGATTTCTTTGAAAACTTGGGGGATACTTGTATAGAATCAGGGTGTTTGATTTTATCTTTTTTCCTCATTTTCGAAATGTTTTTAGTGAGATTTTGTAAATTTTCTTCCCGCACCGAGTAATTATCTGGAATTGCCAAAAGAAACATTCCCTGTCTTAAACCGGGAGGAAGCCAAGAGAGGCCTAAGGAAGCGGCCTGTCCGGCTCGCACAACTCTGCACGGAGCTTTATTTCTGTGCAAAGAATTCACATATATGGGTACAAATTCGCCGGTATCAAGTGGACCTGTAGAAATAATACATCATTAAAAATCAAATAGGTAATACACAAATAAATAAAGGGCATTATAACTAAAATAACCTATAAGAAGTTTGGTTTTTTCACTGAGGATTCCTTTCTTCAAAAGACCACCTACTACTGGACCACTAGCATCTCCTATTTTGAATGTTTCATCTACTTGAAATTCAACCGGATCCTACAATAACAAAGATAAACAATGATGACATAATAAAGTGAATGACATTACGATTAAAAAAAAAATGGAATGTATTAAAAAAACCTGTTCAAGTTTAGCTGGTGTCGTTACTGGTGGAGCCAAAAATAAGAACCATCGTAAAACATCCAGGCCTTTTCCTGTAACTGAAGATACTGGTAATACAGGTACTACTAAGTGGAATGGTGCACTAGAGCCAGCTATTACTGCATCATCCATAGTAAGGACCGAAAACGGCACCTATAAATATAATAAATTAAGTAACATTTCGATGGAGTTTGTACATAATTTATATTTTAGTAAATATTACCTTTCTACAACCAATTGATTTGAGTTCGCATTCTAGTTGTTTAATGATTTGATCAGGTGATGTTGCATCAACTTTTGTAATCACTACAAAGAAAGGCGAATCCAACGCTACAAGTAATGCCAAGTGCTCTAGCGTCATCTGTGTAACGCCAGCTGTTGCAGATACCTAAGATAATAAATTAGCTGTGATGATTAATATGAAAATTAATTCACTATTGATAAGAAAAACTAATTGAAAGATAGCATACCACTAGCATGGCATAGTGAGGGGAATATCCAGTCAATCCTTGAACTGTAGTTTTTAGATATTTTCTATGTCCAGCAAGATCAATGAAAGAAACCAATTTGCTACTGCGTTCATTTATTTCCTCAGAAGTCATCAGCTCGCTGTATGCATAATTAATAGCTCGCCCCTAAAAAAAATATTATTTCAATTATTTTTCAAATAAAGATCATAGATATATTTATAAAAATATTATAATCATCTTACCTGTGAATCAAAACCAAGAATTTCATGACTAACGGAACTAGTTCTTCCAGTTTTTACCTCGTGTAGATGACGGAACATATTGAGTCGAGCACTACCTCGACCATTATCAAGTTCACCTAAAAATACATCGATAGATTATTTACAAATGCATATTTCATATAAGACGGTTGTTTTATCGATACATTTAAACTATGATCTTCAAACATAATAACACATAAATCTTCTTAATATATAAAAATGAATCTCCGTTTGTTCGTATTTTATGCGCTGCCATACCGTTCATTCGATTGTAATAAAACTTTGCCAACTTATTGTTTGCACTTCTTCAAATAATATAGGCATAGTAAAATTAACTTACAGTAGATCTTATATATAAAAATCAATTTTTATATATTTGTTCATATTTATAATAAAAACAACAAAATAAATATCATTTATATTTTTCCCTTATATATCATTCAATTTCAATAAATGTATTCGTTATCAAAAAGAAAATAAATTTCATTCTTTCAATCATTCCTAATTAAACAAGATTACTCTCACATTTCAAATGATATTTTTAGAATTATTACTTCTGTGGCAACAACACACGCTAGTAATTTATAAGACCTTTTTAGATTAAAATATAATACCTTGAGTTAAAACTCCCACCAAAGTAGACTTTCCTGCATCGTTTGATCCCATAACTGCGACACGAACTTCAATGTTGTGCTGATCATCTGGTACCTATAATAAAATAAACAAATCGTGTTATTGATTTAAAAAAATATATACAAACGTAGATTACAATAGCTGAATATTATCGTATACCTTTCGCACAAGTACTTCAGCGAGAGCTCGTCGGGTATCTGGCAACCGTCGTCTTCCTAATAAGGTGCACGCAGCACCGAGTCTGGTAGCCATTCGCCGGAGCGTTCTTAGCGAAGCGCGCATTTCTGTCGGTGCTAAACCTCGTACTCGCCCACAATCCCGCACGCCAATTTCATACAATGCTTCTCCTTGCCCTTCTCGCAGTCGCCATTTCATCTAAAAAATTAATATACAATGAAATACATTTTTATAAAACAACGATGACGAGTAAATTCATTCAATTGCATATCAATGAACGCACCTGCGTTACTAGATGTTCAAATCTCTGTTTTGTTGGATTTACCAATTTCAATTTATATTCAATATTTCCGAGTTGAGGTTCCGGTGGAAGAGCACCGTAAAGGCTCTCGCCTCTTCGATCTTCCTCGTCCTCCGACTCAGATCTTCCGGCGTCCGAATTACTATCGGACATCAAATCGTCCGTATCCTCACAATAATCTTCATCGAAGATTCTTTCCAGCGAATCCTCTCTAGATAGATTATTATTAAAATTTTCAAACGGAACAAATAATCCTTTCCCGGAAATGGATCCAGAAAGTAAATTTCTGCCATCTAGAGACTTTGTCGTGTTATCATTTCCATCGGCCATAAAATTACAAAGCCCGCTGGGTATGTCCCACGAGGAAAAGTTTGAATTTATAACGTTTAATAGGGCGTTTGGCGATTTTGGAAGATCTTTCACTTCGCCCTCGGCCTGCTGGGCAAAATCGAAGGGTTCTGTTTTTCTTCTGCTCCTTTTCGTTCCGTCGTACTTGTCTTTCTTTTTGTTGCTGATCCTGTTCCAATCGTTGACATTGACGCCTATTTTTGAGTTGTTATCTTTTATGACAACCTTCTCGTTGTTCCATATATGAGAAGTAGTCGGAGCGGAATTGGACACGTTGCATTCCAAAGACTTCTTTTCTTTCGCCAAGAAAAATCTCTGCTTGTAAGCGTTTAGACTTTTATTCTGAGTGCTATTCAAAACTTTATCGTCTTTCAAATTCAAAGAATTGCAATTGAGATCTTCGATATCGTCGTTATCGTCCTCAGAGTCATCGGGGTCGAGCCAGCTGACACCGGATTTCCCTTTCTTTGAATTTACTGATTTTGAATAAGCATTTTGTTTCTGGTTAGCTTGCTGATTTTTGCATTTCTCTTTGAAAGATGCATTTTGCTCAGTGGTGTCTTCCTCGAATATGAATATTTCGCTGTCCGTTTTAGAATCATCGAAACTATCTAGCCAGCTTATATTAGAGCTATTTTTACTACAAGACTCACTATTATTATCACTTTTAAGGAGTTTACATAAGTTTTTCTTTGATGTTCGATCTTGAAGATCTGAGAGTAGATTTATATCACTTTTTTTCTGACTAGTGTATAAGTTATTTTCCATTTTTTTATTTTTAATACTAGCTTGATTATCACAAGGTATATCGTCCAATGTTTTATAGTCAACCTTTTCAGTGTCCATCGGTATTTCTCTTCTTACTTTTCCCCTCTTGCGTCTCCGTCTTCCTTTCTTAGATGAACCTTTGTTGTTTCTATCTGTCTGATGTGTTTCCTCTTGTTCTGTAGATTGTGGACAGGATAAATGTTTGTCTTTTGGCGTTAGACTGAATTGGAAAACCGTCTCTGATGTATTGGAGAGAGATGGTGTGAAGAAGAAATCCATAGTGAATTAAAAATTTTATCTGAAACAATAAAAATAAAAACATTAAACTCCCAAACAAAATTGTTTTCAACTGAAATCCACCGCTTTTAGCCAAAAATGAACTTTTGTTTTATGAACTTTAAAGTTAAAAATACGTTAAATTATTTTAAAAATCATCTTGCATAATAAATACTTGAGTTAGACATGATACAAAATTACAACATGAAAATGTATGAATAAAGTTGGCTGCTTTCCATATTTTATTCGACCAGGACAGTTTATTTTGTAAACAAAGGATTTCTTTAGCGTACAAAAAAAATGTAAACTCTGAGCAACTCTTTTCATAAAAAAGACATGATTTCTAAATTTATAATCATTTAAGATGAAATTCCCAAGCATATGAGTGCGGATATCCCAGTAACATTCATTGTTTTAAAATAATTTGATTGATTTAAAGTAATTGATAATCAAATGACTATCAATCACCCGATCGATGTTCTTCAGACAATTCCACAAGGAGAGTTTGTTATCGTTCTGAAGACATGTTCAGGTATGACATCCGATCGCGAATCGCTCATTTGTCATATCAGCGGTCCGAAAAGCGGACCGATTAGACATACAAGCCTTATTGTCACTCCGTCCTCTTTTAGAGCTTTTTGCGGCATTTTCTATGATCTGTACGATCACGGAAGCAACGTAGCGTCTACGTTCTATAATAGTATTTTTTTAAAACAGTAACCGCCATCTATACATTAGGTTGGATACTTTTGGGACTATCTTTGTATATTATCTAAAAACATACATTATAATAGTATTTAATATATTGCATTTATAATAATATTAGTTAACTTTAAAAAATAAATTATCCGCGCTTCATACCCTCGTTACGGCTCTGATCAAAGATCATTTATAACAATACATGGAACATAAGTGGACATTTTTGATCACAAAAGTTTTGAATACCGTCTCATTACTGCCTCACTGCTTCTCGATTTCGGATTGCAAAAGCAGAAATCGACAAAGACCGATGCCAAAAAATTGGAACAAAACGATCGGTAGTTTCATGCAGCACAGATGTGAAGCAACAAAGTAGAAAGAGCGATTGATGTAACTCTACAAACGCAACGAGAGCACCAAGGCTTTTTGTAGGTTACAACCATGTCGTGCTTTATGTAATACCGCCACAAGAAAATAGAATGGTGAACGTACTGCAATGGTGTCGGCCTTCGAAGTAGAAATACCGGGTTGAGATTCACTTACTTTTTTTTCAAACAAGACTTAAACAGTTAACGTATTCGAAAGGGAAATGAACGCGCATATCACGAGTCAAATCAACACATTTCTGTTGTTCTGAAACGGGGGATTCACCGAATTATCTGGGAGATCTTGATAGAATTAAACTATTATCTTTTTGCATTGTTAAAATGTATGGCATTCATATGTTGTACATTACCTACACAATGTATTTGATAACAGCGAGTTTGAATATATTTGCATGTGGTTATCGTTTTTATCACCTAAGTCACAAAAGTGGTTTAATTTATTTTTTATCGATTTATTTTGCACAATATGAGAAATGCCTGTTGCGATAGAAACAGCATATTATATTCGATCATCTGTAGTATGAAAAATGACAGTGATTAATTTCAAGATAGAAAAAAATAGTCGACTCGAATTTCAATATCAAGTTCTCTTGTGCCAGTAGCTATGTTGACCGCATTATATTTCAGGTAGAATGTTGCGAACCAAAATGTTGAGAGTGGCTAATAAACATCTTAGTGCCGGACACTGACATACCGTTGTTGTCTATGCTACGCTGAATCTGTTAAAGAACTGTCTTCAAGGGGATCCGTGGTAATCCGGCACCCCCTGTAATCCGACGATGATGTTATATATAATATATATTTTTTTATATTCTGTTTATTTTATATTTGCATTTGCTAATTCCATTAAATAGCTTGTTAATTCAATGTTAATTAAGCAGAGGAAAAACACGTCTACAGAAATTACGCAACGGGACTCGTGCGGGGGAACGCCCGTCCACCATATACGGTGGACGCAGCGACGAACGTGTTAATCGAGACAAGCATCCCAACGATGATACAGACTTCTAAAAACAGGAATGATCTAATCGAAAAGCTATTTAGTAACGATGTTAAAAAAAAAACAACTTCTTTGTGCGGCAAAGTCGATGCAATTCGACGAAGGTTGTCTTCATCAGCATTATAGGGTACGCCTCTCCCGATCGACATGACTGTTAGAATCCCTCAATGTCGCTATAACCGAGTCTCACCATCAAAGGTAGTCATCGAGAACATGTTCTTCATTGATGCGTCTGCAAACCGTTGAACAGTTGGAGGCTGTTGATAAATAAGCGCGAGGATGCCGCCTAGTATGACACACTTTGCTTTGTCGGCCAACAACAGGGCAAGATCAAAATAAACGACAACTCTATTGAGACGACTTAAAATAGACAGTTCAATGTTAGAAGACAAGAGTTCACTGAATCTGGTTCGATTCTGAAACGCTTTCACTCTTTTATTGAGCCACGAGCTCTATTCATTGACATTTTAACTATAATGCTTACTAAAGGCATTATATTTAGAGTGGAAAACCGACTGGAAAATAAAAGTCAATGTGCTCATCCACAATTATTAGAACAATGTTACATTAAGTAGAAGGGTTGTGCCTATAAAAATATGAAAAAAGAGACTATTTGTAACGGTTAATACTTATGTTTTTACATTGAAATGTAAAAACAGAGGACAAAGAAATTACAAAAGCAGAACAGTAAAAATAGATAGCGCAAAACAATAAAGAAACTGATAATTCCAAACGGAGTACAACATCCGCTTAAATAGTAACGAAGATCAAAAATGATGTTAAATGATACATTTTCAAAAATTCCAGTTATAATAACGATAGATCTTCAGCGGGATTCAATTGCTGAGGGATACCACTTCTGACACCATCGTAATTTCTATGTGTATGAATCGATTCATTTTTAAACAAGAAATTGAAGCTCCCAATGACGATTCCACATCCAGTCTATTTATAACTGATTATCGCTGAAACTCTAGCAAAAATAAGGAGTGAACCATATGAAAAGCCTATAACTGTTCGTTATAGCGAAACCGACGATTTTCAAATGTAAACACCACCAATCGCACTCCTTGCTCAGCAGATTGAAATATGATTATTTTGATCGATAATTGACGATAGCATGCATGAGAGACAATATCTAAAGATTTTATCATGATGCAGAATTGAGAAGAAACGAAAACATACATCAATGGGAAGATCTACCGATAGGCACTCTATCGATAATACCATTGTAATTTAGCAAAACATCATAACTGGATAAGAGATCCGAGAAGCTGCAGAAGTTTGATAGATTGAATAAAAAATATGCATGAGACGCGCGGTCAATAGAAATGAAGCTGCGTTTGTGTAATATATAATAAAATAGGATTGCTACTTGGGTAGTGGTTGCTATATGCTACGCATAGACAAACACACGCTCATCACAAGGTTCCCATTCTTTCCGATTAACTGCGAGTTTTCAAGTTTCCTTTTTCGTGACGTTCTACTGCGCTATATACGGTTCACTTCACTTAAATTCAAGTTTGAATGTGGCAAAGTGGGATACAGACTTGGAATTCGACAAAAGAAATTATCGTGTTTGTTTGAGTATTTATCTTTGCAATCAGCTCGCATCGAACTGATGATTATTGCAGAAATCTGTCATAAAAATAAACTGATTTTTATCATGTTTGCCAACACCTTCCGAAGATGCGATTACTTTGTCAGTGCTCCGATTTAGCGACAAGGCTGTTTGATTTTTCATCCTGATTTCCTCGAAATCTACGAGTTCATCACGATGTAACTTTCCGTCCGCGCTATTTGCTCGTACGATGAAATTAATCTTCGCCATAAATGGCGAGCAGCCTCAATGATTCATTGCGCGATGTTCAAACGATAAGAAGCATCAATGTCGATAATCAGCAAAGACAATGGATTTGTTCAAAATTCCTGCCGTTAATCGGAGATGTCGGAAAGAATTCGAGATTGAAATAGAACGATGAAGCCGAACGCCCACTACTTACACAAACTTTCCATCTTCGACAGATTTTTAGCACTTTCTTTGTCCAAAAATATCCCAAGCAGTGCAAGCGCTGCGACAGACGTCGTCTGACTGATGTTTTTATTTTCATTTCGTTATGCATAACATCAGAGGTAACCACGTCACGTGACATTGATTTTCTTGGACCAAAAAATAGTGTTTACCTCGCGCCGTGCCAAATCGACACTCTGCCAAATTATTTCTGCATTAATTTTTGTCGGGTCCATGTTGAAGAATCAGTTGACGTTTAGGCGTCAATGACATTAAAGCGAGAGAAAACAGTAAAAGTTAAAAATCATCGATGATGATCAATTTAAAGACTGTTTTATGGCGAATCATTCTCCGCCACGAAAGAGAGCAATCTAGCTCGCCTACGCAACAATTTATTTTTTAACATCAAGATGAAGTGTTTTGTTATTTTTTTTTCCTACACAAAATCAAGATCTTAGAGATTTACGCACGGATTATAAATTTCAGCAAAAAAAGAGTAACATGCTGTAAACAACGCGAAAGTGTGATATAATGATTGTTTGAAGATAATAACATTCTATGTTTACAAACAGTTCAAATGACCTCAATAGAGAACACAAAACATAATTAACGAAACGAGACCAAAACACCTATGAAAAAAATAGTGTTTGTTGACATCTTAGGGCATACCATATGAAGGGTCGGAATTTCAATTAGAAAAGAGCTTTCGGAGAAGGATCGATATGTGAGAAAATAATTCAAAAACGCTACAAAAAATTCAGGAAATACAGAAGTTGTCACTACCATTTCTGGTCCATTACTGAGTGAAAAAGCAATATTTTTCAATACAAAATTAAATGGAGATTCCACCTTCAAAGCAAGTTTGGGCTGGCTTAAAAAATTCAAAGGACGACATGGTATCAGAGAACTTTAAATTCATGGGGAAAGCCTTCTGCTGACATATCTTCAGCAAGCATATTCATTGAGACATTAAAGCTATTTGTGGAGAAGGAAGGATTCGACGAAGAATCCCAGATGCTGATCAGAAAAAAACCCTGGATGAATGAACTGAAAAAATCTGAAAAGATGCGATAGAACCTGATATGGGAGACATTGCGGAAGCAATATGAGAAATTGGAGCCGATGGAGATTACACTTGGATCTGTTTTTATGCGGATTTTTTTAATGCGATTTTGAAGTTATGCGGTTTTTAAAATTAATGGATTATATCCCTCACCCAACAATGCTTTTTTATGCGAATGCGCATTAAAAAAATCTAAAATTAACACTAGTTCAAGTTACAATCGTGTATGAGTTTGTATAGGGCGATGGGTGGAGAAGATTTAAATATGCATTGTTTTTTTTATGCAATTTTTGGTACATTCCATCACATTGATTAGAAGTTATGCGATTTTTAAAAATAATGGAACCTATCCCTCTGTTTTCTATGTAGTTCTAGTTTTTTTTATGCGATTTCTTTATATGCGACTCCCTGTGGAACGTATCTATAGCATAAAAACAGACCCAAGTGTATTTTGATTGATTGAATCATGTTTTATAAAAGTTAAGGCGCTTTCATTCTCGTCTACGAATTCCGAACGTTCATGTGGTATTCCCTAACAGTAGATATCCGGCTGGGGTATTTGAAAAACATTTTTAAAGAGATCAAAGCAACTCATCGATCAAATAGACAAGCAGTCTGTTGCTTCCTCTTCGGCCATCGATATAACCCATGTAGTCCAGATATGATAATAATTCGTCTACAATCAGCTCTTTCAAGGTAATGCCGATTAGTTAGAAAGTTGTCACAAAAAAATGCGGACATAATATATCCATGACGTATGCTTAACGTCTTAAAACGGCCACAATGCATTTAAGAGGTCTATTGAATGTGCTGTTCAAGAATAGGAATCGAGCCAAACGAGGATTCGCACACCATTGTTCTGCGCGCAGACAGACACGATTCGAGACCCAGTTTTCTGATAGCACGCAAACCGCAATCTGTCAAAATAATGAGAAATGACAGTACCGTATTTATATTTATCGAAATTGCTTTACGGCATTCGACCAGAAAGGATAGCGAGACGTTGATTGATGTATTCGCCCTCTTTATTGCCTGCTCAATCCCAAAATCTGTCTTGGACTAACTCCAAAACGAAAATAAAACACTCTTTTGAGTAATCCGATTGGAAGACGCGGCCGCAGCAAGATTATTGTTCGAAATTTGGATCACACATGAACAAACATCCTCGATAGCCAGTGCAACACACCGTGATCGTACAGATCATAGAAAGCTCCGGATACTCATTTATCACCGAAAATAGGCCTAAAAGTGACCACAAGGTTTGTATGTCCAACCGGTCCGCTTTTCGGATCGCTGACACGACGAACAAGCGCCTCGCGATCGGACTCCATGCCCGAACAGAACATGATCTGCGTCCTTGAACGGATCTCCGCATGGACACTCCGAGAACGGGGAAAGTTCAAAGCTGAAAAGCAAAGCCCTAAATCGCCCGTATCCTGTGAAGAACTGAGATGTCCAGTAATCTCGAATCATAATCTATTATCAATATTTATAATGCGGAATAAGCCGGTCGTTCCCAGCCCGCATAAACTGGCTGAGACCGGCTCAATGTTTAAGCGATAACGAAGAAAGGAGAGATTAGACAACTTGGCATATACATATTATAAAAACAGGCAGAGTCGATTAGTGTTGATTCATGTAAAGTAGAATGATCAAGTAAAATAAAAAGCATCGAGGGAAAGACTTTCACGATATGAGCGCCGAAAATATTGGAAAATTCCCATTGGATAAAGAGAATGATGAAGCAAATTCAATGAAAATGGCATCTTAGATAACCCAAAATTCAAAGGACGATAATACAGATAGAAACGATGAATTTGTTACATATTTTATCCTAAAAAGAACAAAGAAAACCTGAGATTTGTTCGCACCATTAGTTGTAATTTTAAATGAAGAGCCTGCCATCTAAATAAACACAGTTTAAGACATAATACAACAAAATTTATAAAAATCTCTCGGACAAAAATAACAGATTTCTTCCAAGAAAATAGAGCTTATACTCATGAAGCTGCCAAAAGCTGGGAAAATATTAATATTTTGCCAATAAAAAAACATCTTCGCTAAACCCTTTGATGAGTATGATCACACATGTGCTGTGCAGCGCCCGATTTACAATGCCTTGCTTATATTTCTAATAGAATATTATTATCTATTCAAATTATCATGTGTCCTATTCCTTGTCGATTCTTTGAAACTTTGAATTCCCAAGTCAAATGATTGCGATAATTCAGGTTAAATTGAAATTCACGCGTACAATCAAACGACTACGTGATATGATGGGAGAAAATTGAAAATGATTCCGTGATTTATCTTCCTTTGCTAATACGTGATTCAATAATAGTCGAAGACTTCACCATCATTTATACCAATCATATAACGACATTTTTGAATGAATAGTCTTAGCTTAACGAGCAAAGAACGGGATACGACGTACATAAATAAAATACAAATCAAATTTATGCATAACGATTATTAAAATGATGATCAATGTATCAAACGTACCGTAAATTTAAGATCAGAAGCAGATATACATGAATTTATGACGCGCGTCCAAACAATAATTTCACAAATAAAAAAAAACAAAATAACTATTAATAATGATGACTATTATTTTTTATTCAAATTCAAACATCGCGCGTTTTTGTATAAAAATGCACATCAATTGATTTCGGATAAATGAGAGATACAGCAAGAGTTCGATTATCCAGATGCGGGAAAAAGTGCCACAAATTCACCTAAATTAAATATGCCTATTAAATGTATTACTATTTATGCAATAGTGTAAATTAATCCTATATACTAGGGGGACCCGAAAGTATTCGTATATCATGAACCGAGAATGGACAAATAGGATGGGTGTTATGGAGTAGGATGGGCACCGCACGCTTTCACCGAATACTACAAAAACTACTCCATAAACTAAAAAATTCTCCCTTTTCTAACACTATTGGTGATGAGAAATTACTCATTTGCGATCATATACGTCGAAAAAATCAATGGATTTCTCGAAAAGAACCCCCAATTCCAACCTCTAAGTCTTCTTTTATGCAAATGGTGGAATATGCGGGGAATAATTCCGGGAGAAACCATAACTGCATAAGTTTATTGTCGATAATTAGAAGTTTTACACCAAAAATTAGAATAGAAACGTCCTTATTTCTTCAACAAAAAGAAGACAATACTACTTCAAGATAATTCACACCCTTATAAAGCAAAATTGACACTGATTAGATAAAATACGGGAATTAAACTGGGAAGTTTTAATCCTTTCAAACCGGAGAACATACACGCTACGCTCTAATGTATATCGACTATTCTGTCAGCTCCACGTAGCGTATAACAAGCTTGATAATTAAGCAAGCTCAATAAATGAACCTTAACACCGTTGATAGCACACAATATTATTTCATTTCTTTGGAATATTTCTTAATGCTCAACTTGCATGGCATCTGCTTTCAGTTGTTCAGCTATTTTTGCCTATTAGCCTGTTTTAAGTGGGCGGGACGTATATATACGTCCAACGTAAACTGCGTCGAAATTGGTTAGGACGTATATATACGACATTTTTCTATTTAACGAATATGTGAGTTGTCCATACATGTTTTGACATGAATTTAAGATAGGTAGCAAATTGGTTGCACTTCGCTATTGTGTTGGAGTGGACGTGTACTTAGTAAACGGAGATTAGTAGCATAAGGTAAGATTCAAAGACATATAGTTTTAAAATGAAAGGACAAAAAACAACGTATTGATGCCTTCAAAAAACAGGAAATGTCGAGTTTATTACAAAAAAGGGAAAGAATTTACATTCTGGTGTTCAGATTGAGGTAACACTACGTGTCAATAACTATATATTTTATTTTTTTAAGCTCTATGTCTCCATTTTCTTTATGTACATACTTTTGTTTATTATTTTGTATTCCACTCCAGAACAGTCAAGGGGGAATAACAAAGTTGGTCAACGATAAGAATGATGCGAGTATCTTAATTATCAAAACAAGCACCTGCTCTCAAGACAACACGAACGAAATTCATCTCATCTTTGTTGAAAGAGATTAATAGATCATCCGACGATAGCGATTTCAATAAATAAAATGCATAAAAGGGATCGAATTTGAATCTCTTTTGCTAAATATTCGAATACTTTCGGGTCCTCCCAATACGCGAATCGTGGATAAAACCGAATTGACCAGCGCCTCTTTGAATTGCGACGTTCGAATTTATCCAGACACGAAGCCTTCATGTTTGAAAGGCTCGTTTTGTATGAACGATGGAATATTTTATGAATCATTCTCGAGTTATTCATGACATCCCGCGACATACCCTCGGATTACGTGCGAGGAAAAGCACGCAAAAATAAAATCGTGCTTCAAATCCAGTCCCTTGTTTGCTTTTGTGCTCTAAACTAGCTTTTTATGAATAGCTTAGAAGAAGGAATATAATGAAGTTGGAACGTAAGAAGTTTCTTTGTGTGTCGCTGTTGCAAATAAGGCTGTTGATTGATGCTTTAATAAAACCGGCAGCAATGGACATGCTTCATATGAATTATGCTGATAAATTTGAACGAATGCCACTGTCGAAAAAACAGCATACAATGTCGAATATGTTGAACTTCGCGCATATTTAGCATTAAATATAGCGAGATAAAAATGCAGAGATGTTTCTTTCAGCGCGTTTGGATACAAACTGAACTCAAACGAGAGCGTGCGAAAATAATGGGTTTCTTTCGGGACGACCTAATATAACATAGTCACATTTTTATATCTACTTTTACTTGCGATGTGTCGCGCACTTTGCCTTATATCGTCTGATATTTAAACTCTAATTATAAATTATTTAAATATAAATTATAGTTTATCTTGGCGACTATTATATTCGCGGTATTTAAATGTCACCATCAAGTATTTGAGTACAATAGAATCAGTAGCTGAAGACAAAAACGGTGTAATCATATATTCAACTCAATGTTGCATCAGGTTTCATCACGTTTGGAGCGTGACTTCGCAAACTGAACCTACACCCTGGACAAAGATGATCGAAATTACACCACCATTATTTAAAGGTTGCCAACTATCCAAAGCTTAAATGCTTTTGTATAGTTTTGATTGATCGTTCTCCAGGTAATTCGCTTCCATTGATGATTCAAATATTTCTTGGTAATTTGTGACTCGTACAATAAAAATACAACGAAAATTTACAGATACGTTCACTGTATCATTATCCTCGATTTTTTGCCACGTGTATTGAATTATCATATGGTATTTGATTGTGCAAAATTGCCAAATGTATTAGAAATATGATTACGTGCGATTGCGTGCTCGTAAATTTAACGAGCGTTGAAAAACTCAAAACTGCATACTAAACTTATATTAAAGCAGCCAGTCTTCCGTGCTTTGATTCTTCGATGCAATTTATTGCAACAACGACGGAAAAGTGCATTTTGAAATGGAATTTGAACGAAAGTAAGTATAAAAATATTTTGGAGGGAAAAAAATGGATGACTCACTTATGGCGAAATATGAGAGAAAGTCACTATTGGCGTTGATGGGAAAGTCGAAGAGTTATGAGCGCGTTAAATAAATAATTGAACGCGGAAAATTAAAAAAATTAAATATGGAAACAATTATATTACCCATTCGCACGTGCTGACACTGCGAACGTTCGCTCACTACTCTTATGGAAAATACATATCAAATGCTGCGCTTCTTCAACTGTGAGTCGTTTCCGTGATTAAAAAATATTGCTCAATAGAATATCAAATTAAATCATTTAAAAAAAAACGTATGACCTAAACCTTGATTTTAAAATGGGCTTCGAAATACATATTTATAAAAAGAAAAGAAAATATTTTAACCGATTTTTTTTTAAATATCTAATTGCCAATACTCGTCAATCGTCAATTTAGTCGTATCGGTTAATCACTTAGCCGCCAACGACTCACCAGTAAGGAATCCAATCCCGGGATCCCGGATAGTTTTAGGTGCTCATGAACCCCGGGATTAGTAAACGAAATCCCGAAAAATTCGGCATTGAAATTTTTCCAAATTGTTATATTATATTAGCCTTTCCCTACCGGTGATGTATTTACTACATCTCGAATCTAATAATGGGAATATCGATATGAAATATAATAGATACGGGGTTCAAAATTTTTGTATTCCTCCGTAATATAATTACGAGTCACATCAAAGTATTATAGTATACAAGTATTCATCTGCAGCGACAAAAATTAATAATTTGTCGGGAATTTCGGAAACTTTGCGAGTTTTAGTTCGAGTCTCAGCAGAAGGAAATTTTATCAGTCGCATTGATGGTGTTATACGTTATATATATATATCAACTCGAACTAGCATTTAAATATCTGATGACTACACCTCCAACGAGTGTGGAGGCTGAGCGAGCATTTTCAGCAGCAAGTTGCCTGACTTCCAAAATCAGATCCAGACTAAATGACGAAACATTTAATGCTTTAATGTTACTTTGGGTTTATTTTTGAATTGTATTTTTATCTTTTCTTAAATAAATAAAATTCTTTCGCCTTCAAGTTATATTTTATATTAAACAAATGGACTTATTAGTAATTTTTGATCAAATTTATCAATGTAATTTCTTAAGCTATTGAAAATCCTTGTCCCGGGATTCCGAGACTGATCCCGGGATGGTCTAATGCAATCCCGAAATCCCGGGATTCAAATTTTGGCTCGGGATTGGACGACTCAACAGTGAGTCGCTACGTTTTTTAGTAGAAAAATAAATCATTTTTATTCGCAGGCAAACGTATTTGTGAATTCAACCAGTTAATGGCGTCTAAAAGGTTAAATCAATAACTACAAAAAATATGATTGTATAATTTTTTTATACGAAGAAATTGCATATCGTCTTCATTCTGGTAAGTGGGAGTTCAAGTGCATTCGTAAAAGCTTATACACAAAGACAAACTCTATGAATAAAGTCTTCCATATATGTCGTCGTCCTTGGCATATTTTCAACATTTTTATAATATATTTCGTTATAACATCGGGCTGTTAGCCAAAATATTATGTCAAATTTATATAGCCTATTTGGCGTATTGTGTAAATCGATATTTCGAAGGAATGATGGGATAATTTATTTGTTTCCTTATGAAAACGTACGAATCTAAGGATTTTCATAAATATATCTCATTGAAATCGCATTTAAAAAGAGGAGGTGAGCCTCATTTCTTGGATAAAAATGCATCCTTTTTCTAATACGATATACATATATATTAAAGTTTTTTAGATTTACGCGAGTCATATTTAAATTATTTTAATTATCAAAACAGAAGATAATGCTGTTATCGCTTGTTGTTCCATTCCATTAATAATAATCAGTAAGTTCCTGGTCACCTTTATCTATTTTTACCCTTTTTGCCTGATTCTGACAAAATTAAACGCTTGGTAGATATATGTATTATAATAAATGGCGATAAGCAGATAAGATTGCGGATAATTTGCAGCAAGCATTCGTTGTGCGTTTAAAATTTCTAGCTGGAATGGGTTAATAATTACAGATCACAAAAAAATGCTATCTAGTTGTCATCAAAAACAATACCACTAAGCGAATAAGATGTAAAAAATGAAAGCCTACTGGTAAATATCTTCAAGAAAGCAACATCATCCTTGTTTACTATTTAAATAAGTGTTAAAGCAGAATAAATATTTGTAAATATAGGTGGGTTGAAAATCATAATAGAAAAGTGTTACAAATGGGTTTTATGATTCATTATTTATGATATAAATCGATGAATTTAAAATTTAATTTTAAATACAAGTAATTGCTTGAATTGGTATTGGACAATTAAATCGTCTAAATTCAATACAATTATTAATATTTTGGATCGATTATGATGTGTTGAGTCTTTTTTGTTCAATTTTTATGCGTATAATATGTCAAATATTTATTACCATTCTTTCATCTTGCATAAAATAATTTTATTTAATTTTCATGCACAAAAAGATATTTAAGAGTAAATACACATGTTGAGATGCGCTGCTTAGAAGCCAATCTTGTCATACTGAATAATATTGTGCAATACTACCGGTGCACGGTTAAGCTTTGTATACCAACAAATGCTAATAACCTACGTCATTCTTGCAAACTTAATTACCATTTATATTGCACAATAAACGACGATTTATTAAATAATGTGAGCTCCAGAGTGGAATATATGCGGCTCGAATTTAAAAAAAACAATGGTAAGAATTAGCACATTGTTAAGACCAAAAACATCTGTTTTATTTTTAATTGACTATCTTTCATTAGCAATATTTACGATCTCTTATCTATCTTAATAATAACAGACACGATAATCGGATAAGAACAGAAATACAGGCGGACTGTAAAAATAAGCTCATAAACTATGTTGGAATGACGATTGGTACAGCTGTTTAAAAATAAATACGTGTATATTTTTGTTAACATGCAAATAAGGCAATAGGCTATGGAAATAAAACAGTTATTACCGCCAAACAGTGACGTGCCACATAAAGATCCTTGATTTACCGAAAAAATTACATGCTGACGAATCAAAATCACGTTAAAGCAATTTGTTACGAGTGCACAGATTACATTATTTTTAAATTATTTACACTCAAATAGCCGGTACTATCGACACCCGTCCGACAATTTTGACAGCCGACGCCATCACTAACGTTATTTTTTATTTCCAACTAACAAGACTAGCGAGTTTTCGCCAGTGTAGCGTTAAATTTTAAAAAATCGATCATGTTTATATTTGCGTTTAAAATTATATACAGATCATAAAATTGCTTTAATAAAATAATGCAATATTAAAAAATACATTTGGATGCATTTATTTTTTAGCTTGCAAAAATAATAATTCTCTATATGCATGTCATATTTATATTATATATTTACAACAATATTTATTTGGAAAACGATGAAAAATTATTTTATTTTAAATGAGAAACTAAAATTTCCAATATTAAGCATTTACAATTTGAATCTGAATTGAATTAAAAAATATATATTTCACAATTATTAAAAAAGCCAAAGAATTACATAAAAACTGATTTTTATCTTTAAAAGAATCTTTTTTATCTTAATCTAGCAAAATATCGATATAAGAATATAATTTTTTATAACACTAACGAAAATATATTTTCTCAATATATATCATGTTACATATTATAACAATAAGTAATATAAAATATTCAGCGATAAATAGATCCTATTTTTTTAAATGTGCTCAAATTTAAATCATATAAGAAAATTGGACTGTGCTAGAACATTCTCGGGCTAATACAGAGATATGGTCGTCGATGGTTTTGTTAGTATTGAGTTTACTGTCAGACTCGTGCCGTGTGGATTCATATTTCTTTAGTAACTGTGATTCCTGCCTAAGAAAATGGAAAACGTCAGTGAAAGCAACGGCGATGATGAACCACAGATAGTTCAAATCCCATCACTGTGTATGAATTGTCATTTGGATGTAAATAACTATTTTTTATATTTTTAGGTTATAAAATTTTCAGTCGCATATTTAAATAGAAAACACGTTTGCATTTAATAAACGCGCATAAAATGGGTCCAAATATATGGTATTGTGTTTTATAAAGTTGGTAGTTTTAATTTGTATCTTTCAATTTAGGGAATGACTCGATTAATGGCTACAAACATTCCTTTTTATAAAGAAGTCGTCGTTATGTCGTTTCACTGCGACGAGTGCGGCTATGAAAACAACGAATTGAAGGGATGCGGTCTTATTTCCGATAAAGGAATAAGAATATCACTGAATGTCACGGACGCGAAAGATCTCAATAGGAAATGTGTTCGAACAGAATACGCATCTATTTCTGTTCCAGAAGTGGAACTAGAAATTTCACCAAAAAATCAAAAAGGAGGTTTGTTTTAATTTCTAATACCTAATTAAAATTCGCTTCATTTTCCAGTTTGATTTTTGTTTCAATACAATAAAAATATTTTTATTTATAGTCACTAATATTTTATTGAATTTATGACATTTCAGAAGTGACTACTATTGAAGGTATAATAGATCGAGTAATAACAGGTTTACAACAAGACCAAGCACATAGAAGAATACAGCATCCAGAAGATGCTGAAAAAATTGATTTGTATATATTAAGGCTCTCTAACTTAAAAGATATTGATGAAAATGGACCATTTACATTTATAATAGAAGATATTAGCGGTATAAAGACATTGAAAAGTTTTATAGTTTGGAATTTAAAATTAATTGAGAGATTTTAATTTATTTATTTTTATTCTAGGTAATAGTCACGTTGAAAATCCATCCGCACCGCAAAAAGATCCCAAGCTTACAATATCATATTTTGACAGGACATCAGACCAAGATCATGAACTTGGATTTTTTACACACGATGAGGTATCATATTTTGATCATGATCGTATTTTATGAATAAATTAATCTTGTGATCCTAATTACCACACTATAAAAAACAAAGACGATTAACTTTATACGTTAGTTTCAAGAATGTCTTCAATTTCAGATGCGTACACGACTGACTGAATTTTGATTTATATTAAATGTGACTTTATAACATTGCACAAGTAATACTATATTTAATATTGCATTATTTTAACTCGGATGATTTACTAAATAATTAAATATGATCTATTATTTAAAAAGTTTATTATTTATATATAAATGCTTTGTTTTAGGTTAATGAAATTGAGGCTAAAAAAAATGAAATCAAGGCTGTTAAAAGTACACTTTTACAACCAATTGGGGAAGGAGAACATTCGTTAGAAGAGCTTCAACAAGGAGAGGTTTTAACATTTCGCACAAATTGTCCAGACTGCAATGCGCCTTGTGACACGAATATGAAAATGACAAGTAAAGTTGACATTTCTACATTTTTTTGTTCAGAAATATATACGAGGGTACTCTCAGAAGTATCTTTATTTCTAAACATAGTCTTCATTCAGATTGATTGTTTTGACTGTTCCTTCGACATTGGATCTCCAGATCCAATGTTGCGCGGGGAAGTTCCTGGCCGAAAACAGTTCTATTCCGGTAATCAATAGTAAGAGCATTCCGCCTGATGCGAATGTCTCTCATGCGTTAGGCGATCTTCTAGACATTAGAAAGCTAGCTGGCAGAAGAGGTGGTCCGTGTCGACTGTCGGCCGCCATCTCTATCAGTTTTTCCCCCCCCCCGATTAGGAACCGCCTGGGATATCGTTGTGTCGTTCGGGATTACTGGACGTCTCAGTTCCTCACAGGGCGCAGGATCATGTTCTGTGGACATGTCCCGGTATGGCGTCTGATCGCGAGGCGTTCATTCAAAGTGTCAGCGGTCTGAAAGGCGGACCGGTTGGACACACAAACGAAATATGTATCCCCGGGCTTTTCTACAATCTCAATGATCACGGAAGCCTCCTCAAAGGCTCATATACATAGATGGCTCGCACCAAATGAGGTTGAGAGTGAGGTTGGACTTCCCCTCACACATAAAACTTATATATTTATCTATTTTACTTATTTATTTTACCTAGTTTTAATTTACGATATATATGTATATATCTTAGTTAGTTTTTTTGTTTTAATTTACAAAATCTAGCCAGTTTCTCCCACACGCTCAGAGCGCAAGTGGTCACTTTAAGTTGAGAATGAGGGTGTCCATGTCTAGGCGGACATGGATACTAAATTCAGGTTTTGCACCTTGCTCTGCACTTTTGTTAAGCGCTGCTGGCATGGTCTCGAATAGCCGGATCAATTACCACCTTGGGTCAGTGGAGAGTCCCCATGTTCCTTTATCTCAGATGTCAAGTGATGGAGCCTATATTTCATTCATGGTTATAAATCAACACAAAAACTCAACTTTATTATTGTATAAAACGTCACCAAACACTCAATCGAAACGTCCTCACAACACTGTTTTTGTTCTATTGTGAGCAAACATGGCACTCATCTTACGCACAGCTTTCTCATGTTCAAAACACTTGCCTAATATAAACAAAATCGTCTAGGTCGCCTAAATGAAAAAGTTCTCAAGTGCAAAGAGTTAATACCAGAAAAATGACATTAAAATACTAATTTATATATGATTTTTCCATGTTTCAGATATTCCTCACTTTAAAGAAGTTGTAATAATGGCAACGGTCTGTGATCAATGTGGTCATCGTACAAATGAGGTAAAATCTGGTGGAGGTATAGAAAAATTGGGAGTCAAGATAGAACTGAAAATAAGAAGTAAAGCCGACTTCTCAAGGGACATATTAAAAGTATTTATTTTAACTATTTTTAGTTTTTTAAATTTATTTAAACTAATATTATGCGTTTTTCTTATTGAGGCATTTTATTTCAGTCGGATACCTGTAATTTATTAATTCCTGAGCTAGAATTAGAATCGGGGCCAAGATCACTTTGTGGTCGTTTTACGACAACTGAAGGATTGATTAGCTCAATGAGATTTCAATTAGCTGGCAAAGATTCAATGCTTATTGGAGATTCTTCTGATCCCGAAACTGTTTCTAAAATGGAAAGGTATAAACATTATTATTTCTTCTAATTTTAGTTCGTTGAATAACATGCACTACAATTACATCGATCGATGACGATAACCCAAATCAATCGATTTCAAGCTTCAACGGTGAAGATACACATGTATATGCTAGAACAGTGGTAAGATTCATTTATTGATATACTAGATTGAATCATGCTGTGTGGTAAGTAACAAAAGAATGCCTTTGTTAAACCTTGAAATTGATTAATTTGGGTTATCAATATTAGTTAATAAATTTGGGTTATCGATTGCTACAACCATACGATGTACACAAGACATTCTCTCAGTCTCTGTCTCCAATTCACAAACTCAACGTGCAAGAGTGCTCTTTCTATATCGCTTGAATCCAGCTTTCAGCAATTCAAAATAAATTATATCGTAATATGCTCGCTGCCTTATTCTTCTCTCTTAATGTGTACACCTTGATTCCATACATTGCTGATGCTTTGAATGCTGGACCATGAATACCCTGTATCATCTAAAAAATCATCAGAAATGGTCGGCATATCTTGATTCAATACTCACAAAGATCCTAATGAAGTTTTTTTATACCCATTTTTTAACGAAATTAAAAATATATAAAAGCACTTCAATATATGGAATTAAAACACTTTCTTTCTTTGTGTGGCATTGCAACGTATGCCAGATACTCGCTAGTAAATTCACATTATTTTATTATTCATAGCTTTATTGCAAAACTTGATAAAATACTGGAAGGAAATATGTCTGTAACACTAGTACTTGATGATCCTGCTGGAAATTCATATGTTCAAACATTCAACGATGACGGTTCTCCAGACGAAGGTTTGTACAGTTTTGATAATTGTCATTCTTTTAGAATGTAATAATTGTGACTGATTTTCGTTTTTCTTTTAGGCTTAACTATAACAAAATATGTAAGGAACTATGAGCAAAATGAGGAATTAGGTCTTAATGACATGAAAACGGAGATATATTGATATGCCATATTAAACTTAGGAAAGAGAATTAATTACTTTCTGTTTTATAAAACTCTAAAAACTGTTACTAAAATGTCGATAAAACTTATAAATGTGTACATGCTCAACTAAGCGATGAATGGAATCTGTACCATAGTGCTTAAATTTATTTTACACATTCCACAATAAGTTTAAAATAAAAATAATATGGATTTATCACATATATTTGGATGATACTCATGACAAAATATTTTGATGGACATTTTGCATTTAAAAACATGGATTGGTGTAAAATATTTTTAACAAAATAAGCAATGATTTATCGTAATAATACTATTGATAAATTATGTTACAAGTAATACGTCCCATATAACCAATTCAATCAGATACAATAATGTGGATATTCTTTCATACATTCCATCAAAACAAACGTTGTACAAATAACCTTATTATTTTTATTTAATTTTTTGCTCATAAAAATATATATGGATTTTTGCACGATTATACATATTTTTTAATACATTTGTTATAAAAAACGTATCTGATTTTTATAAGGCAATTACAGGATAATTTATAAAAATTAAGTATGGATATATTTATATGTCAGTGTGTTGATTTTATAAAAATATGTATTATTTTGATTAAATCATAAATTAACAGTCGGCTATTTTATTTCAAACATCCATTTTTGCGATTTTTTGTGTTAAAGCGAAAAATTCTTAACCGTGTAATTTAAGGGGGGGGAAAAAATCGTGTTTTTTTTTCTATTGTATAAATTGCTAATAAAACTATTCAAGAATATGTTTTCATAGTTTCACAACAAAATTCCAATTTTTTCCGATGTTATGAGCATTATAATGGACGCAAATCCGTTCTGGTAAAGTTTTAACTCGACGTTTGGCGATTGACTGCAAAACACCCACATTCTGGCCTATAAGTAATCGAGTTTGCAGCATTTTTTGCTTTTGCCTTATTCAATGAAGGGAATTCAGCACTTTTAATGAGCTGAAAATAGTTGTTGGCTTACAGAGCTTTAATAATGCACGGCAAATTAATCAACCGATAGAATTGACGCAGCGCAGCATAGACCAAGGAAGCTCGGAAAGCTCCTAAAAGAGGAAATGCAAGCTCAAAATTATATGTATGAAAAAGACGAAGGGTTGCTATATGGTGTTAGAATAGGTGATTAACTGCTGGATAGAATGATAAAAAATCGTGCCATTTTGTTTAAACGCTCCTAAAACGTATATATTTTTAAATGAAAACCTGCCTCATATTCTTAAAAAATATATTACTAATAAAATTAAAATATTGTATTATTAATATATAAAAATGTTCGTTTGTTCGTATGTAATGCGCTGCCATACCGTTAATCAGATTGCGATAAAACTTTGTTCACTTATTGCTAAGGATTACGCGAGTAACATAGGCATAATCTAATAATATAAAAATCAATGTTTGTTTGTCTGTATTTAATGCGCTGCCATACCGTTGATCCGATTGCGATAAAACTTTGTCAACTTGTTGTTTGCTACTTGCGGTAATAACATAGATATAATAAAAATGAGTACAATCCCAAAAATTTAAGCAATTTGTATAAGTACTCGACAAAAAAAGTAGGATGATTTGTTGTGTAATGTATTATATATTAATGCATTTCTTGTTGTGAATATATATTTGGTTAAGACAACAAAGCTTAAGTTTTTATAGCAAAATCTTTACTTTTATTGAAAATAATATTTAAATGATCATTTGTATTATTTTAATTTATTTAATAAATATGTACATTTGGTTAATTTAAACACTTTTTATTGGTAAACGGGAATGGTCAATTTTAGCATTGTGGAGTTTTGTGGTATTAATAAAAATGGTTGAGGTCGTTGAGGAGGGAAAGAATTTTTATTTTGATGCTGGCAACACTGACAATCAGCTGGCGCGCAAATTGTGTGCGAGACGCATGGAGGGCGGGAGCGGTAACGGGAGCCGGACCGGGAACGGGAGCGGGAGCGGAAGCGGCGGTGACGGCTCCGACTCGACCAGCGACGATCGCCGCTACCTCCAACATCTTGGGTACTTTCTGCCAATAATTATTCTTCGAATCTTACGATATTATTTTTGATACTTCATTCAACTTTCCTTTTGAATGTCCTTGCAATTCGTGTCTGCGACATCTTCGACTTTCACGCATGACATCGAGCTGTCTTCAATTCGGACGCATTGAATAAGTTTTATTCTTGTCAAATTTCGATACATCCCTGATGGAAGTGGCGGTTCAAAAATATTTTGTGGTTAACCAATTTTTCTAAAATAATAGGTTATATATTTGGCATGGAATATATTTTTCATTATCGCTTCTGATAAAATCGATTATTTGTATTGGGTATTTGATCAGATTTTAATGGCTGCGAACTCATAATAATTGAGTATAAGATGGTTATTTATAATCGCTTATAATAAAATATTAATGGTCTACAATTTAATAGTAATTAAATGTATTTAATGTTGGTTAATTTTTATATTTACCCGGGATGATATCCAGAGGGTATATTTAGTCGCTGATAAAAATATCTTATCCGTGTGAACAAATAGCTATCAGATTTCAATTTAATAATTTTTATCGTGATACTCTAATTAAGCTTTGTTGTTCTTAAATATGCATAATGCCAAATTGTATAGACCGTCATCTTGCTCCTGATAATCTCCACAAATTTTTAAAAAACTAAGCCAATAATTTTGAAAAATAAATTAATATCCAGTCATCAATTTGGATTCCGCAAAACAACGTGGAACAAATACATAGTATTTTCAATAGAATCAAAAAGAGCTTGGAAGACAAAAAATGTTGCTGTTAACAACTGCCTTTGAAATTTTATTTCATATTTAAGTTATATTTCACAAACAGAATATTCTACATAAAATACAAAGACGAAGCCATTACTCTGGATGACATACAATCCGGCCATTCCCAAAGTAGCATATTTGGCTGCTTATCATTAATAAAAGAGAGACATGTCTTCGAGTGGCGTGTTTCACTGACTGACTGACTGAATGACTGATAAACGACATCATATATAAAGAATTAAACATGTCCTTGGAAAAAAGGGTGGGTTTTGACTGAATATAGTCTGAAAGGGTGGTTTTAAATCCTTCTATAGAACGAAATAGGTTTGGTGGATACATCAAGGCGATCCATCCGAGATTAATTTTAAATAATACGTAAAAGGTTGAGCGCAATATGTCTATCGTCCATTAGTAGATGTTCAAGCGTTCATGTTGGGCGGTAAGGGTTTTATCATGTTATTGCATCTATGAAAGATGATTTTACTCCAGAGGAGATTGAAAGACTCAATAGCCACCTTGACGAATTTAAATTGGATATAGAAAAATGATTTGAAGATATTTTGAACTTGAAGGTGTACAACTGGATGAAAAATCCCTTTGATGATAACTATTCCTAGCTCGTATCTTGTAGAATCAGATTTTAGTGGTGTTATTCATATATCGGAACAATCGGAGACACCATCTGAATATTTCCAAAAGATGAGGCTTTCGTTTGCCTGCATTAAATGTTTGAATAAAATAATAAACAAACTGTGGGAGACCGTGAAAGTTTCTCCGATATGCTTTGTTGTGGAGTACTCCCAAAATTCAAAGCACCACGACAATATTTTAAGCTTTTAATGATAATTCAAATATTAAATTTCTTTAATTCTGACTGATAATGCGCAGCTTGGTTTCAAGACGAACACACGCTCAAGCAAGTCGTCAGGTATACACCAGCAGAAGGACAGTTGTGCACCATCTGCTTGTCGGTTGATCTGTTAGTTAGTTGATATAGATAGGCAAAGAAGAGCTTTTGAGGAATCATCATGCGTCAGCTTTTCTTGATATATTGTACATCCCTTTACATGGGAGAGCTTTGGACACACTTCCGGCAGAGCAGCATGCGACAGCTCTGGGTGCAATATAACGCATGTTACAGAGCACTATTCGGGTTGCCCTGGAGTTGTAGTGCATTGGGAATGTTCCTGTGCAAGCACATTCCCCAAATCGATACTTCATAGAGCTGCAGCTGCTATGAAGTATTGCGTTTTCTCGTCAAGGAACGCCCTGGTTAGAACAGCCTCGACTGACCTCACCTCTATTATATTCAAGAGGTGGATAGGACTCATATTTAGGCCCCCCTAAACATTCAATCGCTCTTTGCTACTGTTTATTTGTATATTTTTATTTAGTAATAACCGTTGTGGGCTCAGTTTTTACTAACATTCACGATAAATTTATTGTTGTATGTACATAAATGTATTTTTTACATTAGCATAATGTATTAGATTGCATCCATTTGAGTCTACGTCATCAATAATGGCTTAACAGTCATTGATCTTAATGTTTTCACTATATTTAATGATCTGATCAAGGGCTTTAAGGGGAAAAAGGTTTAACTTGAAGTAAAAGAAACTGTAACAAGAACAATTGTTGCCAGAAAACTAGGAATATTATTTAATAAGCTCGACTTGGCTATTTATTAGGCTCTTTAAATGCTTAAATTTTAGTTTGAGGCAACGAATCTCATTTAATCGCAAATTTCGCATCAAATGTCTTAGTATACTCTTTACAAAGTCAATAAGTTCATTTTTAGAAATTACCTATTTGTGATTTTGTGTAATACGGCTGTATAAAAATGTAATTGAATTTAACACATCCACTAATTGATGTTTTTCCTGCTGTTTTGGCGAAATATAATAATGTAATCAATTTTTGCAATGCAAGTGATTGTAGGTATATATTTAATTTTGTTACGTTAACATTATTTTTCCAATTCGATTCAAGTTTTGTTATTTTTATAGGAAAAAACTACTGAGAAATAACAGTTCAGGCCAGAGATGGAGCTTGATTGAAAAGAACGAAGTAAATGAGGTATAGTTTTTGCTTTTGTTCTGACTACTGCAGCTTTTTATTAACGACGTCGCTAAAACAATCTAGGCATCACATTTGGATGTCTATATGTAGTGAGATGTGTATAACATTAAAAAAATCACATTCGCAAAGTTTAATCATTGATGATTGAGACATGAGCTGAAGCTAACTCTGTTTGTGTAGAACTTAGTATAAAAATTTAATACAGTATCTCGTTTAGTGATGAAAAATGGCTACAAGGTGTAGTCTGATGATGATTCTGATTTAACTGCCACTCCAACTAAAGACTGAACTTAACTGAAACTTTACCTGATATTAAACTGGTTCACTCTGGCTATCCGCATCTCTTTTATACCTGACCTTTCTTAATATATTTTAAATTGTTCTCAAAGCATTACTTCCGGTCCAAAATTATACATCGCTCTTAGGAACAGATGTTTGGTTCGATTGTCATGTGAACCAGACATCTGTTCCTGGCAATTGTAGGAATCTTCAATTGTTTTAGAAACCAGGCATCCCGGAGTTATCATCCTTGGCCACACACGTGTACTATGTTAGAGTGATGTGTTTATCCTAGTTTAAACCACTTATGTAAAATATATCCCAAAAAGATCATTCATCCGCGAGTAGAATCATTCATTTGAGTGAGGTGTTATTTATCTTTTTAGATTTGGGATATATATATTTTTAATATCCAAAGTAATGCAAATCGTTGATAATGAAATTTAAATATTATGTTTCAGATTTATGAAGATATTGGAGTGTCACTGCTAGAAGATAATAGCGAAAACATGTCTGTAAGTATAGAATTTATAAAGTCGTATTCCATGTATGTATTTTTAAACCAAACAAGAAAGATGCATTAATAAATATTTTCGTTATAGAAGAATAATATGAACGATCTCAGCGAGGACAGGGAGAATCACAGTCCTAATTTAAAACGTTGCCTAAAAAGATCTCATTCTAAAGCAAATTTATCACCCGAATCTAAAAAGTCGCCATTCAAAGAGCAGGACATCAATTCGGCAATGTCTTTTGGATGCAGTAGCCAAGCAATTCTTTCGCCAAATTTTGCAGCCCAAGTAACGAAATCTGATGTTGCGTCGCCTAGTAAGATAACTAAAGTGTCTCCGAGAAAGAATCGAATAAACGAATCAAATATGAAAGTAACAAATCCTAGTTTTGGAATGTCATGTCACAGCGAAGGAAACGCGTTTGATTTTGACAATAAAGATAGTTGTCAAACTGATTCTAGTCAATCTATACTATCTAGGCAAAAAACTGGGAGCTTTAATTATAAAACGGTATATTTATCTTAATTCTTATTTGTATAAATTCATCTATTAGATGTGGGTTTTTCATTGTGAGTCAAAAAAATGGATTTCGAGTCCATCATTGTGTCCATGGTCGCAAATATAACTGCTACTCCATGACCATGATCATGAAATACCCATTTTTTTAGCTTTCATTTAAAAACATACAAAAAACTTGCATCAATTTTTAAATCTATTAATTTATTAGAGTATACATTATGCTATATATTGGGTGTGTGAATAAGTTCTTGCCGTTTTTCGTGAAAATAAATCCTTTATTTTAAAAAAGCAAGTCAATTAAAGTATTGCGCATCGCTAGTCACATATCTTTCTGGCAGCATCTGAATTCCACGTCGAAAAAACGACAAATCTTTTGAGGCTATTCAAGAATCGACCCATCAGAGAAGTGGTAATCGGAAGAAGCAATATCGGGAGATAATGGCGGGTGGGATAAAACTTCCCATTTCATCGTTTCCAAGTAGTTTTTGACCGCTGATATGACATGCGGCCTAGTGTCGTCATGCTGCACAACATGTTGTCGTGTCTTTCGGCATATTGTAGCCGCTTTTTCTTTAATGCTCAGCTCAAACGCATTAATCACTATCGGTGGAGATCTTCTGTGATTGTTTAGTTGGGTTGGAGCAGCGCATAATACACTACACCCAGCTGATCTCACCTAATACGGAACATAAGCTTGGAACTATGGATATTCTGCTTTGTCGTCGGTGCTACTGTTTGGCAGAATTTAATCCATAATGTTTGGGATTATCATAGTATATCCATTTTTCATCGCCAATCACAATATGATGTAAGAAACTTTTCTTTTATGCTGCCGAAGCAGCTGTTCGTACATGAAAAGACGCCTCTCCACATCTTTCGGCTGTAAGTCATAAGGCATCCAAGATCTTTCTTTTTGTATCATTCCCAATGCTGTCGGATGTTTCGAAAATGTTGTTCAGATTACGTTTGGTATGAATCTTCATCGAGCAATGTTGCAGCTGCGTTTTCTATCTTTGATATCAAAATCATTCACTTTGAAGCGATTAACCCCTAAAGGAGTACTATCCCAGGGCCTGAGATCTCACCCTCAACTTTTCAGAAAGAGCACTCTTGTACATTGAGCTCGGAGACAGATGTAGCACAATTCGGGAGACAGAGACGAAGAGCTTCCCCGCATACATCGCACGATTGTATAGATCGTTAGCCCAAATTTATCGACTAATAATGATTTCGTTCAATTTGTTTACACAAAGAAATGATCTAATATTTTGTGCTATCGACAGTTTTATCGCTGCTTGTTAAATGAGTCTTTGTCCAATTATCATTTCCTTCTAAAGCAGGAGCAAATGCATCAATTTTTTGTGTATTGTTTATGTAAAGAAATGACATGATCTTGTATGCTATCAACAGTGTTTATTTACAATTGACTCTGCCTCAAATTGAAGATTGTAATCGGTGTAAAGCGATTATGGCATCAACGACTTCATCGATTTTAAATTTGCTCACTCCTCAAAAGGTTGAACCTTTAATCTGCAAATACGGTTTACTGCACAAAAATTCAACATGTTTCACTCTACGATAAAAAAATGTTGTTTACGCTTTAACGGAATGACGCACACTGATTTTAAAGCTAGGTACTTCAATATAGATGCATCATCACTTAAACTATATGCACACAATTGTTATATCGCCATCTGATGGTGAAACGGCAGGAACTTATTCACACACCCAATAAAATATTTTTGTAATGCTTTAGTTTTATCGATCATCTTTTCTCGTTTTAGATTAATAAAGAAGATGTAAATGAAAATGTAGCTAATTTAGAATTAGTTCACGTGTCACCATTAACTACTTGCATTCCACATCCACCATTTCATAGGTATCCTAAAGCGATGATTAGGCATACAACATTTGACGATGAGACTTGTTTAAATGATATGGTGCACGGTAAAAATATATATATTAACACAATCCATTTTTACATTGATATTATTTATGTTTTTCATCGTAGCTTTATTTTATAATCCCAGATAATTTAGCTCCTAATATTCAGACATCGGAGGAACACGATCAAACGCTCGAAGGTGCCGATGATTTAAACTGTTCTATTGTTATTCAACACGCTTCCGAAGATTATTCAAATATTCCGTCAACTTCTGCAATATGTGATAATAAAGACGCTGAAGCAGATTTTAAACATTTAAAGTGCAATAAAACTGAGTCTCAAAATAATGATAATAATTCGGAAACATTTGAAAGTATCGAAAAGGAATGTTTTGTTGCCCACAATCAATCATTTTGTGCATCATGTAATAAAAAATCAACGCCTGCTACCATTTCTGTAGTACCCAGCAGTGATGATGAAAGTGGTTTTTCCAAATTGTTTGATGAAATCATTTTATCCGTGTTTCAATGGTTACCCAAAAAGATGCTTGTTAGATGTATGCTTGTTTGTAAAAGGTATTTATGATCAAATATTTTAATCAGGGCTTCGAACTGGAATAAAACTAAACACTGATAACTGGTAAAACCATTATTTTTACCGGAACGAAACCAATTCGAAAATACCGGTTTTAGCTATCTTGATGGAGGCAGATAATGTTACTGTCAACAGTCAATGTCATTGATTAAAAACAATAATAATTGTGTGTTTTAGCGATGGTTTAACTCCAATTTTACGTTCGAATTGTGAAAATCATTATTCCAGACGTGTGCGCCAATCGGGTAAATAAAGTATATCATACGAGTACAAAGAGCGCATTACCCACGCGCACGAATCCCTCGATCTGTCCTATAGACTATTGCTCCGCCTCAAAAGTTCCTCTGGCAAATTCTTGAGTATCAATCGATGTAAGCAGCAGTGTGTAAATTGTTTTATCGGATTTTTTTATTTTACCCAAGAGAAAAAACCTTTTTTACTATCCGTCATTGTCGCAGCGAATTTTCTCATCGAGATGGGATCTCAGCTGGTGCTAGTCGGCACGCTTGTATGCTAGATCACTGTGAAGATTACTTGAAGAAGTCCAGAGACGTTTCTGGTCAACATCAGGTCCAGAGTAGACGGTTGCCCATTGATGGATGGGTAGTGTACGAAGCATTGCGGAAAGTGAATTTGGATTATGTTGTTTGAGAGAGTAAAACTGCAAGGACCTGTCTGTTTAAAATAAACCCTGTTGGTTTTCTCTACAGCAGTTTCATTGCTGGTGCAGGGGTTGTTCCTGTCTACTCCGATGCAATACCTCCCTTCACAGCAGGCGAACTAGCCATGGTTATCAAGCGACTGGTGATGAACAAAGCTTTGGGACTGGAAGGCGTCCCTAACAGAGTCATCGAGCAGGTTGCTGGTGCTAATCCAAGCCTTCTACTAGCGGTATACAATACACGGGAGGAGTCTTTCCAACGCCCTGGAAAAGGCAGAAGCTTGTGCTTATTCCCAAAGGGAATAAGGCAACTCCTAGCTGCCCTGCAATTTGGCTTTCATCCGAGCCGTTCCACCATCAACGCCATCAATCAAATTGTGGAAAGCTATTATGATTGCGCTGAATGCGAAGAACGCATTCGAACGTAGGAGAAGATGACCAATAGAAACATCTCCACCGAGCTGACACTCATGAGCTGAGTTGACAACGGAAGAGCCCAAGAGGGACACATCGCTGCCACCCGAATGCAATACTTAACCAGTAGCCGGGTCGCAGCAGAAGAGAGAGGTTTTAGTGGGTAGAAATCCAAACAAAAATATTGTAGTAAGTATTTGGCTATGCGCATACGCGTCTATAGACAATGAGGGTGCAATTTCCGCGTCTAAACCCTGGCTACAGTGTAAATTAACCAACTCAGCAATTCGTTTACGTTGCTATACATTCAATTAATCATTCATATTATTTATTATTTGCCGATAAAACTATTATTTTTCCCAGAATAAAAATCATAAACGAATCAATATAAAAACTGAAATGCTTCGAAGCCCTGATTCTAATAATTTGTTTTGATGTTGTTCTTGGATATAATATTTTTTTGCTTTAAAGGTGGCATCGATTAGCATTACACAATAGCTTATGGGCGAGAGTTTGTCTCGGCGGAAGAGTTTTAAACTCTGGCGTTTTACCCAGTCTAATGTCTAGACATCCAATCGTATTGAGATTAGCAAATGCGCAGGTATTTTTACGTTTATGTTAGAATTACATTGACAAAAAGTGTTCAGGATAATTGATTTAAATACATTTTCAGCTCATATCTCCCGTAGTTCCGAATGAATATACAAGAATAGAATGGAGGGTGCAATATTTAGATTTGAGCGTCGCTTCAATTTCACCTAGTTGCTTGGCGTCAATGTTAAGTCTGTGTCCGTCTCTGTTACGACTGAGCTTGGAGGGCTTGGCGTTATCAGAGTCGGCAGCCGTGGCAATCGGAAGACTGTCACAGTTGAGGGTGCTCAATTTGGCTCTCACCACTGATCTCGGCCTCGTCGGGGCGAAATCAATATCCAAATTACGAAAACTTGAAGCACTCAATGTGGCTTGGACTAGACTCAATACCGAAGCAACAAAAGCACTCTGTGAAGGTTTACCACCGTCATTGCAGCGTCTAAATTTATCCGGCTTCAGACATACGCTCACTGAATTCAGTCAGTAAATTTACTATTTAAATTTTATTTGATTGCGTGGAAATATTAATCATTTTTATTTTTATTTTCAGTGGTTAAAGTAGTCGTTGAAAGATGTCCGCGTTTGCTCGAGTTGGATCTTTCAGATTGTGTCTTATTGGGGGACGGTTTAATTCCGCTATTGAAAAACCTCAAGTGTCTCGACCATTTAGCTATTTCACGTTGTAATAGACTCAAAAAATCCGATTTCTTGTCAGTCAATCATTATTTATATCAAGTATTCGTTATTTTAATTGTGGTATTTTTATAAATGAATTTTGGATTTTTAGATTGTTCAATAATTTTCCTTCGCTGCAATGGGTTGACGTGTTTGGCCTTTTATCGTCGGATTTGATGGGTGAATTGGTACCGAAATTGAAGTTCAATCAATTTGTACACAGGTTATTTGATGATAGAAATAATTTTAACCGGCGCAGATTAAGACTAATAGACATGAATATACAATTTTTGTGAAATTTCAGTGCCATCGCTCGACCTACAGTCGGCAATAGAAGAACGTCGATTTGGGGTCTGAGAACAAGAGACTAAGGAACTGCATAATTGAAAATGATTATTATAGCATTTTTAAATATGGGTTCGCATTTTATTATGAGATATTCTTTCATATTGATTTTGCTTCTTTTTTAATACATATAATATTGCAGATATTTGTATATTGCTGTTTTAGAATGAAAGTGTATAATGATGGATTGTATCTCTATTCTTTAATCGAATACATTTATGAACTACATATATTATTGCATTTAAATGTGACAGACATGTGATTTCTTGTAAAGAATTTATTTCTAATAGTGTATATTATATATATCAATATGTTTTAAAAATCAACAGATTGTTTGATCAAATTATCCGATATTGAACTGTTGATCAAATGGTTTTTTGTTTTAAATACACGTTAGACAATTATCATTTTATTTCAATATTTATATTGGAAAATAATATTATATTACTCTTATTTTTTACATATCGAGTACCTATCAATAAATATATATTTTGTAAAAGACTTAGAGCTCTAAATTCTTCTTTATATTTCAATATTTCCATACAATACAATAGAATCATTTCAATTCTGTATAGCTTTTAAATCTTCTTTTTTATCTTACTACTTTTTATATCTTACAATTTCTTGCCACTTACACATATATACGAAACCTTCAACCTTATTATTAATAATTAGCTGATTTAAATAGATAAAGCGTTCAATAGTCGATGTCTGTGTACTTGTGCATTGATAATATGCTGATAGTTTTAATTTATATTTTAATTATTTCATATATGCATTATTTTCATCTATTCTTTCTGGCAATACTACTCGTGTCTGAGAACCATGGAATATTTTATTGTAGATTATTTGTCTATTCTCTTTGGTCTTTCATTTCCTTTCAATTAGCATTAATTTCACTGTAAATTGGAAACAATTGGGTAAAATAAATTCACCTCAATGATATTTATGCTTACGTTTTTATTGCCCACCTGAATACTGTAATCCACCTGAACACAATATTTCTTCAGGTGCAATTAATGCTACACGATAGAGGTTTACTTAGGGGGTTACGAAAATAAAGTACTAGATTCTGGCTGCTCGATTAAAAAGTTGCGTGAGATAATTTGAAATAATGGTCAGAATTAATCCAGACGGGATCCGAGTTTCCAATTGCAATTTTGAATTTTTGATCCGCGACATATCTGACTCATAGAATATATTATATATACAATTATTATTTTTATTATGTGTTAATTTGGATAAACGTATCCGAATTTTCCAATTTTTAAAAACAAATATTAAACAATATATTTACTAACATTCTTGTGGAATGTGATAAAAACCTTCAAGTAATAATTAGAATAGGGAGCACAAATTTCCTTCTTTGTTAAACTTATTTTAAATTGCCAAAATGATAATTATTTGAAAGTGACTAAGTAAAATATTATCTGACTTTGCAATTGAATAAGCTATATTTATATATTTTTATTTGAAAAATATGTCATTGGATTGTATTCTATTTACAGTGTTAAATTTATATTTCTATGAAATAAAAAAAATCGGTTCATAAATTAATTCTTAATCTCTTCTTTCTCATCCCTACAAATTGTCTTCATAACTTGGAGATTGAATAAAATATCATTGGGATCGGTTTTTGCAGGTTGGTATCGCAAATATCAATGGGGGAAAATACCATTGCTCCATCGAGACAAATGATGCTGACCGACCGAAACATCGATGATGCTGAACGCTCTACTCGCTCAAATTCGGAACCTGTTCCAGAAAATTTTCAGAAACTCCACAATCATTTTGGCCAATCATAAATTGAAATTGCGTAATATAGTCGATCGCAAAATTGCACTTTGAATTGCTTCCCCACCCACCGTATTCTCCGGATCTGGCTCTCAGCGACTACTACCATTTTGCAAACCTAAAAGGAATGCTCCAGAGAAAGAGATTTGGCTCCAATGAAGAAGTGATTGTCGAAACTGAAGTCTATTTTGAGAGCAAAGATAAATCAATCTACGAGGCGTGTCCAGAAAATAAGTGTACTAGATTTTTTTTTAGAAAAAATGACCAATCATCCTGTTCAATGCAAGTGGGAGCCACGGCACAAGCTTCTTTATAGCCTCAAAGAACTCTCCCGGTAGCAACTTGTCATAATTTAATTCCACCCATATGTGGAGGTGAAAAGATAATCTGATGGCGCCAAATCAGGGGAAATACGAGGGGTGATTTAAAACATCCCAACCAAATTGGTGGAACACTCTTCTCGTCAACATACCCCTTCTTTTGATTTGAATGCTCTTTTTGAATTTGTGAAGATGATGCCTTTTCGGTCCCAAAATACAGACCATGATTTTTATTGTCCGAAATAGGGATTTTAAATCTAGACTTGCTCGTACTTGGCGAGATTTATTACACACATCTTTACCGCAACATGAGTTTTATTTGTATTCCTGCGATGCTCGCTCTGTTAGGAGATCCCCCTTTACCACTCAGTATTGCCAACCCTCAAAAAAATTCGCTGTGGTCACAGTATACTTAATTTCTAAATTCGAAGAAGACTATGTTGATGAACAAAGTCGTTATTAGCTATCCTACAAACTTATTGAGATGTGTTAGATGAGGGTTGGACAAATAATTGCTTTGTTTGTTGGCAGTCGATAGGGCGCTGGGTCACCGAAAAATGGAGCCCTCATGGCTGCCAGCCCGCGCCCTCGCGTCCACGACATCTGCGCTCCTCACTTGACACAGATCCGCTCGTGCTGAGAGGTAGCCCTTTCGAATGGAAGAGACAGTAACAGACGACAGATAGCGACTAATGGATTGGATGGTCTTTATATGTTACCCCGGACTAGCCACACAGAGAATGTCGTCCATTAATCGTTTAACCCCACGAGAAATGCTATGTGCAGAGTATCCAGGCGCCCACCCCTTTTGCTCCGCGCCCTCCAAAGGAGGCGAGGTTTCCGCAGGAAGACCAATTTCAGACCACAGGCACCCGAAGGTGCGTTGGAGGAGGAAGCATAAAAGTTATTCTAAATTTAAAGAAATACTATCGCGGGTTCACTGCCACCACGAGTCCAACCTTAGTTTGAAGGGGGCTGCAGCGGACGACGAACTGCAGGGACTACCCCTTCCTCATGGTACTCGTATCGGTTCGGTCATTTGTAGTACCTTGTCACGTAGACGAGTCGCCGTTCGAACAGCTAAAAACCGTTCTACCCTATATGCCTAGACTGTTGAGGGTAGTGATGAAGCTGTTGACACAGTATCTATCAACTACTGAAATCGGATGTTGCTTCATGGGTACGCAGCACAGGGTGGCCTGCATACCCAACTCATGTTAGCTGGGCTACTCCAGCTGCATTTGATGAGCAAACCGACGATACTGCTTTCGCGCACCTCTACTCCACATAATTACCTCAGGGATTCAATCGTTGCCCACGGGCGTAGGGTTGTCTCCTCCTGGGGCATCGTGGAGTCTAATACTCACCTAGGAATGAAAGAAACAAGTCAAATATCTTGGACTCTAGTGGGGAGCGCAGGTGTCGTGGATGCGAGGGCGCTTCTTTTTCCGCCAACGCACCGTCCTATCGACTATAGCAACAAGCTGCTCTTCTACAAATCAATTATTTGTCCAATCCTCACTTATACAGGACCCGATTGGAGTAATACTTGCGACACCAATTTGCAAAAAATAAGTTCGGTGATGCCATTCTAAATGCCCAAGTGTTTGATTGGGCCCAAAAGTTTCTAACGGTATTAAGGCACAGCAAAAGGTATTTTGGGACTCGAATGATTGATTTTCTACATGACGATGAATGTGGCCTACTTGCCAGTTGCTATATGACGCTAAGGTGTCCTTCTTCTGCATGACAACTCGTGATAAATTCACCCAGTTATGCGGGGAGCACCCACCTTACAGTCCAGAATTGGCCCCACGTGACTACCGTATGTTTATAGAGGCGTTTGCAGGGCAACGATTTCAAGATAACGCTGCGGTCTAACAATACGTGCGCAACTGGTTTTCGGAGCAGCCGCCTTTTTTTCTTTCAAATCAAGAAGCTTCTTATCCGTTGGAAAAACATTATTTATAATGAAGGGAACTATGTACAAAAATAAGATACTCCATCTGTGTTTTATATATCACTAATAAATTTGTGCAGTAAAATTCCGGATTATACTTGTTTAGCGCCAAAAGCTTCTCAAGTGCTAAATCGGCCACTGACACCAGATCTGGAATGCACTTTGCAGATCAGAAGAGTTGACGAATTGTTTAGGATCGCTCAAAATATGAATTGATATGATGTTGTTTTTGCTATGTTACTAAGAAAAACAATTAAATTATAATCTTACATTCAATTCCATATGCTGCTTCTTTTGCAGATTGTAAGCCATTGGAATTATATCTCGACTTATGTATTGAAATGCTATTAATCTTTTTAAAAAGTATGAAAATTACTATTAACTGTTGAAGGTAATGTCTCAATGTATCCAAATTTTTCGATTAGAATAACCAATAGGAAGCTTTTTTATCTCTTAGAAATGTATGATCTGAGTTTGCTGAATTTGCAATGTGTCTTGCAATAACAAAGGTGTATCGAAGAAAACTTCGATTTACTGCGTCATCCATTATGCTAATCAGCGTGTTATTGAATTATGTCATTAGTGCAGTATGCTTTAAATGCAATAATTTGATTGATTAGTTTATAAATTAAATATTTGAAATTCATTTTCTTCCCTATTATTTATATTTTTGAAACCGTTTGACTATTAAATTGTTACTGCGCTGTCTGTGTTTTCCAAGTTTTTATAATCATGTCGATGCAGATTTATTGCGATGTAACAAAAATGCATTTTGACACTTGTAAATTGTCTTTCGGTCGTCAAATATCAATCAAAGAGAATCTAATTCAACTCTATACGAGACTTGTAAGGTTTAAATAAAAGCGCCTTTGTTAACTTTAAATGATCGTTTTGTATGTTTGACGATGTTTGATGTTCAAATATACAGCTCAAAATTTCCGGATTTTAGTGCTTTTGTACACGTTTACATCTGTAAATTTATAGAAGTCACATATTTCCATATCGCTTTAAATTTTTGTCGGTTAAATTCTTATTTACAGTATCAAAAATTGAAAATAGACTGGCGTATCGATATTGTCCATCCGTACGGTTGAGCATATTTGCATGCACACATCTGTACTGAAAACCGCGTTCGGCAAACACAAATGACTCGTTATTATATGATAATTTATGAACATATTTAATTAATTGTACCCATTTAAATAGTGCCTTTTTACAACTGCACATAAAAATGTCAGATTATTTACAAAAATAATTCTTATTCACCATTATTTGCCAGTTTATGAAAATACATACACAGTGAACTCCGCCGAGGCCGATTCGCGATGATCGGTATCGACTTGCTCGCAGACCAACGACTCTATGAATGTTTCGAAAGTATACTTTGCAAAAGTACAAGTGTGATGAATTTTAGGATATTAATGAAATTATACAATAGAAAATAATTGCTTGCAAATGTTTCATTTATTTATCTTAACTGTAATATAAAAGAAGTATAAAAGGGTATAAGATTTACCAATTGATCAATACATACCACGCATATCTCCACGCATCAATACAATACGACCGCATTTATACGATCGATAGTGAAGATAAAGAAAGGAAACTTGCAGAACAATTGTAGTCATTGAATATGTTTTAATATGAGAGAATCTCGAGATGACGACATTTTGAGAAAATCTAAATTAAAAAATGCAGCAAGACAGGCTGACGTGTGACCTAACGTCTGACATTCGATCGAGCATTTTCCATTTGTCCGTCGACGATCGTCCGTCCGAAGGAGACTTAAAATTCTAAATTAGCATATTAGACGTTTCTAATTTCAATGTGAAATAATATTGACGGCTATCGCCCGCGAAGTTCTTTCGTCTCGACGATGAGACAATTCATCCGAGAGAACCGCCGAAAGAATCAGTCGACGATGAGAATAAAAAACTAAGCGATATCACTTATGAAAGCTAACTGAGGAACATGAAAATATGCAAGTTCTAAGGAGCACTCTAGACAATAATTTATTTCATTTATAATACATCAGGCACATATATATATATTTATATATTAATGACGTCGGTAAACAGACTAACCGTTTAGATCAGAGCATTTTATCTTCGGCGCTGAGCTTACAGAACAGTGCAGACTTCGTTCAGTTTAAGAGCATGACTTGAGAGTTATTTTAAATTAATAAAATGTAAATATTTACAAAATTGTCATTGTTATTAAGATTTTTTTTAAAACGACCTTCTTTGATCTATACAATATTTGTGTTTTAATATAGAAAAAATATTCATAATGAGGAAGAGCAGGTTTTCACGACATGATGGATGTATGAATATTTTTTAAATTCGAATTGAATCGTTTATTGCGCGCGACTAGTGATAGTAGTCGCAAGGTTTCTTTGGATTGCTTTGCTTTTTATCAGCAGCGGCGGCCGCGGCGGCGCTGGAGGCGGCGCTGCCCCCCGAACCGCTGCCGGCGGCGGCAGCGGCGGCGGCGGAAGCGGCAGCGCTTCCGGAACCTTTACCATTGGAACCACTGGCAGCAGCCGCAGCAGCGGAAGCGGCGGAACTTCCGGAACCTTTACCGCCAGATCCGGCGGCGGCAGCAGCGGAAGCGGCGGAACTTCCGGAACCTTTACCGCCAGACCCGGCGGCGGCAGCAGCGGCAGCAGAAGCGGCAGCGCTTCCGGAACCGCTTGCGGCGGCTGCGGCGGAGGCCGCGGAGCTGGCGGAACCTCCGGATTCTCTTTTACGTTTATCTGACCCGCTGGCTGCGGCAGCGGCGGCGGAAGAGGCCGCGCTTCCGGAACCCCCACTGGCGGCCGCCGCGGCAGCTGATGATGCGGCGCTACCACTGCCGCCCGATCCGGCGGCGGCTGCCGCAGCCGCGGACGCGGCGGCACTTCCGGAACCGCCAGAGGAACCGCCCGCTGCCGCAGCAGACGCAGCGGAACTGGCGGACCCTCCGCTTCGCGGAGTGTTTCTTTTGCATTTACCCTTTGAACCGCCCGATTTATTGTTTGAAGAACTTGCGGCTGCCGCAGCCGAAGCGGCGGCGCTCCCGGAACCTCCACAACCGGATCCACCAGCGGCGGCCGCGGCCGCGGCCGCAGAAGCAGAGCCCTTACCGCCAGATCCTCCGGCGGCAGCAGCTGCCGCGGCAGCGGCGGCGCTGCCGGATCCTCCAGCGGCAGCCGCAGCTGCGGAAGCGGCGGCGCTTCCGGAGTTTCCAGTTTGCCTTTTGCATTTGTCCTTGGATCCACCGGATGCACTGGCTGCCGCTGCGGCGGCGGCTGAGGCGGCACTTCCTCCCGACTTGCCAGCAGCGGTTGCGGCGGCCGCGGCGGCAGCCGCGGAAGCGGAGCCGCTACCGCCGGATCTTCCGGCGGCAGCTGCGGCTGCGGCCGCGGCAGAAGCGGCGCCCCCGGATCCTCCGGCGGCTGCCGCAGCTGCGGATGCAGCGGCGCTTCCGGAGCTTCCAGAGTTTCTTTTGCATTTGTCCTTTGATCCACTGGCCGCAGCTGCAGCGGCGGCAGAGGCCGCGCTTCCCCCTGATCCGCCGGCGGCGGCTGCGGCAGCCGAAGCTGCAGCGCTCCCGGAGCCCCCGGCGGCGGCGGCTGCAGCGGCGGCCGCGGCCGAGCTACCTGAACCTCCGGCGGCGGCGGCGGCGGCGGCGGCCGCGGCTGCGCTTCCAGAACCCCCGGCCGCGGCAGACGACGCGGCCGCAGCGCTACCTCCGGACGATGATGGATATCCGCCTTGGTCGCTTGGTTTCTTTCCTACGCATCTTTTACATCTCGTATTATCGTTATGTCCGTGGTGATTTTCATTTCCACTGGATCCGCTCGCAGCGGAAGAGGCACCCGAAGCGCTACTTCCGCTTCCGTTGCCTCCGGAACCGCTTGCTGCTGCAGCGGCTGCTGCTGCTGAAGAACTTCCACTTCCCTTGCCACCGGAACCGCTCGCTGCCGCAGCGGCGGCCGCCGCTGAGGAGCTTCCGCTTCCGTTGCCTCCGGAACCGCTTGCTGCTGCAGCGGCTGCTGCTGCTGAAGAACTTCCACTTCCCTTGCCACCGGAACCGCTCGCTGCCGCAGCGGCGGCCGCCGCTGAGGAACTTCCGCTTCCCTTGCCTCCGGAACCACTAGCTGCAGCAGCGGCGGCTGCCGCTGAAGAGCTTCCGCTTCCCTTGCCTCCGGAACCACTAGCTGCAGCAGCGGCGGCTGCCGCTGAAGAGCTTCCGCTTCCCTTGCCTCCGGAACCACTGGCTGCAGCAGCGGCGGCTGCCGCTGAAGAGCTTCCGCTTCCTTTGCCTCCGGAACCACTAGCTGCAGCAGCGGCGGCTGCCGCTGAAGAGCTTCCGCTTCCCTTGCCTCCGGAACCACTGGCTGCAGCAGCGGCGGCTGCCGCTGAAGAGCTTCCGCTTCCTTTGCCTCCGGATCCACTGGCTGCAGCAGCGGCGGCTGCCGCTGAAGAGCTTCCGCTTCCCTTGCCTCCGGAACCACTGGCTGCAGCAGCGGCTGCTGCCGCTGAAGAGCTTCCACTTCCACCCTTTCCTCCCGAACCGGCGGCGGCCGCGGCGGCTGCTGCAGCTGCGCTACTACTTCCGGAACTTCCACTAGATCCGCTATTACAGGACCCCTCTGATCTTTTTGATTTTCCCGAGGAAGAGGCTGCTGCGGCGGCGGCCGCTGCAGCTGAGCTTCCACCGGAACCAGCGGCGGCGGCGGCGGCGGCGGCAGCAGAAGCGGCTCCCCCGCCGGATCCTCCGGAAGCGGCGGCGGCGGCGGCGGCTGCCGAAGCGGCACTTCCACCAGATCCTCCAGAACCTGCGGCTGCAGCTGCGGCGGCTGCCGAAGCGGCTCCTCCGCCTGATCCTCCCGAACCTGCAGCAGCAGCTGAAGCGGCAGCGGCCGCACTATCTGAATGGGATCTTTTACATTTTCCAGAATCGGAAGCAGCTGCGGCTGCGGCAGCGGCGGAAGCGGCTCCTCCTCCCGATCCACCTGATGCGGCAGCTGCGGCTGCAGCGGAGGCGGCAGCACCTCCCGATCCGCTCGAAGCGGCGGCTGCAGCAGCGGCCGCGGCAGCGCTTCCTCCTCCGGCGGCAGAAGCGGCGGCGGCGGCTGCTGCTGCTGCGGCAGCGCTATTTCTTCCTCTTCCACCAGACATGGCTGCCGCTGCGGCGGCGGCGGCTGCGGCCGAACCGCCACTACCGCCCGAAGCGGCAGAGGCTGCGGCCGAAGCGGCGCTACTACTTCCGTACTTTCCGGCGGCTGCTGCTGCGGCGGCGGCTGCCGCCGCTGCGCATCCTCCTCCGCTTCCTCCGCTCGAAGCGGCCGCGGCGGCGGCGGCAGCGGCAGCACTGCTGCCGCCGTATTTGCTCGAGGCGGCCGAAGCTGCAGCGGCGGCCGCGGCCGCGCTGCTCCTGCCGCCCGAGTTGGCGGCAGCCGCCGAAGCGGCGGCTGCGGCAGCTGATCCTCCTCCTCCCGCAGCGGCGGCGGCAGCGGCGGCTGCGGACGAAGAGCCACCGCCGCCCGATCCGCTCGCGGCAGCGGCTGCTGCGGCGGCGGCCGAGCTGCCGGAGCTATCGCCTTCACTGGATCGCTTCGTTTTCCTTCCACTTCCACCGTCGTCGAAGAAGTACGAATTCCATCCGTCGTCTTCGCCGCTATTATTTTCACATGAGCTTTCTTCCTGCGAGTCTTCGTAGCTCGGGTAACTTCTTACCGGGGATCCCTGCGCTACCTGTGGAAACAGAAAAAATATTAAAAAGAAAACCACACATGCGACACAATAAGGAATAGAGCCTCGTTTTATAAAACATTTTTTTCGTATAAATTTTGTTTTACGAAACACTCGTTCAAATTAAGTTATTAGTAAAGTTTGGCTTAAATGAATATAATATAGTTATATAGTATAAAAAGGTCTATTATTATTGAGTTTTACGTTTGGTGTACGTTTGGATTCTCTTCCACCATAGTAAGAATCGCCTTCCCATCCATCATATTCATTCGAATTGTATTCATTTGAACTGCGTCTATTTCTTTTATTAGTACCGCTCGATCCGTCGGCACTCATACCGGCAGTCGAATCACTTCCACCCGAACTCCCAGCAGCAGCTGCCGCCGCGGCTGCAGAATTCCCTCCTTCTGAATTCCCGCTGCCCGAACTTCCTGCGGCGGCTGCCCCGGCAGCACTACTTCCTCCCCATCCTCCCCATCCTCCCCAACCTCCCCAGCCTCCAGTCGCTGCGGCTGCAGAAGCTGAGGCAGCCGCGGCCCTGCTGTCCTTTGTGCTCCCAGCGGCGGCAGTCACAGCCGCAGCTGCGGCACTTCTGCTGCCCGAAGCGCCACTAGCATTCGAACTTCCGGCGGCAGCAGCTGCCGCTGATGCGGCGCTTGAGCCCCCTGAATTTCCTGCGGCAGCTGCCGCTGCTGCTGCGGCACTTCCGCCTCCCGAGCTTCCCGCGGCAGCTGACGCTGCTGCTGCTGCGCTTCCGCCTCCCGAACTTCCCGCGGCAGCTGCCGCCGCTGCTGCTGCGCTTGCGCCTCCCGAGCTTCCCGCGGCAGCCGCGGCTGCTGCTGCGGCGCTTCTGCCTCCGGAACTTCCCACGGCAGCTGAAGCTGCTGCTGCTGCGCTTGCGCCTCCCGAGCTTCCCGCGGCAGCCGCGGCTGCTGCTGCGGCGCTTCCGCCCCCGGAACTTCCCGCGGCAGCTGAAGCTGCTGCTGCTGCGCTTGCGCCTCCCGAACTTCCCGCGGCAGCTGCCGCCGCTGCTGCAGAGCTTCCTGCGGCAGCTGACCCCGCAGTAGTACTTCCTCCCCATCCTCCCCAACCTCCCCAGCCCCCAGTGGCTGCAGCTGCAGAAGCTGCCGACGCCGAAGCAGCTGTGGCCCTGCTGTTCCTTGTACCCCCGGCGGCGGCAGTCACAGCCGCAGCTGCGGCACTTCTGCTGTCCGAAGCGCCACTAGCACTCGAGCCTCCCGCGGCAGCTGCCGCTGCTGCTGCGGCACTTCCTCCTCCTCCGCTTCCCGCGGCAGCTGCCGCCGCAGATGCAGCGCTCGCGCCCCCTGAACTTCCTGCAGCAGCTGCCGCTGCTGCTGCTGCGCTTCCGCCACCCGAGCTTCCCGCGGCAGCTGACGCCGCTGCTGCAGCGCTTGCGCCTCCCGAGCTACCCGCGGCAGCCGCGGCTGCTGCTGCGGCGCTTCCGCCCCCGGAACTTCCCGCGGCAGCTGAAGCTGCTGCTGCTGCGCTTGCGCCTCCCGAGCTTCCCGCGGCAGCTGCCGCCGCTGCTGCAGAACTTCCTGCGGCAGCTGACCCCGCAGTAGTACTTCCTCCCCATCCTCCCCAACCTCCCCAGCTCCCAGTGCCTGCAGCTGCAGAAGCTGCCGACGCCGAAGCAGCTGTAGCCCTGCTGTTCCTTGCACCCCCGGCGGCTGCAGTCACAGCCGCAGCTGCGGCACTTCTGCTGCCCGAAGCGCCACTAGCACTCGAACTTCCCGCGGCAGCTGCCGCTGCTGCTGCGGCACTTCCACCTCCCGAACTTCCCGCGGTAGCTGCCGCTGCTGCTGCGGCACTGCCACCTCCCGAACTTCCCGCGGCAGCTGCCGCTGCTGCTGCGACATTTCCACCTCCTCCGCTTCCAGCGGCAGATGCTGCCGCTGCTGCTGCGGCACTTCCACCTCCTCCGCTTCCCGCGGTAGCTGCCGCTGCTGCTGCGGCACTTCCACCTCCCGAACTTCCCGCGGCAGCTGCCGCTGCTGCTGCGGCACTCCTCCTCCCGCTTCCAGCGGCAGATGCTGCGCGCCGCTGCGGCACTCCCTCCTCCGCTTCCAGCGGCAGATGCTGCCGCTGCTGCTGCGGCACTTCCACCTCCCGAACTTCCCGCGGTAGCTGCCGCTGCTGCTGCGGCACTTCCACCTCCCGAACTTCCCGCGGCAGCTGCCGCTGCTGCTGCGGCATTTCCACCTCCTCCGCTTCCAGCGGCAGATGCTGCCGCTGCTGCTGCGGCACTTCCACCTCCTCCGCTTCCAGCGGCAGATGCTGCCGCTGCTGCTGCGGCACTTCCACCTCCCGAACTTCCCGCGGCAGCTGCAGCTGCTGCTGCGGCACTCCCTCCTCCACCGCTTCCAGCGGCAGATGCTGCCGCCGCTGCTGCGGCACTCCCTCCTCCACCGCTTCCAGCGGCAGATGCTGCCGCTGCTGCTGCGGCACTTCCACCTCCCGAACTTCCCGCGGCAGCTGCAGCTGCTGCTGCGGCACTCCCTCCTCCACCGCTTCCAGCGGCAGATGCTGCCGCCGCTGCTGCGGCACTCCCTCCTCCACCGCTTCCAGTGGCAGATGCCCCCGCTGCTGCGCCACTTCCAGCAGGGCTTGCGGAACTCTCGGTATTCGACGCGCTCGCAGCGGACGAGGCGGCACCACTACTTCCCAAATCCTCGGGTGTATCTGAAGCTGATTTGTTTGCAGGTAAAATACGTTTCTCCTGTTCTTTTTTATCCATTCGATTGCTGTCATTACTGTGTTCCTTTTTGCTTTCAGACTCTTCGACTCCCGGTCGACTGTTTTTTTTGTCACCTTCGTGTGAATTATTTTCATGCCTGTCGGATGAATCGGAGGTACTTTTTAAGTCCCCTTTGATATCTTTCTCGGTCAGAGCGTTCGATTCGTCTGTGACTTTTTTCACATCGCCGATGATTATATCGCGTCCATTAGACGGGCTATCGTTATCGACTTCGTCGAATGCTGGCGATTCATTAGAGACGATATGAGCGTGATCTCTGATTGGTAATCCTTGTATTATCTGCAAAAGATGGAGGAAAGGAAGTGCCTTAACGAGCAATTAGGGTATCCATACGGACGAAATCTTTATAGAATTTGACCCCTCGAGACTTCCGCATGTGAAAGTTGACTTCCGATTGACAATTCAATTCATAGTATCGATAAATATCATTCTTTTTTCGCTGGAACGCTTGTCTTATTAATGATTCTGTGACCGGTCTGATTTGTGTCGTTCGCTTGTTTTCTGCCATTTTATTTGTCTCTGGGAAGCATAGCCGACCAAAAATTTTATGTGCACTATCATTTTTGTCGTTTGAATCTGATATTCAACAGGAGGGAAAATATTTGTAGTTCTTAATACATGGGTTATATAAGTGAGGCGTTTGTTTCTTCTAGTTGGGTGACATTGGACCCTTTCGGATATTATAAAAAGATCAATAGAAAATTAATAGCAGCAGCAATGCAATTTTATTGCTTGATTTCATTTTTTAAATACCATGGTTATATCCTGGGAGTTTAACTGTTAACTATCTAAGGGCTTTATATTCTCTGCAACGATGACTTAACAGTCTAGATGGAACTCAGACTTGGGTGTTAGGCATTAAGTTGTTAGTAAAATATTGAATGGAACATGACCTTTTTAACCTTTTGTCATCCGAATTAAATTCAAGAATAATGGTTTCGCATAGAGATTGCCTTTCTTTTAATTTGCGGCAAATGGAGTTGAAACAGGTTGGTTTTATATTTAAACATATCTTATTTTAATGCTATATATAATTATATTTGAAAGAATAATATTGATTTTAAATATTTTCATTATCACCTTTTGGAATTTCTTTTATTTTTAGATATATGCTAAGCTTTGCTGAAATATTGCAGAATGCATTGAATTATCATTTGAAGTGCAACTTAACATAACATCGATCAATATTGTTATCATTTTATTTTTAGATCAAATCAAAGGGTTAAGTGAGTCAAATTCTAATTTTAAAATGTTAATTACTATAAGTATGCCAAAATATTTACATACGTACGTTATGTATATATTTTGCTATAAAAATGAATGTACCGGATGAAACGTGACACACACCCCTTTAAAACTTATTTTTGGTCTTGGTCATTGGAAAATGTTTTTTTTAGCAAAATGCACCCGATATTTGATTTACGCGCTATTTTTAAAGCGCTAATTGATAACGATTTTAATTCCAGAAAGCAATTTAAGTTGCTTAAGGGTATAATAAAATATCCAAGAGAAAATACTATTCCTACAAGGAACGACGAATTTTCTCATATTATTTTTATAGTGAAGCATGAGATGAGAAAATCATCGAAAAAGCTTCAGTTAGCATGGTTTATACCCTTAAGAACGTTGCCAAACCAAAAATTAAGCGATGTATGTAGAAATATGCTCTATTTTTAGGAAGGACATAGTTATTTTGACCTATTTTTGAACGCTTTGGAAATGAACAGCGAACGTTAAAAACAATATAACAGCGAAAATAATACTAGATCACACAAGTTTCACCAGGTCAAGTGTTATCAATTTTACTCTACTGAAGCTATCACCCCGCATAGATAATATTGTTTATAATGCGTAGGAACCACCCGAAGCTTTACAAGACTGAAAAGTGTCAAATCTTACGAGCAAATAGATTAAAGTAAATAGAAAAAAGGCAAGGCAGCGATAATAATATAACAAATATACGATTCGTTTTTATTTGAAAGAAAAGCCCACTGATAGTTTTGAGCGATTAATAGCCATAACAGAGTGAGCATAACAGGGCCTTTATTCTTAGACAAGCAGTAAACCTCTTATATTTCAATAAGAATCAAAAGCGGCGCACAAATAATAATTTTGGCTTAATTTCGACGCTGGCATTTATCAGACTCTGTCGTCTTCCCCATTTGGAATGTTTAAAACTAAGATGTCTCTAGAACTAATCATCCAGTTGAGGTTCGAAATAAAAGTTTCAATAAACATTTTTAGATATCTTGCACTGAGTCGATTAGAGCGAACTGGGAGGTCATGGACATGGCGATCGTTAGCATCGTCCTTCATCGCCGTCGAGTCACTTAGCGCTTAGCATAGATACCACCGAATATTATGCCCAAATAGCAGCAGATCTGTCAGAATCATTCGAAATTTTCCTTAGATTTTCGATCTGATCAATATCAATAATCAAGACTATCTTATGCGGCTGTGTGAGTCACGTATATATAGGATATTCTTTAAACAATAATGGGAATATTTCAGAAGCAATTCTTCAATGAAGTTGGAAACGTTATGGAAGCGTATGACATATTCATCAGCAGGCTCAGTACCATCATCCAAACAAAGGCTTATCACAAAAAATATTTACACATTTACTTTTAATTGTGTTATTTTAAATTCAAAATATAAAAAATCGACAGAATTTTTGCGGTTTAAATGGTAACACTTGATCTGGCGATTTTTTTTAAATAGATGATTTCACAATAACGAACCGCATGATTTGGATAGAGCTTCATGTCTTTATTTTTGGATAGTGATATAAGCACATCATGACGTGTATGTTTTCTTATGGTTATGGATATGAATCAATCAATTTGTTCGAAGTTCAAATTCAAGAAGTTTCTATGCTGGTGGTAAATGAATAAAGAAGAAGAGAAAAGCAGTTGAATTTGCTTTATGCTTCGATATAAAGCGCATTCGAAAGCGAAAATCTTTTGAAGCAGAAAAAGGTAACGTCCAAATAAGCTGATGTGTTGAAGAGTTGTTTCGTTTTTAATTGTTTTAATTGCTATAACGATGCTTGCGATTATGCATTTTTCGCGTATTCAATTCAGATCTAAGAAATGCACTTTTAAGTCATGCTGCCCATTAATGCTAGCGATCATCGAAATGTTTTTGATCCGAGCTTGAATAGCTTTAGTCTAATTTTAGATGGAGTGAATGATGCCGAAAGAAATCAAAAGTCATACCTGGGTCCATAAGAAGAGAAACAGGAATAAGAAACTAAATTTGACCCACATTTTGCTGGTCATTCAAACACAGCTTAGGGGTCGATATCAAATTTCGTCTGATCTTTTGAACATCTGTAGATGGCTATTTATCGATATGGACGACTCATGTAAATGTTGATCATCGAACAGTTTGCCGTAGATCAATTTGGCATTGATTGATTGCCTTTGTTAGACTCAAATATTGACGTTGTTGTAACATGTGCTATTCTGAATTTACCCAGCAAACAAAATATGTTTTTTGTAAAGATGTCGGTGACGTAGCCTTTCGCTTGAAGGTACAACATTTTTGGTGGTGATTGTTGAAAATGATTGGTCATAAATGAAATATGTTTGATTAGGTGAAAACCTCGAGCTCCCGCAACATGTGTTTCGATCCAGGGGGATGATGAACCCCTAAAATGTATTCGCCTGCGTGTAGAGAACGAATGACGATGATATGAACTCTCGTTGATCATAATCATGAATGCGATGAAAATGTTTTCAATCGAGTGTGTTTTTGCTCACGTTTCTTCCACATCTTTTCGACCTGAATTTTCACCTGTGTTTTTTCAGCAGGTGATTTTTCTTACACTTGTTACTTTCGTGATTTCGATAAAATATATTATTTCGAAATTCAGTACAATTATAATGTGTATGTTGCGCTAATTTATTGCTTCGTATTCTTCCTGTGCTGAAAATATGCATGGAATTCAGCTTATTGTTAAAAAATATTATTAAAGCAATCTCCGCGGAAGAAAGAGGAGTCATCATACGTATGATGATTCGAAGTTTTCCAGTTCAAGGATACAAATAAGGTGACAGAATAACACATAAAATGACCTGTAACTTAATGTGTATTTTAGAATGTTTCATTAATTTTACAATACCATCGAAAAAATGCAATTCTTCGAGTCATTAAAATTTTCCCCCAAAAATAATAATAGTTAAATAAGAATTAATATTAATAATATCAATCCTTATTCCTAATATCCTGGATTCTTATTGTAATGATTATTTTTAAATTCAAGGTTGTGATGATTGATTCGATCCAGGCTTTGCCTGATTTCCTGGAGATATCTATGAGTGACTGGATTTTTAGCAAGAACTAAAATACAATTTATGTATCATTTTTACCTTTATAAGAGCAGCTTACAGCCAGTACAAAGATAATAATTACACAGTTGTAAATAAGGCATTCAAAAGACTCTTCGAGCAACAAGAATTAACCAAGAAATAAGAGCTTGCTAAATAAGAAATAAATTAAAAAAAGAAAATTCTACATATGTTCAAGAATTTCTTACATTCAAACTCGTCTTATCGTTATCCAAGAAGCAAAAGATACGTCATAAATTTATTTACGTCCATAAAAATGTCTTGCTCAGAAAGTCGAAAGACCTTAACTTGGTCTTTCAACGATATATTTCATATCGAATATCGATATGACGCACCAAATACGTAGCATGGTTAGGGAAAGGTTAAGGGTATCATAGTCTATAATTTTGAAAAATCAATGTTTCTTTGGATATTTTCAAAGTTTGAACCTTTAAGAATATGTGATCCAAAGGAATTTCCAAAATTCCAATTATTTACATAATTAGAGCTATTTAAGTGACGCAGCAATTAAGTTTATCTTAACTTTGATCAAATATTTAAACGAGTTTTTTCAACATGATTGACATGATATCTCAAAGTCTAATCAACAGATTTGCTTCAAATTGGCTACAAATCTTCTCTATATAACCCTTTGCCGCTCCTACCAGATTTACGTCAAAAAAATTTTTTTTAACTATTTAAAACAAATTAAAACTGAAAAAATAAGGGCGAAAAATCACCAAACTCCCATAATGCATATTTTTGTGGCCCAGTCAATAAAATGAATACAATACTAAAAAAAGTGTGATATTACTCACCATACATATTGTATTTATACATCAACAAGTAATCTATGCACATGGTAAATGTATTGTCATATGTCAAAAAAGTCATCAATTTCATTAAATCTCGCGGTTTAAATCAGCGAAAATTCTCCGCTCTCTTAAGTGATTTAGAATGCGAATATTCCGGTCTATCTTAGTATCCTGGGGTACTTTGATTATCTTACTACAAGATTCTCAAACGATTCTGGGGTTCAAACGAAGAAGTTTGGCAGTTTTTAATAATTCAAAATTAAGATACAAGCTTGCTTTCTGATCCAATATGGTTGCAAGATTTATCCTTGATGGTTGATAGAACTAAATTTATCACTGCAAGTAAAAAATCAGATTAAGGCATTCAGATGCAGGACGTGTCAGGAAGATAACATTAAATTGTCCTTTGTTATTCCTGTACCAGTGGCGGATTTATTTCTAGGCATCAGTTGAAAAATTTTTCCATGTTAACCCTTGAATTTTACGGCTCTAAATGACTGTCGAAAATGGAAATATTTCGTATTTCATTGGATTTTTTAACCCAAAGAGAACAAGGATTCCCGATTCTACTTTAGATGGCATGTGTATTTTAATTGAATATCCGATATATCGACGATCCCCATAGGCTACTAGAGAAAGGATTTATTATGTGGTAATTTCCCATTTGCCTTCCACACACAGTAAAGTAAGTATAGGATTATTTGGATATTTGGATAGGAATTATAATTCATGAAGGAGAGGAGAGAATCTATGATTGAGTAGCGATATCATCATTATTTTAAATGATAATTTAATTTCCGATCTTCCAAATTTGTCGGTATGGTGAAAAAAAATTCCACACTCAGCGTTTGAACCCGAATCTTTACAGTGAGAGTCCAGAATATAAACCACTATAGGCTAATGTCCCTACCATTTGACAGTTCTTCATAAAATTGTATCCAGCTAGACTAATAGATTCGACATACGCCACTATAGACTCAACTGAATTCATTGAATTTTTAAAACGTGAGTTATCTATTTTTTAACACTTCTCTTGCACTCATTTGAATGTCCGGACCTTGCTACTATTTTCTTTGATGTAGTGCCCTGTTTTATAAGATTTTTATATTAAAATCCTGCGATTAAATTATGGAAGAATTATAACGGCAAGTAAAGAAATTTTTCGTAATTGAACGTAATTTAATAAATTGATTATCAAAATCTTCAAATATAAGCTTCTTAAAAGAGCCAGCTTTATTAGGTATTAACTTTATGAACAAATATTTTTTGATAGGACCTATTTTTGTTATTAAGTTATTAAGTCAGCGAAAAGTTTAAAACATCTTCTAAATATATTTATATGGCAAATTTGTCATGCATATCGGCGTGTTAATTATATTTACGCTATAATTGAACACATCGCGTAAAATTATCCCAAAAATTAAATATATATTTTTTTTCGTTTTACTATTGTTCCTTCTAAGTATTGTTAATATTGATAATGATATGTATTTATTAATTTGTTGTAAACATTGTATAAAGCTTATTTTCATTGCGTTCCCACGGAAAAAAATGACAGACAAAGAATTACGTATTTAGACTTATCCATTCTCAATTTATTTAGAGATTGTGCTTCATAATTTTCTTGTTCTTCTTGATCCCATCATTAAGGCTCATTCCAAATTCAAGCCCGAATGTCTGAAGAGCTGAAGATTTTCTGCGAAACCTGGAACGATGCAATTTATTCAGACTTCTCTAAATAATTACTTCTATTGCTCATTCATTGAAGAGCTCTTCAATGAACACATAAATTTAAATATATTTTCAGGTAAACTTTTTTTTTAGGTTTTAACATTTGTGTACATACCCTGCTCTGACCTGTGAGCCTATATTTGTATAAGTGTTTTGTAATTACACTTTGTAAATATAGGGTGTATGGATATGTCTTGTAGCACGAATGATGTATTCAAATTTCCATTTATTCCTCTACTTGCCAATATACTTTTTGAGGTCGTCAAAAATGTGGTTTCCACATGGTCTGCAATTAGCATCACAATCAATCATTTGATTTTATTGCTATATTCATGAAAAGTCCTCGAGAATCCTAACGTTTTTAAAGGGACGATCAAACGTCATAATCGGTAATCGGCGATCAATTGCATAAATAAATTATTTCCACGATTTATAAGATGAACATTTTTTGGGAATCACAATCGATAGGCCAATCTCCCTTGGAATCAATTTTCATAAGGCTATGACACATAAAATGCAGTAAATATTGATGATTCTTGGGGCTGAAGTGGAATGAAGGTAACAAAGGGCGTTTTTGCTTCCATCTCGTTTGAATGTACGAATGATTTTTAAACAATCAGCCAGATTCGATTCGATTCGAGTCAACCGGTTCGATAAATAATCAGTCAATACTTGAATGTAACTAAAATGCAAGGTCTGCCGAAAACATCGCTGCTGTGTGTGAGTGTGTACGGAAAAACCCGAGGCACTCAATTTCTCATCGTTTACAAGAACAAGGTCTTTCTGTGACTTTAACTTGCCGAATTTTGCATCAGGAATGCATCTATCTAACGAAAAATCTAACTAAGCCAGAAACCTAAAGTAAACAACCAGCAATAAAAATTTGGTCCAAATTTCGCCAAAAAAAAATCATCTTTAGAGACAATTTTTGGATGAACAGATGTGTAAACAAGCAAAATTGTCGGTTTTGGGACGATACTAATATATACGAGATACACCAACACCAAATTCATCCCGAGAAAGCCACTATTTGGTGCGGATTTTGGTCTGGTGGAATCGTCAGTCCGTACTTCTTCCAAAACGAAACCTGACATTGCCATAACCATCAACGACGAGCGCTACAGATCGATCATAAGCAACTTATTGTGGCCTAAACTGGATGATATAGACATCGACGACATGTGGTTCAAACAGGATGGCACGATGGACTACACAGCGCATGCCACGATGGACATTCTGCACGAGCGATTTGAGGACATGGCTATCTCGCGCGGTGTCGACTTGAACTGGCCACTGAAATCGTGCGATTTAATGCGTTTGGGATAAGTCTATGCATATAAATCGCAAACAATTGGCCATCGAAAATTGGACTTCCCGAATACGTGCCACCAAGCAGAGCCGCGGCGGATAATGTCTTAAAAGTCGAAAGAGCTTGTCTGCGTGAATTAAAAAAATAGCAGATTTCAACTCGAGATACTCCCATGTTTTTATATTAGTCATGTTCTTTCAATGGTTATTACAATATTTGGTATGCCTATTGTGACGTGCTGTAAAGTCGTTGATTAAGTCTACGGACTTCAGACAATCGTCAGGATTAATGATTGTCTCATGTTCATAAATAATGACATTCGACATGTGTTTATGGAAAACGGAATATATTCAAATATACATAGCTCATGCTTTGAAAATTCAATGGATTCCGTAGAGTATGTTGTGGCGAATGACGAATCTATTGTATATGGATATAATTTTATAAAAAACTACCGAATGGTAGGAACATTAGGGATTGATAGGAACAGACTGATTAAGATTTAATGCTAGGTACTGGACAGGCGCCATTAAATTAAATGAAAAGGTTTCTAGGCAAATCTATATCTATCTTCTTAAGATGAGGTATAGGAGAATGATCTTTCACGTGTTATTAAATTAGGATAGCATTATTCGAACGGTAATATTTAGATAGGACATGATCTATGAGTGAATAGCGTAATTATCATTATTTTAAAATGATATTTTAGTAACTGTTGCTAATTCTGTTGTGTATGATTTAATTAATCGCTTCAGCGTGTTTTGTTCGGATTTAAGAGGAAATTAGGGTAAATTGTATCGCTTATATTAGTATTTCCGATCTCCCAAAATTTATCCACAATTTGGATTTGAACCTGAACTTTTAAAGTCCTCTTGATTGTAGTAATTTTGCAAAGGCGTTGGCGTTTACGTATAGAATATCAGAAAGATATAAGTTGAATCTCCATTTTGAAAGAAATTGTATTGTGAAAACCCAAACCAAAATAATCTAAATGTTGGGACCCTAACATAACATAATTTTTGCATTGAGCTGACATCTCTTGTTGAAACAAAATATTATCATATCAACGGTACACTGATCAGTTGAATTAATTATCAGCGAAAGTGTTACATTTTTACCAATAGATGTCTACTAAATCAGAGCTGTCAAACTCGCGGCCCACAACAAATATAATATATTAGATTGTCCCGTTAGGAATGTCGTTTTTTTCATACTTACTTTTTGACCATCAGTTGTGTTTTTTGTGATTTTTTTTAAACTGCGTTTCAAGACGGTGGATTTTGTATCGAACAAAAAATTTACACGAAATTGCATTCTGTACGAATATTTTCAAAAAATTAATGCAACAACTGCAACTAAATATATTTGTGATACATTCGGAGAATCTCTGACTGTTTGTCAATGTCTTAGATGCTTTAAACAATTAAAAAGTAAACATTTTAGTTTAGGAAATAAGATCCGAAGTGGGAGAAAGGTTAAAGTGGATATCGATATCCTGTGTGCTGAAATTAAATCAAATCTAACATAGATCATACGAGAATTAACAGACAAGAGAGCAGACAAATTAGCAGAGTAGAGCGCGCAAGTACGTGTCATGATTTAATCGATAAAGAGAAGAAACAACCATTTTTACACTATCTTGCGACTGAAGATGAAAATTGGATGTTGTACTCAAATCAAAAACGCAGAGAATAATGGCTTTCAAAGGGGCAGGTAAAGAAAACAAACCCTCGACCGAACAGCAAAAAATCTCTTTTAAATGTATATTGGGACTCCAAAAGAATAATCTATCACGAAGTCTTTCCATATGGACAAACCATAACAAGAAAGCTTTATTGTTCACAATTAGAACGTTTAAAAGTGGTGTGGAGTACAAACCGAGTGTTGGTATAGTGGCTTAGATCCTGGACTCTTGTTGTAAAGGCTCGGGTTCAAAACCAGATTGTGGAAAAAAATTTCACCGTACCAACAAATTTGGGATACCGGAAATATTAATATTTCTAATTGATCGTCTCTATCCAGGATTAGAAAAAGTAAACGCTGAATAAAGTCGTGCAGGGACGTCCATTTTTGCTGTAAAGGAAAAATATTAAAAATTCTGCTTATATTTGGGTGTCCCATAAGTTTCTTTCGTTTTCTTATTAAGAAAAAAAAATAAACAATAATTTGTATTACATCAAAGTGTATTGAATAATATATGATCCATTCTGTTTTATTACTTTTCTCCATCTCTCCGGAAGCCTCATAATGCCTTCTTTTGTTTCCCACAAATTTCCCAGGTTTGTTGGCAAAATATTGATCAAGGTACATTTTTATATTATTTTTCGAATTAAGTTTTTACCACGTAAAGCATATTTCAATGAAAGAAATAAATAATAATCTGAAGGGGCAATGTCCGGAGAGTATGAAGGATGAGGTAAAACATCCCAGTCAAATGATAATAATTTATTTCTGACGAGCAAAGACACATGAGGCCTGGCGTTATCGGGATGAAAAACAACGCCTCGTCTGTTCGCTAATTCTGGCCGTTTACTGGCAATTGCATCCTTTAGATTGTCTAGTTGTAAACAATATTTTGTTGAATTGATCGTTTCACCTTGCTGAAGTAGTTCATAATAAATTACCCCCTTCCAGTCCCACTAAATGCATAGCAAAACTTTTTTTGGATGTAGGCCAGGTTTAGCTACAGTTAAAGCTTCTGTACCCTTGGTCTGAGACCGTTTACGTTGGATATTCTCATAGAGTATCCAATTTTCATCTCCAATGACAAGTCTCTTCAAAAAAGGTTGGCTATTATGTCGTTGGAGAAGAAGATCGCATGTTGAAATACGCTGAAGTTTATTTGAGACAGTCAGTTCATGAGGAAGCCACACATCTGAACGATTAATGTAGCCCAATTTTGTCAGATGATTATGGACGGATGTTCGTGGAATTTCTAACTTGTTAGCTATTTCGCGAAGAGTATATCGCGGGTTTTCTTCAACCATGGCTATGTTTAGATCCGAAATTCATTTGCGAAATAAACTTATGGGACAACCTAATATTTTGTTGACAAAATATGATGATTACAATGAATTGATAAGGTAAAAAAATAAAAGAATTCAAGTTGGTATTGAAAAAACAACAATTAATGTTTACTAAAGTGTTGGAAGAAAGTGAAGCATTTTGCAGATATTTATCGGTCAAATTTGAAAACACACGAAGTTTCGCATTTGAAATAATTTCCATGTTTGGAAGTATTTATCGATGCGCGTCAAGTTTTGAAAATAATCACTGCTAGCACTGTATTGCCGCTGAAGTAGAAATGATAGTAGCAGAGAAGAGATGCAGGAAGTGTCAGGAAGAAAACATTAAATTATCCTTTTTTATTACTGTACCAGTGGCAGTTTTACTTGTAGGCGCAGAAGACGTGCGCTTTGGTACCGCGTAATTCAAAGGATCTAAGAAAGTAATCAAGTGGCTCATATTTTCTTCCTTTATAATACACGATATCCTTTTGTGCGGCATGTAGAAATCGCGGTTGAAATATCATCAATTGAAAAATTTGGTATTTTCCATGTTGACCCTGGAATTTGACAGCTCTGCACTAAATGACTGTCTTCTAAATATTACGTAAAAATATAGATTCAATGCATTTTTTTTAAATTGAAGATATTAATTTCATATTTCAAATATCAAAATATTGATATCCTTATCCGGTTGCAATAATAGTCTTATTATTAAAATTTGTTCTTCTCAGAAATCTAAAATCTTTCACGTGTTCTTCTCAGAAATGTAATTAACAAAATGATATCCCTTTTTACGTTATATCAATGCCATTTTTCTTATGTTAATTATGTGTTTTTCAACACCACCAAAATTTTATAAAGTGGTATCTCTTTGTGGGGGAAAAGTTCAAATCAATGATGGGATGTGACTGTAAGTTCATTGTGCTAGTGTAGTTTTGAAATTTAAGGATCAACAAAATGAAATAATAAATTTCATTTATTTATAATATTTTTTACTGCAATTTAACTAAATATAATACTAATATCGACATCATCAGTAAACATAAAATTAAAATAAAATACAATAAGTAAAAAAATGTTATCACATTTGTCGAAATGAGACCGAATAAAAAAGAGTGTTTAAGGAAAGCATCAAATTTTTATTAGAAAAATAAAATAAAATAATGAAAGCAAACAGTTTGATAGAAAATCATCATAGCGCGTGTATAGACAACGTCCAAGAATTGAATGCTCTACGCGCCGAATGATTTTTTTGAACTATTTACAGATCGATGTTGGTTTTTGCATAAAACGCGAAACACAAAAAGCACTTATCCAAATTGATTTATTTACAAATGAGAATCCGAATACTGGAAATCAACCAAAAATATAAAAGGGGGAGAGGACAGTGAAAAATTTCTACCTGATAAACAAAAAAAATAAATAAATACTATTTTAAGCCCATGCACCAAATTGGATGTAAACATATTTTGAGAATTAAAGATTAACTCTTCATCTCCATTTTGCCGTATGACTTCTAATGTTACCTGCAAAGAGATTTCGAATATTATATAAAGGCATTGACTAAAAGGAGTTTTAAACATTTAACGGAGGTTAGACTTACATTTAATCGTCGCATTCATCGAGCTTCATATAATCATTTTTGAAGTTGTTGGCGAAGTTAGAAGCGCTGGATTCGCTGAACGAACTGGCGCTGGATTGGCTGAAGGAGCTAGCTGCGCTGCTTGAAGACGAAGCTGAGCTACCAGAGCTAGATCCCGCCTTGCTGCCAGATCCGCTCTTTGATGAACTTCCGGAGGTAGAGCTCGTGGAACTGCCGGAGCTTGAGCTTGACGAACTTCCTGAACTGCTGCTGGAAGTGCTTCCAGAGGAAGACTTTGTCGAACTACCGGAAGAGCTCTTCGAGCTACTACCAGAGCTTGATCCCGATGAGCTACCTGAGCTTGAACTTGCTGAACTTCCGGAACTTGCTCCTGAAGAACTTCCTGCGCTAGATCCCGATGAGCTTCCTGAACTTGCTCCTGAAGAGCTTCCAGATTTAGATCCCGAGCATGATCCCGCTGAGCTTCCTGAGCTAGATCCCGATGAGCTTCCTGCGCTAGATCCCGATGAGCTTCCTCCTGAAGAGCTTCCGGAACTTGCTCCTGAAGAACTTCCTGAGCTAGATCCCGATGAGCTTCCTGAGCTAGATCCCGATGAGCTACCTGAGCTAGATCCCGATGAGCTTCCTGAGCTAGATCCCGATGAGCTACCTGAGCTAGATCCCGATGAGCTTCCTGAGCTAGATCCCGATGAGCTTCCTGAGCTAGATCCCGATGAGCTTCCAGATTTAGATCCCGAGCATGATCCCGATGAACTTCCAGAGCTTGATCCTGATGAGCTTCCTCCTGAAGAGCTTCCGGAACTTGCTCCTGATGAGCTTCCTGAGCTAGATCCTGATGAGCTTCCTCCTGAAGAGCTCCGGAACTTGCTCCTGATGAGCTTCCTGAGCTAGATCCCGATGAGCTTCCTGAGCTAGATCCTGATGAGCTTCCTGAGCTAGATCCCGATGAGCTTCCTGAGCTAGATCCCGATGAGCTTCCAGATTTAGATCCCGAGCATGATCCCGATGAGCTTCCTGAGCTTGATCCTGATGAGCTTCCTGAGCTAGATCCTGATGAGCTTCCTCCTGAAGAGCTTCCGGAACTTGCTCCTGATGAGCTTCCTGAGCTAGATCCTGATGAGCTTCCTCCTGAAGAGCTTCCGGAACTTGCTCCTGATGAGCTTCCTGAGCTAGATCCCGATGAGCTTCCTGAGCTAGATCCCGATGAGCTTCCTGAGCTAGATCCCGATGAGCTTCCTGAGCTAGATCCCGATGAGCTTCCTGAGCTAGATCCCGATGAGCTTCCTGAGCTAGATCCCGATGAGCTTCCTGAGCTAGATCCCGACGAGCTTCCAGATTTAGATCCCGAGCATGATCCCGATGTACTTCCAGAGCTTGATCCTGATGAGCTTCCTCCTGAAGAGCTTCCGGAACTTGCTCCTGATGAGCTTCCTGAGCTAGATCCTGATGAGCTTCCTCCTGAAGAGCTTCCGGAACTTGCTCCTGATGAGCTTCCTGAACTAGATCCTGATGAGCTTCCTCCTGAAGAGCTTCCGGAACTTGCTCCTGATGAGCTTCCTGAACTAGATCCTGATGAGCTTCCTCCTGAAGAGCTTCCGGAACTTGCTCCTGATGAGCTTCCTGAGCTAGATCCCGATGAGCTTCCTGAGCTAGATCCCGATGAGCTTCCTGAGCTAGATCCCGATGAGCTTCCTGAGCTAGATCCCGATGAGCTTCCTGAGCTTGATCCCGATGAGCTTCCAGATTTAGATCCCGAGCATGATCCCGATGAACTTCCAGAGCTTGATCCTGATGAGCTTCCTCCTGAAGAGCTTCCGGAACTTGCTCCTGATGAGCTTCCTGAGCTAGATCCTGATGAGCTTCCTCCTGAAGAGCTTCCGGAACTTGCTCCTGATGAGCTTCCTGAGCTAGATCCCGATGAGCTTCCTGAGCTAGATCCCGATGAGCTTCCTGAGCTAGATCCCGATGAGCTTCCTGAGCTAGATCCCGATGAGCTTCCTGAGCTAGATCCCGATGAGCTTCCTGAGCTAGATCCCGATGAGCTTCCTGAGCTAGATCCCGATGAGCTTCCAGATTTAGTTCCCGAGCATGATCCCGATGAGCTTCCTGAGCTAGATCCTGATGAGCTTCCTCCTGAAGAGCTTCCGGAACTTGCTCCTGATGAGCTTCCTGAGCTAGATCCTGATGAGCTTCCTCCTGATGAGCTTCCTGAGCTAGATCCCGATGAGCTTCCTGAGCTAGATCCCGATGAGCTTCCTGAGCTAGATCCCGATGAGCTTCCTGAGCTAGATCCCGATGAGCTTCCTGCGCTAGATCCCGATGAGCTTCCTGAGCTAGATCCCGATGAGCTTCCTGAGCTAGATCCCGATGAGTTTCCAGATTTAGTTCCCGAGCATGATCCCGATGAGCTTCCTGAGCTAGATCCCGATGAGCTTCCTCCTGAAGAGCTTCCGGAACTTGCTCCTGATGAGCTTCCTGAGCTAGATCCTGATGAGCTTCCTCCTGAAGAGCTTCCGGAACTTGCTCCTGATGAGCTTCCTGAGCTAGATCCCGATGAGCTTCCTGAGCTAGATCCCGATGAGCTTCCTGAGCTAGATCCCGATGAGCTTCCTGAGCTAGATCCCGATGAGCTTCCAGATTTAGATCCCGAGCATGATCCCGATGAGCTTCCTGAGCTTGATCCCGATGAACTTCCAGAGCTTGATCCTGATGAGCTTCCTCCTGAAGAGCTTCCGGAACTTGCTCCAGATGAGCTTCCTGAGCTAGATCCTGATGAGCTTCCTCCTGATGAGCTTCCTGAGCTAGATCCCGATGAGCTTCCTGAGCTAGATCCCGATGAGCTTCCTGAGCTAGATCCTGATGAGCTTCCTGAGCTAGATCCCGATGAGCTTCCTGAGCTAGATCCCGATGAGCTTCCTGAGCTAGATCCCGATGAGCTTCCTGAGCTAGATCCCGATGAGCTTCCTGAGCTAGATCCCGATGAGCTTCCTGAGCTAGATCCGGATGAGCTTGATGAGCTGGCTCCAGATGAGCTTCCTGAGCTAGATCCTGATCCAGTTGTTACTTTTTTTCCTCCGCAGGTGGATCGTTTGCATTTCTTTTCGTTGCTTCCACTATTACTATTTGATCCAGAGCCTTTTTTTCCGCCGCATCTTTTGCCTCCTTCACCGCTTCCAGAACCTGAACCGGATCCTCTGCGCCCCTTTTTGCCTCCTTCACCGCTTCCAGAACCTGAACCGGATCCTCTGCGCCCCTTTTTGCCTCCACATTTACGTTTTCCTTCACCACTTCCTGATCCAGATCCAGATTTTGATCCGTTTTTGCGACCTCGTCTCTTTTTCTTGCCTCCTTCTCCACTTCCGGAGCCTGATCCACGACGACCATGACCTTCTGAGCTACCAGAACCAGATCCAGAACCAGATCCAGAACCAGACCCAGATCCACGACGACCTACTGTTCCGCATGTTCTTTGGACTCCGTTTGATGATTCGGAATTGTTTTCTTGATTGATGGTAATAAGCTTTCCACCGCAAGATCTCTTTGATTTCTCACCAGATCCAGAGTTTTTCCCTCCGCGGCCACAACCTCCACGACGTTTTCCTTCACCGCTTCCTGAATTTCCTTCACCGCTTCCAGATCCGTGTCCTCCTCTATTTCTGCGACCTTCTCCACTGCCAGATCCGCGTCCTTTCCCTCCTCTATTTCCACCGCCTTCTCCACTTCCGGAGCCTGATCCACTACCTCCACCACCACCTCTTTTTTTACCACCGCATTTCTTTTTACCACCACCTCCACCTCCTCCGGCGTTGCTTCCAGCTGAGCTTGCAGCCCCACTACTAGCTGAGCTTCCTGCGCCGCTACCAGCTGAGCTTCCAGCAGCACTGCCGGCAGAGCTTCCAGCACCACTACCTGCTGAGCTTCCGGAACCACTACTGGCAGAGCTTCCGGCACCACTGCTGACAGAGCTACCGGCACCACTGCTGGCTGAGCTTCCGGCACCACTGCTAGCTGAGCTTCCGGAACCACTGCTGGCTGAGCTACCGGCACCGCTGCTTGACGAGCTTCCTCCTCCAGATTTAGAGGCTGTAGTACTCGAGCTGCTTGAGCTGCTGGCACTGCTTGCACTTTGATTGCTTGCACTGCTCTGGCTACTTGAACTGCTTTGGCTACTGGAGCCAGAAGAGCTGCCACATCCGCTCTTGCTGCCAGAAGCGCTTTGTGAGGTACTTGCACTTTGGCTACTACTTGCACTGTTTGCGCTTTGGCTGCTAGAGCTGCTCTGGCTACTGCTTTGGCTGGAGGAACCACTGCTTCCACTGCCAGATCCGCTCTTACTAGCAGAGCTGCTTTGGGAACTGCTTTGTGAGCTGCTTTGAGTATTACTAGCCGAAGAACTACTACTACTAGAGCTACTACTGGTAGAACTACTAGCAGTTCCGGTTTTACTTACTCCACCATCACAGGCTGGTTTTGGTGCAATGGAACATCCATTAATCACCTAAAATTTAAATTTAAGAATTAATGATAAAAGACACAAAAAAAAACATTGAAAAATATGTACAAGTGCCTTTTGATGCTTTAAAAAGTATTCTCTTCCAACGTAAAACACTTTTCTTTTTAAATAATGAGAAGAATGAGTATTATTTGAGCACTTAAAAAAACATTTTTAGTTGGGCTTGCTAAACAGCAGGTTCTACTAAACTTGTTCGCTAATTGCAAATTGCCAATCAAATTATTAGCTGTATGCATGACTTTATTTAAACACATTTACACTTTGTCCTTAATACTTTCTGTAAAACACACTTAAGGGCTTTAAATTCTCTATTTTCTCCCGCTGAACTATTCATGTAAATTTTACATTTTTTTTAATATCGCAATTATCTCCCGTACTAAAAAATATATATTATTTTCAAAGGAGCACAGCACTGTTTAATATGTTTAGTGTTTTCAAATATTGCACTGATACTAAAATTTAAACGCTTAGTTTAAGAACTTGATTGAACTCACCTGGAAGACCACAAAAAGGATCAAAAATATAAAGGTGAATCTCATGTTGAGGCCGCTTTATGCCAGTCAGTGGTTCTGGTCCTGTCTCTGATCTCAAGTGTTTTGGATCACGGTCTGATGATCCATGATCTGAAAGCAGCTATTTATTGGAGTTCATAATCGGTATATTGTTGATCATCTATCAGGTTAATGCAGATCGTTTTGGCATTGATTGATTGCTCGCATTAGACTCAGGTCAAATATTGACACAGTAGAAACGAATGCCATACTCAGTTTGTTCTGCAAACAGAAGGTTTGTCGTAAGCCAATTGTCTACCAAATGACGTGTTCTTGAAGTACTGGACGACATGTATACCACAATTTGTTTGTAATTTATGACGCTTAAAAATATTTTTCAATATTCCAGCAAAAATTTGGAACTGTCCTTTTTTAGTTTCTTGCTTTGTACAATATATAATTGTGATTTTTATCTATTTATACTAGTTCTAATTCAGAATCTCTTTCATTGAATCCTTGAACTCTTCTATCAAAAGATTTTATTTTTTGATGTTCAGTGATTCAACAAGGAGCTAAAATCTGTGTCTTTCTAGAAAAAGAACTTGTATTCAAATATGCATCAGATTATTTACTTAATCGTTCTTCTTTTAGATTTCTTCTAAGTAGGAAGAAGGAGAAGAAGGATTACTTTTAAAAATTCTAATTGCTGTAATTTCCCTATATGAAATCATCGATGAAGTTTATGGCTATCCACAAAAGGTTCTCCAAATTAAAAATGTATAAAAATATGTTTGTCCATATCCGTTTTTGCATCAAGTGCAAGCGCAAAGTACAACTGAACAAATTTTCAAACAAACAGTATTCAATAAAATAAACATTCATATAGTTGGGAGGTAATTGGATAAACTGCATAAATTTGATTTTGAATTAAAAATACACAAATAGACCGACATACATCCAATGTTGCATATTATAAGTAGACCGAGCAACTTTGTCCTTCTGAATAAATTATAGAAATCATCTATAAAGCTGGCTAAATCCATATTTAATAATATGAACAGGTGTTTAGTCTTTTGGGAAGCTTTTAAACTTTCTTCCTGGTGTTTTTATAAATATTCCTGTTTAAAGGTTTACGTCAATGCACTTTTTTTTTAGAACCATAAGATGTTCTCATTGATCTTTAAAATACACGATCATAACCCAATAAAATGCTTTTTTTATCAATGACATTTATTGGTCAATGTCCTGAGTGAAATGGACAGAGAAAGTATCTTGGGTACATCCATAGGATTATATAGATCGTTAACCCAAATTTATCGAATAATAATGATATGTGAATGATATTATGAATCGATTTCAAGCGTATTGTTTATTGCAAAGAAATTATCGAATATTGTGTGCTATCGATAGTGTTTTTTTTATGTATGTACAAGCTTCATACACGCTGCGACGGTCCTGACAGATAAATGGATTTATATGGATGATAAGTGTTGGATATACACATTTATGATGATTTAAAATTAGCTCACTACTCAAAAGGTTAATAAACGTGCCTTATTCTCACCAGCATTCTGATCTTCATAGCCCTTTGCATAAATTAATTTCTGATACCTTCCGAAAATGCCTCTTCTTGAAATACCATATCTGTTATTGAACGTAGGCGATTTCTTCATTGAGATTTTTTATGAGGTTCCATTTATAGGTAAATTAGGATTAGGATAATTTATTATAAATTATGCGATTGTTATTCATTTTAATTTTTGTTTGACGTTAATCATTCATAGGTAGTCCTGCATAACTTCTCTAATCATCCCAATATTTACTTATTCAAAATCAGAAATATATATGTTGCTGTGCCAATAATTTTGTCCATTGCTACCATAACGGGCTTCTTTTCCTTAGTAAATTTGACTTGCTACATATTTTTTGCTACATGGACTTTAATCTGAAAGAGTTTCCCAGCCCTTGTTTCAGAGCAATAATCGTTGAGCATAATAATATTGTTTATTTCTGATTATGCGAAGAAATTTAAAACATTCCCCCTTCTCTCCGCCCAAAAACTCTCATATTTCGACATCCATGATTAAATATTAGCATTTAATAATATATCATGCATACACCGTGCATACAGTACACTTTGGCGCCCAGGGTCCGAAAAACACCTGGCACCTGTACAAATTCAATATGGAATATAAAACGTTTAAAACATGCCTATGTTCGAATTCTTCATTGGCAATTTCATGGAAAGTCAAAATAAAGACGACTCCGAGTGGATGCTTTCAGACATCTTGACGAATATTTCTGGTTTGATATTCAAACATCGTCAAAAATTCCAAAGTGTTATTTGCCATTGGATTCCGATCCACCATGATTTATGGTCTCAATTAATGTCGAATTAATTTCTAATCTTTATGCAACGAACAAGCAAATAAACAAGCACGTTGACACACCAAAAGATACGTGTATGTATTGAGGAATCAACAGCGGGAGGATCTTACTAATAGTTACGAAATTTTTCGCCATTCAATGACAGAGAAGTGATAAAAACATCAGTAAATTAAGATCAGTTTTATACTGTTTGTTTGTTGAAAAACCAGTCAAAATTTGATTAAATCCACGTGTTGAACTTTTTATAATACGAATTTACATTGGCAATACTTGCAGTCTTCGACTTGTACGATTGTGTTACCCAAAAGGCAGGGCTTGCATTACAGATTTATCGGTTTAGCGGTAAATCAATTAAAATCAATCGGTAATTACCGATATTTACCGGAAATTATTTTATCACGAATCAAGTATAGATATAGGCATTTTATAATCTAAGTTTATTGCAGATATGCATGCGAAATTGGAAGTTTTATTTTTTGGACTTTGGTCACATCTAACCACAGATTTTTACTGTGAATTTGCATGTCAGAATTAAATATTATAGTCCTGGACTTGTTCGAATCAATGGATCAATGTCGGCTGAAAATTCAATTGAGTGTTTAGAATAGAAGATCAAATCTGAGGGAGTCATGAGACCATATTTTAAATCAGAAAACTTATTATACCTCCTCCCGTTCTTGAGCATTTTTTTCGCGGACCCCTTCTTGAACAAATTTTGTTTCGGCAGAGCCCGTCCCAAAACCTTGTGACTTTTCGAACAAACCTGGTCAAAATAGATCTTCATACATTGTTTTCTGTAAATAATTCCACGAAAATACTTGTTCTAGCATAGATAATTGTTTTCTTTATATTAGAACTTGTGCTTGCATATTAATATTTAAATTTATTTTTTATGTATTAGGTTGGGGAATAAGTTCGTAGCGTTTTTATTGTTTTTTGTTTTTTTGCTTTTTAGCTAATCATTCGATAGTGCTCTTTCTATTCTACAAATCTGTGTTGATCATCTTTTTGAATCAACTTTGAAATGGTTAGTTCAAAGTTCAAAAATGGCGATTTTGATGTTGACGATACGCCCCGTAGCGGAAAATCTTCTGAATTCGACGAAGAGCATCTTAAAGCACTTTTGAAGGAGGACAGTCGCCAAACAAGTCGTGAATTGGCCAAAAAAATGAATTGCGATCATAAAACGATTCTCAATCATCTTCATTCAATGGGACTTGCCAAAAAATTGAGAGCCCGGGTGCATCACGAGCTTAACGAAAACAACAAAGAAAATCGCCAACAAAAGATGCGACAAAGCCGAGAGTCAAGCCTGATCTCCATCCAAAGAAGATCATGATCTGCGTTTGGTGGGATTGAGAGTGACACTGGAATGCCACGGTCAACAAGGAGCTCTACATAGCTCAGCTTCACTGCGTGAAAGAAACTATTCGTCTCAAAAGATCCCATCGTTAAGGCCAAACCATACTCCTTCACGACAACGCCAGGCTCCATGTTGCAGCCCTCGCCAGAATTCGAGCGTGGATGCGGGATAATCGCCTACAGATGGCGCCCGAGAAAACGGAGGCAATGATATGCAGCAGACGGAGAAGACCGAGGGTCGAGCAGCTTGTTATTGGAGGACACGAGGTGGAATACAACAAAACGCTGAGATACCTCGGGATCCTCATGGATAACAAGCTGACCTTTAGCAAACACATAGAAGAAGCTGCACAGAAGGCACAGAAGGTGGCAGGCGAGCTTGGACGGCTCATGCCCAACATTGGAGGGCCAAAGCCGTGCAGAAGACGTACCATAAACGAGGTAATACACTCGTTCCTTCCGTACGGAGCCCCGATATGGCATGAGTCGCTCAAACGTGACACCAACAGAAAGAAGCTCGCCAGAGTCCAGCGACAGGGAGCGCTCCGAGTCACCGCAGCATACAGGACAGTGTCTGAAGACGCGGTGCTGGTGATTGCTGGAATACCCCCGCTGGACCTCCAGGCAAAGAAGAGGGCCTTGGACTACGAAGATTCTAAAAATCGCAACGAACATGACCAAAAACTGAGGGAAGCTTGGCAACGGAGATGGGATCAGTCCAGCAAGGAAAGATGGACCCATCGACTTATCCCGGTCATAAGTCGGTGGAGGGCCCGAGAACACGGTGAAACAACCTACCGCTTGACGCAGGCGCTCACTGGGCACGGATGCTTTGGTACGTACTTGAAGCGGATTGGCAAAGAACCATCCGCTACGTGCCAATACTGCCAAGCGGAGGTCGACGACGCAGAGCACACCATCATTGGCTGTGAGGCTTGGGCACCCCAGAGAAAACTGCTGAAACAAGCACTCGAGGTGGCCGAGCTCAACATTGACAACATGGTCCACAGCATGATGGAAAGTAAGAGGAAATGGGACCTTTGGCGCGAATACGTAGAAGAGATACTCAGCGCCAAAGAGGGCAGTGAATAGGGCCAATCACTTAAGGTCAGACTACCTGTCCTCCTGAAGCAACGTGGAAAACAATACCAGGAGGACAGAGAAGGACAAGGGGGGGGTTTAGTGGGTAAGGCACGATCGATCAATCGTGAATCCCACACTACCCAGTTTTACTGGGTGTCTTGTGAAGATTTTCTCGCCCACAGAAAAAAAAGGCTCCACGTTGCACAAGTCGTCAAAGCCGCACTCCAAGAGCTCGAATGGGAGATCCTTCAGCATCCGTCGTACTCTCCAGATCTTGCACCGGCGAACTACCATCTTTTTCACTCCTTGTCGAACCATATGAGAGGAGTTACCTTCAACAACGAAGGCGACCCTAAAAACTGGCTTAACAAATTCTTCGATACCAAACAGGAAGATTTTTGGCGGAGCGGCATCAACAAATTGACGAAGAGGTGGGAGGAGATAGTAAACATTAACGGCGAATACATAATTAATTAATTAGTTGTTTAAAACTGTTGATTTTTGTTTGAATACAAGTTTTTGATTAAAACGCTACGAACTTATTCCCCAACCTAATATATTTCTCTATTTTGGGACCATTACCAGTTAAATAACCGGTTAACCGGTAACGGCAAGGATGTTTACCGTTTTACCGGTAATTTACCGGTAAATTGCTGGCCCTGCTCTGAAGGCAATAATAAAATAATTCAAGCCTGTACATATTATATTATATTTTATGATATTCTTTAACAGAAAATTCTTAAGATATAATACCGAATGCAACTTAATTATTTTGATATTTTGGTTATATTGAAATATAAATTGAATATAGTTTTTTTTAAATTTATTTTAAAGAATATTTTATGGCATTTAGTATGAAATATATCATCGTTCAAACATCCGCCGCGGCTTTGCTGGGTGGCACGTATTCGGAAGACCCAATCTTCGATGGCCATTTTAAAAATCTCGCTGAATTTGCTGGATGGCGTTCGCTATGTTGAATTTAATGGGATCAATTGTTTGGGATTTACACACATGGACCCGCGATTTAAGATAGCCCCAAAGGAAGAAGTCCAAAGGCGTTGAATCGCACGAACTTATCCTATTTTGCTTATTCGTGCATCCATTCATCCAACAACGGCCCTCGTCCCTTAAGATGATTTTTTGGGCGAAACGTTTTTCGAGCCCATGTAGCCCGATAGGATGTTCGAAATATCGGATAAGATTTTGCCTCTCGAATAAGAAAAAATTAAAACGCGATCGGATGCCCGTTTTTAACGTAATCGCTGTTGGTCTTATTAGTCATCTAGAATTGAACAGCATGTTTATAGCTTTCGTGTCGGAGATAAATTTGTCAGTCAAATATAACGCAATCACTCAATTACTGAATATTATACGATCAATAAAAAATTAACACGTTCTTATCTGCAATTTAATGGCCATCTTGAATTGAAGATCTGGTGATCCCTGCATGAAGAACGAAAACAATGAAAACTGTACTTTTTTCAGGAAGTATCCATAGTTTGGATTTAAGCAGATCGAAGACCAAATTTGAGTATTTCAATTAAAAGAAACACTCGTTTATCGTTCATCGTTGAATCGTTTTACGAAGATGGTTGACTCCGAAGCAATGACAACTGGAATTAATGGCAATCGATCATTATTTTAATACCTAGACTAAATAGCAACCATTGGCCAATGAACAATGGAAAGCCAAAGATAAACATTTGCTGTTTTTTATTTATTGTTTAGAACGTTCGTTTGTTTTCGGTCGTTGGAATCTTATAATGCAAATTTATATTCCGTCACAATTTAATATTTTTAATGTAGATCAGAATATAATCAATTTAAAAAGGATTTAATATGATAATATGCCACAATTGGGGACAAATTATTATATATTTCTAGCTGGTAAATTTGAAAGCTTTATCTTGTTTAATTAGGAATGATAGAAATAATTAAATTGAAATTGAATGATACATAAGGGAAAAGTATAAATGATATAAATTTTATTGTGTTGGTTTCATTATAAATATAAACAAACATACAAACATTGATTTTTACATATAAGATCCACTGTACGTTAAATGTACTATACTTATATTATTCGAAAAAGTGCAAACAATAAGTTAGCAAAGTTTTATCGCAATCGAATGAACGGTATAGCAGCGCATAAAATACGAACAAACATTTTTTTTTTGTATATCAGACTATGCCTATGTTACTCGCGCAATCTTTAAACATATAATTGACCAATTTTAATCGCAATCTGATGAACAATATGGCAGCGCTATTACATACGAACAAACACATATTAACTTGTATATATTAGATTTGACAATATTATAGACTAACCAAGCCAATGATTAACATTATTGATTCAGTCAACTAGTTATAAATTGTAGATTCGAATTAAGAAGGTCATGTTTGCTTAGTTTGTATAGAAACAGGGTGAAAATGATCTACAATGTATCGTCTGAAAATATTACAATACAATAAAATTAATTATGTTACACTAGGAAACATCAGAAAAGTGTCACTATTATGTGATCAGCACAAATAAAATAAATTGTCAAAATTAAGGCCATGTTTAACCCTTGACTGACTTAATGATTGACTGTGTTTCATCATGCAAAACACATACAGGTGGAGATATGAGTATTTTTTTTTTTAAATATTCGTCGTTTTTTCTTTCATAATGAGATGTATTCTGTGTTGTTTTCCTAATTAAATCGATCAGTATTAATTTCAATCGATGAAGAGTAGACGTCTTCTTTCTGTTTGCAATGCTTAACATGCACTTTGACAGCTGTCATTTTATTTCACAACGCAATATTTCGGAAATTAACTGTGCTAAATCATAATTTACTACGCATGAGTCATATCGGCTTTTTAACCTTTTAACTGCGAACGAATTTAGAGATACTAGAAATTGCGTACTAAATATTTTATTGTCTAAAGGCGACTTGTGTGCCCTAGCATATGCATGTCCAGCGGGATCATTTATGGATTTTGAGTATTTCTTTTCCAGGATTCGATCAGGATTTCAAAACACATCATGAATACTTTTATTTTTTGTTAACATCATGTACACGCCATTAAAATTGATTGTTCATTCTAATACAAAAATAATAATATTTCTTTGTTCGTATGTAATGCGCTGCCATACCGTTCATTAGATTGCGATGAAACTTCGTCCACATATTGCTAAAGATTGCGCGAGTTACATAGGTATAATCTAATGTAAAAAATGAAAATAAATGTTTGTTCGTATTTTATGCGCTGCCATACCGTTTATTCGATTGCGATAAAACTTTGCCAGCTTGTTGTTTGCACTTTTTAAAATAATATAGGTATAATACAATTAATCCTTAAATATCATTCCATTTCGATAAATGTATTCATTATCGGAAAGAAAATAAATTTTATTATTTATATCATCCCTAATTAACACCACATTTTTTGCAACGTATTCTAACTAATAGATCCCTAAATAGATTCAATTAAGGGCGGATTCCACGAGCGTAGTTTCCTGTGCATGGTTTACTAGCATGCCGATTACTGCAGTGAAGTGACCACACGTTTAAGATCCATTTTGATACACAAGAACATCCATTTTGATCAATACTTTGACAAAGATTGTGCTTAAGAGAGGATCCGTGGATATATAAGCTTAAGAACTTAGCTGACTTAGATCTAATTGTTTTCTTTGATGTTTTTCGTGGAAGGAAAGTATCTCAATAATTAAAATCAATGATCATAATACAACAAGGATCGTATGGAACAATCAAAATAAATGCTCAAATATAGAAGCAAATATGCTTCTGAATGCAGAAGAACAACATCATTGTAGTTAGCTACTAGTTCATCACTAGATTAAACGCCATCATCTGTGTCAAAGCAAATGGTGGTATTAATGCTTTTATAAACAAGAACATAAAAAACATGTACTTATAATTACAAAATTTTCAATTAAAATCTAAATAATGTTGCATCGTGTATTTTTATTATTCTTTTACAATGTTAAAACGATTTTTTTTTCTTGGTCGTGTTATTCCAAAACCGCGCAAAAAAACTCCGCTCAAAAAAAGTCTATTCATCTTTTGGTGAAAGTTACTGCTTTTTTTATTTTAGAGCCGTTATTGCTTTTGTAAAATATGATAAACCTGACTTATTGGAACAGTTTTATAATACTGAAGAGATTTCACGTGGAATGATTGTTGTTGAATTTTTTTATGCTGTTTATGGTAAATATTTTTTGTTCGCCTTCAAAAATGCATGCCAAAAAAACGAATTCGAAACGAAAGGGTTTAAAAAAAGTATCTGGGTTGGCAGTAAATTTTCCAATTGATTACATCACTTGGCAGTTGCCCTGTACACATTTTTGCAAATATTTATAATTGCACATTTGCCAGATGGTCAACAAATTTGTTAAGAAAGGTTGATTTATGATCAAAAAATAAATTTGAACACTAGGTGTTTGTTCCACCTGTAGGGAATGTTGTTGTGGCAACACACATTATGTACGCAATATACACTGCTACGTATGTTTGACAGTATGCGTTATTTTAAAGATGGTCGCCTATTTATCAAAATGCCACCTGGTTAAGCGTTGCTACACTAACTACCAAAAACAAGCGTCCTAAACAATGAAAATTACTTCCTTACAGTTTGGTGAGCCCATTGAGACATTCTTAATGGAATATGTCTGGGATTTCTGGAGCTAGGCTAGAATGCCGGGAATCCCCGATAAAGTAAATGGGTAAAAATACAGTTTGGGCTACTTTTTTTTTTTACTTCAAGTTAAACCTTTTCATTTCAAGTTAAACATTTTCATTCCAAGTTAAATACATTTTATTTCAAATTACACATTTTTCATTCAAATTTTATTTTTTTTTTAAATAGAACCATTCGATGTTGGATGAAATGTTTTATTCTTTGACTGATTTGAACTGAGTTTTTTTATTGTGTGTAAAAAAAAATATATGTAAAAAATGCAATTACACACCATGTATACGTAAAGACGCGTTTAAAAAACGTAAACGTTCACACAAACGCAACGAAAAAGAAAAATGACAGACCGTGAAAAACCGGGTTTTTAGGTTAAAAATTGTGACCTTCGAAAACCGTTTTTTTAATCCTGAAAATCCGGTATCGAATATTAAAAAAATCTCAATATTTAAGATTCAATAATCAAAAAGGTCGGTGTCGAATATTTCTTAAAAAAGAGTAGTTTAGAAGAAATTCTCTCAAAATTTCAATTCTTTCAAAAAACAATCCTCGGGTAATTGGACTAGTTTACAAATTATACGGAAGTGCCAAAGTGAGATAATTGAAGAGTTAAGTAATATTAAGAATGAGGGTAAAAAATTAAAACGTATTTCCTATATCAAGAAGAATAGCTTATAATTGATACTTCTTTTTTTGTGGCCAATTATTGTATTGTTTTATTTTTGTGATTTTATTTAAATATAATAATGTTTAAATGGCATTATTGATTTCATGTATACAAGTCTGTGTAATGCTTTCGAATAAAATTCGAATAATTTTAATGTATAGATTAACTTCACATTCCATATATTTCTTAAAACCGAAAACCGGTGAAAACCGGTTTTGTTCGAAAACTGAATTGTATTGTATTTTTTTGTTTATTTTTGTGATGAAGGTCCTGGCTCTTCTGAAATTATTGTTTTTTTTTGTGACGAAGTCATCTAGTATAATTTGCCGCTTTTTTTCTATTTTCCGCAAATTTTTGCAATCTTTTCAAAATGTGGATCATTCGCTATGATCTGTTCTACGTTTTCAGAATCACTATTTTCAAATTATACATGAATTCAAATTATACAAAAAATCAGGAGAACTCTTGAAGTCACATATTACGGATAACATGAGTCTTTCGCAAGCAGCTTGTCTAATTTACGACTTAACAACTGTATAAGAGACTCCCAAAACAGACGATGGAGACTTGGTGGCTGAGAATCTCTGTAGAACCACTTGCCAAACACTTTTTGATCATGAACAAAGTTCTTCCGTTTAAAAAAATTAACGCACATGACGGTACTTTTTTTTAACTTCTGGTTAAACCTTTTTCATTTCAAGTTTAAAAATAGGTTTATTTTTAATTGTTTTTAATTTTTTTGTAAGATTTTTTTTTTTTTAGATAAATGAATGTTTTTGAACCATGCACTGTAGTAGCGTATTGTTTTGTAACCTTGGATTAGACTTCAATTCAAAAGAAAAAACACATCATAAACACATTGCCATTGATTTATTTGTGTTGTTTAGGTTCAAGCATTTCTTCTTTGTTATTATCATATTTCTTTTGTGTTCGTTTTCTCAATGACGTTTTACAGTTTTTGTCGCGGAAAAAATGAAAAATTCAATACTGTATTCGACTATTGATATCTTTGGTTGATCGATTTCAACACCAAAACATCCTTCAGGATTTATCATCCTCTTTGTTCATCTGTGAATTCGTTGGATCTTATCAACTTAAGGCATTGGATTACCTGCAGGTAAATTCGCAATAAGTCGAACAATTCAAATTCTGATCTGTCGTTCAGAGTTTGATTCCCGTAGTCATTTTTTTTACGCCATATGATATAAAATTCCATTCATTTTACCTTACAACACTTACAACAAAAAAAACTTGATATTAAACTTTCACAACAAAAACAATAGTCTAAAATCCATTAACACCAACAAGAAAGTAATAAAAACAGATTTAAATGTAAATAATGTTCTATTTAATACGTGTTTAAAGTCAATCTTATACAGCTGAACACCCTAAACAATAATCATCTACAACTTCTAAGTATAGTATATATTAGTTTCAGTTTTAAATAGTTTTTCCCCTTTAAATTGGTCCCTTTTTTCATCAAATGTTTGCTTTATAATTATGAAAAACAATCGTTCTTTTATATTTGATTTTGCATTAGCTTATTACTATTATAACAGTCACAAAGCCGATATATCAACAATGTGTTATGATTGTTTGTGTTTTAACAGTTTGGCCCTTAAATTAAGTGGCATCCCAAATACATGTTTAATGTCTACCTATTTTCCCTTGACCTTAGTTAATCCCATCGAACTGTTGTTGTTTTAGCTTTGTTTTAAGTATTCATTATGGAATAGTTTGAATCATCATAATTGATTCACACAGACATGTTGCTTCGATGCGTACTTCTTTTCGACCTTCACCTTTGTTGATTTTCGTCCAATTTGTGGGATTTTCTTTGTGCTCCTAATTCTATATTATCAGGTGGCAAGGCGAAGAAACTTATACAAGCATCATTATATGCGGACATTAAATTATGACAGTTCTCATTAAATTGTAAAACAGCTATGATGCTTAATGATTTTACGCAGGACAGTTGTCTTTTGCGTTTGAACAGCATTTATGTATTTTAAATGGCAGGTGCAAAAAGGATGTACGAAAGAATTTTCCGTTCAGGGAAATGAAGTTGGGTTGATTTCTTGCTTGTATTAAGACGTACCGACAGCTCATCACTTTCAGCAATTAAGAAAAATATTAAGGACAAATATGAAAATTAAATATATTACTAAGCGCCTTTTTTGAAATATAGTTCCTTGCATTACTACTTAAGTTTTCTACGTAAACATTAGAGATCAAGAGCTAAATTTATTGATGGGATGGAAGACATAGAAGATATTAATGATATTGTATAACACATCACTCAATAAGTTCGTAGGATAACAAAATATTCCACAAAATAGTTATGGCCGATCATAAATTGAAGTTGCGTGTGATAGTTAACACATTAAAGGTATAAGAAGGCAGTGTATTCATCGTTTTTCATCAACATTTGTCCATAAGACAGCTTCTTTTCGAAGTGGGTACCACGTTTATTCACAATCGATCTAGAGCAACAACGCGTCCACAATTCAGACCGCTTTTTGAAGCTGTTTAAGCTCAATAAATTTAAAAAAAAATCATACGGTATGTGACAATGGATGAAACATGGATCAATCAATACACTTCGGAGTCAGATTGGCAGTCAACAGAATGGACAGCAACCGGCGAAAGCCACTCAAAGCGACCAAAAACGCAAACGTCAGCTGGTAAGATTTTGGTATTTTATTCGTTAATTACCTTGAGAAAAGAAGAACTGTCAATAACGGATATCATGTGGTGTGTTTAATGGAAGAAATGTTGAAAAAATTCCTACGAACTTATTGAGTGGTGTGTTTTTCTGTGAACAATTATTATTTTTGATTTTTTTAAATGAAATGAACAAACCAACAAATTATAAATTTAGTAATAACCTATTTGTAGGAACATCTACATATTGTAGCTTTATTTTGATCATTTAAAAAATCACCTTCTACTTTCCTCAATTTATCCATTAAAATGAAAATTGAATAGAATAATTTAATTTTCAGCTAGATTCATAATGTAATTGACACTAAAAAACTACGATAATTGAGATTAGCTTCTTGTATGCTATTGTTTGCTATCCACTTATGCAATTATAATTGCATTTGTAAATTTATGCATTTTTGTAAAAAAAATGCTTATCGGAAAATGTCGCCATCTATGAAACACAACGGCAAGTTAAATTATTTTCTTATAATTATTAAAATGTACACTGCCATCTATGTTTTTTTTTACCTTACTCTTTTTAAATATTGAATGATTATTTTTAAATAATAACTAATATTATTATATTAAAAAAATGGTTCGAAGGTTTGATGATTAAAATATATTAAAAGGACTCAATTTGCGAACCATTCACATGTTATATGGATAAAATTATTTTTTAATGCAAATAAATAAATAATATTTTTTAGGGATAGGATTAAATAAAGTATAAAATTACTAAAAACATTTTCTTGTTAATTTTTCCCTGTGGCGGTTTTGCTTTAATAAGATAGGATTATTTGGATAGGAACTTTAGATACGAGAATACCTATGAGTGAGTAGCGAAATTAGAATTATTTTAAATTATTTTAATTATTTTTGCAAATCTATTTACTCAAAGGCAGCCTTGGCTGCCTTTATTAATTAATTCAGTATTTACTTTTCCAGATCCGGGAAATGGGGACAAACCTGGATTGAAATGATCGATCTCATATATGTAATAATATATTTGATCTCTCAAATATGACGGTACGGTAAAATATTCTTAGTCATCATTATGATGGACAACAAAAATACTGAAAATGATGTCAATATTTATGCCAAATAAGATGATGGATTTACAATAGTATTATTAGCTTTATTTCAATACTTTGAAAATCATACATGTCTTACATTTACTAATTACTAATTAAATAAAATGAAATACCCTAACACAATAAAATTTAAAAAATAATATAATGTTTAATAATATAATCTTTAGATTAGAGATTATGTTCTCACATAATTCAAGATATTCAAATAAATATATTAAATTATAATTTTTTAAACATTAACCTAATGATTAAAAAAATACAATAATAATTAAATAAATAAATATTGCCAACATCGAAAATCAATGATTTTTAAAGAGTCCCTATGTTATTCTTCTTATGCCTTCGTTGTGACGAAACCAAAATTATAATATCATAATCAAATATAAATAACCACTTAAAATTTAACTTATATTAAAATAATAAAATTGTCCACATTTCTTGTTTCATAACACACAAAACAGCAACACAAGCGTCGCAATGTTTCAAAAACACTTCTTAAACATGAATGTATGATTTAATTGTAATGTTTTTATGGCATCGAAGGAAGCCATCTTATATCGCCCAAGGAATTAGTTAGGCGATAGTTAAGTAACCGTCATATGGCCTGATCTGGTGAAACTTGAGTAACGGAGAAGGATGCCTCTTCTGCCTCCATATTACTCAAAGCCTGTATTGCTGCACCTGGGGAAATGGATGCAGCATCTGCACTAACAGAATTAATAGTTCCTATAGATTCTGTTATTGTTGGCTGCTGGGTAGCTTCATTAATGACGCTAGAAGTTTCCGCTATTGTTCCAGCCGTCAAAGTCAGCACTCCATCCATAGTTATACTAGATGGACTAGCAACTGTAGTTGTCTCTGTTGGCTCACTGACAACTGTCGTCGTTTGAGATTTTTCTGTTAAAACATCTGCAGAAGTCACGGTAGTCGCTTCAGTTATGGATTTTAATGCAGTATCGGGAGATGGGGTTGTTGTCTCGTCAGATCGATTATCAGCTATGGTAACAGTGGAGTCGGATGCAGTATCAGCCACCGTCGTCATTTCAGGTTCCTTGATAGAATAGCTGGTAGTAAGCGTTATTGTTTCTTCCGTCGATACGGTTGGCGATGCATTGGGAGACTCAGTAGTTATATCATCGGATGTATTGGCTACTGTGGTTGTTTCGGATTGATCGGTAGCTGTATCAGGTGTTGTAGTTGCTTCTGTTGTTGAAATCAAGGTACCATCGGGAGATGCTGCAGTAGTTGCATCAGATGAACTATCATCTTTCGATGTATCAATTGGATCGGCCGCAACATTAGCAACTGTCGTCGTTTCCTGTTGTTCGATTGGTGCATCTGAGATAGGCGTTGTTGTCTCTTCTGGCGCAGCGGTTAGTGACGCAACTGGGGGTACGGTAGTTGTATCGTCTGATGGATTAACAACTGTCGATGATTCAGTGGAGATAGTTACTGTATTAACTGCTGTCGTTGTTTCAGGTTTATCGGTAGCTGTATCAGGTGTTGTAGTTGCTTCTGTTGTTGAAATCAAGGTACCATCGGGAGATGCTGCAGTAGTTGCATCAGATGAACTGTCATCTTTCGATGTATCAATTGGATCGGCCGCAACATTAGCAACTGTCGTCGTTTCCTGTTGTTCGATTGGTGCATCTGAGGTAGGCGTTGTTGTTTCTTCTGGCGCAGCGGTTAGTGACGCAACTGGGGGTACGGTAGCTGTATCGTCTGATGGATTAACAACTGTCGATGGTTCAGTGGAGATAGTTACTGTATTAACTGCTGTCGTTGTTTCAGGTTTATCGGTAGCTGTATCAGGTGTTGTAGTTGCTTCTGTTGTTGAAATCAAGGTACCATCGGGAGATGCTGCAGTAGTTGCATCAGATGAACTGTCATCTTTCGATGTATCAATTGGATCGGCCGCAACATTAGCAACTGTCGTCGTTTCCTGTTGTTCGATTGGTGCATCTGAGGTAGGCGTTGTTGTTTCTTCTGGCGCAGCGGTTAGTGACGCAACTGGGGGTACGGTAGCTGTATCGTCTGATGGATTAACAACTGTCGATGATTCAGTGGAGATAGTTACTGTATTAACTGCTGTCGTTGTTTCAGGTTTATCGGTAGCTGTATCAGTTGTTGTAGTTGCTTCTGTTGTTGAAATCAACGTATCATCGGGAGATGCTACAGTAGTTGCATCAGATGGACTATCATCTTTAGATGTATCAATTAGATCGGCCGCAACATTAGCAACTGTCGTCGTTTCCTGTTGTTCGATTGGTGCATCTGAGGTAGGCGTTGTTGTTTCTTCTGGCGCAGCGGTTAGTGACGCAACTGGGGGTACGGTAGCTGTATCGTCTGATGGATTAACAACTGTCGATGATTCAGTGGAGATAGTTACTGTATTAACTGCTGTCGTTGTTTCAGGTTTATCGGTAGCTGTATCAGGTGTTGTAGTTGCTTCTGTTGTTGAAATCAAGGTACCATCGGGAGATGCTGCAGTAGTTGCATCAGATGAACTGTCATCTTTCGATGTATCAATTGGATCGGCCGCAACATTAGCAACTGTCGTCGTTTCCTGTTGTTCGATTGGTGCATCTGAGGTAGGCGTTGTTGTTTCTTCTGGCGCAGCGGTTAGTGACGCAACTGGGGGTACGGTAGCTGTATCGTCTGATGGATTAACAACTGTCGATGGTTCAGTGGAGATAGTTACTGTATCAACTGCTGTCGTTGTTTCAGGTTTATCGGTAGCTGTATCAGGTGTTGTAGTTGCTTCTGTTGTTGAAATCAAGGTACCATCGGGAGATGCTAGCAGTAGTTGCATCAGATGAACTGTCATCTTTCGATGTATCAATTGGATCGGCCGCAACATTAGCAACTGTCGTCGTTTCCTGTTGTTCGATTGGTGCATCTGAGGTAGGCGTTGTTGTTTCTTCTGGCGCAGCGGTTAGTGACGCAACTGGGGGTACGGTAGCTGTATCGTCTGATGGATTAACAACTGTCGATGGTTCAGTTGAGATAGTTACTGTATCAACTGCTGTCGTCGTTTCAGATTGATTAACAGAAGCATCTGAAATAGGAGTTGTAGTGGTTTCAGTTGGAGTTTCATCCGACGGAATATTTGCTATAGTAGAATCAGACGCAGTATCAACTGTTGTCGTTTCTGGTTGTTCGGTAGACGCATCTAAAGCAGGCGTTGTGATTGCATCCGTAGTTGAAGAGGCTGTACTGGCAAGTGTTGTTGTTTCAGTTGAATCGGATGTAGCATCAGCTATCGTTGTCGCTTCTGGTTGTGCGGTAGGTGCTGTTGTAGGTTCCGCCGTGACAGGTACTACTGTTGTCGTTTCTGCTGAATTAATTGCAGTATCAGCTGTTGTTGTCGTTTCAGGTTGTACGGCAGGTGTATCGGAAGCAGTTGTTGTTGTTGTTTCTTCCGTTGTTGAGCTTGTCGAAGTATCAGGGGACACTGTGACTGTTTCATCAGCTAACGTTGAATCAGTTGGATTAGACGCATTTTCAATGACTGTTGTCTTTTCCGGTTGTTCGGCTAATACATCTGAGGTAGACATTGTTGTTTCTTCCAGCGTAGCGTTCAGCGATGCAACAGGAGACACCACATTAGTTGCGTCATCTGCCGGATTTAAAACTGTTGTTGATTCCGAAGGGATAGTTGCTGTGTCTGACATAGGCGATGTATTTGCCTCGCTGATTAAAGTTGACGCGATATCTGGAGAAGCTGTAGTAATTTCAACAGGGAGATTGGCCACTGTCGTTGTATCAGATAAATCAGACGCAATATCAGCATTTGTCGTCTTTTCTAATTGTTCTATAGATACATCTGGAACAGGCGTTGTTGTTGATTCCGTCGTAATAGATAGCAATGCTTCAGAAGACGATGTAGTGGTTTCTTCAGGTGAATCAGCAACTGTTATCGTTTCCGTTAATTCGGTTGCAGCATCAGCTACTGTCGTAGTTTCCGGTTGTTCGGTGGATGCATCTGAGGTAGGTATGGTAGGTGTGGTTGTCTCTTCCGACGTAGCAACTAATGGTGCATTGGGAGGCACAGAAGTTGTATCATCTGATGGACTTACAACTGTTGATGATTCCGATGAGGTAGTTACAGTATCAACTGCTGCTGTTGTTTCAGATTGATTAGCAGATGTATCTGGATTAGGCGTTGTTGCCGGTTCCGTCGTTACAGTCACCATTGCATCGGAGGATGGTGTGGTTGTTTCTTCAGGTGGATTAGTGATTATTATCGTTTCCGTTGCATCGGTTACTGTCGCCGTTGCAGGTTGTTCGGATGGAGTATCGGAAGCAGGAATTGTTGTTTCTTCTGTTGTTGCGCTTATCAAATTATCAGGAGAGCCTGCATTTGTTTCATTAGATTGGTTATTAACTGTTGTCGTTTCTGGTTGTTCAGTAGATCCATCTGAACTAGGCGTCGTTGTTGTATCCTGTCATTGAAGACGTTATGACATCAGAAGACACTGTAGTTGTTTCATCAGTACTTGAATCGCTTGTCGGAGTCACTGCGACATCAGGAGATGCTGTAGTGGTTTCAATAGAAGAATTGATAGCTGTCGTTGTATCAGATGAGTCAGATATAGTAGCAGATTGTTCTGTAGAAGTTTCTGGAGCAGGTGTTGATGTTTGTTCCGTTGTAACGGCCAGCGTTGGCTCAGATGACAAAATGGTAGTTTCTACAGGTGCATTTACAATTGTAGCTTCCGTTGAATCGGATACAGCATTGGCTACTACAGTTGCATCGGAAGTAGGTGTGACTGTCTCCTCTGTTGTTGAGCTTGTTGAAGCATCGGGCGATGCTGTACTAGTTGCACCAGATGGACTCTCATCTGTCGTTGTATCAGGCACAATATCAACAACTGTCGTTGATTCTGGTTGTTCAATTGATGAACCTGAGGCAGGCGTTGTTGTCGCTTCTGTTGTTGGCACGGCAACGGTAACGGCAGCTATTGTTGTTTCGGGTTGGTCGGTAGGGGTATCTACACTGGGGGTTGTTGTCTCTTCCGTCGTTATAGATAATGACGCATCGGGAGGAATAGTAGTTGTATCATCAGATGAGTTGACAATGGTTGTTGTGTCAGTCGTGGCGGATGTAGTATCAGCTACTGTCGTCGTTTCCGGTTGTTCGGAAGACATATCTGAAGTGGGAGTAGTTGTTTCTTCTGTTATTACGATTGTTGAAACATCTAGAGTTGTTGTATTTGCTTCGTCAGATTGATTAACAACTATTGTCGGTTTCGTTGAGTCAGTTTCATTATCAGTGTCTGGTGTTAATTCAGGTTGATCGATGGTGGAATCTAGAGTGGGTACTGTGGTCGCTTCAGTCGTTGAAGTTGACATTACCTCAGGAGATGCTATAGTTGCTTCAGGAGGTGAATTTGCAACTGTTGTAGTATCGATATTCGTGGATGCAGTATCAATTGTTGTCGTCGTTTCTGGTTGTTCGGTAGATTCAAGTGAATTAGGCGTTGTTGTTTCTTCGGTTGCTTCAGTTAGTGATCCATCTGGAGATTCCGTATTTGTTTCATTAGATGGATTGACAACTGTCGTTGGTTCTGTTGGGCCAGTATCAGTGACTATTGTTGCATTGAGTTGATCGGCAGTTACATCCAAAGTAGGTGCTATAGTTACTTCGGTTGTTGAAGTTGACGTGACGTCTGGAGAAGCTATTGCAGTTTCTACAGATGGATTAGCTATTGTTGTTGCATCAGCTGTGTTGGATGTAGCATCAGCTATTGTTGTTATGTCGGGTTTATCAGTAGATGTGACTGACTCGGGTATTGTCTTTTCCGTTGTTATATCGGATGCAGCATCAGCTACTGTCGTTGTTTCGGGTTGTTCAGTAGGTGCATCGGAAGTAGGCGTTGTTATTTTATCCGTTACAGTTATCGATGCATCAAGATGTACTGTACTTGTTTCATCAGATGGAGTTGTTGTTACATCGGTTGAATCAGTTGCAGAATCAGCTACTGGCGTCGTTTCAGGTTCTTTGATTGTTTCTTCAGTTGTTGCAGTCAACGGGGCTTCAGTAGATGCTATTTCTATTTGTTCCTGTCGTTACTTCAATTGATTCTGTAGCACTTTCCGGTGTCGCAGTCGTATTTTCAATTGTCATTGCAGCCGAAACCATATCTGCTGCTGTGATTGATCCTTCTGTAAAATCTTCCACGGTGAGTGAATTAGTGACTTCAGTAGTACTGTTTACAATAGGTTCCTCTAGAAGACCTGTAAACTATATCAGCTATGAGCGCATCCGGTGTCTCTCCATTGATGGTATCTGTTGAATTGTCAAATGACTTTTCTACAGCGTCTTTGAGTATTGGATAAACTGCTTCTTCGTCGGATATTTTCAATATCACTTCTTCTGCAATCGTATCGCTGGATACCGAATCGTTTTGCGGAGTATTCGCATCTGGAGCTAATACCACAACTACGATTTCATCAAACAAACCGGTGCCGTTCTCAGATTTTAATATTTCTATAGCAAGTGGTGGTTCTTCATCTATTGCAGATGCATCGGGATCTTTTGGAAAAATTGGTATTTTTATTATTTGTAATTCAGGCACCGAGGGCGAATCTTCTGAAGTATTATTCGAATTCGGCAATTCAACAAAGTCATCTGATAATTTATCAAAAACTTCAGTAATCATTATTGGAATCGTTTCATTCGATGGTTCGTTTGATAGATCATCCAATATCGTTGTATCATTTATTATTTGTAATAACTCATGAGATACATCGGGAGAAGTGACATTGTTACAAATTTTAATAATCTCATCGTGAAAATTGCTTAAATTTTCATTAAGTTCAATTGGTGTTGAATTATCGAGTTTTTGAGAATTTTCAAATAATATTTCAATTTCTGCATCTGGTTCGACTTCGATCAATTCTACAGACGATGGTGTTTTGTAAAAGTTGGTTATTTCTTCAACGATAGCTTCTACTGAATCATCAGATAGATACGGTTGAGATAGTTTTGATATAGATTCTTCAGAGAGATATTGTTTTGCCAGTTCTTTTGAAATATCTAGAGGGGGTTGCAGGTATGTGCCTGAAGGCGATACTGTGATTTCTTCAACTGTTGCTTCCGTCGAGTCATTGGGAGCTTCGTCTATTATTATTAGTATACCAGGTTCTCCAGGTATCAGCGGTGGTAATGTCGGATTCACCATATCTAAAACTTGTCCTTCTAAAGGCGCCTCGGTTGGTATAGGTTCAGGTTCCACTTCGATTGTAAAAAATGGCTTCGTGGTTGTTAATTCTGAAGCTACAGGAGCGGCAGTCGGGATTGCAAAAGGCAGCTCAAAATTAAAAGGCATTTGGAATTGAAAATCCGTTGATCTTACAGTAGGCAATTGAGTGATTACAGTTTCTGAATCAGGAAGCAACGACTCTAAATGATCCTCATGAATAGTCGGGAGACGCTCACTGGGAGCTGAAAACGACGAGAAGAAAGGTTTTCCAGCAAATGGAATATTAGGAAAAAGCTTAACCGGTGAACCGAAAAAGCTTTGATCTTCCAATGGCCTTCCAAATAATCCCCCAAGATCTTGTCCTCTATTGAAAAAATCCATGAAGAATGCGTTTGCATCTTGCATCTGAAATAATAATATCGAGGTATCTTTAAATTATCTTGGATTGTTAACAACATGGAGATAAAACATTAAGAATAACAACGGACATATGATAACATGCAATCAAAATATTGTTTCTATGAATTATGTAATATGACAAACGCTATACATATTTCAATTAAATACAAAAAAATCATTATACACACATGCAACAGTATCACAACTACGGGTATGAGCAGAAAGTGATTGCGCTTCATTTTGAGATCATTTATGGATGATCCGCGATCCAGGAATCGAATGCTTCAGATCAAAATCACTCCGCACAACGTCACCAAACGTCGACTTATATCTGAGGCGAAAAGAGAATAAGTGGCCACCGGAAAAGTGTTATTGTCGTCGTCTAAAACTACAAGTGTTTACCAATGCCATCGGGCAAAACCGAAAATTGCAAATTAGGTCGAAAGTAAGGATGAGTCTGTCGACGAAAACTGACTCAATGAGTAAACAAATTCTCTTGAACGTTCTGTTCGCCGGTTGACAAACGGTCAAAGTATTTGAAATTTCTGTAAAACTGTGCATTGTTCGACGAAAAAGAAGATGGTGGTGTTGACGAGACATCTTTTAATTTGTATCATCAAATCGATTAACAGGGGCGGATTTTCGTGGAAAATGCCACATTAAGTTTGTATTTAAACAATGCCAACAATTGTCATTTCTTAGCTGTATTATTATTTAAAAAATACCTTTGGGATTGATAATTTATGACCGGATCGGATTCATTTCAACTCGCTGGCTGAAAATGACATATAATATAATACACTATTGCAGCAGTTTTTAATAAATACATGCATCTATTAAAAAATTATTATTTTTGATTGGCAATAAAATGCAGTATCTTCTAAGATCAGTTTGGAATGAGCCAAAAAAATGACATTTTTATAATAAGATGTTTTTGTATGGATATCAATTTAATGCAAAGATTTGGCGGATAACCATAAAATCATATCGATGCACCAGGATCAATGCTAGAAAAATATTCGTAGAACATGTTCATTGATTAAGGGACGTTTCTACCTTGTTGGGCCTAAAGAGATTGGTTTTTTAACATTTTTTTATACGAAAAGAATTAAATATAGAATGTTGATATTGAGCATATTAATTAAGCGATCCATATTGAACATAAAAATATTTTTTAAACTTTGATAAATGGGAGTTGGGGGAGCCATGTATGTAGGTGCGCGAGCGATGACATTCTTCACCATGGAAGTCCTAAGTCCTGGACAAGTGATTTGCAGCAAATTAATTAAACATATTTTTACTTTGTATAATATTGTGCATAGTATAAACTACAATTAAGAAGAAATATTAGAAAATAAAAAAATAATTAGCGAACGAAGAAAAGTTTGTGTTTTTACCAAAATTTTTTGTAGTTTTTTGTTCATTAAATAAACATTTTTGAATATATTAAAATAATTGTAGTCTATACGATGAAGACGTTTATTATACATATGTCTGTCAATTTTCATAAATAATGCTTGTCTAGGGAGTGTGGGAGTACTTCCATAAGCTTGGAAAAAGTAGTTTCTCACCTCACCTCAGCTTCGCGAAGAACAGCTTTTCCTCTTCGGCCTATAACTTTGCGAATTTCATTTATATCGACTTAAAATTTACTGAACGTATCCCTGAACGTTGGTTCTTTCCGATACATGAAGAAATAAAAACAAGATTTTGATTGAACCAGTAATAATATTTCCAGCATCATATTCGAAGAAATATGCCCTAAGGATTTCATTTGTCCAAAATGTACACCAAACAATAACTTTTTTTATTGGCGTATCTTTCCTGAATAACCCTGAGATTTTCATCAGCCCAGATATGACAATTTTGCTTATTGACGATTACACATTGTATAGTGTTGACATCTTGATTGCATTGAAACTGGAAAGAAGAGAGTTGGGGAATATTTTATATAGTTAAACAGAAGATGAATATATTATTTCAGCATAAGGAATGTTATAAACAGATTGAATGCTAATTTCAAATGTAATGTTTCGCCAAATTTAAGAATGGCTGCTCTGCAAAAATGCCAAATCCACCCCTGAACCTGAGCTGAACATATGAGCTGCAAAAGTATTTGCTTTTAAAACCATCTGTCTTTGCTTAAATATTTGTCTCTGACAGCAGTATCATTAACATACGCAAATTTATTAATATTAATTTATATAAATTATTCTGTATTATCACAGCCAAGCATAGTCATAGACACGTAAGCATTCAGCGTTACTGTCCACAAATGAAATGCTCCAAATTCGACGATCGTAAAGGACCTTCTATATTCAAATAATCGTTTCACAGAATGAACGATAGCCATGTTTGCTCCAGTAGGAAATCGAATCAATTTAAAGAAGGTTGAATTGCTGTCCTTTGCTGGAATCGCATATATTATTGACTTTGTCGATACACGTGTATAAACACATTTTCATTACTTTATTACCAGTTTGACGGTCTTATTACTAATTCGAAATTGCGTTTTCTGCTCGAGCTCTTCAGAAAAATATGTTTGCTTTTATTATTGCTAATGTGCTAATTATAGCGACTTGTTGAATATTTGAAATTTTTCTGGCATCCTATTAGAGTGTTTTTAATTAACAGAAGTCAAGATATGAAATTATATTTTAATAAGTACATAAAAAAGGAAAGGCATATACAGTCGAACCTCCATTAACGAAAACTTCAATACCGGCTTTTTCTCTATATAAATTTCCGATTTTTTGTGCCGGTCCCTCTATTCCCCCACAAAATGGCGTTGTCCGTTAAAGGAGATTTATATAGAGGAAAAACCGGTATTAAAGTGTTGTGTGAGAGGATTATAAGAGAAGAGCTATTCTCGTACGTGTGATTGTATTCATAGCAAATTTAAAAATTAATCTTCTTCAATTTTTATTGTATTAGGTAAAGCGAATAGTAAAGTCACTGATATTTAAGGGAATATTTCACACAATTCAAAACAAGGGTCATCGTTGGAGAAACAGTGCCTATTATTTTAAGAAGTTCTCGTCCCCAGTTAGAATGCGAGCATCATCATCATATCGAACATCTTTCGATATGAAGTTTGTGCAATTTTTCTGTGCAACGAAGACGATTTCTAACTGTAAATCATGGATAGGCACAGACGACAGACTGGATTTTAATGTGAGCTTATTTCCTGCGCTGCTGCATGGTCTGTTCTGGGTTAGCCCGGACTAGGGAATCCAATCCCGAGCCAAAATTTCGATCCCGGGATTTCGGAATTGCATTAGACTATATTAATATCCTGCTACTACTGTAAAGGGCTGTTCCACACACCCCTTTATGGGTAAGCAGCACAGGGTAATCTGCGCACCCAACTCATGTTAACTGGGTTAACCCAGCTGCCTTTGATTAACAAACCGACGAGACTACTTTCGCGCACATCCACATCATTACACCAGGGATTGCATCATTGACTTCAGGATGTCATCATCTATTTTTTAAGTTTTCTGGAACAAGTGCCGAATTTGGACGAGCAGAGTATTCAGCAAACCACTTCCCTACCGTTTATCTCGATGGAGCAGAATCCAAATAGTATTTATCAATCCATTGGTTTGCTTCAACGGTATTTTTCCCATTAAAAAGCAATTACAAAAGTAGTTTGGAAAGTTACAAAAGTAACATCATCAGTAAATCACAGTAATTTATGAACCAAACGTTAGATTGCATAAAAATCATATGGATTTGTCAATAGTGGCGCCAACTATATAGCATCCTACTAACTTATTGAGTGATGTGTTATTGTAAATTGCGATTTAGAGATACAGTTTGAGTATTTGAACGTCTTCTATTATGGATCAGGACTAATATGAAGAACCAGAAGCAAAATTTGAGCATAATTATATACAAGGATACTAGACGAATGCATATTATTTTGTGATTGTTTGATTGAAGACTCATTCAATTTCATTTTCCAATTTGGCAACGTGTATATTTACTGTTAATAATACCGATTCGTTTTTAAATCTATTAAATCATCCATTTACCATGAACGTTTATCCATTCATTTTTAGTGCTAATAAATTTAGATCATGAAGAATCAGTGCTTGTTTAAATTGATTGTTTCATCCAACTGTTTCTTTAAAAAAAACTTCTCCATGTATTCTAACAATAATTTATGCATGGCTGAATTAAAAATAATCTTATAACATCACTGATATATTTATGAATGCAGAAAAAAATGAGTTTACAAGGACATGGAATCTTATCGAATGATATGTCTTTTTCAGATGATTCCAATTATGTCTATTATTGCTGAATCCCAATGATTTTAAATTTATGTTGAATCAATTATAATTTATTAAATACATGGTAAACTATACTAATCCTGTATTCTGCTGTTATATTGTGAGCATTGGATTCAATATCATATATCTATGGAAATAATGAATAATAATTGGATCAGATTTTTCTTTTGATGCTCCGCAGCAACTACATCCTATGCATTTTATTTGTTCAGATGTCGGATATAAAAGAGGCAACTTTTTGAATGAACATAAAAGCAGTACATTGAATTAATCAAGAATAATTATTGAAGGGAAATTAGTACATTTGTTCTTAACATTAAAAAAATTCACAAAAAATATTTATCTACTTATTAAATTTAAAAAAATCACATGCTACAAATAATTAAATACATAATTAAAGTAATATTTTTAAAATTCTAATTTTGTTTCTTCTTTGCGAGATCTCTTTTTTGTGTTCGACCATTTTTACAAGCGTTTACCGTTGGAAACTGAAATGTAAAAAAATATATTATAAACAATATCATCTGTTTAACGTGTTAATTTTTCATATTTCAAAAGGTTTTTGTGGAATTTTTCACAATTTTACTATAATAATATTGCTATATTTACCATAGATAAAGCCAAAAATAGGAAGATTGGAATCCAAATTAATTTTTTCAGCTGCATTATGAATATCTGCGGCAAATGTGGAAACAAATGGATCTCTCAAGCAATGATGTATTCAGAGAGCAGGCTCGCTCACGTTTATATATCAAACATGTAACGACTCCATAATAAATGCTTTAAAGCCACAAATATTTACCAAGGCGAATCTAAAGCGTATGCCTATAAGGAGAAGTCAAAATTTAAAGCCTCGATAAAATTAATACTAATGTGCTCATACTGAACGGTGTAAAATTTTTGACTTTACACGGCATATATTTTATGATTTATTTGCAGGTGCGGTCGTTAAAACAGCTCTCAGCACTGAAATAAAAATTATTCACGGTATTATTTTTATGAAATGAAAAAAGGAGACGCATAAATTACTTCATAACAAAATTGATCAAAACACTTGTAATACCGGGTGTACAGCACCTTACTTAATGAACCATTTTGGTACGCTTATTTACGAGAAGTCCACTAAAGCAATTGTATCAATAACAAATTGTGATCAAATAAAGATAAAGACATGTATTTCTTAGAAGAAATAAGTGTAATAAAATAATACAACTTCGTTAGTCAATCTCATGCGGAGTAAATAGAATTTAGATCTAATTCATTAACAATTATAATCGCTACTAAACGTATTTTCAGAACAAGAATTGAATATATTTATATTTTTCTGAATAAAATATAGCATGGATAAATAAGCTATTAAAGATACACAGTAATGAAATGATTTATTTTAAGCTCGCATAATTAATATTGAAGAATCAGCACCATTTTAAAGTTATTACGGGATTAGAGTGCGGTATGTTATGAATGATTGCGGAGTGATGAGATGAAGGAATACAGACGTTGAGTGAAATAAAGTGATTTATTTAAAATAATATAAATATATAATACAGGTTAAAAATGTTCTTGAAAGATTATCGATATTGCGGTGGAAAATGTTAAATGTAAGGAATTAAGACGAGGAAATGTTGTATGGAATGAAGTAAGGTGAGGAATCTTTTATGGAAGGAATTAGAATAAGGAATATCTTATATATGGAAATAGGACGAGGAATTTACAATTGTTTGATTGACGATAGAATATATATGGTATAGAGTATTTAAAAAATCAATGATAGTGTTGTTACGCTATTAAATAAAGCTTTAATTTTAATAACAAATTGTTGTTTTTATCAAAATCTTACACAAAAACCACATAAACTGTATGGCAATGGAATGATACGAGCTATTTTAAATTATTTGTATATTAATCACGAACTATGTTTCATCAAGATTGATTCAGATGTTCCGATTGATTGCGTGTATTTTTCTAGAATTAACACTCAATGCTGAGCACTTAATGAATTCATTCCGTCTATAATACATCCTCATTATTGGAATATATTAGATTTATTTAATTCATCAAAACAAACAAAATTATCATAATTATACACGGAGAAATATAGAGCGCTGTATATTATCTGTACAAATTAATTTTGTCGTTAAGAAAGATTTTCTGTAATACTTGGGTAGAAAATAGTATCAACGCTTGAAATATAATATTCTTCATAATGGATCATTTATCACAATCTGTTTTCAGATAGCATTCATACATGCCGTTTAATTGTGAGCGTAATAAATAATATTTAGCAAGTTTTGCATTTTATTTCAGTGGGAGCACATAAGATTGCATTTAGAATACGTGACTTTTGTTAAATGATATAAGGAATTATCTTTAAATTCAGAATAATTTATAGTATAAAAACAAATCCTTTGACTAAACAATTATTCAGTTCTGTTAACAGCATCGAACAAAATGGTATTTCTTAAACATTTTGGGCTTTGTAGCCTCTTGGTAGTTTTAATTGTCCAGGTATACATTTTTAATTATGAACTTTATTGTATTTATTTAAATGTTAATATTTACACGGACCAAAGATGCTAATTTTTTTCTCATTGCTTTTCAGAGTGCGACATGCTTTCAATATAAATATGCTTATCAACCTCAAATTTGGCAACGTCCCGTATCCCGGCCTTATCCAACACCACAAGCTCCATCAATTGTTCCTCCAACGTCATCCTCTAATTATGCTTCCTCCGCACAGTCTGTTCAATTACCGGCATCTTCTTGCTGTGGATCACCAAACCAACTAACTCCTAGATGTGCAGCTCAAGCTCCACGTTATGCAGCTCCTTCAAATATACCATCATCTTCATCTCTGCCTCTACAATCATCTCCTTGCTGTGGGTCTCCAAATCAACCAGCTCCTAGATATGCAGCTCCATCTCTACCACTTCCTCAAACTCCATCCTATGTAGCTCCTTCACAAATACCTTCATTTCTGCCTTCACAATCATCTCCCTGCTGTGGGTCTCCAAATCAATCAGCTCCTAGTTATGCAGCTCCATCTCTACCACTTCCTCAAACTCCATCCTATGTAGCTCCTTCATACATACCTTCATCTCTGCCTTCACAATCATCTCCTTGCTGTGGGTCTTCAAATCAACCAGCTCCTAGATGTACAGCTCCATCTCTACCACTTCCTCAAACTCCATCCTATGTAGCTCCTTCATACATACCTTCATCTCTGCCTTCACAATCATCTCCTTGCTGTGGGTCTTCAAATCAACCAGCTCCTAGATGTACAGCTCCATCTCTACCACTTCCTAAAGGTCCATCCTACGTAGCTCCTTCACAAATAATTTCATCTCTGCCTTCACAATCATCTCCCTGCTGTGGGTCTCCAAATCAACCAGCTCCTAGTTGTGCAGCTCCATCTCTACCACTTCCTAAAGCTCCATGCTATGTAGCTTCTTCAAATATATCACCAGCTTCACCTGTATCTCAACAATCATCGCCATGCTGTAGGTTATCAAGCCAACCAGCTCCCAAATATGCATCCCTATCATTGCCATCACCGCCCCCTCGAGGCCCATGCTGTACTGCTTCACTGCCACCATCTTCACCACCCCCAAGATGTGCTTCATCACCAGTATCAAGCAGCACTTCGGTCTCACCTACATCCTCATCTCAACCTTCAGCATATTGTGCTCAGCGACCAATCCCATCACCATGTTCTTGCAGATTATAAATTTAAATACTGAAATCATAATATTTCTATATCAATAAATTTATATGATTGAAAAAATATAAACAATTTTAATTTTAAACCTTTCCACGATGCACGATAGAGATTTTTCCACTTAATAAATTTAAAAATGGTTTTATAAACGATGAACAAACAATATATAAGAGTGTATTATCCCAGGACCCTATTAATATCATCTTGTAATACGCAGTTTATAAGCATTTATAGACAAAATACGTTTAAATATATGATCCACGCATAGGGATAAAACACCGTTTAGAGTGTTTTAATAATATAACAATAAATAATATCACCTGCGATGTTCGTATTGTTAAACTAAGATCTTTTTCCATGCAAATTGTGCCGATTATAAATGTTCTATTTGGAAAGTTTGCGTTGGATATTGCGCAGTCAAATAATGCTTCCATGGAGCGAAACAGCTGTTACTCTTTAATTATAAATAGCAAAATATGCTTAATCAAATTTAATTTAGCCAATTAAATATATACTGAATCTTGGTTACGGCGACATCCTGTTGGAGTGGTTGGATCTTAATAATAACAATATGTACAATCATTTGACGAATATATACCATCATCATATTGGATCTTGTTTAAACAATAAAAATAAAATCAATAGCATCATTTTTTATTTTTTATTAGATATAAATATTCAATCATACTCATCCAAATATAAATGAATTTTAAAATAATTACAATTCGAAGAACCGCCTATATACACGAGGCTGAAAGAAAATGTTACACGTGTAATTGGCATATTTTTCATCATGGAAATTGAATATATTTCATCTAACACATGTATAGAGTCTCTTAAAAATAAAATCTGTTAGCCCACCAAAACTCAAGTAGCACTATTTTTATGATAGTTACACTATCATCAATATTAATCGTTAAAAAATAATAGTTTATACATTTATAATTTCTCACAAAAAATAACGATCGCTATTACATGTATCCACATTTTTTTTTTAAATTTCAGGTACATAATTTTAGAAGATCTCATAGCAGTCCAATAAAATACGTTTGGAACTATATTTATGAAGATACAAATGTACGACTGAAGAAGATTTACCAATATCTTTATTTTGCTTTAGACGTTATAATAGCGTTGCCAATAATAAGGCATAATAATGTAGTACGGGAGGCAGTGACGTTATTTGTGTAATTATTCCTACAAAGCTGATTCTTTCTCATTTTGTTGCATTGATATTGTAAGCAAAGAAATGGCAGTCTACCACGGCGATACGGATTCTGTGTCGAGATGTACCGGGACTTTCAACGAAAAATTCCTGGGACTCGAGACTTTGTGATTTAAAATAGCTGGAACTGAGTCCCGGGACTGAATAATGAATTTTATTTAAAATCCACTGATATTGTGAATAGACGTTATGTAATTCAAATACATTCAGTAAAAAAACACGATACTTTTAAACAGAGAACAAAAATATTGAACATACTTTGATATTATTTAAAAACTATCAATTTGGAGTTGCATATTACTCCAGTTTGGGTGCGTCTTCGCTATCATCTGAAAATGAACTATCACTACGTTTTCTTTTATTATCTTTCTTATTATTTCCACCATTTGATGATTTTTCTTCGTCCTTCATTTCTTCGTCGTTATTCGGCGATGTAATCTTTATTTTTTTCATCCTTTGTTCTTGAGGGCTATAAGCCCATAAAATCATCATGATGTGTTCTTTTGTTGGATTTCCTTCGTCCTCGAATAAATCTGGATCGTCAAGCTAAAAATATCAACATAATAATCACATTAATAGAATTTCAATTCGATTACCTCAAAAACTATAAAACACACGATCAAATACCTTTTTCTTTAAGACTGTGAGCTCTTTATTCCTGATAATATCCCACGATAAATTAGATTCCTTGTCTACAACAGTTCTTAGCTTTTTATATTGTCCGTCAGCGGATCTATAAACGTCTATGAATGCTCTCGCACTCGGCGTAATTATATCATAGTGCTCTGCTAACGGTAAGCATGATTCGACGACCGATAGGGGCAAATATGTCATGTTTTGTTTCGACATATTCATTTTATCAAAGTCGTCTAAAAATTTTTCGAAGACTTGTAACGCATCGTTGATATTTTGTAACTTATCCTTATCTTTGGTACCTGTAAAATATGTCCCGTTGTAAAAGATATTCATTCGTTTAAATGTGCGTGAATTATTAAAAAATATGCATGCTTACACGTGAGTATTCTTTTTGCTCTTCCTACGAGACCTTTTACGGCTAGTTTTTGATAATCGGGATCCCTTCCGTCGAGCAATTTTATTGTTTCCAAAGCTTTGTCCTTGTCTTTGAAACCGAGTCCGGGGACGGTATCCGATGAATTGTCGTCTTTATCTTTAGAGATTTTCTCTTTCTTCTCCGGTTTTTCATCGCTGTCTTCTGCGTCGCTGGATTTCTTTCGTTTAGACGCCGATTTTTTTTTATCGTCGGATCCACTCGACTTCTTTTTATCGTCTATCCATTTTTCAAACACTTCGATTGCTTCGGATATATTTTTCAGCTTCTCTGAATCCTTCGTTACTGAAATTTAAATTTATTAAATAATCTATGAGACGCGCATGCGAAAGAGTAACAAAAAAATCACTTACACTTTAAAGTTCTCTTAGCTCTTCCTAAAAGGCCACGGACAGTTAAGCTCTGATAAGACGCTGGTTCTTTCTCCAAGAGTTTAATTGTATCTAAAGCTTTTGATTTGTCTTTGAAACCGAATCCCGAATCTTCCTTCTTATCGCCATCTTTGCCCATTTTACAAAATCTTACTGCCGAATAAACTGAAAATAAGAAATATTGCTTTAATATCAACAAATAACTTTATGTACGTATGGATGCAATTTTAAAGTAATAGTTTTTATTAATATGCAAATACAACTCCATCGACAAATACAATTTGAATATAAAAGTACTTTTTAGTAGAAAGCAAAGATATTTGCATCAAATTTACAATGCATGAGCAGCAATTGAAGCTATTAAGCTTTTTATTGCCAATATTATGCGCCTTATTCGTAAAACAATTCATTTTGATTATATATTACGGGTGAAAGGTTTATTAATTTTTAACAAATATTTTTGCATCGGATCTTATAAAAAAGTATTTCATTAAGGACTAACCGCCATTAAATCATTTGGTGTTTGGGATTTTGCTTATAGCCTTTAATTGTTAAATCTTTGTGGCAATGATTAATCCTATGTATGAGCTTTATAAATACATTTTTCATATTATTTGCACGTATATTAGCTAAATCTTCATTAATTCTCGTGGATTGCAATCGAATATCCAGATTTAAACTACGACTATTCAATATTAACAATAATTTCTTTGACATTTCATGCATAATGACTATAAGTTTATGCATTTTAAGAGCGCTATAAAATAATCACAATTTATATTTTGACATTTAAGCACAGTGCTGCCAGGCTTCAAAAATAAATGACGAGATTTTATTTTTTCAAAATATTATTAAAAAGCAATAATCCAGTAGAGTATGTATAAATATTCTATTATAATTTAATGAAATATTTTTATCAGAAAAAAAATTATGTAAAATGCAGCATCATTATTTTTTTGGTAAATTTAAAATATGTTTTTCAGCAACATGTGATATTTTTATTATCCAAGCAATTATGGCTGAGGATCAAAAAAAACCGTACATTATAATTTTGTGTATTAATAATTTAATATTCGATTTGATTTATTTTTGTGCTGATTGGGTTTAAAAATAAATGTCAAAATTTATAATGGGACATTTAGCCGTCTGGCAACATTGTCGAGTTTGAATGATGAATTTGAATGAGTATATATTTTTAAATAGGGTGCGACATGGAAAATAACTTATTTTAAAAATGATTAGCGCTAAAAATACGCCTCTAAGGCGAACACGCGCTCCTTCCTCATTCATTGCATGTTCGTTAATAAATATATATGACAGTTAAGAGTTAGGTTCTGCTTCTTTGAATAATCGCCACCACACCCTTCTCGGAATAACTATTGCGTCAGGGCGCGCATTTCAAATAAGTTGTATATTCATTTAACTTTAGATAATTTATGAATGAAATTTTGAGCAATCGTTTATAGATCAATATCCAAATCATACAAGATTGTATCTAATTTATCTTGTTATTGGGTGCATGTATTTCAATCAACGCCTATAAAATTAAATCTCAAAAGAAAATTGTTCCCATTATAAATTTGCCCAAAACTGGTTCAGTTCTTATGAAACCGTACCATAACAAAAAACTAGTGATTATAGATTATATGTGTTTATGAAAAAAAAATGTATTTTCTTTGAAAGATACCGAAATATATAATGTGTCAATAAATTAAAATAGCATCTTTCCGCATTCCTTCGATTCACAACATCCGTTTAAGAAATAGTGACAAGAAAATCTGGTAGTGGCCTAGCCAAGTAGCATACACGACAAGAATAAAAATGTTTGATATTCTCAGGCATTTCTCAATTTCAATGATGTCATCTTATAAACTAGTCGATGATATAACAGAGCAGAGTACAGATCCTCAAACTTTTAATCTATCATAAATATTTGAATAGCATGATTTCATGCGATAAAGCCTCACGCGTTTGAATTGGTATTTAATACTCTGAAATGCAAATTAAATTTAAATCATAATTATATTAAATTGATTTAATATTTGTATACGATTTAAGCTGGATGACTTTGCGCCAAATTAATATGGCAATTAAATTCGTATTGGTTTGCTCCACCCCTATAAAAAAAATGATTTAAACTATCAATCTGATCCGAATAGCAGAATGAATATATTCTTTTTCACAAGCAAGACATTTCTTGTCCACGCCTTCAAATCGAAATTTGACAGCTGTTTGGCTAAATGACGCATGTGTGCATTTATAACTCTTAAAAATATTTTTTACAGCTCGATTGCTCTTCGAACGAGCTGTAAAACAGTCAGAACAATGACTCTTCAAAAATGCTCGCTAACAATGAATATTTATATAGTTCAATCATCAGGCAACCACGCAAACATTTACTTATTCGTGCACAAAACGTGTCATTAAATTTTGTTCGTCGCGAATGCTTCCAAAATTCTGCACCCGTTTATGAATTGCATTTCGGTTTTCATTCTTCGGATTTTAGATCAGTTTTCGATTCAGCTCCGGGTGATAAATTTTTGTTTTTATTTTAAATTATTGATGATTTGTTAGATAACGTATTATTTTCATTTACAACAGACATGCAATAATCCGACCCTAGTTTAATCCGGCGCCCCCTGTAATCCGACATCCCAATACAAGTATATTACATATGTACGTTAACGCATCGTCAATGTAAAAAATACAAAAGTGTGATTCTGGACCGCCTAAATCGTACTGAATCTTTTTGTCAGTTGACAGGTGAGTACAGCATACAAGCAAACGTTCAAGAAAGCTAACAATGTTAATGTGTGCAGATTTAATTCGCGAGATGACACTTCTGACACCAATTTTGCTTGCGGGGCAGCGCCCCACTACCACGTACTCGTTTTGCTCTTGGGCCATTATGTAGCCAGGCGGATAAATGGAGGTGGACGGGTGTCGAATAGAAAGATTCGTCTTAAATAACTTTTTCATTAACCACAAGAGATCTGGCCGCCGGAAGGACGTCCTCTCGCAGCCAAGGTTATCCGACGACTCCTTACAACAAGAAGCGATCGCTGTCGTTATTGCAGAGACGCAATGTGTACGCAACCCACTGCCACGGGCTCATATGCGTCTATATCAAAAGGGCGCTTTTGGGGAAATCTCAGGAATAAGGTGAATGTTTAAAGACGGTGTTTAATGGTTTCAAAATTATCAATACTTTAACATTAAATTTTAATTGTTTTTGCAAACCGGTCACTCAAAAGCACGACTTTGTTTATAGTCTCAGTATTTATTGACTAATTAGGATTGACTTATTCACCCGGGATTGAACTGAGGACGCTTTTTTATCGCACGATGGTCAAAATGAATGTTGTTATGGACGACACGATTCAAATTTAAGCAATTTAATAGCGCGCGCGCCTTAGTTTGTTGATATCGCTGTGATAGATGTTGAGGCACACTTTAACATATTAAGGTCAACGGTTGACTCACGGTTAAGAATATTCGGTTCTAGACGAATTCGTGCATGAAACCGATAGTAAATAAAATTATAAAAGGGGCCATGTTTTTGCGTACATTTTCAAATATTGATTAATTGCGTTGTGCGCGCAATTATTAGGGCGTATCACATGGACGTTCGGAAATCGTAGACGAGAATTAATACGCCACGACACTTACAATACATAACTTACACGGTCAAAATAATAACCATTAGCTTCAATCGTTTTTGATCAATGACAAACTAAATTATTTAAGCGGTTTTTATATAAGTTCGCACTTTTAGAACCAATAAATTCTTCGAAATCTTCAACACCGCGTCCTGGATTTGAAACTTTTCATTTCTTAAAAAGTACTCCAAATGGCGAAATAAGTGAAAATGTGTTGATGAACGAGGTGGACGTAGTAAAATCTCGCAATTTAAAGTCAATGTGGTCTTGGAGCATGCCTATTTATTAGAATTGGTTACTTAATTTTTAGTTTCTCAGGCATATTTTCGATTTCATGACGTATCCCCTGGTTTTAAGAAGAAATTATGTATTATACCCTTATTTGTTTATTATACAGCTTTTTATGTATTGAAAGCCTTGCCGAATGTTCTAAAAAATTAAGTGGGTCGCAAAAAAATGCAAATTTTCATAAAAATGTAGGCTTATTTTCATATGATGAACATATTGACAACATTTTCAGCACTTTCTTAGATCGCTTGAATTACGCAGTACCAAATTGCACGCCTTCACTTTATTCTAATGCTTCAGTATAAATTAAATTGTTTTTAATCTCAAATTGAGTTCTTTTAATTTTTCTTGTCTCATTAATCCTTCGTAATGATCTTATTTTGATTTATGTTGTTCATAATGACGTTTAATGTTATATAACTTTGGTACATTAAGGGACGTTTCTACCTTGTTGGTTAAAAAAAAAACTTTTTTTCTTCGTGTATCGGAAAGAACCAATGTTGAAGAATGCGTTTAGTAAATTTCAGGTCAATATAAATTAAATTCACAAAGTTATAGGCCGACGAAGAGAAGCTGCGCTTCGTGAAGCTGATTTTCTCGAAATTACTTTTTCCAAGCTTATGGAAGTGCTCCCACACGTTCTAGATGAGCATTCTTTATGAAATTTGGCAGACACGTATATAATAAACGTCTTCATCATATAGACTATAATTATTCTAAAATATTCAAAAGTGTTTATTTAATGAACAAAAAACTACAAAAAATGTCGGTAAAAACACAATTTTTTTTTTCGATCGCTCACAATTTTTTTATTTTCCAATATTTCTTTTTAATTGTAGTCTAAGCTATACACAATATTATACAAAATAAAAATATGTTTAATTTATTTGCCACAAATCACTTGTTCAGGACTTATGACTTCCATGGTGAAGAATGTCATCGCTTACGCACCGGCATACATGACTATTCCCACTATCATACTTTATCAAAATTTAAAAAATATTTTTATGTTCAATAAAGATTGCCTAGTCAACACATTTGTTTCGAAACTGAAATTTCGATTTCGATGAAGACAAATTGAAGAATACAAAGGGCTGAAATAAATTAGTAGCCAAGAATCATCCTTCAACTGCATAAGCTTCATCGCCAAGACACATGATCCTTATCACTCTGAAGAGTGATGTTTCTTTAATGTTGATTGGTTTATATAGCACCTTGTGTTCTGAAATGGTGTCATTATTTAAGTAATACCATATTTTTTAGTAATGTGTTCGTTTTGTTGGCCGGGCCACAAAAACATTCGTTGTGGGCCGCATGCGGCCCGCGGGCCGCGAGCTCTGAGGCATTCAACCACCGCCCAGATATGTTCATGTTGTCGTATAAAATCCAGTTTTCATCACAAGTAATGATGCAAAATTGTTGTGTACGAATTATTGTATGTGTAGTTGGCTTCCGCTGTGGCTTTTAAATCTTTATCACTAATGACGGTTTTGGACTTCCTCGAGGCTCATTGTCGAAATTCATATCAACAGAAAGATTTTTTTTAATAACATTTTCTCTTATTAGTTAGTTATCCTCTCACAATTCAATTCTTCTAAAATCGTCGAATTTTAAATATCGCGCAGAACCTTCCTCAATCATGTTCGATGTTCAACAAACCGAAATTCCGAATCTTCATATGTAACTATGCAATATTTGGCAATAAGTAAAGGGGATCGACGGTTGCCTGGAAACGAACATTCACAGCTCCAAAATTAGCCCAATTCACATGTTTGGTAGGAATGCAGAAATATTCGACGGCGGCGATCGCCTCTGATGCAAATGAAAAACGCAAACAAATTTGACACTGTTATTTCAAATGCTTCGATGATTAATTTCGATCGAAGGTCCCTAGTGTGATGCTCGCAAAAACCGCGATCTAAATAGATTTGGCGAATAAAAAAAATGTAAACACGACGAAGCAATTGACCTCGATGGACGATCCTTCGCGCTGAAAAATCATAGATCGTCGAATTTTGCCGAAATGCTCAGATACCGCGGTGTTTATTCTGAGTTTCGCGAATTTCCTTGATGTTTCAGAGCGCTGTGGATTTCCGTCATTTTTCATGCGACTCATATGCTAATTTTATTATTTGCGGCCGTGGATGTATTCCAATGATGCAACTACGTATTAACGACTGATCATGTAATATACTGCGAAATCGCTTTTCAGAATTCAATTCAGATGCTGATACTTGTGCCAATGGGCAGATCATGCGCAAAGGCGAACGAATGTACGATGGACCGGTGATCAAAGCTATATAAATTTGTTATTAATAAGTGCACTTAAATCACTTGAGCAACATATATTATCAGGGTCGTAACAAAGACGTAGAAAAGCAGGCGCCTGCCACGGGCGCAATTGGACTTGGGGCGCAAAACGCAGAACACCAACTCGATTGAGAGTTTTTATAATATATACTAAATTGTTTAATCCCTCTTTTCTTCGTTATCGCTTAAACATTGGCCCAACCCAGCCGGCATAAGCCTTCGATATTTTCGACCGATAGTAAAATTTGAACAATCCACCCGATCAGTCTTCGTCAGACAATTCCGTTTCATAATGAGAGTTTATAATCGTTGTGCATATGTTCAAGTATGGCATCCGATCGCAAGGCGCTCATTTATCATTTCAGCGGTCCGGAAAGCGGACCGATTGGACATAGAAACCTTATGGCCATTCCGTCCTCTTTTAGGGCTTTTAGCGGCATTTTCTATGATATGCACGATCACGAAAGCAACGTAACTACAGCGTAGCGGTCGGACACAGAATTGTGTCCGAATTCCAGTGAACCAGGTATAATGAATCGATTTCGAGTGTATTGTTTATGTTCACTCGAAGAAATTACCGAATATTGTGTGCTATCGATAGTGTTTATTTATTCATGTACAAGCTTCATATACGCTGCGACGATCCTTATACAAATCTAGCATCCAAGTTTATGACGATTTAAAATCAGCTCACTACTCAAAGGGTTAAGCACGATTTTGAATTTGGCTGATAAATTATATAAGAATATCGCTATTTAATGATATTCTTCCAGACAGCGATTGTAAAAGAATGCATGTATTCCGTATGCTAATCATTGACTGCAGTTCTTGCATACATTAAGATAATTTATTTAATTTTTTTTTCAGCTGAAGTCCAGCAAGCCATGTAGGAAATTTTCCACTGTATTTACACAGCGAAGCATGTACATAAATTACGCCATTTTTCGGTTGCAAAAATTGCACAATTTTCCGATAATGCGATCGTATGTTGCAAAATGGTTAATCTTGCATTTACAACATTAACAATCGTTATTGTTGTTTTCGTGCGAAAATTGTTTGTTTTGGTTATGGACGCTCTTCTGCATCATTTTATGTCACGGTTATAGATCAGTCGGTGTATGCAAAATTATGTCAATATCATAGATCATGTTTTAAACAATTTATAACAGGTCAATAAAGATATATAAAAACAAAGTCCTTAGACTGACCTTATATGTGGTCGCAACTCTTGACTGCTAATCCACAGTACCACTCTCTAGTACGTCACCTCACAGAATGAAATAAAAATAGATGTTTTCGATGTAGTCATCAAACATGCTATCTCAACCAGCAGATTGTCAAATTTGAGAATGTGGAAATGTGGTTTTAATATTTTTTTACCTAGAATTATTCAGCAAATAACTTGACACAATACTATAGTTTATAGTTGGAATAATGTAACGATTCACATAGACTAATGGGACACAATTTTGAAAAGATCCATAAACAGCCTTATTGGCAGAGTTTTACTCATTTATTTTTAAATAGATTTTTTAATAAATGTATCGTTACACACTACTGATAACAAGTTTGGAAACGCTTAGTACTTATCGAAAAAAACTCTGTATAATTGATAATTTATACTTAATGGAAAAGCAGGAGCCCGCTACGGGCGCAACTGGGCTTGGGGCGCAAAACGCAGAATACCGGTCGAGAGTTGCACATGATTTTTATTTTACTTGACTTTACATGAATCAACACTGATTGACTTGTCCGTTTTTATAATATAAACTAAGTTGTCTTAATAAAGATAACAATATTTTCGACCAATTGTCAAATTTAAACAACCCACCCGATCAGTCTTGTTCGGACAACTTCGTTTTGTAATGAGAGCTCATAATCGTTCTGTGGACATATTCAAGTATAGCGTTCGATCGTGAGGTGCTCATTCGTCATGTCAGCGGTCTCAAAAGCGGACCGATTGGACACATAGACCTTATGGCCAATCCGTCTTCTTTTAGGGCGCCAAATGTTGCTTTCTTAGCCATTTTTCATTTATTTCGCGCTTAGAGCACACTCGAATTTGAGAATAAGCGTATCCTTACAGACATAGATATTAAATGCAATTTTTGCACCTTGCTGTGCACTTTTATTGAGCGGGCTTAATATCGTGACCAATATAAAGCTCGAGTCTCCATGTTCCTTTGCTTCAGATGTGAAGTGATGAACCCATGTTTCATCCTGAATATATGCAAAAACTCGACCTTATTGCTGTGAAACATCGCTAAACACTCGATTGAAACATCATCATGACACTGTTTTTATTCCGTTTTGAGCAATCGCGGCACCCATTTTGCGCACAGCTTTATCATGTCCAAATTTTCAGTTAATATGCGATGTACGGCATTTTTTAAAGGCCTACCATGACTGCCAGACAGTCGATCGTCCAATAGTATTTTGTGAATTTTCTTCGTCATTTCTAGGGTGGCTTCCTCATTTGGTCGAACGTCTTAATAACTCGTATGGCCTCGTTTAAAATCTGCCACCCAACATCTTACTGTTATAATCGAAGTAGCAGACTTCCTGAGAGCAAAATCTAGCTCGGATTTGATATTAGTTGGACTGAGACCTTTCAAATAAAAGTATTATATCACATAACGATAATCATTTTTTTCCATGTTTACAAATTCAAGTAACCCTCTTAATTTAATTTTCCGTCATTCTTTAACTAAATCCTTCCTTTTTCATTAACCCCTTAAGTGGATATGACGTATATATTCGTCAATACCAATGCTCTTGCAAAGTGGGTATGACGGATATATCCGCATTGTGAATGTTAAGCAAACCTCAATAGAAAATGACGGATATGTCCGATTGCAGTGTTGTATGCTTTAGATGTAAGAATGATTCATCTTGGAAACTGACTTGTTCAAACTTGATGATATACTATTTTCGTAAACTAGATATGACGTACGTATCTGCTAGCGGCGAAAAGATCGTGTCATTACGGATGACACTTTTAACAGCGATACTTAAGGTTGAAGGGGTTAAAGCAGTTGTCCAATTTGTATTTTTTGTACCCGTTTTATGTTTAACGTGGGTTTCTTTCTTTCTTCAGCGCTACACACGTCCATAAATTCCGATCGACACATCAGATTATCCAGTTTCATTCAACTTTATCGCCAACTCTTCAGTTGTAAGATGACGATTTCATCTGAGCGATTAGATGTGATAAATTATACTCGGCATTCGTAATAGGTTTTGGGCGGGCCGGTCTTTTTCTGTTCGCCAAATTCCCGGTTTACCGACGTTTTTCGTACCTTCTTATTAGAAATCTTCATTTTTTCAAGCAATTTTTCTGAAATAAAAGCCTTCATTTCGTAGTGTAATGATATAACATAAAATAAATAATTTGTAATGGATAATGTTTATGTTTTTACAGGTGTTTCCAAACTTATTGTCGGTAGTGTACATAGAGTTCTGTAAGGAAACATCAATAGAATATTTCAAACAAATCAATGTATAGTTTTCATTGTAATTAAAATATTTAGAGTTGAAATCCCACTGGAAATAAAACTGAATGTGGTCGTCCATTGTTATAACGATTTGATAAGCAAATTATTTTAAGAAAAGTCCTGGAATAAATATATTAAATATTGCCACAAACTTCGATTTGGGTACCGAAACAAACGTTATACAAAGATTAAGAAAAACGACATAACTTATGGGACCATCTAATGTTAAGCTCATTTAATGTTTAAATACATGTCGTTTCAGCGGTCAATTTCATAATCAAGATTTTGAGTTCGTCCACTTTTTCAATGCATCTTAATTGCGTCACAATAGATCCAGGATTGGCATTGTCGAAAAAAGCCTTGCTTTTCCGAAAGGTCATCAAGGCTAGCCAGTTGCTATTTTGGGAGTATCGATCATAAAACCTATAACAACGCGCGCCTACAGCTTTTTATGAAGATGAACATGAATCACGATCGCATTGAGTTTGCATTTAGCACATTATCTATTTGTTTTATTGCCCTCTTATGTCCAAAATCGGCGTTAAAAATAGAACTGTTAGCTTTGGAAAGTCACCGAACCGGATATATTTGATAAACTATTAAAGGCGTTCATGTTGATCGTGGAAGAAATACATAAGGATGTTTCGTGGGCCGTCCTAGAAGGTCTCGTGTACCAGTCGATGATAATAGCAAAAACATACGAAAGTCTCAATTCTGAAACAATCGAGGAACGCTATTTGATGCACATTACATGCCAATTTGATGATACCCAAAGCCATAACTAAACAGGAGTAGAAATTTAAATATATCGTCTGTATGTCAGTTATATTTCCGTGGGAACACGTACAAAATAAGATTGTCAAATTTGGTTGCAAATAAAATTGAGCTTCAAATCATAAAAGTAACGCATGAGCGTATGACGTGTATCGAACCGAAATAAACCGATATCTTCGAACCGGTTCATTAACGGTTGTCATTTCACAAAAAATAACGGTTTTTCCGCTTTTCGGTTCGAATCCTTGTATTATTTTCGCAATATATATATATTTTATAGACGATTTCTACACCCGAGTAAAACAATATTTGTATTATTGAGTCTTGAAGTACAGAAAGGTTGTTGGGTCATCTCGATTATCAAAGAGGCCGAGAAGAAAAAAATGTAGTAAAACAACATAACAAGTCTTCCAGCCTCATTTAGTCACGGTTTAATTTTGGAAAGATGATGCCAATCTTGAGGCCGAATTCTCACAATTTTTCGATCGTTTCTACTTCTAAAAGGCGACTAATTTATTCGACTTCCACGACGATTAGCATCACTTTAAATTCTCAACGCCCATTACTTGAACGGTTATTGTTTTCTGGACTGAGCTATCTGTACCTTGATTTTTTACCATTTGGAGAGAGAGAGTTATTTCGTTAGCGGTGATGTCATTTCTCCAAGGCGCAGTGACGTCAGATAAACGTTTTTTTTCGCGTTTGGTATAAATTAACTTTATGACATCACTATTGAGTAGGATTTATAATAAACACTAATTGCATCACAAAACTATTTCTTCACACAACTTCGTGATTTTTTTCTTAACGAGCCAAAAATTGTTTAACGCTCCGACTGCCAATGATCTCCGGCTATCAACGTGAGCCCAAAGCCTTCGGAGCTAATCTGCAAAGGATTCATGACAATATATAGTATATCTAAATTATAAATGTTATTATTGTTGATATTGATTAGGGCCGTGACTAGGGCGCGGAAAAGCAGGCGCCTGCCACGGGCGCAATTGGACTTGGGGCGCAAAACGCAGAACACCGACCCAATTGAGAGTTGCACATACTTGACCATTCTACTTTACATGAACCAAACCTGATTGACTCTGTCCGTTTTTATAATACATATTAAGTTGTCTCATCCCTTTTTTCTTCGTTATCGCTTAAAAATTGGGCCAACCCAGCCGGCATAAGCCCGCAATAAAATAAAGACAACAATATTTGGCATCCGATCGCGAGGCGCTCATTTGTCATATCAGCGGTCCGAAAAGCGGACCGATTGGACATAGAAACCTTATAGCCACGCCGTTCTCTTTTAGGGCTTTTCTCGGATTTTTCTGCTGTATTTAATATATTGCATTTATAATAATATTAGTTAACTTTAAAAAATAAATTAGATTTCCTGGAGAGGGATGTTAGATACTTGCCACGGGTGCTTCATACATAACCTTGTTACGGCTCTGATATTGATATATTTCACCCCGTGAATTAATTCCTTCGGGTTTCCAGAATGCACCGGGATCGATTCCGAGTAATCCTAAAATTAAAATCAACAGGCAATATTTTATTATTAATTAAACAAATTCAATTTGTTTAATGTAGTTTTCTTCAGCGTCTTTCCGGTGTCTTTCGCATCCTCTTGATACAAATATCCATATTTTTAATTGATTTAAGCACACATCAACTCGATGTAATGAATTATGGCTTTTAGATCCTATAATATAAATGCTAAATAGTATTTTCAATTTAGTTTACATAATAAAATAATGTTAGAACCAAAAAAGTTCGCCATGTTTATTAAAAATAATGAAACAAATCGCTTGCTTTAATATTTTTTATTTGGCTATCTATTTTATTCGCTAAATTGACAAGTGCACAAAGTGTACAACAGATTATAAAATTAAAATTAGGACATAAACCAAGCATCGTAAGCACACAAATATGCGCTCCTTGTTTTTGTTATATGCACCTCTAACCATCCTCGTGTGCATCACGGAAGTGTATACATTTAAAGAATAAAATTGTATTGATACAAAATCCAGAGGACTGACCACATCTTTTGTTTATATCACCGGGGAAACTATGACATCTAACATTCATTATAATCGTTTATAATATAAAAATATCAATATCTGTTTTATTTTTTCAACATTTGCATACGTAAGCTGTGACACCACAATATGAATATAATAGAAAAATCTATCTGAATGTATAAATCTACGCTATTAAAATATGTAGCAAAGTGATAAATGCAAAGTTTTCATATATCCAACGAATAAAACTACTATAATACAATAAGCCACTATCACATTATGATACGACGGCGCACCATCGAAATATCTTTCCGCGGGAATATCATCGTATAAATTTTTGAGAGAACAACGGGTCGAAACAATAACCTCGTGTGAAATAGATGCGATATGCTAGTTTCGTTTAAATTCGCGCGTACAGTCTTAAGGGTGCGTGAATATTTCAATGCACGTTTGGAATTGTTAAATTAAATCACTAACATTTTTTTACATTTCGAATATATGCAAAATAAATACACGTAAAAATATTATTGTATATCGAACATAAGTTATCGGGTCATCCAAACGTGACGTCTAGATGTTTAATGTGATAATTTTGCTTATTGACGAATCCATCAAAACTTTGCTATTCGTCGTCGTCACTAGACGTCTTATTTGGATGACCGTGTGTACATGTCATATAAATATTATGAGTGAATCAAAGTTTATTTAACTTTCATATAAATTCGTCATATTTTTACATACTTATGAATTAAATAATGATTTTAATTGAAGTGCTTTTATATTTTTATGTATTTTAATATTTTTTTGCAATAACAATTATTTGTAATATCTTTATAAAAAACGATGCACCATAGATATTATGTCTCAATAACAAAATTAATTTAAAGCACGTCATTAGAATATGAAGCGTTAATGTTATTCGAAGTGGAATATTTTAAAATTACAATCGTCGCTGTGAGATTTTAAATCGACAGCGCGTCTCGGTGCTCGTCTCATGTCTTTTAATGCTTTAAGTACCCATGTCAAGATCTTGGAAGTGCTAGCGCGCCTTGAGAAATTCAAAAATATAAGATTTAAAACGTGAAGTTTATAATATAGTTATTTTCTACGTACATTATTAGCAACCTAAATATCATAAAATGTACAATCTGAATTATTTGCGATGAATGCTGAGGGATGCTGGATTTTTTTTTATATCAAAAGACAAGCAGGCACATCATGGGCATAAGGATTAAATATATAATAGATTAATTATAGTGTTATGTCAATGCAAATATCTGAGGGAATTGAATTTTAATACTGATAGTTTTATATATGTAATATAAGATTTGAATATACAATATATGCATAAAAAATACTGAATTCTCGAATAAAATTATATTAAGAGAGTAAAATATGATGAATATTATAAATCATATGCATTCATTTTCATATGCTCATTTAAAACATTAATAGCGCTAATAAAATCATAGCATTACATTTTCATCGATATATATTTCTCGAAGCGAGCGGACTTTAAATTTAATCCAGCAATGTTCATATAAATGTATTTTAATATCACATAAAGTATTAACTGCGTGAATAAATTCAACACACGGGGATGAAGTTACAATAGATATAAAAATAGGATAAAATATTAATCACGTTTCGATTGTATTCTGTTTGCCGTTTATACACAATTTTTACTCGGTGCTTGTAGGCACGTGATATAATTCCAAGCACGTAGCAAAATAAAATACAACAGTTCTATCCTAGACTATCGAAAAATAGATAAACTAACATTGACATGAATATCCACTAATGGCACCATTAATGTTTAAATAAAACAATGATCTTAAATTTTAACGGAAAAAAACCTACCACAAATATTGTAAACAATAAACATATAAAAATTAAAAACATAAATAAAATATACTTTAGATCAATAATAATTATTATAATATTTAATGTAAAGTAGCACTATACTGGCAAATTTTGTAACATAAAAATAAATTTCTACAACGTATAAATTTTGAAATTATCACTGAATAAAAAAATTAAGACAATATTATTAAAATAATAAAAGTTATTGGACACAGTAGTGATTATTACACTTGTTTTTTTTTTCAATAACAATATATAGTTCATCAAATGATCATCAGATCGGACGGAGCTATGTGTCACCCACCTGAAATTATGGCACAAACATTAATTCACATTCTATTATATTAAGGAAATGTTATTTCATATACAGGATGCGGCGGGGAAAATATCTTAGTTTAAAAATGAATAACACAAACAGATTAAGAGATATCAGTTGACCGGTTCGGACCGGAGAGCAGACACGCTACGCTCAAATGTAAATCCATTTTTCTGTTGAAAATGAACTGAACCAAACTAAATAAGTTTACACTATTGATAACAAAAATGTTGTTGCGAAAATAAAAGGATAGGGTTACCGTGCAAGCCTGCCAGTTTACTTCTAAAGGAGTAGATTTTGCAAAGGAGTGGTGATTTTCGGCTAATGACGCCACTCCAGGACAGTCAAGGGGGAATAACAAAATTGGTCAACGATAAGAATGATGCGAGTATCTTAATTATCAAAACAAACTCCTGCTCTCAGGACAACATGAACGAAAGTCGTCTAATCTTCGTCGAAAGAACTTAATAGCTTATCCGACGATAGCGATTTCAGTTAATTATACCTAAATTTTATGACGGTTAAAAGATTCTTTAGAATGCAATTATTTGTTGAATAGTAAGCATGAATATTTACAAGTTTATATAAAGTAATATATTGAGAATATTTAAACATGTAGGGGTAACTTTACGTCACAACTTTGCCATCAATGCACGAATGTATGATGAGACGCAAGACCCCCGTCTCTGTCTCACAATTTCTGGTCTGATAGGGTTAAATTATAACTTGTTCAAAGTTCCAGCATATCAACGGGTATGTTATCAAATAGCAGTTTGAATATTGCTCTTAGGTTAAAGTTCTTGGACGGTCAGTAAAAACTAGGGAGACGTCATAAGAAAACGTCATTTTCTCGCAAAAGATTCATTCACGTCACGGCAATGCACACCAAACAGTCGAATGATAGATTCTGCTCTTTTGAATAAGCGTCGTCCCACCTGTCTCAGAATAACTGTTGCTTCAAGACACACATTTCAAATAAGGAAGTTTCCCTGATGCACCATGATGAGAAGCTTCAAAACTCGATCATCTCATCGATCAGAATGGGGGCCACCTTAACACACTCGTCACCAACTGTGAATCAGTGTTGTTCCCAAATTCGATAGTTGAAGCGTAAATAGAAGGAATGGCGATGCAATATTATAACGCATGGGATAAACACGGACATGTGGCGCATCTTCTCTCAGATGTTGTTTTATCTTTGATCGATAAGCTTGACTTTGTCATTAGTTAAATTAACAAAAAGTGAAGATAAAAAAGTGCGAACAGACGAGGGTAGAAATGCAAGTTTCGAGGTCGATCTCAAAAGATATTTAGACAGTTGTCATTTTGATGACATTATAGAAAGACGTTCGTAATGTTAACATTGGTAAATCTTATAGAAATACGTAACAGTGAGACGTTAGTAATTTTAATTTTATGTCTAAATGTATATTTTTTATATTCTGATTATTTTATATTTGCATGTGCTAATCACATTAAATAGAAATTAAATAACTTGTTAAATCGTATTTAAGCGGAGGAAGAAAACGTCCACCGAAATTATGTGACAGGGCCTGTACGGGGACAGGGCCTGTATGGGGGAACAAATATACAAAAAGTGTGATTGTATGAAAAATCATGTGAAAATTGATATAAATAAGCTGATTGATTGGAGAGGATTGATATAATAGTATTTAAATTTTACTTACATATTGACTAAAAAAATAGCCATCGTAAAATAAAATAGGCAACAATATTAAGAGGCAGCAATATGGCCAAATCATGAAACAAATTATCGGACCCAAAAAGTGTTCGTCTGTTTGTATTTGTGGAGCGTCTATTTTGTTCACGTAATGCAGCTTCTACTCGCGTCAATGTACTGGCAACCACCTGCTGCCTAAAATATCAAATACGTTATCATAAGATGCACATTAAATAACATTCTAATAGCTTAATTATATTTAATTTTACTGTGCTAAAACAGCCATCAAAATAGTAGCTGCATTTGTCTCTTCTCCCATAGCGTGTGATTTCGTTCTAACAGCCCGCAAAGGACTATCTTGATCTCCGTCCAGTCTTCCAAACATGGTTTTAACACCCGCTAATTCTGCCTCCACGCGTAATAGCGCCGATGTTACCGACTGCCTTCTAATGCAAAACTCAAACACGTTAATAAAATGAAAAACAAAAACATTACAACTTATAAACGCGACTATTGTTTTTTACCCCTGTGATGACATTCCCTGATGATGATGCGAATTAGTTGAATCGCTTTCAGATCCTGAATGTTCAGTCTGAAATATAATAATAATGTGATGAAATAATAGCTAAAATATCTATAATACGGTATGTTCGAATAGATTACCTCTAGTTGTGTACCTATTGGTCTATCAATTCCAACTTTTGGGATAGCCGATAATGTTTTTCGACGCAATGTTTTAAGCATGAAATCGTTTTCATACTCTAAAATATCTAATGTTTCATTCCACGCCCTGTAAAAATATAAGGAATACATTTTTAATAATTATTTTGCATGACACCCTCGCTCTTAAATTTGAGTTGCCACTTGCACTCTGAGCGCAGAATTAATTAAATTTTGTAACTTAAAACTAAAAACTAGCTAAGATAGATAAATATTGTTCGCGATTTAATTTGGCGTGAGCCACCTGTGTAAGTTAGCCTCTGAGGGAGCTTACGTGATTGTACATATCATAGAAAATGCCCTAAAAGAGGACAGAGTGGCTTCAATGTCTATGTGTCTGACCGGTCCGCTTTTCAGACCGCTTACATAACAAATGAGCGCCTTGCGATCGGACACCATACCTGAACATATCTACAGAATACTGTTGTCTTTATTTTATTGCGGGCTTATGCCGACCCAGTATTCTGCGTTTTGAGCCCCGAGCGCAGTTTGGCTCTTGGTGTCTACTTTGCCAACCCCTTGTTACGGCCCTGACTTTCAATACGGAAATTTAAAATCTAAATTTGCAATATAACTGAAATCTGAATCAAATTTTCCAATTATCATAGCAGATTTTTAGAATCATGACTTACGTAAAATTAGGAAAATTATAATGCCAGTGGCTGGACGCTGATACTTCCGAACCGTGAACTAAAGTACCTATAATTGAAAACACATATTTTTAGATACACGGCGGATTTTCAATGAAATCAACAATATTCAAAACAATAAATATACCATTGTCTGGAGGAGCTTTACGGAAATATTGAGGTATCCATTCTTTACCGCCGAGACCTTTTGCTCTTTCACGTTGAGCTTCTTCTATGATAGTCTTTTCTTCAGTAGCAGCAACCTATCGACACAAAACCATTTTACAAAAATAGTACGAATGACAATTTACAAATAAAATAAACAATTATTAACCTGATCTTCGTTGCCAATAGCTGCCGAAACTTTTGACCATAGTCTTTGACTCTCAAAGTCACCGAGTTGATCAAAATTTATAAGTTGCCTTTTGAGTCGATGTGTTTTAAGCTCTGCAACATCCATCAAAACAGACTCTTCCTATGTTTTAATTAAAAAAATATATATATCATAATAAACAAAATATCCAGAATTTGTCTTAAATTATTAAATTTACCATAGTTCGTCGATCTTTTATTTCAATTTTATCATCCCAATGGCCTTCTAACGTTGCTACCGTTTCTTTATGATGTCGTATTCGTCCAGAAACCATATTTATGCTATCCGAACCTCCTAAGAATGGCTGAAAGAATTAAAAATATGAAGGTACATGCCAATAAAATTAATTTCATGCTAATGATTAATTTCAACCTTCAATTTAAATTCTATGTCAGCGGAATAATCAGTTGAAGCGCACGTAATGGTAACTCTTCCGCCCAATTCCATGGATAGTGTCCCCATCAAGAGTCCTTTGCAATGAGCATACGGAGACGTCGCTATGTATGTCTCCCTGAGGGGCAATAAAGTTATTCTAGCAGCACCATCTAAAATAGCCGATGTGGAATTACCTACAAAAAATAAAAATATGTTTTAAAACATCAATTTCACTACGAATAAATCATACGTCTGATCATAGATATACCGTAAAATTTGGATTTTGCAAGAATACTCGCTTCTATGGCAAAACCTTCTTTTCTATTGGAAACGTAAAATGCCGAAATGGGAGGATGATGAGATACCTATATAAAATAATTTTTAAAAAATGAATACATTTCTAAAATTTAATACTGTGTAATATTTATTAGTTTAACCATACTTGTTCAGAAATATAATACGTCCTGGTGCCACTTTTTTCGTGCAGCCAACAACAGCGAAATGTTTCCCCGAGCACTGGATTGTATGGTTTCTTTAAACCTCGAGGTTTCCTATACAACCCAGATAGATACCATCGTACAACAGTTTTCATCCGGTCATAGGGATCATTATAATGACAAGCACTACAATTAAAAACATGAATAAATAGAATCATTTTACAACTTAGGATAAAAGAAAGTAAACTGTGATAAAATTTTAAGTACAGTAAAACCTATAAATAGGTTTAAAATAAATCAATTTTTTTGAAAATACACCGTATTTGGATATAAATAAAAAATACAAAACACATTTTTTTTTGTCGGACACTCGTCATGAAGTGATGGTTGCTATCAAATATCATGTCGATATCAAACATAGCGATGCGCTTGCTTTTAGTAATCCTACTTTGTAAAATGAATCAAGTTTTGTTTGCACTTTTGAAGTTTGCTGTTTTTTTATAATCAACTCTCGAAAATGCGTATAATATAGTTGAACTTGGTTATCTGACGAATGGACAATAAATATTATTAGATTGTCGAGATGTGATCTTATCACTGCAGTGATAATATCAGTGTTGTTCCTTCTTCTACGCTATCTTCACTTCCATTCTCAATTTTTAGGTTCATAACTTCATCTGCTATTTCACTTTCAGTCATGAAATTATGCCTTTATCTATTTCTAGACATTGTAAAACATCTTCCTTAGCTATTTCTTCTCCAACATTATGTATGGTCCTACAGAAATAAGGGCCATCGAGGCACGAGTGTATTATGAGACGCAAGACACCCGTCTCTGTCTCACGATTTCCGGTCCGATAGGGTTAAATCGTAACACTTTAAGTTTTGCAAGGTACGCTGTCCTCTTGTATCTTCTGCATCGTCTTCATATTGCAATACAACCATTACTTCGTCTAAAAACCTTCTGCTATATATTCGTTTGGTTGCCAAAATTATTCCCTGATCCATGGGTTAAATAAGGGATGTTGTATTTTTTGGCAAAAACATAAAACTAAAGTTGCCATCTTCTAAATGTAGAATATTTTCAGAGGGATGAGCGGGAGTGTTGTCTAAAATCAATAAACATTTCACCTCTTCCGGCGGTATTTCCAGTTTCTTCCCATGAAATTTCTTTAAAAAACCAGTTTTTAAAAATATCTGAATTGAACCATGCCATATTAGAGTTATAATATGAAACGGGCAGATGATGCATTATATTTTAAAACTCTATGTTTACAAGATTTGCCAACATTTACGGGAACCAGTCTATGCGATCCATCGGCCTTTTGTGAAAGCGCCAGAGTCATCCATCACTTGTTCTGAATGATATTTTAACAGGATTTGCTCATTTAATTACAGCAGATTTCAATTCAACTGCCCGAACTGGAACCCCACAAGAACGTTTTTGGCCATACCATTTTAAGATTCAAGTGAAGTTTCATGAACCAATTTCATTCATTTTCTGGGATTGCTGTTTTCTCCTACATCACACATTAATGCAAATTTATTTATTTTGCCTTTTTATGCCATATTGTTCACATATACGAGACGCAGACATTCCAGACTCCAACATTTAAAGGCTTTGACTAGGTGCAGTCTACGAGCAAGACTGCATTATGTCTCAAATTCTAGTGCTAGACGTATGACGTGATTATCATGAATTTAAGCATGTATAATATTAACAGGTCGTTTTTAATTTTTTAATATTTCACTGGATTTTTTGTCCGTTATATCCAAAGTCCGTTAAATTGAAGTTTTATTGTACTATGTTTTTTTTTAATCTTTGGTAATCTTTATATTTATTTTATTTATACTAACCTTGATAAAATGTCAGAGTGGTAGAAAGAGTCAGAAAGTTTATCTAAAAAGGAACGTGGCTCCAGTATAAAGGTTGGTAAAACAACTTTGGATAAATCCATTCCCGGTCTAACTTGTTTTATCAAATACCATAAAAGAGATTTGTTCTCTTCCGCTAATTCTTCTATTACTTCACCTGACTAAAAGATAGATTTGATTACTGTTTGTTTAAAAATATTTTTGATATATTCAATAGATAAAAAATATATTACCTGGCCGATATCATCATTTAACTCATCTACATACGTAATTCCTAGACGTGTTCGTATTCTATCGGCGATGGATTCCTCGTCGTCAATACCGTTTGTTGGATTTGGATCGACTACATCGTGCACACCTTCTGAGTCCGTTTCCGATAGTTCAGCCCCTTCAAGATCTACAACACACGAGGAAAAGGATGCATGGAACGAATAAGCAATAAATTCTACTATTTACTACGAGATTAAATACTATCACTAGCACTACAGTAATGAAATGAATCAAGATATTTTTGTTGTTGCCTTTGTTGTTTGTAATCACATATTTATCAATCGTCGTTACCCTTTTTCTTGACGATATTCCCAGATACATAAATCATTTGCGACGAGCATCTCTCCAAATTTGCCTGCGATTCTTTTTGTAGGATTGTTATGGACGGAAGCTTTTTAAAATCGATCAATGAGAATTTATCGTGGTTGTTTTCAAAGCCCAGATGCGTTAGACCGGGTACCGAGGTCGCCGCATCTCTGTAATGCAACATATCCTGAGGGTTTAATTTGTTATGTTTTTCGTATGCCTTCTGCAGGTCGTCGATGCGCGGTTCGGCTGATTTTCTACCGGAAATATAATTATTTATGTTTAGCATGTTTCGCAGGTTGGTATTGTGGAATGTTTTTTTGGACGTTCCTTCGTTGGCCTTGTTATGTTTCATTTTGGCCAATGAAATTTGATTTTTGGTCAATTGATTAGAATGATCGTCTTTCAATCCCACTTTTAAGAATGCGGATGGCGTTGAAGATCTTCGTTTAGGAAAAGCACTGGCTATTTTCATGAGATTTTCTTCTAGAAAATACACTGGATTTGCGAGACTCTTTTCGATGCTTTTATTTTTTTCGGGAGTCAAGACTGATGAATTTTCAGTATCAGATTCTTTGTCGCTTGTGAAGATTTCCCTAGGATTATCAGCTTTCTTTTTGAGAAACCTCAATGGCGTTATTGACGTATTTTTCACAGAAACATCGGGGATTTTAATATCACTCTTTGATTTTAGTGACGCCGTGTAAAACGTGTTTTTTGTAAAAGGATCATCGCTCAAATACTCCTTTGATTGATACTCTTTTTTATTCTTTTTCAGAAAGTTTATATTTGGCATTTTCCATTTAGAGCAGCCTGGCATATTAATATCAATCTTTGTATTGTCGTTGATACTCCTATTTACATTTTGTAATTTTTCATCGTGATTACAATCAAATATTGTATTCTGCTGTAACTTTAAGTAATCTGTAGATTCGTCAGGATAAGATTTAAAATCAGAGCATTCTTCAAGCATTGTTTCAAATATGCATAAGATTTGTTTCCATTTCATAATAGAATGTTCAAGTTCGATGAGATTATCACTACTGGAATGATTAGCATTTACTGGACTTTCATCAGACATGAATGAAGTCAAGCTTTGACACACTTGATTAATTGAAGCTAATAGCTTAGAGACTAATGAGCAATTTTTACATGAATTAACACAGTTTAGCATACAAAGATTTGCAACGAGCATACAGGTACACAAGGATGAGGGTAGATATAAATATATTAGTTTTGAACCTTGTAACATTTGAAAATAAATACAAAATAACCGTGAAGAGTCTCATATGCATATACCACTGTATATCTATATAACAGATATTTATGTTTAAAAATATATTTCATATAAATATATAAATAATATCGCACGGTAATATATTTTAATTACAAAATACTTACCGTGTTCAGGAAAATGTTTCTCGAGATCCTCGGAAGACCACTGGGTCTCATGATTTGTTGTAGTATCAGATGTTCTCGTACCACTATTGCCTCCGCATCTATAAATTATTATTTTGCTTGAATTACTATTAATTCAAACAGAAAATTCACATAGAAACGTGTTTAAATAGTCGAAGAAATATAAATATCGGCAATGCTTAAAATTACATTAAACATTTGCACACAAGAAGTGTTAATTGATCAGGTGTAAATAATAATTAAATATATTTAACGAGACAAAAACAATATTAACCGGAGCAACATATTTGATGACTTCAACGCCAATTCCAGTCCATCCAACCAACACTTTCCAGCTGTTTGTGAGGGTGCTCTAAATATAAGATGCGCCGTTGGCAATGGTTGAACAACGGCACCTACTCAAGCATGCATTTTGATTACTCAATGTCAATTTTTTTAAACACGATTTATATAATTGTAAATCATTCGACCTATGGTTTCATTATGCGGTCTCCTCGGCGCCCAGATACTTTGCTCTAGCGGATGATACAATTTAAAACAGAAGCCGTCCTTTTTACTCGGTCTCTCGATGACATGACAAGTACTCAAAAGAACAGTTCCCACCCAATGATTACTCTGAAAACGTTCAAATTTAAATATTTTGATTTGTCGTATTATAAAAATAAGCAATTTGACGATAAATACCTTGGCTTTGGGATTTTTATAAAGCATTAATAAGCCCGGTTTTAGAACGCACCATAACTTCGTCCAAGATTTCAGAGTGCCTCTGACCTATAAATATTACAATTTGGCGCGCATTACGTTAAAATGTTAAAAATGGATGCTGTTTTAGTTAATTTTGCTAACCTTTAACCAATCGGCTAGTATAATAGCAGTCGGGTCCTCCAGCGACGATAATAATTCGGATGTAACGCGCTTCTTTTCAAGGCGATAATGTTGCCGTTGCGCTTTATACGATTCTTTTCTGGATAAACGCAATCCGCCTGTGCCCGATCCCGGATCCGTAGACTAATAATAATGAATGTATTAATTTATTGCACTCATTTAGCGCTCGGTATACAGAAACGGATATTATAATTACCCTATCACTTGATGCTATACCCATATCACCGCCGCAGCTAAATGCTCCAGGCGAATGAGGTGCCGTCAAAGGACTTTGTTGTGAAGCATTTTGCCACTGAGCATCTAATAAAAAAATATCATATTTACAACGTGATATTAATTTTCATGTGGTGCGGCAGGGAAATTACCTTATTTAAAATACGAATAACACAAACAGTATACGAGATAACAGTTTCAAATAAGAAAGTTTCCCTGTTGCACTCCGTATATGAGATATTTCAAATTTAATAAAAATATAATACAAACCTGTTATAACATTGCCGGCAAACGGAGATGATATTGGCGTACTTGAGCTCGTTGGTAATACCACCTGCAAATTTCCATGCGATCGATGAAAACCCTATACAAAATATAATTACTGCGATGTGTATTCCGCGATACACTAATAAATACGTTTAAATATCAATTATTGCTTATAACCATCACAATCTTCAACAAAAATATAAACTATCGTATATCTTATTTCATATATTGTTCACCATAAAATATTTTACGGTGCAACAAACAAACAAAGAGACTGAATCGTCAAACAAGTTGAATATTATGTGGCGTGCTTAAGCATTTCCTGATTACTGCTTTACATTTTTATCTTTAAAGTATTCCAGATATATTTAGATTGTTTACAAGTAAGTTTTACTTTCGAAGATAAAATTTTTTCATTATTTCCTCGGCAGCTCTTTATCTGACGTAGCTAATGAACGGGAACAAATGACGAGGATGACTTTTGGACGTCTCATATTTGTAACGTTAGATCGACGTGCAAAAGCCGTATTCTATCCGAAACACTTTATCTAGACAGCAATGCATGTATTTATATGAATGTTTGACTTACTTTATCGACCATCTTTTGATGTTTAATGTCATCTTTTGTTTGACCTGTGAATCCTTCATGCGTCATTCCAATTCCTGTTGTTACACAATGCAAGTCCTTGGGTCCTATTTGATACACGGAGAATTTATCATCTCTTGCGTGAGGAGGCGAACATGAAGAATTTCGCTCGGAACCAAGACTTCTAAGTACTGGCGTTGACGGGGTAGTCGCTGCAGGAGAGCAATCTTCAAAGGCAGGAGAATGGCTCATGATTTGATAAAGGATTACTAGCACGGTAATGTATTTTTGCGAGAAGATGCTATATTAATATTTTGAAACAATATGATACATCAACATGCTGATATGTTGAAAAAGAAATGAATTATAAGAGATGTTTTTATATTGCATCAAATAACTTTTTAATTAAATGAGATAAGCTTTAGATAACGACTAAATACTCTAGCGGAAATATTTTTTTAATGAAAACTATCAAGAGTTGTGCGAAATAGGCATCAAACTTATATATAGACGATATCAAAAATGAAATACGGCTAATTCTATCTGACTTAAATAATCTAATCTATTCAAGCCAGGGACCACAGAAGGCACTCAAAGTTGATGACTATCACTTTATTACAATATAAACTCGTAAAACGCTCATGTAATGCAGTTATTGCTTAGTTATCTATTATATACAAAAAATGAGAAATGATTAAATATTTATTTATAAATTTATATGCTAAAAAAATATAGTTTAGCAACGTACTTTGTAAAATAGCAATATAAAACGACAGTTTTAGACAATGCAATATAAACTTAACGTGATAACTATTTCAAGATGACAGCTATTAGCGTACACATATCAAATTTATAATAATGAATATGTTTACTAAAATTATTACTATGTAAAAAAAAGTAACCTTATGCAACACGTCAGCTGATTCAAGAAAATGTCTCTACTATTGCCTCGTATGTTAGACTAGTACTCAAAAACGTCCATTCAAAATCAGATAAATACCGTGTGATTGAAATTCCGTGATAATTTTGTTCTAAGATACGCGAAAAAAAGAATGTATCTATTGATATATTTCAATTTACTGCATTACATAAATTTATTTGTGCAATTATTTTGGACGTTTCCAAAAAATTAAGCAGTTTGTGATACAATTTTAAGGGAGGAAAATCTGAGTGACAAATGTAACGGTTAGGTTGGCAAATTCTAGCCTGAAATAATCCAATTATATACGAACTTATTGAGTGTCCATGCTGGTTGATATTTGAAAGGTCAAGGATAGGAATGAGGAAAATCACCTGTAAATTTATGTCTAGAATTAATTTAATGCATAATAACATATCAATATCACTTCAAAATTAAAATAAATGCATAGAATACACAGATATACGCGTATCAGGTTTTAGAACAACTTCGCGTTGACGCCAAAAAAACCATACACACCAACAATAATCTGAGTCACTGCGAAGTTTTTCACCGTCGCGACTAAAAACGTATCTTTAGATTCGAGATTGAATCGACGTGCACAATGGAAGAAATCAAATGACCCGTATTAGATCTCGGATTAGCATAAATGGACAATGGAAGTGTTCAAGAATTGCTTCAATCACAGAATAATGGCCTTAATAATGACGACCTATTTTATTTAGGGCAAATGTGTGCTATCATTTCGATGAAAATGACACGGAGAGGTGAGATTCACAATGCAAATGATGAATACAACGCACGACGATTATGAAGCTTTGAAACGGAAAACAATGGCTATAGATCCTAATATCAAAAATATATATCCTGAGTCTCCAATTATCCAGACTCACGACGTCTAGCGTCTTTTACTAATTGATCCGCTCAGCTTATTTAACATTTGTGCCTCAAACTCAGTTGTGCCCATGGCGGGCACCTGCTTTGCCATGCCCTTGTTTCGGCTCCGACGATAATATTTGATTATCACAACAGTTTTGCTTCATAAACTAAATAAAATGGAATTGTATTTATAAATCCTTGTTCCGGATCTTATTGTTTATGTCTTTTACGGAGGCCTTTATAAAAATGATTGCTTAACAATGCGTTGTACCGCAAATAATAGACGTTTGTTTGACCAAATAAAATTTGACCTCAATAATAAATAGTATTCAAAAACAAGAACGACCTTTTAAATCAATCTAACTATCCTTTTATAAATAGAAATTGTGCAAAAATGCATGGAATTAAAATTTTACAGAAAAATACATATTTTTTAAATTATTTCGCTAGGGACATATATTGTTGAATCCAAAAATGTCTTTACATTTCAATGGATCTTGATGTTTCCATTTTATTTTAAAATAAATTCAACAAAGGTCATCAGGGCTGCCCGCCTGAATGATAATTGCTACGCAACTGAATCAATTTCGGGATATATTGGTCTGAATGCCTTGTAAAAAAATCTGTAAATTGGGACAACCCTAAATCTAACATATAAAAATCAATGTTTGTTTGTCCGTATTTAATGCGCCGCCATACCGTTCGTCCGATTGCAATAAAACTCTGTCAACTTATTGTTTACACTCGCGGGAATAACATGGACATAGTAAAAATATTGTTTGTATACGCAGTTTGTTATGCGACACATTTAGCATATGCACTATGCTAAGGTAAATAAAGCACTACAACCGTTTTTTTAGCATATTTAAAAATACATGAAAGCACTTCAATAGAATCAAAACATTTAATATGATTCGAATTCGTTCATTCAAACTAAAACTGCAAAGTAGCATTTAAAGATAAATTTTTAAAATCTGAACTAATTACTTCTGGAATTCCAAGTGTTTTATTGTTATAAAAATAAAAGATTTACATTTGAGAGTTCTTATTTATCTTGTCGGATAATGGTATCATTTTTAGATAAAATATCATGTTTTACCAACGCTAAGATATCTATGATGTTGTATAAATTCACTGAATTTTTAAAAGAACTGTATGATTCACTTTTTATTTATAAAAATAGCAAATATTTAATATAACGCTTCATAAAAATGGCATTTTTATTCGCATTTTAACAGAAAAAGAATCGACAAACAATAACGACTAAATTTGATGGTTTTGGAATGATTATATTCATAAATAATCATAAAACGAGTTCTCAATACGTTTGGTTTTAATGCGTTTTATTATGTATGCCAAAAAACATGCCATTTAGACGTGTACAATTTTCACAGAAATAAAGCCCTTGAAACCTGTATAACGGCGTTCTATGAGATTTTCTGGAGACAAATTTAAATTACGTACGAACTTTGCGTAAAATTTTAATAAAAACACAGCATATGTGTTGGCAGTTCATAACGAGTTAATATTTATCAATAGATTTCTCAACAAAAAATAATTAATATTGGATTAATTGTGTAATTATTAAAGCAGTATAAGATGCTATTACATTTAAAGTAAAACTAAAAAATGGTATCCATTTATGAAAATCCAAGTAACGACACGAAAATTGAGTTTAAATTTGAAGATTATCAGTTTGCTAAAATGTCAACAATCTTTTTTTTTTTTTTAATGACATTCTTGTTACACAAAAATAATTATTTAAAAGGTCATTGTGGTAAAGCTAAAAAAAAATTATATGTCAGAACTTAAGACATTGGTTGATAACACAAATTTATCTTGTGGGAAATGATGGAAAATCATTGATTTATGGACAAAAAAATAAATATTAATATAAGCTCCGAAAACAGACGATAAATTAAAATATTAGCGCAATAACAGTACATAATAAGATTTTGTATTTTATACAAATGTTCTTTATATTCTTCAACGAAATAACGGAAACAAATCATCCTCATACGCAGAAGGAAATAAGACGAATAAATTGAATGGGAATGTTTTGACATTTCAAACGCATTAGTTGTGTTGTATTCGGCAGTAATGGGATTGATGTAACGTTAACGATTTAAGTGCAGTAACGAGCAATAGATTGTTTGATAGGTGTAAGGCGTCAAATCTTACGCCGAAGAAGGAGCAGAGGAGCAGGAAAGTAGAAGAGCAGAATAGCAGCTCAGATCGGGCTTGCGGGGGCCAGCCTTAGCCCGGAGCCCCTGATTGAGGAGCGCGCCTCGAAACGCGCTCCTAAATGCGCCCCAACACAAGCCCCACCGACCGGCGAATGTCACCGGGAAACAACTTGGTCTAAAATTCGCGACCATAACCCGATTAAAACCGTTCACGTTTCGATCACTTTAAAATATTCTACATTATAGATCCATAAATTAAATTAAATTCACCTCCGTATTAAAATATAAATATAGCGCCTGCTGAATAAATTTTCAATTAATAATTTATTAAATTTATATTTTTTAAATTTAAATTTATTTTTAAATTGTACCGTTTTTAATGCTTGAAAATTCAATGATTAAGACCTTTTAAAAAAATCAGTTAAAGTGACATATGTTGCTTATAAAATGAATTTTAAAACATGTTAATAACGTTTTTTGAGTTTACTTTTTTTAAATTTAAATAAAACAAAGATTGAATATTTTTAAATACTTAAAGAAACAGTGCAAAACGGAATCCTCTGCATGCAAATTCTAGCTCGTTTGTATCGATTCATATTTTGAAGTAATCTTATCTATTATATCGGCAAAACATATTTTTCTAATTTAATTTACTCATATAGGTCATAATGATTGATTCATTTTAGATAACACACATATATATATATCAAGCATTCGCACATTTTTGTCATTTATTTCAATCATATATGCCACATTTCATAGTTCTCAAAGTATTTTTATATGAAAACAAATGCATTTTTTCTATGTAATAAATTCAAATAATCCAGTAATATTTGAAAGGTAATGCATTATATGCTTAAAGTTAACATGACAAAAGCATATAATGGGTATTATTATAAATCATGCGTTTTAAAAGTAATGCAATTTGATCTTTTCTATAGCGTTATAGATTAAATATATTTTTAACCTGATTGTATGCACGTAACGTTTATAAAAATAAAGCCATGATAAGCCTTAAAATTCAGAATCAATTTGTATAGATTATGTTATCAATTTTTATAAACATTTATATTAAATTCATTGGCTAAAATTTAATTAGCTGGCATGTAGAAAAATCTCATAAACTTACATTGATTTTTAAATAATTTTGTAGTATCCTAGCACAAACTATTGAACATTTATCAGTGTACTGTGTGATAAAAAGCTCGAAACTATTAAACTGAGATGAACTGTATTTTACTTATCAAGCATGCTATGAAACATCGATAATAATAAGGTCTTATTAGATAAATTCCTTGCAGGTCAAAGGTGAATTTATTTCCTCCGTTGAATACATAAAATATATACATTTCTATATGTATTGAATCTTAATGCTCGGAGTAGTGTTCCGATGGAAGCTCCCTCAAGCGAGCTGCGGCTTGTTCGGCTGTTAAATCGCGTTGAGATTGAGCCAATAATTCATAGCCGACGAAAAATTTTCTTATGGTAGCAGAACGTAGTAGCGGCGGTAAATATATTCCATGGAATAACCAATGCGGCGAGTCATCAATTGTATGACCGGGTCCAGTAGGTGCTCCTTAAATGTTTCAAAAATTAATATTGATTCATTTTATATTATTTTTTATGTTTATCTAAATAAAATACATACCGTGCCAACCCATGCTGTATGGGAAACTGCATTTAAAAAGATTATCGTATCTGATTGTGATAGATTTTATTATTTGAGCTAGCGATGTGCGTTTATCGTCCATCAATTCATTGAAACGTTGCGGATTATGACCCTTCGGCAATAGCATTGTTTCAAATGGCCATACCGCCCAGTAAGGAACCAGGACTACCCAATCATCATTTTCAACTACTATACGTTCCTGCAAATATAATAATCGCATATCAAAATTGAATAATAAATGATTACAAAAAATTAAATATACGTTTTTTTTTCATACTTTCAACTTTATTTCTTTTTGAACATAATCAACCAGTAACGCTTTTCCGTGTTTATTATAATACTCCATTTGGCACCTTTAAATAAATAATTTATGTTTTAAATAATATTCTTTACCAAGCCCTATATGTGATCTTATTTTTTAGACGTAATCCTAAAATACAAGAATTCAAATAAATGATCAATACCTTTCCTTGATGGCAGCCTCGTTGGGCAAAAACGATGATGACCATATCTGACAATGCGGATGAGGATTCGAACAACCCATACTGGAACCTTTATTCTCGAATATCTGAACCCATTTATATTTCGATCCCAGATCCTCCATTTGCACAATCCATCTGAAAATTTTCATTCGTGAATGATATTTCCATAATGAAATATTTCATTTGAATTGAATCTCACTCGTCTACAACGGCTTTAATTTCGGCTACTTTCATGATAGGCAAAGTAACATTTGAATCAGGATGAAAGCACATCACTCTGAAAAGTCAACAAACGAGATTAGCGACTAAGATGTAATCTGTTTAATAATAATAGCATATTTATACCTGCATGTACCACGCGCAGGTGCAATTTTAAATAGTGGATCGTCATTTTCTGGCGGTGCGGGAACATTCTCTAGCAATGCGGGGAAATCATTTGGAAAAACATATGTGGATTTATACATTGGATTGACCTATTAAAAATGGATACATTTGAGCATTGCGATCATTTTAAACTATTATAATAAAAATTCTAGAAACTGTTTAAAATCTTACCTTTCCGTTACTTCTTGTGGCACCGGGTCGTAATGGATTATTTTGATCATTGTCATCTTGATTTTCTTGTTTTACAGATTCAGTCTGACCAGACCATGGCCTTAACATACGATGTGGAGATACCAGAATCCATTCATCTTTCAATGGATTATATCTCATATGTTGATGTTCTACAATGCAAATATACGCAGATATTAAATAAGTATAGAATTTAATCAAGCAATTTATTATCTCTTAAGATATTTACCAGTTGCTTTGAAATCCGTCATTGTTTACCGAGTGCTAGATAGCGAATGCTGGTCTATATTTGAATGCAATTTTTTCTAAAAACATGAAGATTCTTAAACGGTTTATTTTCAATTAATTAAATGTTTAACATTCTATATTTAATATCTCCAAAACCAATACGTTTTGTAATAATGTGATAAATTTCCACAAATTTTAATAAAAGATATAAACAATTCTAATTTATTTGTTATGTATTTTTAATAAAGATAATATTTTTTTTAGCTTGGCAACCCTGAACTGTTTTCTTATCGTTTGACATTAGATATCGCAAGAGTTCATAAATAATGTTTCTCAAAATAAAAGCAAATTAGTAAATGAAATAATATAAACTAAAATGATTTACGTAATTCCGTGATTAGTTTTTACTAAAATAAAAAAAAAACAACAACTAATTAACCTTAATGCAAACATTCAACTAACTGAAGAGCACCCGTGTATACTTACTGCTTGCCAGTGTGTACTTATAATCACGAAAAAATCATTATGCAAGATAATCATACTTTACTCAGACACGATTGTTATTTGATTTATCTTTTATCTACTTTTTTTTTACACAAAACGATTCCATATCGTACAAAAGAAAATTATATAACAACAGTGGCATTATAACCATTTTTATTTGCATGTATAAATGCGATTATCATTTATATCAAAACACTTGTATTTAAATTTAATTTGCTAAGGCAATATAAGGACTTTAAAAAACTATATTTCATAAATTCATTATCAATTAAATTGAAATCATATAAAAATACATAGATTTTATCATCAATGTTATCAAGTACATCAATATAGATATTTATTGTTGTTACCCGATTTTTTTCTCTTTGTTGATGTTTATCTTATTTGTTAAATTTTTAATGCATAATCTAATCAATTTTAAACATCGTCTTTTTATTAAATTAAGATATATCATATTAAGGACTAATTTGCTAATATTTCTAATTATATGCTATTCTAATTACAAGAACTACTAATGCGATAAATAATGTTTTTTATCTACACTAGCGCGCGTAATAAACAGTTTTATAATATATGTATATTTTAATTAGCTTAATCATTTCTAATGATAAACTCTGACCTCCAAAAACTGCAAAATATTTCACCGGTATAAACAGAAATGTGTTTTAATTTTTATTGGAGTGTCGACATAACTTGACTTTTTTTTGGTCCAATTAATTGAACGTCTCCAAAAAAATCAAACGTCATTTCAAATAATTTTTATGCATATATATAGTGATAATTTAAGGTGTTAAGACCTGAATTGTTGTCATTAAAAAAAAAGCAGTTGACTGTCATCGTGGTGAAAGTTGATTATTATTGGTTTAACTGAAACATGTGTAAATAAAGACGTAATAATTTTCTGCCGCATCTAATTTTGTATATTTTATTTAAAAAAAAGTGCACTTTTTTAATTTAATCTAAATATATACTATAACAAAATGAAGCCGGTTTCTTCAATACGTAAGTATTATATGATATTAGATATGAATTAATTTAGGTACTGTGCAAATATTAAAAGCCTGTGAAATTATTTATTTTTGTTTTAAATAATGTTTTTCTCATTTCCATATATTTTACATAAACGAATTCTTCAATCATTGAATGAGTTGCAAAATAATTTAAGATCAATAAGACTCTTATATTAGATTTGTATTGTCATTATTTTTCTATGTTTTTAAATTCAATTAAACTCGTAACCAAATGGTTTATATCATAAAAGCATATTTATTACAATTTAACCGTATTTTCTCAAGCTTTTTATGCATTTAAAGTATACAATATTTAAATTTAATCTCAGTCTCAGTCTGTATGTATGATGTTACATCTATTGGTAGATAATTACATAAACTTTTAAAAATAAAGTCATGTTCTTATATAATAAAAATAGTGATATACAGGCGACTCTTGTTTTTCGCACATAATTGGTTTCTGAAAGTGTGTGCGAATCGGAGATTTAATCAACTCATTAACACTCAGGGACAGGGGCATTTGAGATATGTTAGCACTCTACACAATTCAAATACATATTTTCTTTAGTTTTAGACTCAATATATTATTATTTATGATCCTACATATTTTACACAATATTACGATTTAAAATAGGATGAATATATGAATCCTAATCTATGAATGACCCTAATTCACAGAAGTCTAATAACAATAAATGCTTTGTTTGTTTTGCTTCGAGTCTTTAGCCGTGTAATATGCAACGTATTTTCAAAGCGCTTCGTACAAATTTGACCACAGTTTGGGAGTCACTCGATATGATAAACACGTGGCATGGTATAAAATTATTTCTAAAGACTTCGACAATATCCTATTTGTTAAATTAATAAAAAAATGTCTAATTGTGTTGTTTCTTCGGACAAAAATATAAATAGATCGTTGTTTTTTCGACTTGATGGATTTATTTATGAATCAATTATTTAAAATAGTTATGCACTAAACTGTATGCTTCTTATTTTACTAAATTAGCATTAATACGAAACAAATTATGAGCATTTTTGTGAATTTTAAGTTAGTTTCCGACGTTTGTGGACACAATTGTTTCCAGGAAACTTTCATTGTTTTCGCTTTAATTTCAGTCCACGAGTCCCCAATATTGTTTATTGCATTCTATATATTGTATTATCCATTGCCAGTTGCTTTAATGACATTCATGATTCATTATTGTCCTCGTATAATATTGTTTAAACATAGCTATCACTATTTGGCCGTATTGAGGACGCCTGCTTAATTCAAACGATATTATATTTTTAGTAAGCTTCTGCAAATTGTGGAATCCAAGTTCACCAGCGTCATGGAAACTGATGCATTTATCCAGATGCGCATCCACATCAACGCCGTCATCATCAGAGAAGCCCAAAACTGCCATCGTCATGATAAACATGGGCGGTCCGGCGACAACAGATCAAGTAAAAGATTATCTTTTACGAATCATGACCGATCGTGATATGATACAGCTGCCAGTTCAAAGGTATTGTATTATACCGTTTTTTAAATTACGATAAAATAAGCATGTTATATTAGATTATCACTTGCAGCAAATTGGGGCCATGGATTGCCGAGCGGAGAACGGAGGAAGTCAAAAAGAAATATGAAGAAATTGGCGGCGGATCTCCCATCCACAAATGGACTAAAACACAGAGTGAATCGCTTTGTAAACGGCTAGACATCGCTAGTCCTAGTACCGCACCGCATAAACCTTACACGGCATTCCGTTATGTTGAACCCATGACGAACACAACGATGACACAAATTGAAAAGTATTAATACGATAATGGCTTATGTTAATTAAATCGCGTTTCGTTAATAATTTTTTTTTAATTATCAGAGACGGTGCTGAAAACGTAGTGCTATTTTCGCAATATCCACAATATAGTTGCGCAACATCCGGATCCAGTTTCAATGCCATTTATGACTTTTATAAGAAAAGGTTAATATCACATACATATTAAAAATTTGATAGATCCTCAAATATGCCGTGATCGATATGATTATCAGGGCCGTAACAAGGGGGTGGCAAAGCAGGCGCGTAAGCCCGCAATAAAATAAAAACAACAATATTTTTGACCGATTGTAAAATTTAAACAACTCAACCAAGCAGTCTTTTTCGGACAACTACGTTTTATAATGAGAGTACGTAATTGTTTGTCATGTCAGTGGTCCGAAAAGCGGACCGGTTGGACACATACTTTGTGGTTACTCCGGTTCGAAACACAAGTGGCCACTCAAAGTTGAGAATGAGCGTATCCTTGAGGATATGGTATTAAATTCAAGTTTTGCACCTTGCTGTGCACTTTTATTGAGCGAGTTGGCATGATCCCGTTTGAAAAGCGTACCATGTCTGCTAGCTCACGCATTTTCAGTCGACGGTTATCCAATACCATTTTATGAATCTTTTTCACCACTTCTGGGGTAGTTACCTCATTTGGTCGATTACTGTGCTGTTCATCTTGGCAGCTCGTACGACCTCGTCTCCCTCGTGAGTGTTTTTTAAAACAACAACTGCCATCTATATGTTAGGTAGAGTATTTTTGGAGCTTCATACCCTCGTTACGGTTCTGGTGATTGTATTTAATATGCATCAATAATTTATTTAATACATTTTAAACAGATCTCTGCCATCAAATATTAAATTAAGTGTGATCGATCGTTGGGCCAGTCATCCTCTACTTGCGGCCGTTTTTGCTGAACGTATAAAGGAACAATTGCTTAAATTTCCTGAAGCAATTCGTAAAGACGTTATAATACTTTACAGCGCTCATAGTTTACCGCTCAAGGTAATGATAAAATTAAATACATTATTACATAAGGAAATTATATAAATGCTATTCATTATCTTCTTTTCTTACACTGGAAACAGTAAAAAAATAATGACGCTTATTTTGAAAATATCCTTCGTATATCATTTATCTTTATAAACAATCTTTAGGCTGTGAGACGAGGCGATAATTATCCAGGAGAAGTGGCAGCTACCGTTCATGGAGTGGTCAACACTCTGAAAGCCGACGGAGTTATCAATCCTTATCAGCTCGTGTGGCAATCCAAAGTTGGACCGCTTCCATGGCTGGAACCTTATACGGATGACGCCATGAAAGTAATCGACCATCAAATTATAGACTCATACGATAAAATGCAAAAAAACGAATTAACGCGTTAAAATTTGTTTCAGGGCTATGTCAAACAAGGCAAAAAGAATTTTATTCTCGTACCGATAGCATTTGTAAATGAACATATTGAAACGCTGCATGAAATGGACATCGAATATTGTCACGATTTAGCCAAGGAGGTATGATTATTTTAAAAAATGATTTATTGTGTGACGATGTTGATATTTAAATTAATATTTTTATAAAATCTATAGATTGGCATACAACAAATTGAGCGAGCATTGGCACCCAATGATCATCCTCTTTTTATCGACGCTTTGACTGATGTAGTTGTTAAACATCTATCTTCGGGTATTCAAATTGGATCTCAGTTCACAAATAGGTACGTGTATAAAAATTGATCGAATGTGTATAAAAATATGCTTAGCCTTTTATTAGAATGAATAAAAAATTATTTTCTTCTTCAGGTGTCCTCATTGTGTTAATAAAAGATGCTATGAAACAAAGAAGTGGTTCCGGGAAGTTTGCACTTAAATAACCATGCTAAGAGGCTATGAAGGTTTTATTTGGGATATTATTTTTTCATGATACAAATAAATGCTATAGTTATTATAAGAATAAGATTTATTTATTTTTGAACTATAAAAATAAGTGGCTCTCATTTTTCTCTCTTTTCAACTTCTTTTTCTCTCATCGAAATTTTTATTAAATAGTTAATTGATTTACTGTTTTAATATATGCCCATTTTATGTATTTAAAATATAAATAACAATAGGATGAGTGAATTTATTTTGTTAATATGAACTTTTTTTGATAAATAATTTATAAAATATACATAAATTGCACAAAATAAACACGATTTTAGTAATTTTGTTAAAAACAGTAGTTAGTTAAATTGAAATAAATAAAGCGTTGGATATAATATAAAGATAAATACAAATAATCAAGACGAATACTACAGATGTATTAATGTAAATTTAAGATATCGAAATTCATCAAGAATTAAGATAAGCATATTTATCATAATTAATTGAGAGTGTGAGCAGCTTCATCCATTCCAAAAGTGGCAAAGTCGATAGCCTCCAACCTTAATTTAGACACAACATCAATATTGACCGCGAAGACTAGGTGTATTATCTTATCGTTCCAAGGATCTGCGCGTCTTATAATTGCTTCCAACGCAATATTAAAAAGTAGCAGGAAGAGGGCATCCATCTATCTGATTCCTGTTATCACTATTGAAGTGTATCACATTGACCACTCCAGATACGCATATCCTCCAAAGTTTTTCCGGTTTATGCTGTTGCAAGTCTTGCGAAAATCAATGTAAATGTGATGGAAATCGACATCGTATTCTCACATTTTTGTGAAAATAATGTAATGACAAAATGTGGGTCCATAGTAGATCTGAATCCGCACTGGTACGCCACCGGGCATGGACGCCGACGCATATATTCGATACCGAATGGCAGTAGATCCATCTGAATACTTATTCTACGCTGGGCTGATCAAGTAGACAAAGACGCCACATATTTGGGCCTAGGCAATTGGAGGGAAGAGGCTGATGACAGACAGAAATGGCAGCTTGCATTGTCGATGGTCTGGACTCTCTTATAGGGCTGTGTGACCCTATAATGCTTATATGAATGTACGTATGTAGATTTGTTATCTTTGATGTTATTCAATCTGAATTCATGGTTATATTTTAGCAAAGCATTTCAGCCATGGATGCAGAGATTCTGCAGGGCCATAACAAGGGGGTGGCAGAGCTGGCGCCCGCCATGGGCGCAACTGGACTTAGGGCGCAAAACGCACATGATTTTTTATTTTACTTAATCATTCAACTTTACATGAATCAGCACTGATTGACTCTGTCCATTTTTATAATATTTATTAATTTGTCTAATCCCTATTTTATTCGTTATTGCTTAAACATTGGACCCACTCAGCTAGCATAAACCTGCAATAAAATAAAAACGACCGATTGTAAAATTTAAACAACCAACCCGAACGATCTTCTTCAGACAACTTCGTTTTTTAATGAAAGTTCGTAATCGTTCTGTAAACATGTTAAAGTATGGGGTCCTACTGCGAGGCGCTTATTCGTCATGTCAGCGGTCCGAAAATCGGACCGGTTGAACACCATCGCCGCAGCGTCCTCTTTAAGAGCTTTTTGCGGCATTTACGGGAATAAATGCGTACCCAGGGCCTTCTATGATCTGTAAGATCTCAGAAGCCTCATCAGAGGCTGTAAAAATAAAAGTATAAGGCTCAAATAAAAGTATTATATCACTTAACGATAACCAATTTTTTCCATGTTTACAAATTCACCAAAAATGTTCAATATTGATGGGTGCCAAACAAATACTAAACAACATAGCGTCTTGAAACTTAAGCTTCATAAGGTAAACACATTCTATCATAGTATTTTTACACACAAACAATACAATAGATCTTCTATGAATGTACTTAAAATGATTATCAGCCGGAGAGACTGAATCTGAATTGAATTAATTCATAGTAAATATGTAATTAATCAAGAGCTAATATTTCTTCTTAAGATCTTGAAATGCATTTCAAGATTGTTGATTCAAATTAAAATAGGAACATCTGATAATGGACTGATTTTAATGTTGAGCGTCTATTTAAGTTTGCATGCAGAAAGCAAAAATGCAAGTTACTCTTTAAAGAAGTTAATTGATGAATGATTTTCAGCGCCTGATGTTGATCACAGTACGTAGTGATTTAAGCAAAGTTTGAAAATCATTTAAAGATTACTTTCTATGATGATTTCTCTGAGGAGCTTTTTTTCAAATGATTGAATAACTTCTTTCCACGATACGTCGATGTTTCTATTAGTTTTCATAATATTAAATTGTTTCAGGCAATCCCGCATGGCATCTGATGTATTATTTCTGACGATTACCTGTACGTTCCATAGCTTTATTAAATGATGAGAGTCGTCTACACCTCTTTGCCGCAGCTGATTTAAATTGGATCAAATAAATATGTGGAAATGTAGACCGTGTTTTTAAAATTCGTCCCCTTATCGGGTCCTTCTCGCCGATGTCACGCAGATATGGCAGCATGCGGATCATCGAAAGTTCGCCCTGAGGATGCCGCTTCTTTTTCAAGCGTTTCTTAAAATATTAACTACAGGCGTTTGAAATAACACAAGCTAATTTCAATATATATTTATTTATATAATTATAATACAAATGTTTTTATCAGCATTGTTTTTCATTAGCGCTGCAATAAGCATCGCATTCACAATAATAATAATAATAATATAAAAAAGAGAACTAGTAGAAATTTGGGGAGTGGGGATACATTATCAAAAATCTTTACTAATACCAATTAATTCTATTTTTTTTCAAAAAGTTTTTTTTTGCCAATTGGTCTTGTTTTGTTTTTCTTCAAAATCATTTTTTTCCTTTATTAAATATATATAAAAATCATTTTCGCTACACAAGGATTACTTGTTATTAGATTAATATTATTACTCATTTTTTTCTCTAAGCAGTTCTTTCATTGTTTTTTTTTTCATCTAAAATTATATTTCTAGAAAATTTGATACGATTTTAAGTTTCATAAAAAATTTTATAATCTATCGGAGTTACAACGAGATCTTCGATGGAACAACAGCTCATTCGTGTTATATAAATTTACTTTCGAGGATTTAAATCGAAGTAAAAAAATAAAAACAAAGTGGAAACATCGATTGTATATTTTTGTTTTTTTTGTTTTTTTGCAATTCGCAATTTGGATGTGGAATTTAAACAATTACACGTATATACATTTGAAGTTAAACGCTAGGAAAAAAATTGGAGCACAATTGTATCCGAATCATCTTGCTGTAGATTTCCGATTTAAGGCTTTATATAAAGAATACAATTATAAAAGTGCCCAAAAACCCTAAAAAACCCCTTAAAATTAATTCACAAATGTTGCGATATTCCATTTCTCATACAAATTATTGGCGCATACTTTTTGGACAACTATTTTGAAAATCTTGTATTTAACATTAGATCCAAACGGCGGCCGCGGCGCATCCGACCGGCCGACCGTATGCGTAATAGCATAATTTAAATAAGCATTTTTTAATCTCGTTATTCGTACATCGTGTAATTCATTATAGAGTATACATTACCAATCCACGCACGCACTATATATTGAGTTAGTGTCCTACCAATTTTAAATTCAGCTCCTCACTAGTTTTATCAATCTAAATAGTTTTGTTTAAAAACATTATATAATGTCGAAACAAGCGATTTGTGCGCAATATTAATATAATAAAACACCTTACAACTTTTTAAACCTATCGTTGATGTCTAATTTTTTATGAGTATGAATAAAATCACTTTATTGAAACGTGATTCAAACTCTACCGCGAATTTGCCTTCGATCCCGATCGTTCGAACTCGACTAAAATGTGATCCTTGTTATGTACGATTATATTGTTTCGATATCTCGCTGAGGTTGTGTGTTTTCCCGTTTGAATGGCGGCTGAATTTGGTATTTAAACTGCTCGCTTTTCACCCGTTGACGACCAATACTGTTAAAAATCAATCACAAGATCTTGTATACACTATAGAATTAAAATTAAATGTACATTTTTGCCATTGCGAATGGATCGAGCTTTTAAATCCTGATTAATTGTTATGCGTTTGATTTAATAGCAATACAATGAATGAACTCCGTGATTCGTTAATCGTGTGAAAATTACGTTCGACTGCTTCAAGACGTTTCGAAAGTATTGACCTTTATAGCAAGCGGAAAATGTTTATATATATTTTTAAATCAATTAAAGTTGGATACAAATCAACCGTTTAAAATAATCGTCTTTTTGTTGTTGTCGTAAGTGCTCATAAATACATTTATCCTATTATACAAAAATTAATTTTGCTTTTTTATGATTCGTTTTAATGGTATATTATTTCACATCGAACATATAACATTTTCATCTAACATTATTTGACGGAATAAAATCAAAACACAAAATTATCACATTCATCCGCACAAAGTTTTGATTCTAGTTTTTCCACACACTAACTATGGCAAGGACTACCATATTTAAATACGTAAATACGCTAAAATTAATTAACATGGAATATAAAAATATAAAAGTTAATCAAACACTACCTAATAGCAACCAATATTTAGATACGAAAAAGACATAACGAAAAATTTTGAGTTTGAGTATAGCTCCGATGTTGTTTCGTTAACGTTCAAGAGTGCATTCAATCTGCATCAAACAATTTTAGAGAAGCTTTCGTTATCACGATACAAAAGAATCGACCAAATCAAATCAAACGCGATATGTTTTTTAATTATTGAATTATAGCTAGCCGAAATTAAACGAAATACGCGCACGCGTTACATTATTCCGCACATTTTTGATGCATACTTTTCAGCATCACGGAGAGAAGACCAATGCGTGGAACAATATCAAACGCACGTTTAAAACGATCAAAAATCATCCACAACGTATTTGTGCACGACGTAAAAAAATCTTATCGACGTATCGTTTATTACATTTCAACGCGCAATATCGTGAATATTAATTTTAAAATTGTTTAATTGAGCTATTTTTGTATCTTTTATCGTTTTTTACTTTTATGTCACTATATCTAAATCATATGATATTTTTGTTTACGGGTATAATTTGGTTAATGTTTCGTCGTCGCGATTCGACGCTCACACGAACGAATTATTTATAATCGACATCAACGCGCGTGAACTGCTGCTTTACATTTACATATTTATATTATAGTATTATAGAGTCGTGTGTTTGAATCAAAAAATCAGGACACCCGAAAGAAATGTATATTTATTAGGAGCAAGTGTTCAAAGCGAAACAGTTAATATGAAATTAGAGTCTTTATACAAAAAATTTTAATTAGCCTACTGCAAAGTTTATACACAAATTTTACTAGGACCATTATATTGAAAATCCACGTTGATATAATGTACGATTGGATGTATTCAATACAGGCTTCATTGATTTACGAATTATTTACATTGTCCGTTTCGGTGATTCAGAGTGTTTGTGTGTCCGGTTTTGATGCGGCACTGAATGAGCCGAAACAACATTTCCAATTTTACAGAAAGAATATATTTGACTATTAAGTATTATAGTTAGTCATGTTTTATTTAACTAATGGTATTTTTAACCTATTGCAATTTTTCTATTAAATGTTACCTATCGTTCAAGTCTTTATAATTATCTATCATATATAATAAATGTAACATCAAAACCAAATATCACATAGAAGAACCACATGATGAAAGACACCCATGGCATACGATTAATTACCGCGGTGAAAATTATTTCGTCCGTGAATAACAAACGGCAGTTTTCCTTCTTTTTAATTTGTCTCGGAATTAAAAATCATTCAAATCAATCAAACGATATTCATTCGCAATAAAGAAACAATCGTCGGTAATGCTCGGTTTATTTATTTAAATCTCCGTTAAATTGATGCGGGTTAATTCTGTATTTGTCTGTGCATAAAAAAATAAATCATTCATTGACAAATTTGTATTCGACGTCAAATACGACAACGAATGAATCGTATATATTTAAAATAAATATATTTATTTAATCGTTTAATAAATTATTATTATCATAGGCAACATTTGAGATTTGCATTTAATATCGGCGGTTCGTCGGACTACAAAAAATGATAGCCCGACAAAATTATTGATTATTGTCAGCAAAGAGATTTCCAATTTTTAATATTCAAACTTGGATGAAAAAGATCACATTGTTTTAGATTCAATAGAACTCGTTTCAGGCCATTTCTGATTCAAAGGCTGTTTTTTAAATTCGATTCGTTATCGTGACAGATCCTACGAACAAATCAAATCCGCGTCATAAATACATTGTCCGGGATTTTTAATAATAAGGCAACGTCTGATACGATTTTTGCGTCGATTATCTTGACCGGCGTTTCAATTTTGATGCGGTGATGATTGGAATAGGATGAAGCGGGATCGATTATATGAAAACATAAAAAAATATATGTAATCAACATATAAAATATATTATTAAAAATATTATAATATAAATATAAAAAAAACCAAGTGAGTAAAATATGTAAAAAAAAATATTTAAAAAATTTCACTAAGTTTGTGTTTTTGTTTTTAGTCTGATGCAAACATAACGAAAACTCAAATCGACGTTAAAAACATGTTTTAACATATTTTACGTTTGAGATGTCGGCTATATTATGGCCGATTGAGATTTCATATCATGTTTGCGTGTGTGTGTATGTGTGTGTGAATAATAACATTTAATAAAAATCTCTAGAAAAATACAAAACTACAAAAATCAAAACGATTCAATTAAAAAAAATATTTAATCATATGCAAGAAAATATTTATCATTACATAACAAATACAAATCAACATTAAAAGATGTAAGGGGTTAAGAAATCATAAAAAAAAACAGAAAAAAAATAATGCGTCTAATGAGTAATGTTTTTTTTTTTTAGAGGATATGGAAATATGATTGAATGTGAAAGCTGCAAGTTAAAATATATATTCGATGACGCTAATGATTGAATGATTGTTTGCAAAAGTTTAATGCGCTTTTATCGTCCCAAAACGATAACGCGCGTCAAAATTTTGCATCGTTCGTACATTGTTTATACAACTTATTTAAATTTTAAAATGATACAAATAGATTAGATAGAATCTTTATGATCCAAGTTTGACGGGGAAACGCTTATGAAAAATATAAAGAGACATTTCAGAAGCATCCGAAACTCAACTAAAATGCGCAGTTCAGTTCGTATTTTAGTATTGTTTACAAAAACAAAAAAAAATGATTTTGATATTCGATATAATACTATTGTCGGATACAATAACATGTTACACATAAGTATGGCATTTATGCTTAATTTTAAATAGCGGTTAATGAAAAAAATATACACTCGCCTTCTACACATTTGGAAAAACATACTCAATGTAATAATTACAAAAAAACACATGAGCAAGTATATTTGGTGCTTATTATTTTAATAATTAAAAAATTAAACATAACTTTATGGTTAAAGTCAATTCATACAAAAATAAGAAAAAAATAGGTTTTCATAATATAAATAAGTTAAAACTAACTGTAAAAGAAAGTCATTTGAAAATACTATTTTTTAAATTGAGATTGACCTAAATTTGTTACAGTTTTATTTAATAGCTAAATTTTCTAACAATTGAATGACGGAACGTTAAAAAATGAGCATTCGCTTCTTTTCATCCGCCATTTGTGATCGATCGATCAATAACAAAGTGGACGGGATCGCGAAACGTCTAATAAGAAAAAAATTATTCCCGCCTCCCGTCCACCCAAATAAAATGACGAGCCGAGGAACGGCCGTATTACACAAATCATCACTCGTACAAACCGGCAATGAATACCATTATTTTTGACAAATTCTCTTATTTATATATATGCATATACAATACATATATACGTTTATTGAAATGTATATAAAATCTCAATAATTTTATTTGATACATCTAATTTTTTTCCTATAGAAATTACATTTTAATGATGGTGAGTTGAATAGACAGAGATACAAATACAGATACAGACATCTAGAGCGACCGACGGCGAAATACAAAAATATAAAAATACAAAAATCCGCCCGAAAAAACACCGAAAACTACAAATTGATAATGAGTCAGATCCGATAATCGCATTTCGTTTTTATGCAAAATATTAGTTTCTGTGTATAAAAACTCGCATAAATATATAAACTCCTACACGAATTTACACGTGCACAGAATCAATGGAGCATTTAAAGTCTGACACCATTCAAAAATACTGAATTAAGTCACAGTACGCTACCTAAAATTAAAAAAAAAACATCCCCGAATCATTTGAGACGACGCCCATCTGAAACAATCACATCCCGGAATACACTAATGGGTTTAATCGTTTAATCTCGCTCGGTACACTTTAATATTTTAAAAACGACAATCTTGAGCATGTCAAATCAATGCACCGTCTCTGTAGAACAATTACCATTCACCTTACATATTGCACATTTTGGCCTATACAATTTTTTCAACAAATAATTACCTTACAATTTACCTATCATATAAAATGATTTAATCATTGCGATTGACTTACTAGGACGTGATATGGCAATCTTTCGCGCGCGGCGAGAGCTTGGCGGACCACTCCTTATATTTAAATAACAGACGAACATCAAGGCTTTCATATTTTTTTTCGAAACGGAAATTCAAACGTGACCCGACGACGCGCCGACGGACCTCCGATGAATTGCGTCATAAACAATCGCAAAATATCATTTCGGACGTCCGGGTATTTACGCGACGCGCTGCGTCGGGTCAAATTCGAACATCATCTATGCCATACTCCTATATGCCAACTTTGGATTATATCCAAAGAAAAAAAAATACAAATATTCAAGAACCATCGTAAATCCTTACAAATCTATACACAGAAACGTATTTTAATATTCGTTCCTGGGATATTAACAATCCGGGCGCTAAATAAAATTAAAATAAAACGGATTAAGTTTGAAAGCACAAAATAATTTCGCTAAGAAATCGTCGGCCCGAATTGTTGCAATCCATATATATTATTTACCTAAGTAATACCATTGCGTTAATTTTAAGATACTACTCTTCTTCATCGAATTGTCTAATTTTTTGGTACATTAAACCTAGTGATGTTTTCAAATCAACAAATTTTTCATAATTAATAACAAAGTATGTAATTATAATAATAATATTCATAATAATAATAATAGTGAATAATAAAAACATCTTCTAAGAAGATTCCTCATTGAACTATTGCACATCACTGCACTCACTATTATAGGTTGAGGAACTGGTTTATATCGGTCATACAGTCAGTCTATGACCAGGGAAACCTATCAGCTGAACTTTTATTAGGATATCCGTAAAAATATCCATAGTGAATACAATATCTTTCAATGTAAAAATATACCATTAATCAAACAATTTGCATTTAAACTATCAATTTTCAAGACAAAAATACATTCGTATTTAAATGTACACATATATAATGAAGGCGCAAAAATTTGAATTTACAAAATCTTTTTGCAAATCGTGAATCGGATCACCTTTTTGTTTTGGTAACTTAACGAAACATAATCATAACATTAAAGCTCGTGTAAAATATACAAGAATATCTTAATAAACTTTGTAAACACTAAACCTACATCATTTATCGACGTTGTTAACATCAATAAAATCATGTTGACTGAAGCGTAATTCAATATTCTTTAATCTCAGTATCAATCATTAACATTAAAATGTCTTTATATGTGAGAATAGTCTTGAATTTTTTAAAAGTTTGATAAAAACAATCACTGAACAATAAAAAACGTCTGATTTTAAACGTCCGTTATTTTTTTTAACCGTATTATATAATTAAATAAAAATGAGAAAGCATGGAATACAATTGAATCGGTATCACTAAAAGAGATCATTAAAAAGGGTGCACTCCACGTTCAAATACACGGAAAAACATTTCAAAAGTTAAAGGGCCCCCGCGGGCCGTCCATAAGAACTTTGGTCTATACAGTGTGCACTTATCTATGCATATATATAAACATGCATAATCTCTATAACTTGAATATTTGTAGTGCGGAAATTTACTAATCACTCCCTTTTATGAAAAATATATATGTTTATATTAAAAGTTATCACGTAATAAAAAAGCTTATTGAATTCAAGTGATAGGGATTCTGCAACATATATACATGGAATTTATATAATAGGTTTCCTAGTCACAAAATACTGCCGATATCGATTATTTGTAATTTAAACAGTATGGTTCGGAGTATGCTCGCGTCGGAGAGTGCCGAAATGAGCGGCTAACACCAACGAAAGGGTACAGCGCGTGGTCGTTCAGCACCTTCTTTCACCAACGGCTTGTGGAATTCTCGACCGGGCCGAGAATGGATTGTCGCCCAACAGTGCTCGCAATAATACTGCAACATCGAAACACCGATTAAAACAAGCCGAGATCTAAGCTGTATATAGAACAAATTCCGACTCGTAAACGTACCTGAAGACAGGTAACATTTGCACAAAAGAACGGAGCAAATTTTCCTGAGCAACGTGCCCCTTGACACTCATCGCACATTTGATCATCCAGCACATACGGTTTAACCTGCGGAACGAAAAACGCACAAATTTATAAATCAATACCGAACAATTTACATAAAAATTAAATACTTTATAGACATACTTCGACCCTCTTGTCGATGTCACCGTGTTGTAATTGGACGAATCGCGCTGAAATTGCAGCTATGTACGACTGCTGATTGCTGAACGCCACTCGACCAGCCCCCTTAAATACAAATATAATCGTGTTAAACGCGTCGATTGAATCATGTAATATTATACAGTCGAATATATACCTTGGGGTATTTTAGTTCAGGGGTCTGTGTCTATACCGGCATAGCAAACGCCTCCGTACAATCGATCCATTATCATGGCCAATTCCACTGCAAATATGAAATAGGATTGATATTATACGAGCAATTTTTTTTAAAATTAATTTCATAACAATAAAAATTAATTGAAACGCACCGGCTTTAAGGGGACGTGGCACACCTCCGACGAATACTGTTTTTCTTGGATCGAGTGGCATACTCGCATCTAATACGAAATCAGCATCTCCGAGCCTCCACGGTCTTATCTGTACAGGTTTATCTTTTATTGTCGGAGATGACACACACAAGTATAACTTCTCCTCGTCTGTGATGCAAGCGTCCATCAATTGCTGTACTGAACACTCATCCTGGCGAAATAAATCATATCGTTATGAGCGTTCAAATATTATCTATAAAAGGATTTGATTTTTATTCAATTACGCTGCTTACTTGGAAGAGAAGAAAAGCATATCCCTTCGGCGGAAAATAGCTTTTGCTTTCTGCTTTGTGTGGCCAATCAACTACAAGAGCTCCAAATCGTCTGAAGGAAGAAGTAATCTCATCTGTAAAGTTTTATGAAATTTTAAATGAGTATATGTAAAAATAGAACAAAGAAAAAAAATTGCAAAATGATTATTAATTCCAGTTATTTTTGGCTTTAAAAAAAATTGTCACTAACTGATTAGAGCCATTCGCAAATAGTTATTTAATTTGGTTAAATTTGGTATTATTAATATATGGCAACATCCCGAAGACTTGTCAGTTTGAAGAGCACCGACATTGTAAACGGATTTGAATTCATACAAGTCATTTACTGATCTAAGCAATAATATACCCTCATCTATATCTGGAGGTAAGCCACCGACGAAGACTTTTCGAGAGAATCTTTCTGCACCCGGCTCAGATCCTCCGCTCGTCGGTGATGATCTTGCTGGCGATCCACCTACCATTGCAGACAGTCCTATAACAGTTTAAAATGTACACATTAGATAAATCCTGCATTATAATGATTAAATTTTGATACTCTATGCGCTTTATTTGTTAAATTTAGTTCTATATACCTGCAGATGATAAAGCGGCATGGTCGGCTGTGGCCGCTTCCGGTGGACCACCAGGCACCATGGGAGACTTCTCATCGCGACCCAAGAAAAATGGGTATGTGACTAAAAATAAAACATCGAATTATTGATAGTTGGATGCTTGATAAACGATATAATGATCACATCAATTATAAAAATAATATTCAATAGTATTGAAGCCATTTCCGGAGACGTCGAAAGTGTTGATCACACGACGCATCCTTAAACAATCAAGAGCTGTAGGAATTGGAATGCCGTAACATGTCTCAACGCAATGACATCTCACAAACTTTTTTCTTTGCAATGAATGCATAGAGAAAAACTGCAGTAACGCGTCGGCCGACATGTCTGCATTATATGTCGTTTTTTGTATGAAAAATGACTGCCTCATGCAGACGTGTCTACAGCACTAAATATAATACAGACCCAAATGATTTATTAATATTCTCCCGTTTATCGTATAGTCGATATCAGCCGTTCGGTTCTTAATCCATACAAGCTCATTTAATTAATCATTTTCTTGTGCATTTATTCACGTTAAGACATGTATATTATATGAAAATATTCTTCAAGATGATCACGGATTCTTCTATCGAGCCGCTATGAAGCCGAGCGTAGGACGGAGATGATCTAAAGATGCTAAAGAATACCTCTTCCCGCAGCCAAGATCATCCGTGGGGATGCCATTTCACCCACGCAACGTTTTGAAGACTTGTTATTTTAAGTTATCCTGGGACATTACACGTGTATGAAATTGTTTTTTTCTTTTAAAATAAGAACGTGTAGAAAGATGTTCAAAACTAAATTTTATCAGATATCTATCGAATATATTTTATGAATCTGAAATTTATTCAGCTGTTGATTTGATTGAATAACATACAAATATTAAAGGGGGATTTATAGTGACATTTTTTACATAAACAATATATCCTCTGAGATATTAAGGTCTTCTTGTGACATTTATGTTACTGGCTTCATTCATTAATGAGAACCTTATGTTCATTCATTTGAATCTTTTATTATAGGTCATGGACCATATATCTTTACAGCCCACGTCCCGGAGGTTTGGTTGGTTAGCTCTTCGACCAAGCAGTTGGTGTTTAGTCTTTGTTTATATTTTTGACTATAGCTTTCAATCTTCTGTTTCACTGTAGATATGTTTAGTTCCCTGTGTATGATGTAGTTTGTCACGTACCATGGAGTATTGCCAATAGTACGCAGCACTTTGGACTGAAAGCATTGGATAATGTCAATATTGACCCCAGATCTGTATTCCGTACGCCTAAATAGGTTTTCATAGCATCCTCATTTTACTTTCGAGTTGCTTTAATTTCTTACCGATATGCGTTTTTCATGTTAAGCATCTGTACAAGTGCATACTGAAATATTTTACTACGTCTGCGTACGGCAGTGTGCAGACATTTATTGAGACAGAAGAACATGTCTCTTTTCTGTTGGTGAAAGTGAGATGGGTAGATTTGTTTTAATTAGTCTTTATGCCCCACTTGTTAGATGCTGTTGTGGGGTCGTTATGGAAGGTTAGAAGAGCTGCGTCATCAGCAAAGGTGGCTTTGTTGTAGTGTTTGTTGTCGGCTGTGTATAAAATGTATAAGACTGAACCAAGTACGATGCCTTGAGGGATTTTATATTGTGCAGTATGGTGGCTTCATCTTCGAATTTGACGTAGAATGTTCTATTTGTCAGGTATGATTTGAGTATGAAGAAGTAATTTGTGGGTAGTTGTTTTCCAATTTTATGTAGCAAGCCCAGATGCCACACTTTGTCAGGAATGCTGCCGAACAATATTTTCTATCTTTTAAGTCCTCGTGGATTCTATTAAAGATCCTGTGTATTTGTGCCACAGTCACATGTTGTTGACGGAATCCAAATTGGTGATTAGGTATTAGGTTGTTTTTCTCAATTTTTGGCTCGAGTCTTTTCTAAGCAGTTTTTCAAAAATTTTGGAAATTATTAGGAGTAAAAGCTGATGAGTCTGTATGATTTGGTACCATGTATATCTTCACCGTACTTGGGGATTAGAATAATCTTAGCCATTTTCCATTCCGGGAGGGAAAATAGCCCATTTTTAATACCGCATTGAATGTTTGTACCAAGAACTTAAATCCTTTGTTAGGAAGTTCCTTTATTTCATTATATTTGAATATTTTTCAATTCTTAAACATCATTGCTTCATTAGAATTTAATACAGAATAAAAACATTTCCAGCTTGCATCCATTAATCTCCCCAGATGTTCTTCTGTAAATGTTTTTCTTATTTCATTCAACTCGGACATTAATCCATAATTATCCTTTTCTTTAAATCCACATTTCATTCTACCCTGTAAACCGATTCAACTCCTACACCTATTGCAAGCATTGCTTAATAACCTTCTATATGTTATCACAAAAAAAACATATTAACTCTTACGCAATGGACTCATGTGTTACCAAAGCTAGCTAATGTTGTGGGGACGAATTCGCCAAAAAAAGGATTACATTCATTAAAATGCTATAACTTATTATTATTAGGTATTTTTCAAAATAATTTGGAGATGATGTGTAAAATAATTAACCACATATTTTATGTGAGTTAGGAATTAAGACTCGCATATGAATCTTCCGCTATGAAAGAATTTTAAGTTGTATAATTTCAGTAATATGTTCAAACTCCACAATTCAACCAAATTTTCATCAATAACGTAACACTATTTTTTACAGTATTTTAGTCAATAGCCTGCGAGAAGGATTTGTTTTAAATCATTCTCTTTGCTTGGATTTTATCGTGTCGATGCAATATTTTTATAAGAGGTAATTTTACTGAACAATTTGAATAAAAAGACATCAATTGAAATATTCATTTTATTTCTCTGAATTATTATTACCATGTGCATTGATGATGCTGCTCTGGAATGGCGTCATAGTCTTAGGACCGCAAAGAAATTGGATTTGTGCAAGGAGCTATTTTTAGTGTTGTCAGAGGTGGTTAGTATGAATGGTTGTGATTTAAGGGAACGTTGTAATCGAACCGCGACTGGACAAATTTTTTGATCTGAGTAAAATTAATTATTTTTAAATGGATGCATTATTTGTTCGTTTTCAGTAATATATTACTGAATACTAGAACGAACATGCCAATATGAGTCCAACATATATAGATATGATGGTATTTTACTTAATCATTAAAGATGCATAAGGACATTTTTAACCTAATGTATTTTGTTTTAAATATATGTATTTAAAAAAAAAATAACTTGAGACGATCCTCAGTTTTTATGTGAAGATTCAAGTTTCAAATTTTCATTTCGATTGCGGACTATTTTCCGATTAGAATCTGAACCGAAATGCGATTCGCGTTCGATCCGATACGAAAAAAGTCTCGTCGATGGGAGTCACGGTGACGGCGCTCGAGCGGGGGCGCCGTCGGCGCTGGAGCCTCGGGAAGGAGATCGGAACGGAACTTACTTCGTTTACGGACACCTTGGGTGACTCGAATGTAGGAAGGAACAGTAGGGAATCTTTGGGACGCCATATCGTACGCGAAACGATTACCGTCGACGCAGTCTTCCACCGCCGGAACGCAACGCTGAACACTCGCAATTTCCCGCCGCGCGAGTCGCAACAAGTTTGGACCCCAAACGACGCATTTAGCGACCATTATCATTTCAAACTCAAAATGTTTTTAGACGTAATAAATATATTAAATATTATCAATATCGCTAATCGATACTCTTAATATCAATAATTTCGATTCTATCCATTTATATGTTATTTAAATTTATACAGCATATAATAATAATATTTAATTGTGATTTTTTGTTAAAAAGGGGTGGCTTTGCTCGAAATTCGTATTTAAAAAAATGTTCAACGAGATGATCATCATATGTTTTGAGAAACGCATTAACGATATGACAATAATACGATATGCGAACACGGCTCGTTCGTCGTGCATTTACATATTGCATCACAGCCTTGTAAACTTGACGGCGCAAATTGCAGGAAACTCTGGTAATTCTTCCTCATTGGAAGTGCGGCATCCGCTTAATCTAATCGGATAGTTGTAATGCGGCGATGGGACATAAACTCGAGCGAGCGCTTCTCGCGTCGAACTATCATTTTCTAGTCTTCGTTTCGACCCGCAGATATTATTCGAAATCCGTCGGAACGCAATTCTTTCGGTAACTTGCGCGCTAAAATCGCTCATCCGAAAGAGGGCATATTTCCCCCTTGGGAGAGATCTGCCGTTTTCGCATCGACCTGGAAGAAATCGGAGCGATCCCTCCGAAGCGCCGCCGAGACCGGTTCAAAATGGAACGAATCGACGAAGCGGAAGCGAACTCGACAGCCGCGCCCCGCCCGCCCTCGCGACGTCGAACACGAACGACCAAAATTTTCCTATTTCGCACCTGATAAATGATATGCCAAAACGCGACCCGTAATAATCATAATGCGTTACGATTTATTAAACAAAGCATAAAATCATCGCATTTTTAATATGACGACTGACAGCTGACATGGCGAGCGCGATCGCACTCGTCGACCGTCGAGATAACGCTCGTCAAAAAATCAATAATGCACTGCCTATCTGAAATGATGGAATCTTGTCAGATCGTCGTTAATGCGATATTTTTTTCAAATCGCGTGAAGGCTATTATTTTATAAATCGAAAATTTCGTCCGAATTGACATCGAAACGACGAGGACCTACAACTTGTCGGGCATAACCGACGACTTTGCAAATGCGGATGAGGGAATTATATCTCTATAGAATCAGGAAGTCGGGAGGAAGCCGCTCCGATTCGCACGTACCGTGGACCGAATTAGATGGCAGATAAACGGGAAATGTGACATACATTTCGATATATTCGAAGGACGGATCGGTGGGATGCAATAGTCGATGGATCGAACGCGGGGTGCAAAATGCGAGTCGAACGCTCGTCTGCCTCCTCTCGTCGCGCGTCCGGTCGCTCCCGGCGTTGCGTAAGACTCGAATTACACCGTCCCGCAAATTAATTATCAGGAAGACGTATCGCATTGCACACCGTCATTCCGTTTTGACGTGTCGGTGCGCATGTGCGCCCCTCCGCATGTCGCATGTCGCATGTCCGCTTTTACGCGCTCCTCTTGCGATGCGACATTCAGCTCAAATCGTATGCTACGATTTAAAAAAAATCCATGCCCAAAAACAGCCGACATAAAAACGACCGATCGATAAAGACGTTGAAAATTCAGCCGTCCGGCGACGTTTCAAATGTCAAATTGACGAATTGGTCATAAGAACAAATTAATCGCGCTTCTTTATTTCACAAAATTTTTAACGGATTCATGATATTGAGGAAATAATTTTTCTTCTTCTTCGATTTATAATTCCAACGAAGAAGAAGAAAACGAATATTTCATACTGCGTTTGTATTTAAATTCAAAATAATTATTTCTTCATTTGTTTTTTTTATTCGTACAGTATCGTTCGTGCAGAAGATTGAAATTACGGTCGCACAGTCGACAGGATCGATAGCGTAGTGCCATTCGGTGGGATTAGATGAGAGAAGCCCGAGGAGACGATTATCCTACCGAAGGAAGCGGCTTTCGACCATCCTCGAGTAATCGTTCTACATGCGAGTCGTCGGTTGCTGATATTCTATGTAATTGAGCTTTTCGAAGCTCGGGAAACGCGTCGGAGTCGCGAGGGCGCGTTGCCATGGAAACGAATAAATACACTCCGGTTTATTCCGGACGCTGCATCGGCACGTGCGCCCTCAGTCCACGCGATTTCCCAGTATGCGTCCGCGGCCTGCGCGCTTCCCTGCACTCGCACATGCCAGAGGTCTCCAAAGCCAGCTCTAAATAAGATGTAGTCAACATTTTTTACCACTCCCCACTTTTTTTCTTTTGTAATACATTGTAAATAACAAACAATTTAAGGCAAATGCAAAATACTCTTAACTTTTGAATAAGTAGTTAAATTTATATTTTTATTTGTAATGTGTGTGAATTAAATTACAAAATTTAATAAAATTGCATTTCATTAATTATGAATGAGATCCTCAAGGCTGATACTACAAAACTAAATATTTGAATCCCTTTTGAAAATATTCTCTACTTGTTCATAATATGATTAACATCACTAAAGCCTGATTCTACTAGATATGAGATAGAAAAAGCTATCAATACATTTAATATCATTTTCCATATATTCAGATATAATAGAGGATTTTTTGTATTTAGCCACAAGTTTTTATATCCACCACTAGCAAAAGTATATTCTTCATCATATTTAACATCAGCCTCGTCGATATTTGCGATAAAAAAGTTTTGTTAGCGAATCTTTCGTTTTCTTCTGAAGTTACATCATCTCTTAAAAATATAACTACATGACAAAACCCCTATCACTCAGTATCAATGGGCGGTGTGAACCGGCTCGACTACCACTGATCTAGAGCGAGATATAAAAACAGGGCAATTAATTTACGGGGAAGAATATGCTGAGAAATTAAAATATATTTTGTTGTCAGCAAATAACATTGCAAGGCGTATATAAACCATTGTTGATCAAAATCAATTACTAGATGTAAAAAATATGCTATATGACAAGATGAACGCACAAATATCGCCAATTTCGCTCAGTTAATGGTGTGTATTTGATTTTTTATGTACGTTAAAAAAGATCATTTATCTGTTACAAATATCATTTTATGAAAATTAGCTACTTTAATTGGAAGAAAAAAGGATTTAATACAAATATGTACTACACAGAAAGTCGTTTTATAACTCGAGTAAACGTGCTAAAAAGAGTTGTCGAGCTGAAATATGAATTATGCATTATTTTCTTTTGAACAAAAATAAGCGTTCAAAGTTTGCTTGCTTCTTCAGTGACGATAAGTGGCTGTTCATAGTGTGTTAGTCAGCTGATATTTTTAAAGAAGCATGCTCAATTTATCTCTTCAAAGTGAGACATTTTAACGATGACTATAAAAGTAACTGCAATTAGAAATTGATTTTAAAAAAATGGAGACAGACTTGTAATCAATTTACAGATCTTCTTAATATTAAAACAGAGTTTCAATGAGTCATAAAAGCGTTTGAAAACCGAATATTCAGATGTAGTAAGCACAGCAATAAATGCAATCTTACCACTTTATTCCATATATCTGTGCAAATTAGAGTTAGGACCAGATTCTAATTCAAATTGTAAATTCGCAATTTAAACGTACGCATACGTCTACTTCGGTGAGACGTTCCTCTCCTCGAGAGTCGACGATCGATCGAATGCGAGACCGAGGCGACAGTCCGAAAGACGTCGCAATATCGCCGTACGTTTTGAAGCTTCGGCTTCTCCGTCGACACTCCATACGACATCGATCCACCTTTCCTTCGTGCGCCCGCCCTTCTTCTTGCACTCCTAACGCGCCCCGCATTATACGACTGTATACTTCGATTTTAAATTGTAGCATTTCAGCGCAGATAATATTGATAAAACTGAAGAAACACACTTTACAACCGGGCTCCATCGAGCCGATACAAATTGACCGCGGAACCATTGAACGTTTTAAAATTAGAGGGGGAAGCATATCAATAAAGAATGTCCATACGCTCGGTGGTTCTCTCGCAAAGTGTCGTTTGTATGATGGGATGGAAGAAACGCTCACAATCGACGACGCAGATTTAATTTCGGCAGTTCCATCAAAATTAACTGACTAAAAGCGACGCATCATAATGATAGCGGATAAAATTAAAATAATTCGTCGAGAACTCGAAGAATTTGCCAACTTTTTAGATTCTGAAAATTATATCAACATTTCGTAGACTCATAAAGTTGAATCAAAATTTCATTCAGGAGCAAATAAATGGCGAAAGACGGCATTGGGATAAATGAAAGCCATAAACATGAAACTGTTATACAAATTCAAAATGTGTATCCAACCAATGGTTGCTATCCTGCTGTTGAAATTAATAGTGCTGTACTGCATCCTCCAAATCATTCTAAATATGTGTGTGCTAATTTTCAACCTTTGCAGACAATGCCAATTAATCAGGATTTGCGCATATTGTTGTGTAAAAATTATTTAAAATGATAACCGACATTTTTTTACTGGTACATCACTGATGCGGTATATATTCAGTTGTGATATTTTAGACAACGTTGAGAGCATCAACGACGTTGTTAGCTTTCTTCCGCAGTTTCGCAAGCGACGATATATCGTTATCGAGCAGTCTAATGGTTAAATGCATCGATGACTTTTCCGATGTCGAACGATCAATGATCTTCCGTCTTCCTCTGCGTTCTCGGATAGTTTTTTTCGTCGAGTGGCGAAAGAAACGGGTGTTAATGAAATAGGCAAGTCGATGATGGAGTGTATTGCTGAATCACGAAGCGGGTAATTGAATTAGAAAAGCCGGAGCCGGTTGGAAATCGCTGGGCCGAAGTGCAAAGTTGAGAGATGCGGGACGTTCGGCGAGTTCCGCCCCCGAGGCGCGCGGGGAGATGCGCATGCGCACGCGCCTCGGCGAGAGCGACGAGGACGGCGACGAGGAGAGAAAGAGGGAGAGCGACCTCTCCCCGTACGGACCGAAATATATTCGGGCGCGTGTACATTTATCTGCCAGGCCGTTGACCCGCCACGTGGTCTCGTACTACTACGGGCGGCGAGGGCGGGGGACGGGGGCGCTGAGCTTTCCCGGCTTTCCCGACGTTCGATTATCCGGCCGGGAATGCTCTTCGCTGCGAATAAAACTCGCCTCCTTGACATCCTTCGCGTTTCGAGTGTCGCATTTATTTGCCCCCGACAACGGGCGCAGATTGCAACCGAACCGAAAAACGCGACCCTCGTTTTTGCGACAGATTCAAATCGCGACACAAAATCCAATGGAATCGCACATGGCAACGACAAAACGTATAAAAAACGAGCGTAAGATTACGCAGCGCGAAAGTGACACGTCGCGCCTGTCACCCCGTGCGCGATCCTTGCACGTGCGTAATTATTATTTTCAAATATAATTAATTAATTAACGAGTCGGCGTCGAAACCGACACAAATGCGACCATCTGAATTGAAGCATATTTTTTAAAATAAAACGCGTCGATATTCCGGCCAGGTCTGAAAGCTGGTGTGACGAAATTAAATTATTATTCATGAGCCGACGGTTCAACCCCGCTGCGAGCTAATCGATGATTCGCATATGACACGCTTGTTGTTGAATACTTCCAGCAATGCGTGTGACAAAAAAATGCCTACGTTTTAATCTCGTGTTTTCTAAAAGTGTTCTATTCTACTATTTTCGTAGCGCTTTAAATACGACAAATACCGCCTCTGACAAATAATGAACACATTCGTCGTTTTTAATGCATTCTGCGAGAGAATCTTACGTCGTGTATTAGGACATGCCACATGAAGAGTCGGAATTTCAGCTGGTCAAAGATCGACCGCGATTAAGTACGATTCTGTGCTTACAAGTTCGACTATTTTAAATTGACAAGATATTGCGGTATATTTTAAATACAGTCAGTTGCTTCGATGGGGATTCAAATATAACCCGGAATTTTGCTGTACAAATTTATTAGTGACGTATAAAAATACAAATGGAATTCGCAAAGGTCTGAAAGTTTAAGTTGAGAAACAGTCTGTTGAAAAAGTGATGGCTGCGGTATTTTAGGAGTCGAATGATTGATTTTCTACATGATAGACAGACAGTGAATATGGCCTACCACTGCCAGCTGCTATATGACGCTAAGGTCTCCTTCTTCTGCATGACAACTCATACAGCAGCCATAATTAGTTATAAACTCACCAAATCTCTAAAAACACCCATCTTACAGTCTAGATTTGACCCCATATGACTACCATATGTTTATAGAGGCATTAGGAGGGCAACGATTTCAAGACTACGCTGCGGTCGAACAATACGAGCGTAACTGGTTATCAAAGTAGCCACATTCTATACTCAATAAGGAGATCAAAAAGTTTCCTACCCAATGATTATTTGAAAAGAAACGGAGTACGTGGTTTATTGCTTCAGATCACGTGTAGTGCAAGCCGAAGAGCTGAGATACAAAAGCATATGCACGCTCACTTAGCCACCGAATTGCGCGCACATTGTGCATCTTTATAATATTTTTACTATGCTTATGTTATTCCTGCATTCTTTAGCAATAAATATACGAAATTTTATCTCAATCTGATGTACGGTATGGCAGCGCATTACATACGAACAAACAAATATTTTTACATATTAGATGACATTAATATATTTATACAGCAAAATTTCTGGTTATATTTGAATCCCCTTCGTGCGTACATATAACAATTCGAGCACTTGACTTAACATGTCAATAAGAAAAACTAAAAAGCTGAACAAGCAAATGCCGCAGAAACTGAATGCTGATGAATCTCCATAATATTCGCCAAAGCTTCAAAAAGCTCATATTTAATGTATGATGGACAAACAGCGGCGGATTTAGCATTATTTTATTATTTCAACAGCATGCCGTGTAAAAATGGAAACGTGTATTTCAGAGGATGAGCAATTTCTGGTAGCCGCAGTGGATTAAAAACTTTTTGAAGCCACAGTTCCGATACTGGGTCGAGATAATTTAAGGGTTCGAAGAACTTATTGTTTTTTAAAGTATGGGCTTTTATATAAATGAAATAGATAATTTAGTTTCTCATTGGCGCTCTCATTTTATGGCCTTTTAATTCTCACCTACGAATTCCGAATGTTCATATGGTTTACCCGAATACTCATATATTTTTTTCATTTAAATTTTATACTTTTAATGCATCAAATGCGTTAACTTTAATATGCTTTTATTGTTGTTTATGCTCTAATATTTACATAAATTTGTTTTGATTCCCGAAAGAGACAATTCGACGACCCAATTCCCCTTTTTAAATTACATCACGTCGTCTTTGTATTTGTGTCCCCTTTTTTTTTAAACGCGAACATCTTTCTTGATCTGTGGACTTTTATTCTTATTCGTTTTTAATAAAGCCTCCTCGCATGAAAAGATGTTTTCCTACAAATAACACGAGGAGCGTACACAAAGGACGACGAATCGATAAAAATTCATTTCTTCCGCTCAGAAAATGGACGCACGAACGGCCCGATCGAGGGCAATGCATGCTCTATATTGACACATTTTTTATGAAATGTTGAGCAGAGGGTTGGTTGCCTTTCAACACAAAGAAACCCAAATTCGATTTTGCCGATCTCGCTTAACGCGTCTCCGTATCCGATTACGAACGCCGCGAGCGAAATAGTTCCCGATGCGCGCTGCACTAAAATTAGGTCCATAAAATCTATAAATACAATAGGCGCGTCGAAATCTTACCTCCTTGTAAATGTGTTAACGATTGTAAATTTGCGTTACAGTTGATAAATCCTGAAACAACAGAGAAAACATTTGATTAGTCAACTGTGCATGTCCAACGTTAAATACGCTAAAATCTTGGCAAGTGGCCTCAAAAAGGACGCTCTCGTTCAACATGTCGGCGTTGTTTCCGTTCGGATTTCTAGCCAAAAAATTTCCAAACCCCCTTTTAGAACCCGCAATGACACTTCGTGCCAGAGAAACTTGAAAAAAAAAACAACAGTCGAGTCTCTTAGTCAATAAAAAGGATACGTTTTTCACATCAATAAAGGTCCCACAAAAGATATTTATGCAGACATTTGGAGGTGATATGGCGAATCTATAACCAATGAAAGCTGTAGGATTTGGAGACCCATGCCGTGTATAATAAAAAAGTAGACATGCCAAAAAAGGAACACCATAGATTATGTTTTGCAATGCAAAACCAAGTGATTAATCAAAACCAAAACGTATCCGCGGTATATCATAACATTCATACAACACGGTTATAACGAGCATAGAACATAAATTAATAAATTCTACCACAAACTCAGAAAGAAAACGTGAAAATGCTTTACAATTTTGCAGTTTGGATTAAACTTAAAAAATTATGGTCAAATTTAGTTGAAGAAAGTTAATGTAATACTAGAGCATGCTTTGTTTAAAGAAGAGAGAGGTTTCAACGATATGTATGTCGAGAATATTCAAAAATTATGATGGAAAAAGCTAATTTGGTGGTAATGGTTCACTTGAACCTTTTTTTTTGTGCGTTCCGCGGAAAATCGCACAAAAAAGCTATGACTTACATAGAAAAAGTAAAGATGCGTTCCTTGGATTTTAAAAACCGCATAACTTTGAAAAATCTATATAAAAAATATCCAAAATTGCATAAAAAACCGGGAAAACTATAAGACTGCTTAAAAAAATTCACTCAAGTCATTTTTTGGACTTATTTTGTCAGTTTTAATATTTTTTTTAAATAGTTAAAAATTAAATTTTGACATAAATCTGGTTGGAACAATAGAGGGTTATATAGAAAAGATTCGTACCCGGTTTAAAGTAAATTAATTAATTAAAACATGGGATATATGATGTTGAAAAAAGTAGTTTAGAAAAAAAACGCGTTAAAAGATTTCGTTATAAAAATAAAAACTAAACCAGAATAAAGGGAGTGGTCGTAATTCATCAGCGATAGCAGATGCAATATGATTTATACAGTCCCAAAATATTTTTTTTTCCCAAAATATCTCGATGAGTACTCTTTATGAAATTTTAAAAAAATGCTTTAAAAAAACCGCATAACTTCGAAATCGCACAAAAAGAGGTTTGGGTGTATGTGATAAATAACGCGGTTTTTGATGAGATCATTCCGTTTTTTAGCTATTCTATTATCCCCAAACACAGTTTCGGGACGACCAAATGTCTCTCTTTCGGCTAGAATATAATTATTTAATAAACTTTATGTCTGCGCGACATTAATGCGCCCGGTATAAAAAGTGTTATGGATGAGCGAAAAAACACGCTCGCACAACGAGTCACACTTTTTAAAGCAATGCTAATCAACAAAGTAAATTTTAAGAAATCCTGACAAGAATAGTTGAACAAATTTGTTCTTCGTATAAGACCAAATAAATAATTTATTTTTGTGTGTTCATTCTTGGTTTTTTTCATTCATAAATAAAGCAAAATATGCTGTTTCTTGAATATACATATTAACACCGAAAAATTAATAAACACCTCTCGACAGAGGGAATAAAACGGGTACATTGGTTCTCTGGAACTGGAACAGTTGGTAATTTAAAATATATAGTACAATGAAGATCAAGATCAACTTTAAAAGAAATTAATTTTTTTTGCACCCTATTTCAAATGGGAAGATGTGTGCTGGATAAGCAATTTTTATGAAATTGCATGTAATACGAATTTCATCAAAAAATAATGCAACAACTGCGACAAAAAAGTTTTGGTATTTGCTGGAACAAATTGATTTTTCGGTAGTGTCAGAACTGGTTCAAAAAAATTAAGAGGGTGGTGAAAGTGGACAATGAGGTCTTACGCATTGAAGTTCAAATCTGATAAAATCTATTCTATTAATGGCAGATACACTCGGATATTCTTGGTCGAATGTATTAGAACATTTAAAAATAATTGCATCATTTAAGTGATGAAAGCAAATCTATACGAGCTCAAATGTGTCAAAAATTAATAAAACTATAGAAAATATCAACGTTCATTCGACATTTTGTGATAGAGGATAAGAAATGGGATATGCATTCGAACCAATGTCTCAAAAAATAGTGGCTTTCTAAATGGTAAGTATCACTGAAACCTAATTCCCGGTGCACACGAGCGCGGTTTCCTATGCATGGTTTACTAGCATACTCTATGCAAATTCAGTTATTTTCAATGATAGATAATTTGAAAAACACAATAAACGTCATCACAAATCATCTCTCGTTTTTTTAAAATTCAAATTTGTACAATGCGCGCGCTCAAACGCGACATGTTTACGAATTATCCTACCGTGCGAATAATTTCACGTTACTTTAACGAGATAATGAAAATTGCGGGCAATGTAAATAAAATGGCGTGCAATTTTAGAGACATAAAATAATGCCGAGATATCAATTCTATATGATGGCCGTTTTATTGCCGCAATTGAATCGGAAACGTATTTTTTCTCTCACTCGCGGGATTGCGCAATAATTGTGCAATAATGGCATCATTATGTAGAATGTTGATGTTTTGCCGGTGTTTTCAGATTCTATCACATTTGTGTACGTACAAACAATCGATTCGCTCATAAAACATGTACTTCCTTCGACAGCAAGCTAATAATCCGTAATTATATTATTGTGAGCGAAACACGAGGGTCTTCTGCTGCGTTCGAAAGCTTCCGGATTTTTTCTTACGATGCGGATTTAAGTTAATTGATTTTACTTAAGCCAAGGAATTTATTTAAAACCAGGGCTGCAAACCGTTTTTTTTTTCATTTTGGTTTTAGTTCCGGGAAAAATAACGGTTTTTTTCTGTTTTCGGTTCAGCTCCAAGCGATCCATCTTCAATTTTTTATGTATAATTTTACATTTATTCTTTCTATAAAATTCCTAGAATTTAAGACTTGTAAAAATAATTAATTGAAAGTAAAATATTTAGGTAAGCGAAAGGATATTGAGTTGATGCTTATTGGCTTTATGTCCCAAGTTAGAGTACATTAAACTAGAAAAAAAAAAAAATCTGGGAATCCCAGTCAGTTCAAATATATAGAAAGAGATAAACAAAACAAAATATTTATAATTATAATCATTTTTTTTTATATACAATATAAAATTTGTACGAATATTTTGATACAAATACAACCACTTCCATTTTTTAAAACGATGCATATTAATGGGTTTCTGCCAAAATGCATTGTTTGAAGGGTTTTATTAGGGTTCTAGATATGATAAAAAAATGTTAATTTCTTAATTTTAAACTCGTTTTATCTTTGTTCGAGAAACAAAAGTTATGTAAGTTTTCTGTTGAACCAAAACTGATTTTAAAAAAATTGTTTTATTTTAAATTTGGAGTACGAAATCTGTAAAATGCGCAATTAATAATAAGATTTTAAATGCTTACCATATTTCTAATTGTTTTATTAAAATTTCTTGAGATTTCTCATTTCTTGTGAAATTAAAATCATCGAGAAATCAGAATCTCTAGTCACGTATTACGATTATATCAACCATTTTCGCGTAAGATATCAGCCAAAAAGGGAAGGCATCATATATCCACTTGGGATTCGATATTTCTGGGACAGATTTTAATTCCATATTTCAACAATAATACATTTCCAGGACTCATCCACCGCACTTCAATATGACACAACGATTCTCCACACTTCCGCGCTTCGATAAGTTTTAAGAAAACTTTTGAAATGACCAAACTTGCGATTTAAACAGCATATTTTTCTGTTTAATGTATCGTATTTGTCGCATAATGTTTGTTCGTATGTAATGCGCTGCCATACCGTACATCAGATTGCGATAAAATTTCGTACACTTATTGCTAAAGATTGCGGAAATAACATAGGCATAGTAAAAATATTGGTATGAATGCACCATGTTAGCGCATATTGGTTTGGTAAATTGAAGTTTGGGCTGCGGAGACTGGGAGACAAAGGATGCGCGCGCAAAAAGTCATTCTTCGAGACGATGCAAATGCTTTTGGAATCCAGTTCTTCGGCTCGTGTTACACGTGGCCTAAAGCAATAAACAACGTATTGCGATTATTTTCAAATAATTATCAAGCGCTTATGACATTGCAACGCATGCCGGGTATTCGCTAGTATTTAAATATAAAAGTCGAGGGCCGCATGAAAATCTTTGGTGGGTCAGATCCGACCCAAGGGCCGTATTTGCTGCTGATCTTTACGATATACCTGAACTGTAGATCACATGGATAACCAAAGATCGTTGATTCGAATTTCGCTGATTATTTGACAATTTTGTTTTGATTGCTTTTCGGTCCTCTTAATAAATTAGTAGTGTGTATGGAATTTGAAACGAAGTCACGATGAGCGTTCAAGAAAGCTGTCATCGCGAAACGAGGGAACGTTTTTACGCCAAATTTTTGTGGTAAGAAGCATTCGGAAAGTGGATGAAGCACGTACTAAAAATGAAGGAAGATAAATTGTCCGAGTGCATAGTACTTGCAATATTCGCTGGAGCGATGCCAGAACGCTGATTGTAAACCAGTTGTAAAATGTTCAGAACATCTGTGTAAAGAAACATTGAGATTGAGCAGCGAAACGTACAACGATCTGGGATTGTTTCCACAAATTATCAATCGGCAAAAACGGGGTGAATCCAATCAGACGATTCGACGGCGAAAAAAATCGCCGATTGCATTGTAATTCGTCATTTTTCACTTTCTCTCGTAATTATAACGAAAATGGATCCGTGACGATTCGATCGAATTCAATCGGCTGGTATCATCACTTTCTTTTCCGCCTAACTCGAGCCAATATTTGACAGCAGCTCGCCATAGCCGGTCGTGCGAAACTGATAAGATTAGAAGGAAGTCGATAAATAAATGGAATCTTGCAAGATCCGAGAAAAAAGGCGGAGATCTGCATCGCTAGAAAAGGAAGGCAATCTTTCAGGCGATTGCGACACCGAGACCGCGAAACGTCGCCCGAAATTGTTCAATTAATTTGTGCAGAGATTCTGAAAGTCTTTTTCAGAATTTGAATCCGAGAAATGTGCAATTGTACGCCATTAGCGAGAACAATGTTTCGACCGTTAAACGCGTACAAATCTACTGTTGCCGAGAAATTAACATTTATTCAACGCCATGTCCATGGCGGACCTTCGACAATTAGTTGGCGTACGGATTTATTCTTAGCTGGATCGTCCGTATTTTAAAATAAAGTCGACAATGTCTCGGAAAAATAAGGAATCCATCTACGCTGTTACCGTACAGAGATTAAAAATAGTTTCGTCTCGGCCGCGCTTCTGAATGGAGAAGATATATATATAAAACATTGCACAACCTCTTGACATAAGCGAACTGCTACTTAGATAATATCAAGATAATTAGGCAGAATTGCAAACATTTCCATTTTGATACTGCTAATTAAAGCGTCCTAAACGAAGATCCTCATAATACGGGAGACAGTTGCATTATCTGTGTAATTAATCCTACAAAGCTGATTCTTTCGCATTTTGTTGTTTTGATATTATAAGTAAACAAAATGGTAGTCTACCACAATGATGTTATTGGCGACATCTATTTAGAATTACAATGCTTTAAAAGTTGCACTTCAGTCACGTCTACCAAAGTCATAGCCACCTTGTATCGAAAGTAGACGACGTTTATTTAACAATAATTAACATAAACTATTTGTAGACTAAAAAGCAACTTTATAAATTTCAATTTGATGCCGATATTAAGCAATAAGTTCGTAAAAATGGATGCAAAATTTCAATCGCTGCCACCGTACTATTAACCCAGTTTTAATGAGTAGCGATCCTTCTATCTATGCGGTTTATGTTTATCGAATCTATTAAAATGCTATATAGTCGTCGAAAATTGGATCAGTCTACATTTCGTCGTCCTTCCGGTTTATTAAGTAGCATTATTTGTTCATTCATGCACGTCAAACGACCAACCAACCTTGGTCTCCGAATCTTTATGTCCTGTATAAGATTGGGTCCCTAAAATGAATTATAATAAAGAGGTCGAAACGAAATTACAGTAAAATTTCATTACTGATCTATTGGCAAAATATTTTTGCTCCAATATATGAGATATACATGTTATAAATGGGAATAGGCACAACCAATAAATCTTGAATTTTATATAAAATATCATATCTTTTTAACGCTTTGAGTAGTGAGCTAATTTTAAATCATCATAAACATAGATGCTATATTTGTATATCTGCCACTTAGCAACCATAAAAATCCGCTTATCTGTCAGGACCGTCGCAGCGTGTATGAAGCTTGTATGTAAATAAATAAAGCACACAATATTCGGTCATTTCTTCAAGTAAACATAAACGATACACATGAAATCTCATCATTATTAGTCGATAAATTTGGGTTAACGATCTATACAATCGTATGATGTACGCAAGACTCTACGCTCCGTCTCTGTCGCTCTCTGAACTCAAAGTGTAAGAATGTTCTTTCTGAATCACTGAAATTCGGACACAACTCTGTGTTTTATCTGTTTGAGGGGTTAAAGCCAAATTTGGAATATAGTTTTGGATTGTTTGTTTCAAAATTAGTGAAAATTAAACTAGACATTAGGTCTATTGTTTGTTTAATATTTTAGTTAACATATTAATTGAGAAGTGATGAATCGTATACATATCATGGTAAGGGATGGGTTAAAATAACATTGACAAATGTAAATATTGTTGATCAATGATGCATATAATTAAAACTAGACTTCAAAAATGTTTGTCAATTATTGGCGATAACAGAATTGATTAATTTTGAACCATCGAAAGATGATTTGAACGATGACAATAAAAAGTTTTATCGCCCACACATTTAACACATAACAATCGTTTAATACATGTTAAAATAATTGCAGCTTTCCACCAGATGAAAAACAATTAGGCCGAACAAGTCCGACATTGCATTCGAGCCTATTTCGAATAAAAACCACCCCAAATTTAATAAAGTTCCATCAAAAACTTGTTTGGTACGTGGTAAAAGGGTCGTAAATATGTCTGAATTATTTTTATAAATTGAGATATATCGCTAAAAAGGATTTGGTAAATAGTTTATCTAATGTATTTACACCACAAACGATGTTTTTACCTGTGGAAAAAATCAGACTTTCTCATTAATTAAGCCTTGAAATCAATATTTTTTGTATTATGAAACAAGCGAGAGTTTCGAGCACCGTTTTAATTGAATTGTATCCATGCTTTGAATTTGATGAATCGTTATTTTTGCACTTTTTTGCAATATAATTAATCATAAGATGGGTATAAATATATTTCATTGATAACAGAAATAGAAAAACTTAATGGACACTATTAACCATTAAACGGGCATGAGATTCGATTAGTTGAAGCGAATATATCTCTTTTACGGACAAATGAACACGTGATGACCACGACCTTTATTTATTATCTATATATATTGTATAGAAAATAAATATTGTTCGGTGTTTCAATTCCATATGGTACGAATTATGAAATAAAATTGATATTATCATATTATGATCGTCATATTTAATATCTTGTCTCAAGAGTATACCAGTTGACGAATTGTTGAATGAAATTCTATTAGTTTTCAGGGTTATATCCCTTTATTTAGTTGTTTATAACTATTCAATGCACTATTCATCCTTTTCATAGATAACGAACCGAGTATTCCGCTGTGCGCATACACGTCCATAAAGATTGAGATGGTCCGATTTCCGCGTCTGAACAACGTGGACCCCGGCTACACAGCTTAAATCAATCGACGTAGCAACCATTCATATTATATTTGTTGTCTATATTAGTAATTTTGCCTTTCCACCAAGCTACAAACAGTATGTCAAAGTTCAAAAAAATCAGTCAGTTCCTTTCTTAACCTTTTGAGGGGTGACCAAATTTAAAAAAGTCGTTGATGCCATTATCGCTTTACACCGATTATTTTCTGTCAGCTCCTATCAGCGTATGATAATATTCAATTCGAGGCAGAGTCAATTGTAAATAAATACTGTTGATAGCATACAAGACCATATCATTTCTTTGTATAAACAATACACAAAAAATCGATTCATTTGCTCCTGCTTTAGAAGGAAATGATAATTGGACAAAGACTCATTCAACAAGCAGCGACGAACAGGAAGCAATTAAATAAATAAACACTGTCGATAGCACAAAATATTTGATCATTTCTTTGAGTAGACAAATAACACACTTGAAATCGAAATCATTATTAGTCGATGTCTCTGTCGAACTGCACTAAGTTCTCTCTCTGTCTCCGAGTTCAATGTACAAGAGTGTTTTTTCGAATAAGTGGAGGGGTCCCAGACCCTGGGATAGTACTCCTTTAGGGGTTAAAGGAAATATTTTGCAAAAGAGTGGTAATACTCGGCTAAATGATTTACTCTCCGGGGATTTTATACAAATATTTTCAAACTGAGAATTAAGATAGTTGCATTTAAAAAGAAGCTGCTTCTTTGCAAATGTCGCATATAAGAGAAGGATTTAAAAATGTTTCCACTTTTGCAAGAATTTTTAATTGCTGCTTACGTCGAAAGGAAAGGTGTTTTAAATGTAATAAGTCAACGCTTCAAGGCATTGGTACTCAAATTGAATCACTATTATCCCGAAAATGAGGATCCTCTTAAAGGAAATATTTGCAGGGCCGTAACTAGGGTATGATGCGCCCGTGGCAAGAATCTAAAATGCACCTCCCCCCGCCATTTTTTCGTGATATCAAAAAGTTGTTCATTTGTCGGATTTTTTCTATTGATCTGAAAACGATTTTTTTTATTTTTAATATGTGCCGGAGAAGAATATACGTACCTATAAAATTTTATCCCAAAAAAGTAATTTATTTACGCAAAAACTTTAGGTATATCCAATCAACAATAATATAGTGAAAAACCTCTCAAAAATTCAGGCTGGTCGATTAAAAACTTTTTAAGTTCCAACTTAGGTCGTTTTTGAAAATGCAGTTTCGAGATAATTTCATGTAACCCATTGACACACAGTTACCGTCAAATACCGTCATCCGTCAGCAGACAATACATGCTTGTTGCGGCAGATAAATCTATGCATACCGTCTTCGCCGACACTTCAAATCTTATCTCACATCGACGAAACTCATCAAAATGAAAACAAACTTAAGTTGCTCAAAGACTCTCCGGCTCGGTCCGCTTTTCGGACCGCTGAATAAGCGGCTTGGCGTACGCAACTTAGCGTATACATAAAGTAGAATGGCTAAGTAAAATTAAAAAAAAAACATGTGCAACTCTCGACCAGGTCGGTATTCTGCGTTTTGCGCACTAAGTCCAGTTGCGCCCGTGGCGGGCGCCTGCTTTGCCACCCCCTTGTTACGACCCTGAATATTTGGATTAATAATCCCTTCATGGAGGGCGTCATTTCATGTACTCTTACGAGTAGATAAATAGAGCAATTAATAGAGTTGTCTTCGGATGCAACTCTGATTTCCAGGCACAAAAGATTTACATTGCCTCAGTTTTGGATATCAGTGGATATCATAAAGCTATACATTTATTAATGTCATTTTCGACAACCTATTAATGCGAAAGAGCATTTTTAGCATTGTTTTCCTTTTTTTTATCAGTCTACAGGTGTAAAAAGGTTAAGGAATACTGGTCTACATTTTGTAGACATTTTCTAGAATGAAATCTCTATAAATAAATTGTAAATTCTTAACCCGTTAACTTAATACGTAAACTAACGAATCAATAAAAATGAAAGATAGTAAATTCGACAATAATATTAATGTATCATGCTTATTATAAAAAAAGGAATGAAATGTTCTTAATTATGCTAGAAAATAAGTTGTTAATGTAAATAAAAACATTTAATTACTCGGAGCAAAACCGAAAACATTTTTTATTAATTATATTTCATATCGATATTCGATAATATATCGATATATATATATATATAGTATATCATGTTTCAATGTAGTAATGTTGTAAAAATTCCCATTATTACAACTTTACAACAAATCGATTATGTGTAGTAAATACACCATAGTAAAGGAAAGGTTAACGAATGAATTGATGACTTATGCATAAGTTACGATTTACATACATAGTAACAGGCAGATTTCAAATTATTTCCAAAGAGCTCTATTATACGCAAGCGTTTTTAAAGTCCAATACCCAAAAAGCAAGTTATCAAATAGCGGACGTTTAAAAAGGGCAAAATATGCTTATTACGCGCCACCATAAAAATTATGAATTTATATTAGAAAAAATAATAAAATCGTACTCGAATTCTTTCACAGAGGGTAAAAAAAATCACCGAGGCACCCTCTTTTATTTTAAAACGACACCGGAGCAAATAAGCAAGATGAAAATGTATGAATTTTAAAGGCGTTAAATGATAGCAGAGGGCAAAATGACCCACATTTTAATTCTTCTTCTTCTATAATTGAATAGCCGTGGACGATATTTTGGCACCGAATGATGTAAGAGCACCCTACGGAGCGTTTATCGATTGCACACAATCGTTTCTATTTATATGAGTGTTTATATTGTCAAAGCAATTAGTCTTTATGGGACGAGGTTTTTCGCCACGTGATTCCGGCCGTTTGACGTTTACGTTTTCCGCCGGCGCGGACGAGGGGATGAAAAATACAAAAGAGTCCGACAGAAATATAATTTCATTACGTTCTTGAAAGGGAAATATCGCCGCAAATCGATTCCGGCGAATGGACGAATTAATAACGGAAGTAGCGAAACGAAAACATCAATCAGGAAACGAGAAAATATTGCTTTCGCAAGAAGTGACGGAGGAAAATAATGCGATACTGTGTCAAAACATAAACATAAATATTGCAAAACGAAAAAAAAACATTCTTAAAATGCGCATTTTTTGTTGTTGTAATAAAACGTATCTGTTTTTAACACGTACGTCGCCATGTCATCCAGATACGGGTGATGAAATGACGGGTATTTGGGTGACGTTTTTCTTCGTCCAATTAAATAGAACTAAAAAATATATAAACCATTATATTATGTAAGAACTATACGACAAATATGGGTTGTTATCGGTCGTATTTTGTGAGGTCCGCTCATCTTCTCTTTTTTGGAGTAAATAGTGATTTCGCGTCAATATCTTCGGTTGTCGAACGTTTTTTGTGCCACTGTGAAAGCGCACCTGAAACCGTTATTAATAGCCTTTCCATATTTCATGTACATTTTATCAGTTGGCTTTGTTTTTAATATTTGAATTTTTAAAAATCGAATTCCACGAGTTGTAACGTAATAACTTATGCTTGTGGAGTACTCCTCGCATCGGTTGTATGCATGTCCCAACGTGTTCGCAGTAAAAAAAACGGATAATTAATAGCCTTTTCGGAACATATCGTGTACATTTTCGTACAAGTGGCTTTTGTTTTATTATTTGAATTTGAAAAAAACGAAAATCGTATAATTTTAATTATTAATCTACTTTTATATTATTATAATTGATTCATACGTTCTGACGAAACGCCGACTACACTTATTGTAAAATTCGCGAGTGACACCGAAAAACATTGTTTTGTCATATTACATCTGCACAAAAAAAATGGAACATCTCATCCGCATTACTTGAGATGAACTGACAATAACCGCAAGTAAGACATAAAATCCAAGCTTTCAGGTAAGTGAATTAACAAATACTCGCACACATCGCTTTCTATTGTCACAATAAACGTGGGAACACTGGGACCAGAAGACAAACCTGCACAACTAGACTCGCGTTTCGACCGCCAAAGTGCTGTTTCGACCGCTCCCATAATACAGTCTGACTGTGAGCCATTTGATTTTGTTGATTGGACCTGACTAGTTTGATATTACTTGATGCGTTACTTTAACCTATTTGTTTGTTCCAGCTCTGTCTATTTTTTTCCAGTTTGTTCCCAGTCTGACCAATTAAAATTGTTTGATTGTGCCCAGTTGACACTAAACGCCGAAGTTCGAATACTTTGATGCGACATAATTACCCTTTGCTAATACAATTTGACTAATACTTCTTTGCGGCCTAACCACATCCGACTACTCCTAACTACTATGCTTACACGATTTTATGTATTTTAACTATTGGCCACTTTACTTATACATATTTACAGAGTAAATACTTAAATACTCTTTTAACAGCAAGCTAATACTTAGTTTAACTACTATTCATTGCTATTTTTACAAATCAAGACTTGCTTATCACTCGCTATCCGTTACATAGTCGACCCTACCCAAAAATATGGAGCATGATGAACCGTATCGGTTCGGAACCAAGAATTTTAGGAACAAAACAAGGACAAGAAGAACATCAAAGAGACGGCCTCGAAGAGATGAATATGAGGAACTTCACTTTGCAACGTAAACAAATTGTCTTCCGTTGACTTCTATATCGTTTTGTAATCGCCGAACTGAGAGGGGCAACCTGAAATGATGGTGAAACCACTCAGTTTCGAATTCGCTCGGGTACGTTTTGTACGGTACGGGGAGACACCTCGTTGGTGTAGGAGCGAATCCGATATGCACTCAGCGTCACGTCTTTCGTCACCCTACCCCGTAAACGCCCTAGCGAGGAAAGGGGGGACTGGACTCCTTGTACTCCAGAAGCCCTTTCAGTAGATCAAAAAGTCTTCTAGAGTAGTTTTCCACAATCTCCTATTAAACTACTCAGTCTTTACAAACTTCACATTCCTATCGAGACGATTGCGAAAGCGTTCGTCAATCGTTACTCAGGATACCCGTTGGGTGACGTTCGAAACAAAACTCGTTGGTTAATTCTACTTCAATATCGAGCGAACGAGGAGGTGAATGTATGATAAGACGAACTGGGATGTAAACCCCTTCCTGTGGAATGGATATTGAAGAGGCCCATAGTTCTGCAAGTGGACTGTTAGTGGCTGCACTATGATGATGATGATATTATGTAAGGTGATTTTGGATCATTAAGACAATATGTTTCTTTTACATTTCATATCGCTTCCTAGTGTTCGAGAGTTTGTCTCTTCTACTAATTCTATTAGAACTTATACTAGAACGCAATTCCATCTAATACATAGGTTCTCAACGTTTTTCGGGTGATAACCCCTTAAATCAAGGGAAGCAGAGAATAGATTTCGTGTCAATGTAGTTTCTTCTTCTTTCAGTTAAGGGAAATAACGCTGAAGTTTATTTTCAAGGGATCCGAGATGTCAATTAATCTCCTTCTTCAAATTTATTCTACTTTAAGATTCATCTACCACACTGCAGTTTATCAAACATGACAATGTTTCCAAGATTTATTTTTCTTCGGCAGTACTACTCCTTTTAACCAAGCTTTGTCGTTGAAGTATACCAAAAGGTTTCTCTTACGCTTGCAGGAACAACTTGATTTCACCTTTCAATTCAAAGGACACGATTCACAACATTTCCTATCGACAACCAGCGTACTGCAGTGTAGAAAAAAAGAACCTCGTGATCAAAATCCATGTCTTAGCATAGTTCTTTAACGATTTGATGTAATTTGCGATATTTATCAGCGAATCGAGTACCTCTTGCATTGTAGTTGAAAGAGTCTTACCGATAAGAGGATACCCTTGAATTATGCAGTTTGCTTGGGGAGCTAGTTCTTTTACTTTTTTCTGAAAGCCCGATTTTGACCCAAGCATATGATAGTGCACCATTCGCACAAACCCCACAAACGTTTTTTCACTGTAGTAGTTTCAAGTCCACTACAAAATAGGAACTTTTCTTTGATATCATCTGAATTAATATACTTCACAAACGTCTACGGATTGTCCTGATATATGCTGCTGAATCCTCAAGAATTAATTTCACCATCTTTAACAAGCAGGTTTTGGTAACTTCTAAATGCTGTCTCATTTTAATTGTCGAGCCTAGCATTTTCTGAGTACAACCATTCTCTGATTAGAATTTCTCAAAATTTTGTTTGTTCTTATAAATAAATTTAATGGCAATTTGATCACTTTTCTTCACTTGTCTTCACTCGCATGTGATGAAATTTTATTCGTAGCCTTCTTGCAAGAATCGTTTCTTTTTCATCACTACTTTCCTAGTTTTCAATTATATTTTCGAGATCGTTATCAAATCTCCATTTCTACACTTGTTCGTTTGCACGACCCTTTGTTTTATATCTAGCTTATCTTCCCTTTATTTTTGTTAGCTTAGTCAATCACAGAGCAATCGGCCAAGCTTATAGATCTAAGATAAACAAGAAGTGATAGAAGTTGTACCACAAAAGTCTCGGAGTCTGTTTTTATTCCGTGGGGTTTCTACCCTACCGATATTCTTATCGTATCCCTATTCCAGCAAATGGCTCTACGCTCTTACTCCCGACCATCGAATTTAGACCTCGTTAGAAATTTCACCGATTTACGCCTGGCGACGAACGTGTTTTTTGATGAACAGAAGTTTATTGGCAATCTTCATTTCTCTTGTTTAATCGCAACTAACACGTTTATAGTCTTCGTTAATTTTACAATCGACGATATATCGTTGTTTAGCATCCAGAGGGCTAATTATCGCAATATAAAAAATGAACATAAAAATTCCATCCATGTTAATCTCATCGATACTTTATATTTTCAGTCATCTGTCATTCTTATAGAGTTGCTATTTTGATACGAATCTCTTAATCCAATATTGACATTAAACGCTGCTATCTCTGGGAAAATTTAATAAAAGCGATAAGCTTTTCACTCCAAGTTTTTCTTGGTTTTTCAGCGATACTTTATTTATTAATGCAAATTTATTCATTTCAAGTACAAGTGATCATTTAGATTGATCGTTTGTTTTTCGCGTGTCGCCAAATTATAGTCACGTGCCTCAACTGCACAAATCGGAGACGTACATGGACAACATATCCTATTCCAGTGATGGAGAACCTTTTGAGATCGACGTGTTAAAATTTGCAAAAAAAAACCTAGCTTAACTCGGGCGCAACAGCTGAAAATTTTCATAATCTTATGATATTTGTAGCTCGATTTGTTATATCTATTTATTAACACTTTGTATACCGGGTTGATTTGATTCAGCATAGGATTGAACGCAAGGGTATCACGAATTGTTTAGACAGTCATCATTTTTTTTTATTTGTATACACACACGCACCAGATTAAAAAGCAATATTTTATATGGGACTACAAGAAACGTTCTCTTTTATGAAGTGAAACTGTACTAAAAAAAACAGTATAAAATTATTTAATGGCCGAATTAGGTAGCTTCAAAATCAAAGCTAAAGTTGTAAATAGTGTACAAAATAAGGGTGTGCATTAAAAATATCCACCAGTTTTTTAATCTCGACTCGAATAAGATACCAAGATATAAGTGTATGGAAAAAACAATATTAAAGCTTTAAAAATGTACATTTCAAGTAATATATGGCTGTGTAAAACACATTATCGGGGCATGAAATACACAAAAAGAAATTTATAAGATGGAGATTCTTTATTCCCACAAATAATGTGTTAAAAATGTGCTGTGGTATTCTTTGTTAAAATTATATACACGCCATTTAAATTGATTGTTTATTTAGGGTTGTCACAATTTACTTATATATTAATATATTAATAACAGTTTTTTTACAAAGCATTCTAATCAATACATCCCAGAATAGTTTCAGTAGCGAAGAACATTCATTTTTGGATTCACCAAGATGTGTCTCTAGCATAATCATCATATTTAGGTATTAAAAACTCACCGGTGAGTCGCTGGCGCTTAAGTGATTAAATAATACAAACGCGTCGACAAGTTAGCTATCACTGTCCTAATTATTACCGAGATCCATCAAATGGCATAATTCCTCTCTTAACAAATCGCCCCAATTGGATTTGTCGGTTGTGATTTGTCCGTGGCGCAGAATCAAAAGCGCTCCAATTAGCGCGTTTGACTCGCATAAAAATTTTCGCAGCGTTAGAGTCGCCCACATTCTCATTGGGATGTTGAGCGAATATCAATTATATAAATGTTGTTAATTCGAAGCAGCGTAATAGAATTTATGTCAAGACTGCCTGTGCGCCGCTTTGGCAGTAAAATTCGAATTACAACACTGCGAAGAATTCATTTTTAGCATGTGGATGTCTCAATTTACGACGCTTCAAATTAAAGACGAGCGTCTTGCAGTAAAACGGGCTTACGACACAAAAGCGGCCGCGATTGTCATTTCGAATCGAATCGCTTTAATTATCAATTGAATTATGAGCTTGTGCGCTGAAACGATTTCATCCCCCCCCTTTTGATATATTGCGACATTTTAAATAAATTCGTTCAATTATTGTTATTTCGACATGGGCGAATATTTTCGACTGCGGGCCAAAGCTGTCAACTTTTAAAGCACGTCGACTATTGTTGGCGCTGCACGGACGTAATCATATCAGACATGCAAATGACACGATAAATATAAAGTATTCTTTTGTTTTGAATTTAAATAATTAAATGTATTATACGTATGGTGTTGTCATGCAAAATATTTAAATTATACACGTCAATTTCAAATGCAAAATATTTTCGGAATGCAAAAATTGTATTTAATCACTTAAGCGCCAGCGAATCACCGGTAAGTAAAAAATAAATATATTTTAATAATTGAAACGACCCTAAATAAACAATCAATTTTAATTGTATGTGTATCATTATATTTTCAACAAAAATAAAATAAAAATATTAATTAAGTGTTGTGACAACCCTGAACAAGAAATGCTCAAAGCCCGTAATTGATCCCGCAGGATAGCATGCGGTATACAAAGACAAAAAAATCGCCTTTAGACAATTTCTAATATCTCTAAAGTCACTAGTTGTCAATTATAGATGAATTAAAAGCGCTCTTTCTTTGTAAAATCGGATCATTTTGTATTAAGCTGTAAGCATAATTTTGTTCCAGCGGTTGCCACAGCTCTATCGGATCATAATAGATGCAATGGTGAGCAATAAAAATAACTATAATGGATATCATTAAAACATTTGGTTACATAATCTTCGTTCGGTTCAATGCCGCGCATTGAAAACCTGTCGTTAAAAAGGAAGCAAAGTGGGACATTTGATGTGCGTACAAATTGAGCATCACATGATATGGATAACGGCATGTCAATTTAGAGTAGATAAGGAAATCACATCCGGATTGCATAAAATAATCCATGTCGAGTTTGTAATCCAATGTAAATACTACATGGCATGTTTATAAACAACCGAAGCAATCTAACTGCAACGAATCAATCTATATTATAGTACAGCAACCGAAATTTTGCACCCATTTCTACATTAAATTAAAATCTACAAAGCTGCTTTTTTGTACATAAATAGTTCGCGCTTATTATTGTTAAATAGACATCGTCTATTTTCGATACAATATGGCTAGGGTTTCGTTAGACGTGGCTAAAATTGTAGCGCGGGAATTTGATTGAAGTATATATAATATTTATTATAAACAGCTACAAAATATTTTCAATCTTGTATTTATAAGACATTTATATAACTTTTCAATTCAACGTCTATTTCATGCATATAATCACAGTCGTCAATCACTTTTAAACTCATTTTATATCAGTGGCATTTTTAATAGCTGTCACTTTTATGCAAAAAAATTACGAATACGAGTCAATTTCAATCTGTTGTATGCCAATCTAGTTAATAAAATCATCTCCCTTGTTATTTCGATCATCGTATCTGCAATTTTTCCTCCAAAAATGCAGCGTGGCGATACATAGACGTTGCATTAATCAGGAAATTGTGTACCCGATGCAGTGGCACGTTTTGCATTGTGTCTGCATATATTTTATTTTATGTGCAATATACGATTTCTTATTTTGCGAATTACTAAATTTAAACGCTTAAAGTCTATGCTACATGCTACAATCTAAGCTACAAAACATATCGGTTCACACTCGACATAAGAACCCATCGATCCACAAAATTGATGTCTCAAACGGGTAAGACATAGGGTCGGTAAGAAACATATGGATTCCCATTATGGAGATCAATTCTGTTGGTCATCAGGTCTTCTCGGGAAGCAAGCAAGGTCACAGAATCTACACGTAATTGTTCTTCCACATGAAAGTACCTGCATTGTATAATTAATTTCATCAAGTAGGTCAAACTACTTCACACTGCTTTTTTAGCTGAATCTTCGCAACTGATTCGATAGCGACAACAATGCAATGCTAACATTTCTAGAAAAAAAAATATCACAATCATTTCTGAAAATATCGCTTTTGAATCTGAAATAATGAAATCCGAAAGCCCATTTCGACATCCAAAAATAAAGATTATTAATATCAAAATTATTACTAGATGTGGGAGACGAGCAAATTCTAGCCATTGGAATTGAAAGAAATTATTAACACATTTTTAGCGAAAAACAATCCTAAGTATTTCAATACATTCGTATTTTTGGACGTCATCTTTGAATACACATCCAACATTTCTGGGATTAAAAAACTATGTTTATTTATGTAGTCGGTAAATATTGGACATTAAAAGATACATCTGGAACATCACAATCGATTGCTGCAGAAATTATTAGTTATCAACGCAAATGTAAACAACCATCCTTCTTGAACTATCAAAACATTTTTCACGAACATAAATTTAAAAAAGGGGAGTTCCCGCTAAGCTTTAATTTAATGATCCCGCATAATATGTGTTGCAAAGAATGAGAAGACTTGAAAATAAGGAGTTTGTATTATGTCACTTTTTCAGACATATAGTAACCTAAAAGCCTGGACTAACCATAAAAATTAAATGAAATAAGTCCCTTGAATAAAATTTATAGTTTGACTATGTCCCAAAACAAAGTACATTCGACCCTGCTATAATCACCTATTTTATACCGACTTTTTCATCATATAATCGCCTGCTTTTTAGCGGCGGTCCCTCCTATAATCGATAATTATGTTATGGCCATAACATTCGAGAGATAAGACCGTACTTTTATAGCCGTCGAAGCATTTATCATCAATCTTAATCGATTCACTACAATTTTCAATGCCCCGTGACTATAGGAGGGTCGACTGTATTTGTAGGATGCTATACCATATTTCATCCTAAATTTAAATCCTATGTGATCTATGCCTAATTTAATGGCGATTTTTCGAATGATCGATTTCATTATATTTCGTCATCCGCAATTGTTTGAGCTATTAAAACGGGTGCCACGCGAGCTATCGCAAGCAAATTATCAGTAGCGATTAAGCGACCCAACATAAGCTCCCATATACAGGCCTGATGTAGTAAAAATGTTAAATTAATGTAACTCGATGACAATTTTGAATGCCCAAAGCTGAAAAGCGATAGAATACAATTTGGACGATTAAATCCATCGTCATCGTCGACAATGCCGTAATCATTTGTCGATGATCTGTTGACCAATTGGTGAAACATCATTAGTAAATATATACGAAATGAGTTTTTAAATCATTCTCACATAAATATATGCATAATTTCTCAATGGAAATAGCGATGAGAATATTTTAAAATACAGTTTCATATATACTATAGTATTAGTAGAAATACTTGGCATATTTTATTTTTAGCTTGTTATATCTTATTTTCAATACTACAACCCTTTAAATTTTCGCTTCCATAATTAGCATTTGATGGTGTATAACTTTGAAAATTTTCATTTTATAACTCCAAATTGTACAAAAAGCTTAATTTAAAAAAATGCCCTAATTAAGTACGCTTTTAATCAGAGTAATTGCTAAATAAATTAATATTTTTAAGAGAGGAGACCGAGACTTTGAACGACAGGAAAAGACCGGACCGCCCAAAATTTATTATAGATGCCGAGGATAACTTCATTTTGTGCATAGATCAAAAATAAGTTGAAATACAGTTGAAAAATTAAATAAAGAGGATTAATTGAAAATATAAAATACTGTTCTTTCAGGTCGTTAAATATTAACCCTTTTTGGATGCTATGGTGTTTTTTGATGAACGGAAGTTTATCTGCTGTCTTTCTCCCTCTTGTTTGATCGAATTAACGTGTGAGCTTTCCCCCCCGAAAATCAAAGATAGTTTTTGGTGATAATATGTTTTGGAAATGCGCTCAATTTTGAATAGTCTTAATAAATCCAAAAATATATAAAAAGGTAAATAATAAAAATGTTATTCCCGTACGTAATGTGTTAAGGAGGATACAGTTTAATGCATTCTTTTGATATCAATCAATTATAAGTTATGCTAGGTTTTCTTCGTGAAGTATTAGGCGTTTCCAAACTTGTTGTCGGTAGTGTATGTAAGAAATGGTCGCTTTATGCGTCGAATTGATCTCAAATACTTGGATGAATAGTCATGCGAGAGTGTTTGTTTAGCAACTATTAAATGAAATGCATGCCGTGGAACAAATATTTTGTTGATAAGGCCATGTTTCCAAGCATTGCTCTGTGAGTTTTTTGCCCTTGAACATGCATTTTAATGCCAGCAGACGGTCGACGTGTGAAAATTGGCATCGGCGGAGTGGTGCGAGACCAGTGATGAAATCTAGCAGCAGCTTCGATTTTGTCTACGAGAGAAAATCAATTTGGATACTCTTTCAGTGTTTGTACAAGTGGTTTACGAAAGGTGTCCAAATGTGTTCGTGTTGAAACGAGTGTGGGTGTTTGTGTCTGCCTGCACTGCTGCCATTGCACATCGACTATTTACGAACCGCTGGCTACACGTGATATTGATACGAGTGTGACAATGAATGGCTACGTAATGCGTTTAAGTGATGAAAAGGCCACACGGTCCTGCTCTTCCTGATGGGATCATTACATGGACGTCTTCCGCTGCAGGTCCAATGGAACGAAGCAGAAACGCCAGTCATCGAGCTGGCAGATTTCGTTTCGGCCACAACTGGGACAAATCTCGGTCGGCGAACTGCCTCGTTCGACTGGAACGAGATCATATTGCCCATGGTCGATAGTCTATTGTGTGAAAAACGCCTTCATTTTTTAGCATCGGCAAAACCACCAGAGAAGATCATCAGGCGTGATCAAATCATTCCACAGATTAAATTGTCAAACGCCCACAGCGCGAATTGCAACACGCTGCAAGATGTCGCGATTTACGACCAGGACAATGCCAGAAGCAACGCAGAAATAAACCGACAGATTCATTTTGGTCCACCGTCGTCCCGCTTCAATTGTGCCGATGCTGTGGACACAGCAAATGAGCAAATCCGTCAACAATTGATTTCAATTTCACATTACACAACGTATGTAAATCAACTCGGTGGCACACGAATCACTAAAACCTGTCAAACATCTTTTTGACTATACAAATTCAAGCTAAAATGTTATAAAACTACGTTATTAGAAAACATCATTGACCCAATTCGAACATGAAAGCTTTTACAATAAAATTTTGATCACAATGTTCGTCATGCACATATTAATTGGCACTTTGCATTCGAATGCTGTCATCCTTTCAGCAAAAAATCATATTTATTGTGCCCACAACCCTGAAATCCGCATCGCTCAAAAGGTTTCATCTGTAACATTTTATTGGTATTTTACCATAGAAAATTTTAGCTTTATGCACAGAATGAGTGAGTAGTGAGCAAATTTAAATCATCATAAACATAGATGTTATATTTGTATGTCCGCCACGTATCATCCGCAAGAAATCCGCTTATCTGTCAAAACCGTCGCAGCGTGTATGAAGCTTGTGCATAAATAAATAAACACTATCGATAGTACACAATATTCGATCATTTCTTCAAGTAAACATAAACAATACACTTGAATTCAATTAATTATATCATTCACATATCAATATTCATTATTATTCATTCAAGTAAGAATGCTCTTTCTGAATCACTGGAATTCAGACACAACTCTGTGTCTTACTTCTTTAAGGGGTTAAACACCAACTGCCTTATATTGCGTTATTCTTCTTCGTTCTTGCGAATCTATTGGAATCTTCATAAATGTGCCAAAAATCAAGAATTCAAAGCACGCGCCGTGCACAATCTGCGCTCTTTTTTATCCTGCATTTGCCCATTGTACGTTAGCCTTTATTTTCTATGCAAATATGTGTGCCAAGTCGTACGGTTCATTTATAAATACAAAAATTGCAGAGTGTTATCTAATCGCAACGGATCGTTCGGAAATTCAAAAGGTTTGACGTCGATCAATTGATCAATGTACAAAATGTCCTTGAACAAATCGAATTAACTGCGTAGGGATTCCATTGCAAATATATTCGATGCTTGAGCACTTTAAAAAGGCTTTATTCTCTTATCTTGTTAGGTTGCGAAAAGAAAAAGCGCGGTTCTAAGTGTATCAAGTCGGAATGCTAATTCAGCGATTCAACATCGAGAGATGCGGTCGTATTTCAGAATTCGCAGACGACCATTTCGTGGATATCCGTGATGTTTTCAGATGTCAAATTATGTTTTAAATGTGCGTTTGTGATTAGCGTTGAGGTGGTTTTCTTTGCTTAACACATTACGCTCGGGAAGCAAGTTTTCATGAACTCGCCGATTGAAATTATTTTTCAAATTTGAGCACGTTCTCAATACAAAAGGTTGATCATAAACTACGAAATATCCCTATTGTCTTGGAAATAACTCCCGACACAGAGAGTAAGACACAGGGTTGCGTCCGATTTTCAGTGATTCAGAAAGAGCATTCTTACACGTTGAAATCAGAAATAAACAGAGACGGAGAGAGTATCTTGTGCACATCGTACAATTGTATAGATCGTTAACCCAAATTTATCAAATAATAATTATATAATGTGAATGATATAATGAATCGATTTCAAGTCTATTAATTATATTTACTTGAAGAAATGACCGAATATTGTGTGCTATTGACAGTGTTTATTTATTTATATACAAGCTTCATACACGCTGCGACGATCTTGACAAATAAGCGAATTTGTACAGTTGATAAATGGCGGACTTACAAATATAGCATCTAAGTTTATGATGACTTTAAATTAGCTCACTTCTCAAAGGATTAAGCATTAAATGCCAAATTTTCCATGTCGATCCAATAGCAGCTTAATTTACGATAAACTTTCGTTAAACACGTGCACCGTGTCGATTTCACCACAATTTAGGGTAGTTTTTGAAGTTTCTGTTCTATCAATTTTCATTATTTTAGTTTTAACTTGTTTATGAAAAAGCCACAGACAAACTTCGATTTATGGACCTTGGACTACGAAGATTTAAAAAATCGCAGCGAACATTGCCAGAAACAGAGGGAAGCCTGGCAACAGAGATGGGATCAGTCCAGCAAGGGAAAATGGACCCACCAACTCATCCCAGTCTACAATTACTGTCAAGCTGAGGTTGATAATGCGAAACACACCATCGATAATTATGAGGCTTGGACACCCCAGAGGAACACGCTAAAACAAGCACACTAGGTAGCCTAGATCAACGTCGAGAACATGGTCCACAGCATGATGGTGAGCAAAAAGAACTGGGACTATAGGCGAGATTACGTTGAAAAATTCATGAGCGCCAAAGAGGACAGTGAGAAAGAGAAACGCAGAACGGCTCTCCAATACTAAAATAGGGGCAAACACAGGACCAGACTACTTGTCCCTCCAAAGCAATATGATAAACAATATCGGGGGGACAAAGAAGGGCAAGGGAGGGGTTTAGTCAGTAGGAATCTGACACTACCCAGGGTGTCTTATTCAAAATTCCCCTCACAGGAAAAAAAGTCAAGATAAAGGTCCTGATCAAATACCTGAGGATATGGACCCTCAGAAAACACGGCCAGCTATGCTTCTACCTAGCTCAGCTGTTTTGGAGTCACTCTCTCACCAAACAATATGAACCCTTCGATGCTCGAAGATACTGGAGGATTAACAGCGTGGACCAAGTATGCTACGTGCTATGCTAGGCCTAAAGCCATAAATAAATAAGCCAGGGCACAAATGGATGCCACCCCTGAGCAATATTTAACCAGTAACCGGATGGCAACTGAAGAGAAGGGGGGGGGGTCTCAGTGGGTAAAAATCCCACATTACCACCGGACACGGTGGTATCTTTCGAAGATTTCCGCAAACAAAAAAAACATTAAATGTCAAGCAAGTTCCGCCGCGCGTAATATATTAGATTTGTGGCGGACATTTTGAATGCATTCGGATGCGATTCGTTAGTATCGGAATTCGCCGCCATTGGCGCATGATCGTTTCAAAATGTATGGCGATTATAATTGCTTTTACATAGTTTTGAGCGCTAGGAAAGGCTTCGATCTGAGTAATTCTCGATTGAGTTCATTCTTTCGGGTTTATACAGCTGTTGCTGAATGCCAATGCGTATTCCTAAAGAAGACAAGGTCTCCGAATAGGATTTCAACGGCTCGCGCCGAGATCTCTTCATTCGCGTTTTATTCGAAGTGATCGAATTCAAATTCGTATGAATCATCGCGCACTTGATCGCTCGGCTCGAAGCCGATGACTTTCCAGGTTCCACGTTATCTTCGGATGTCAAGGCGGCACTCGAAGAGCGGACAGGCTTAGACGATCGTAAAAATTGATATCGCCAGGGAAATCACATGGCTGTCAAGAATGTCGTCGATCGAAGATATGCCTTCGAATGCGTACGATCGCCACGATCTGATTGGACGCTACGTGTATCGATCGGTCGGTCCGAATCGAATATTTCTCACGGCGAAAGGAAACTAATCTATGATCCGCGGTATCAAGTGTTTAGTAAACATGTGACGAAAAATCAATACAACGGCCAAAATATGAACGATAAGCGCCGTTTATCGGCGATAAGAGCGCGTTATCGTTTTACGATCTGACTTATTTTTGAAATAATTCAAATTTTTGACTTACCAACGACGTTCATATTGGATGTATCATTCATTTTTTAGTCGATCAAATTTAATGCGTTCGAATGGTCACTGCTCATCGTCACACTTCCATCGGGGTATGAAATTTTCCGCAGGGGTTTTCAAAGGGTTCCGTGTGAAAATGACGAGTTTATTTCAATTCGGAGCGATCGCTTGAGCTTCCCTGAATGGCACAGGGGAACTAATCGGATACACAATTCACTTTCGTTAATTGTATTCACTTTCTTATCTCTGCAAAAACTAAGTATACCGGCACCGGAGATATAAAATTAAATACTCGGCGTTGAAAATGTTTGAATAGAAGGGGATGAATTTTCTTTGGCGAAAAGCGCGATTTTCGATTTGTAAGATGAGCAGATCGCTCCTGACGACGTCCGATCCGAATGAACGCACCGAAGCGTCTGTTTTTTATTCTTATTTCGGATGATGATTAATTTCCGATTTGCGGCAGTGCGGCTCGCGAACGACCCGAACAGCTGCTCGCCTGTCACTGACTCGAATGTCATTTGTTTGGACCGAAATAGGCCGCCTTATCACGTGCGGCAGGGGGAGCGCAGTGTTGCCACTACGTAAAACACACATCGACCCAACAACGAATTAATGCGGCGCTCGGGGAAATCTTCGCGCATTTTCCGCTCGGCTCGGGAAATCGATTTCATCGCGTACGTGTAAACTCCTCCGGACACGCACCAAACCAATACTAACGCAACATATATTATATCATTGATAAACAAATGAATGCGCAACAATTTTAAATTCAAATAATTTTATTTAAATGAATAAGCCGTAACAAGCGTATGAAGCGCCCTTAGCAAGCATCTAACTATAAATGCAATATATTGTATGCTTTAAAATAATATACAAAGATAATCCCAAAAGTACCCGACCTAGCGTATAAATGCCATTTATTGTTATATAAAAAAAATACTATGATATAAAGTGTCTAGACGCTATGTTACTTTCATAATTGTACAGATCATAGAAAATGCCTTAAAAGAGGACGAATTGACCGCAAGGTTTGTATGTCCAATCGGTCCGTTTTTTGAACCGCCGATATGACGAATGAGCGCCTCGCGATCGGATGTCATACCTGAACATGTTTACAGAACGATTGCAAACTCTCATCATGAAACTCAGTTATCCGAAGAAGACTGATCGGGTGGGTTGTTTAAATTTTACGGTAATCGGTTGAAATCGAGCAATAACGACGAAAAAAGGGATTGGACAACTATTTATACTTGAACAAGATATTTTCGTGGAATTATTTACAGAAAACATTTAAAAAAATTCTATTTTGCACAATGTTTGCTTGTTTGTTTGAAATATTAAATTTAAGAGACGCTGTAAAATATTTGGATGAGATCCGTTAAAAAATATATTAAAGAGGGGGCCAAGAAAAAAAGTGTTGGTCAAGAGGGACTATGTTTAAATGTTTCAAAAAATGTGTTATGTTTTATATGTTTAAAAAAATGTTTTGGTTAATGTTAAGCCATCAAAGAGGTAAGACACAAGTTTGTGTCCCAATTTCAATGATTCATAAGGAGCTTTGTTATATGTTAAGCTCAGAGACAGACAGAGACGGAGAGAATATCTTGCGTACATCGTACGATTGTTTATATCGTCAACCCAAATTTATCAAATAATAATTATATAACGTGAATGATATAATGAATCGATTTAAAGTCTATTAATTATGTTTACTTGAAGAAATGACCGAATATTGTGTGCTATCGACAGTGTTTATTTATTTATATACAAGCTTCATACACGTTGCGACGATCCTGACAAATAAGCGAATTTGTACGGATGATAAATGGCGGACTTACAAATATAGCATCTAAGTTTGTGATGATTTCAAATTAGCTCACTTCTCATAGGATTAAGCATTAAATACCAAATTTTCCATGTCGATCCAATAGCAGCTTAATTTACGATAAACTTTCGTTGAACTCATGCACCGTGTCGATTTCACCCCAATTTAGGGTAGTTTTTGAAGTTCCTGTTCTATCAATTTTCATTATTTTAACTTTAACTCGTTTATGTTTATTTATTTATGTACAAGCTTCATACACGCTGCGGCGGTCCTAACGGTTTCTAAAAAACCGGTTTTGAAAACCCGATTTTTAGACAAAAATTGTGACCTTCGAAAACCGGTTTTTTTAATTCTGAAAATGCGGTTTTGAGTATAAAAAATAAATTTTCATTATCTAAGAGTTTTGAACGACAAATATTGAATCGTTCACTTGATAGTGTTTAAAGTGCATTCACGCTACTTCAATACCCAGCGGTAGGTACCCAATTACATATTTTGTTATAATTATTGATTGTTTTGATAATTTAAATTTCGCTTAAAAATGATACGGATACCGACGACGCTAGGTGGCACACAACGCATGCTACGATGGACATTCTGCATGAGCGATTCGAGGGCATAGTTATAAACCGGCCACCGATTTATCGCCTTTAGACTTCTTCCTTTGGGGGCTATCTATAATCGCAAATCTATGCATATAAACCGCAAACAAACAAGTCATCGAAAATTAGACCTCCCGATTACGTGCTACCAAGCAAAGCAGCGGCAGACATTTGAACGACGTTATATTCCATACTCAATGCCGTAAAATATTCTTTCAAATAAAAATAAAATGAACGAATATCTCACATACAATTTGTTCTATTTACATTTTAAAAATCGAACATCTTTACCTAAAATACCCTATAGTATCATCGACTGGATAGGGAATAGACTTTCGGTATATACTAAAACAATATCTTGCTTTGACATTAATTGACGAGGGTAGACCAAAATAAGGATTTGATTAGGATGATGATAATAATTGGTTATAAATATTATAATATGATTCGACAATATTATTTATAAAGAATGCTGAATGGAATCGTCGATGTTGCAGATTGAGAAGATGCTGCAGAGTATGAGCAGGAAGAGCGCATTGCGCACACTCGTACAGGTGAACCCATTTACGTGACCTAATTATGGCCAAGTTAGATCGGGGAATCCCTCGATCAATGCGCTATTCATTCTTCTTGTATAAAACGAACCGAGTATTTGGCTGTGCGCATACGTGTCCATAGAGAATGAGAGGGTGCGATTTCCGCGTCTGAACAACGTGGCCCCCGGCTACAACGTAAATCAACCATCTTAGCAACCCGTTTACGATGCAATACATTCAAATTGTATTTGTCGTCTACAATATATTCCTAAAATTCTGGACATTTTCTAGAATTAAATTTATATAAATAAATTGTAAATTCTTAGTTTACGAATCATCAATAATTAAAGACGTTTATTATAAAATAAGGAATAAAATGCTCTAAATATCGCTAATTATTTGCGTTTTTAACAGAATAAATACCGCTTAGAGAATTTAAACATTTTTTTTCATAAAATATCATAATGTACTTAATAAATATAAACAATACAAATGATCATTAGAATATTGTTTTCAGTAGCAGTATTGTTTTTTGTTATTAAATGTATAGCAAAAGCTTTTATATTACATGATTCGAGACACTAAATATAAATTATCCCACTTTTTTGCTTGTTTACTTCAGACAGATTGTAAACACCAACTTCGGTGGCAAAACCTTAGAAGACCTTGAAGAATTATGAATGTGCCTGCGAAAATCGATTGATGGCAAAAAATGAGAATAATGGACAATGAAAAAGAGACCCTCTAAAAACGGGGCTTTTTCAAATAGGCTGTAATTTGTATGCACAAAAATGAAAAAAAAAATATGCGCGTGCATCTTTTTTTTATGCGAATTTTGATCCTTTAATTGATAATTATTGTTTTGATAAAATTTTAGTTAACTATATTATTGGTGACATCTGTGTACAACGTGTTAAATAAATACATTTGAATAAAATACACTTTACAGTGTATTTTTCACAAGTTGAAATGATGAAATGCACAGATCTGTGCACGCGGTATTTAAAGGGTTAATATTTAAAATGTCATTTGTATATGTTGATTAACACTATGGACGATGAACATTTAATGTTTTATTCCTGATAGAAACCAAATTGGCCATTTAAAAAAGCTCAAAGACGATAAACTACCTTAGACAAACATCGAAAATCTATCCCTCTAATATCTATTTAACTATCATTGCTTGGATCATTTAAAGAAGTTTCAAGTTTTAAAATGACGCAGAGGTGGAATAATTCATGCGCAATATACGTCGTACCTGTCGTCTCACCACTTCTTATGAGAATCAATAAAAGCCATGTTTAAAGCTGAATTTGTGCACGTCTTTGATAGTGTTAAAAAAAGATATCTTTGGATAATAAGGCTAATCGGGATATATATTACTGCAATTTTAGTGAGGTCCTATCCTGGGGTAAAAACCCCAAATGAATATTTGATTTTGTCATTATTTTGGACAGGATTTTCACCTGTGATGAGAAATTGATTGTGTATATGTAATCCATATCTAGAGGGAGGATTCCATTCTAGGAAGATAATGCTATCAATTGGTACATGGATGTAGTTATCTATTGCAACCTAATATCTGGACCAGTTAAAGCATCAATGCCCAAAATGGCGAGAAGCAAATATTATATATTATTTAAGACATTGAAATTAGGTCGTATTTGTTTAACCTTTCATCCTTTAATCTTTCTTTGTATTGGGTTTTGATGCTTGAAATTTTCGCCATTATCTATGATTTTTCCAAAGCTCTTTAAAAACAGTCCCGTCTTTTAACTCCATTACTGTTTGTGTAAAATAGACCTTAAAATTAGCAATAGCTCTCTAATGATTCAATTATTACAAGACACTTAAAATATTAAGTAACATCATTGTTTATATTCGATTTTTCGGCAATTCATCAATCAAGTGCTTATATTTTAGTAATGGATCATGATTAATCGTGCTAGCTACCCTGAAGAGTTCCGACACATCCTTCTTTATATATTATCCGGAAATATTATATATATGGAATCCAATATCAATCGGATTCATCTAAATTATATTAAGTTAGCGAGATGCTCTATTGTACAAATACATTTTTCGTATAATTCTCTTTGTGTTGTGGCATTAATTAGGTTTGTCTTCGTTCATTTAGAGCTGCAAATCACATTAGTGAAAGATATAAGACGAAATCGAAAGGCTTTCATTGACAGGACATTGTAATTTCAAAATTAATACTAGACAAAATTGTGAATAATAATGGAAAATATATATTAGATTCAAATGCCTTGCCTTGGTCGCGGGAAAATGTTCTTCTCGCGGCCAGATCTTTCTCTCGTGATTAATAAAGAGGTTATTTATGTTAAGACAACCGCCCCAGCCCGCTACCACGTTACCAATGGTGTCAGAAGCGGAATAGAAATGGATGGGTGTCGAATATAAAGCAACCATTACACCAGTGGTGAGCCTATTTTATTATATATTACAAAAAACACAGTGCAATATTTTAGATAACAGTATCCGTTGACAAATGCAAAAAGGTAATGCATAAAATCAATTTTTCCTAGGATCTAAGAAGATTCAATTTGGATTTTTTCCACTATCTAGATTTATACCCGTTTTATTTATAATAAAAGCCTAGGAGTTAACCCACTATATCAACATTTGATCACATTACTTTTGGAACAAACCAAATAAGCACAAGTAGGCTCAACAATTGAAATGTTTGAAGATATATTTACCTTTTAAATGGTCCGGCGTATCTCCTGCTCCTCTCATAATATCAGTCAAGTAATGTTCTAAGGATCTCATTCCGTCCAAGGGACTCCGCTCCTGAAAATAAAAAAGAAGACAATATTCAAATCCGTCGTAAAATGTATTCTCAAATAAAGCGACAGGCATCTCGATGGACTCAGATAACGATTCCAGTACGTGGAATATTTTTTTTAAAAGGCCAGCGACGTGGAAAATAAGGCTTCGCTCCCGAAGGAAAAAATCAATGGCGGACGAGAGCGCGAAGAAATAATGGGTTCCGTTTCGGGAAAAAAGTGCGTCGTATCAACAACGCAAAATATACGCTTCCCGAATGCTATCTATTCGAATTATCAAAAATGGGGGGCGGATTCCTTATTTGTTTATACATAGATAAACAAAAATATACACAAAAAACATGTGCCATGGTGGAAATGGTACGCGTATTAATGGCTTATCGATTAGTATAATGGCCGTGAATTTCCTCAGGGATTAATGCTCATTATCTGCTGGGGAAGCACGAATTTATGCTCCACCATGAAGTATTTCATAAACCTTCCTTCCTGCCGAAATACCATTTAGGATAAAACATATCATCGATAGCGAAGAATGGCTTATAGCAGCCGCAAAAAAATATTTTTAAGTAAGTTATCCTATCAGAGAATTATTGACCTTGATTTTCTGAATACTTGGCTTGATTCCAAGACAAACAAGACTTTCAAATGACAATCGTATTTTCGATCGAATCTCAGCAATAGGCAAACATCTTATTATGCTTATAGTCTTTCGTTCTGTTAAAACCGAATGGAAACAAATACTGAGCAACCTAGTTAGCTCTTTCAAATCGGAGAACATACACGCTACGCTCTAATGTAAATCCACTTTTCTGCTAACATTAATGTTCAGCCTGCATGGCATCTGCTTTCTGTTGATTATTTTTGTCCATTAATGTGTTCTGAAGGAGTGTATTTTGTTAAGGAGTCGTGATACTCGGCTAATGACGCCACTCCAGAACAGTCAAAGGTGAATAACAAAATTGATCAACGTTAAAAATGATGCGAGTATCCTAATTATCAAAACAAACGCCTGCTCTCAAGACAACACGAATGAAAGCTGTCTTATCTTTGTTGAAAAAACTTTATAGCTTATCCGACGATAGTGATTTCAGCTAATTATACTCAAATTTTATAACGTACGTGTGAACATTTACAAGTTTCTAAAAAATAAATCAAAATATACACATCTTTTTGTGCGATTTCGAAGTTATGCGGTTTTTTTAAAGCAATATTTTCTTTTCTTTTAATTTCATAAAGAGTACGTATCTAGATATTTTCGATAAAATAGAAAATAAATCATCAACACTAACCGAAATTTGGGAAAAAATTATAATTTGAGACTGTGTCAATCATATTGCATCTGCTATCGCTGAATTACGACCACGCTGACCCGCATTTACTTCAAACTGGGTACAAATCTTTTCTATATAACCCCCTATTATTCAAAATTTATTTTTTAACTATTAAAAATAAACTGTGACAAAATAAGGCGAAACAATTACTTGAATGAGTTTTTTATAAATAGTCGCCATTTTGTGATTAATTTATTTTGAGTTAGCGAATATAGTGACATCTTTACTAATTATGAATTATATTGTTGAAAAGAGAAAATCTGCACAGAACAATGATGATATTGACACTGGGTATACTATTTCTTCCGAAAAAGAGACCAACTTTGAGTCATATCGAAAATCGCAACGAAAGTTATCATACAGCGAAGATTGTAATTAAAATAATTAGTATTTCTCTATTGGATGTCTGGCATTTGAGATGCCAGATGTCAGCCATCCTTAAAATTTTACGAATGGTGCCTTATTATTTTCCTATTTTTTTTTATGCGATTTTGGATATATTTTATATTGAAGTTTCAAAGTTATGCGGTTATTAAAATCCATGAAACGCATCTTTACTTTTTCCATGTAAGTCAAAACTTTTTTGTGCAATTTTATTTTTGTGCGATTTTCCGCCGATCGCATCTACCGCACAAAAAAAGGTTTAAGTGTATTGAGAATATTTTGACGTGTAGGGGTAGCTTTACAGCACGGCTTTGCCATCGATGCACGAGTGTATGATGAGACGCAAGACACTCGTCTCTATTTCACGATTTCCAGTCCAATAGGGTTCAAATTCAAATCATTGACTAATTTGATGTTGAAACATGGTAAAAAATATTGTTTTATTATAGCACTCATTCTGTTCCAACTTGAAAATAAGATAGATATTCGCGATGGAATTCAAACGTAATTGCGTGCTTGCCTTATATTTGGTTGGCTAATCCTATCCGGCTATTGTTCGTGAACTCAAACATTTGAATTTGAATATAGAGCTGGCATATCGTACCATTAACCGTTTTAATGGTACTAGCAGGATCGCGAAACGCAATAATGGCGGCCCGAAACGAACTGCGAATCTGAGCGTTCGAATCGAATAAAATCCAAAGCGCTGAAAATAATTCATTCGGGTATGTGCCGAAAGCTGGAGAAAAATATTAATAATTCAGAAACAGTGAATGATCATAAGAAAGCGAGTAATTACTCAGATCATGATTCGAATCGCAGTCATCGCTAAAGGACGCTCTTCTCTCGTCTTAAGGCCAAGGCGTTTAAATGAATGCACAAACGTGCGAATTTGGCGGAAGCTGCAGTGCGCCAATCGTCCACCGAGTGGCGCTTCGATCGCTTTTATTTCAAATAACTTTTACGATGTTTTGTCAGGAAAATAAATGAATACGACACAAAAAGCTATTTATTTTGTGCTCATCGCCGTGTTGGTAATTTCACGCAATAGCCGATCCACTATTTCGTATATATAAAAAAGAAAACCCAAACGTCTTTGACCCATTATTTGGCTCCGACATAATTCATTGCTGCAGTGCCGCTTGTAAATCTACGGCACGTAAAAACGGAGAAGCGTAGTTATTTTTCGCATAGTTATGTTAATGATTGATTATGGCATCTCTGGTCGTAAGCGGACTCTAATGTGTATTCCTCGTTTGTTTCCTATGTCGGTCGATCCAATTGTATATGGTTGGCGCATACGTATGACGTCACAATGCGCATGACCTACTTCGAGAGGAAAACAAAGAAAAACGCGAGCGAATATAGCCTCTGCGCACTGCGCCCCAGGGCCTATTGCGCGATTCGGGGTGGAAATCCTATATTGCACCGGCAGAAGCTCGAGACGATAGTCCGCATTAACATCGGCACAACCCCGGAGAACGAGCTACATTTATGCAGATACGTCCATTATATATATACTGTCCGAACTTTCAAGCGCTTCTGGGATGTAAAGACGCTCCGAATAAAACATTTAGGTTATCGAGATGGAGTAGCTGTCAAACCGTATCAAAGTGGTCTTAAGAGCCATAAAAGTGCGTTTGTCCCTTTGTGTTTTTTGACGTCCAACGGGTGCAAAGCTACCCCGTTTCGGCGAAATGACGCATAACACTCCTCTCATTTTAAATGAGAAATAAATAACGATATTATATAAAATAACGCAACCGATCACAAAATTACGAAAACATTTTATCTCGCAATATTTAATTAATTCATTAACATTTTTATAACAAAGTTATTTAATAAAATAATGTATTTGAGATTCATATCCGCATTTTAAAAAAAATCATATAGTGATACGCTATAAGATTTTTGGGAATATTTAAGGGCAATCAATGGACGTGAGTTGTTTTCCCCTATTATGTATTAAAACAATGAACGAAGGGAAGTTAATTCGAGTGAATTTATAAATTCCAAGCGGAGAGGAACTTAAATCAATATTTTCAACCGGTGCAAGATGTTTCAAAGTCAACAAACTCAGAATATGAACGAAATATGCCTTCATACAATTCAATCTGTTTTACAAATATTGAAAATTAAAGTTTCTGTTCGATCTTGCGGGTTAAATTAATTCTATCGATGGATGATAAATGGGTAAATCAAGACTGAATCGAAGCCGTCGTTAAAATTAAAAGTTTTAACAACCTATATGTCAATTTTAAAATTAAATCGACTGTCCAAACATATTAACGCTATCGCCAAAACGATCTCACCTTATTAAATTTTCAACGGCAATTTTGCCTGATGTTTAGGTGAAAAGTGAAAAAATTTCCATGGATAAGCTGTTTTTAATGTTTTTTGATATGTTTAGGACATTCCGACTGCTAATCCATCGTGTCCAGTAGAAATTATTGATTATATCATTAATGCTCTGAGACTAATACGATGCAAGTATTCATCATTATTTTTTCATGATGGAGGAAATTCATCCTTCAGAACGACTCCATGTGTCTATCGACCCATCATATTTAAAATGTCGGATGACGCTTGTGTGCAGACGTTCAGGAATTCACGATTTCAGGAATTCAAAACTGATTAAAATTTATATTTTTATAGCGACAAACTGCTCGTTCTTCGATGATGAAAAGCATTGAAATTTCATCCAGATTTGGGCAGAAGTCAAACATATTCTGTATGCCATCGGTAAGTTTCATTTAGCACCACGGTGCTAAATTTTTATTTGATACATTTTGAAAATGAGATGTGTTTAGCGATATAAGCTCTTACAAATTAGCACTCATCAATTTTCCATTGATTCTGCATTTTTTCTATAAATACTACATTCATGATCCAATTAGAATTCAAGAACTATAAAATATGAGTATAATATTACGTTTTTATAAGTATTGATTCAACTGAAGTCTATTGCAATCGTGGATGTAAAAATGTTGATGTTAGAAAAGGCGAAAAATGGGTCATTTGATCACGCGGCCATTTTGTTCAGTCACAGTAAATTCTTCCAATGGAGGGATAGTCGCACGCTTCTACCAACTCCCATTCATACAGATCCACGCGATTATCCGTTTTTTAGCTGCAGAACAATACCGCCGCGAATATCCATCAAAAGCTTATGGTAGTTGTTTGATGAGTCAACAACGTGTCACAAAGTGGATTAAGTTGTTCAGAGAAGCCCGTACTGATACTTACGACGAGGTAAAGAGTGGGAAACAGGGATTTGTGCAAAAAATTGAAGAACAAGTGCAAAATGACTGCTGTGTGATACTTAACAACCTTCACGAATAATTTCCTGACATTTATCAAAGTCTCCTTGGTGATATTGTGTCGGAAAAACTTGGTTACGAGAAGTTATGTGCTCAATGGGTGCCCAGAATTCTCACACCGGGGCACTATCAAAATCGCGTGACCGCCGTGCGTGAATTTTTGGATCGTTTTGCACAAGAGGGAGAAGCTTTTCTGAATTCTATCATGATGAAGGATGAAATGTGGATGTGTCACTACATCTCAGAACCCAAAAAAAAATCCAAAACTGACGGTAGAAGTCTATGACACTGGCATACAAATGCTGGTGCGCCGGCTACATAAATGTGAATTTCAATTAAATACAAACATTTTTCAAACCTACATAAATGTTGTAACCTTACTTTATGGACCTATTAATCAAGATAGTTTGTTAACAACCATGGGCAGATCATCTGACAAGTCGAACAGATAAACGATAGGCCAATGCATCAGACCAGATGACTCGGGATAGAGTTAATGCCCGTTTGTCCACAATTTCGGTGTTTAATCTCAAAGCGTCCTATAAAATGGGATCACGTCTTTCGATAAATTAATCCCGGTTTTAAAATTAGTCGACCAGTGACAATAGCCATTAAGGAAATATTAATGTAACCATTAATCGTTATCGTCGCCATTGTTTTTATGGGCCATTAATTTAACCTTTCATAGCAAATGAATCTAGCACGCTGCCAAACTAAACACAATCTTTCATGTTTTTCGATTTTCATGTCATGAAACACTGTGTAATATAAAACTCGTCCGAATAATATCATTCGTTTCAATTAGGTCCACACAGGAGGAATGTGGGTTGACAGAAATGGAAGATATTCTCATTGGGATGGCGACTGACCACATGCGGCTTAAATGGGGTTACCACCCGTTGTGGGTCGGATAGTTGCTTCGGTTAGGTTTATATTTGGCATGCATGGAACTGTATTCCATGTCTTGTTTCTATATTTGCATAAAATTATTGCCGTTTAGGTGCTAACGAAACCTAGAGTCGACGGTCGAAAAACGTTACAGAATTTCACAATCGTGGTTTATTTTGTAATTGAGTTTTGCCTAACTTTAATAAATTTCATATCTTGCTATGATGATTTCATCGTGTACACAAATATGACAATTATCTCATACCTGGAAAGTTTTGCACACAGAACATTGCCGATTGATTGACAGTCGATCAGATTATGAGCCTGAAATGACAGGAATGTATTCGTTTCAAGATAATTATGACCAGATTAATAGCATTTAAAGTTAGTCCATGTCAAATCAATACTATCTAAAAATCGCTTAAAATATTCGATATTTTGACCAAACATTATTCATAATGCAAACGAATTTCGATAATTGATTGGTTTTCTATAGATGAAATTAATCATCATCTTCTTATGCTTGCGAATTAGTATGATAACCCTATCAGTGCCGAACGTCGATATATCGCTGTTGTCGACACTAGCGAAAAATGCGGCGATATATCGCCATGTAAGCGATTCTGTCGCAAAATAACTTCATATAAAGTAATATGAAACGAATGAATGAAATCTTCGATAGTAACTAGTATCTTCGACTGGATAGGAAATAAAAGCTTCAAAGACAATAAATCTGAAGATTTTTATGGTATTTACTAAATTTAATTTAAGAGAATGGACAAAAATAAGTATATGGATTGTATGCTTTACGGCTTAAAAAATAAAATGGATTTTTTTCTTATGATGACTAAAAATTGTGCGCAACGTGTTTGTCTGTAATACAATATGCTACGGAAGCTTTTGGGGGCGTATGCGCGCATCAGTGGCAGGGAAGTGGTTAATTTGTTAGCAGCGCAGCGGTTAACCGCCCATTTCCAAGCCTACACATCTCAAATGTCCGAGATTATTGCAGATCGATAGTCGAATGCTTCAACCACACATACAAAATACACATGTTGCCACTTTATCTGCGGCCATTACTAACGTCGACAACAGAATTAGCGGTGTGCCGTAGAGCGATTGTTGACAATTTGTCCGTAACGAGTCCAAGGTTAATTTCATCTGCATATTGTTAAAATCTCACTTTGCTGAATTATTAGAATGACCACGTACGGCGGTAATAGTTTCGCAACTTCGCTCTTAGTCGAGATGCTTTGTTATAGCGTCCTTTGTTTTTGGAGATGGGCTTTTGGCTGTGAGCAGAAGGAGAGGCGAAATTGAGAGGGGACGAAATTAGAGAGGCCAAAATGATACTCCTTATCAACTAAACGAGGGAAGGGGATCATTCCTGTGATTAGGGGGCTGCGATGCGAGGATACGTTTTGGGCCAGGTCTGACAAAGGATCTGAAAGAATCCCGGGCCACTTCATCCGGAGAAAAATTGCCAACTGACAAAATGAAGTGTGCTTGAATACATTTTGCTTGAAAGCCAAAAAAATGAGATTTGAATTTATTTCATCAGGAATAATCAACGCTAGTCACACCACTCAAAATGACTATATAATGTAACGATTTTTGCATTAATGTTATTTATTTTTAAACTTATATAAATGCAGTGGGGCAAATTATTTTGAACGTCACGAAAAATGAAACTCCAAGCGAATGATGGTCGGAAAGAGAAAGGGAATCATTTATAGTGTGTCCGTATCCATCGCATACATCATATACTGTGTCTATAAGTAGCATAAAGCCAGGGCCGTAACTAGGGCGTGGAAAAGCAGGCGCCCGCCACGGGTGTAACTGGGCATGGGGCGCATAACGCAGAATGCTGACCCGATCGAGAAGTTGCGCATGGCTTTCATTTTACTCAACCATTCTACATGAACCAACACTGATTGACTATGTCCGTTTTTATAATATATGCTAAGTTGTTTAATCCCTCTTTTCTTCGTTATCATTATGTTCAAGTATGGCATTCGATCGCGAGCCGCTCATTCGTTATATCAGCGATCTGAAAAGCGGACCGATTGAGTATACAAATCTTATGGCTACTTCATACTCTTATCCTCCTAGTATTTTTTTAACAACAGTAACCGGCATCTATACATTAGGTCGGATACTTTTGGGACTATCATTTGTATATTATTTTAAGTAGGTTTTTTTTATCATGGTTACTTATATCAATACTAGTCAAAATAGCTGGTACTTTATAAAGTGCAAAAGGTATCAAGGTTTATTCAATTCAAGGAGCAAACAGATCGAATGAACCTTTCTATCTAAAGCCTGATAAATATTTACTCAATATTTTTGGAATAAATTCGACAAAATGACCATTAAATTTTTACTGGTCGTTTTGTCCCTTTGAGTAGTGAGCTAATTTAAAATCATCATAAACTTATATGCTATATTTGTATGTCCGCCGCATATCACCCGTACAAATCCACTTATCTGTCAGTACCATCGCAGCATGTATGAAACTTGTACATACATAAATAAAGGCTGTCGATAGCACACAATATTCGGTCATTTCTTCAAGTAAACACAAACAATACACTTGAAATCGATTCATTATATCATTCAAGACACTAGAATTCGGACACAACGCTGTGTCTTACCTCTTTCAGGAGTTAAACTATGTAAATAGATTTCAATAAATCCAAACGGTTGAAATCATCACATAACAATGAAATATAGCATTAAATCTTGGCTGATTGGTCAAGAAAATGGACGGATTCAGCTGTCATAAATGGTTATCCTAGAAAGATCGGTAGTTCTAGTATTAAATTTGAAAAGAAGTGAATTACCCCCTCAATTCTAATTCATATAATGCATTTACATCCAAATTTTGATAACTCATATATATTTAAAAACGCTCACTCTGTGGCCAAACAAAATCTTCCCTATAATTACTAAGCCTTTTCAACAATATTACACACAAGCTAATGATGAAATAAACGTCGTACGTGTACTTTATTATATTAGTTATCGTTGATGTAACATTGAATACATCCACGGTCATTTGAATATGAAAAGCATTAAAATGCTTTTGAATCATTTTATACAGCAAGAATTGCATCGGCAATGGCAAAATGGCAATTGGCCGATAAATAAATTTATCGATTTTGATGTAAAATAAGTTATTTCAGAGGAGTTCCATTAAATGAAACATCAGTTCTAGAAGGCGAAATGCCCAATAAACTCGAATATTATGTTCCATTTTAAAGTCCATTGCATATTTATTACATCGTGCAAGAATTGTGTACTCAGTATAATTATGTAAGTATTCTTTCATGCGCCATTTTGATCTATTTTATTCGTAAAAGATCCATGGAATCTATCAATTTTATTGACGTTGATGATTATCTTCTTCGTTTCAAAGAGAATTGTGCGCATTTATAAAAAGGCCAAGTTCCAAAGTAAATCCTCATAGATCCAAAAGAATTGCCACCCGTACACGTTCGACATGCAATAAGATCAAATCCAAAAGTTTTTCCCTATTGATTTGCTTGTTTATAAACTATAATTTGGACGTGACCCCGTTTAGCATAACAGGCCGATATTTCATTCCAATGTTGCATTCATAAGCCACATTAAGTTCCGCCTCTCACGCAAATCGTATCGAAAAATGACATGTCGAAAAGTTTTTCGACGATAATAAATAGTCCTAATTTGAATTTGCGATTTTAATTCTGCTCCATTTGTATGAACGTCCTCGAATATAGTTTTGATAGTTTGGATGCGCAATGCGGCAAAGGCACTTCCGTATCAACATCTGCAATTCGTCCTTCGAGCCTGAATCGGAATGCTCCCGTGTATCCAACGTGTGTCGCATTGTATATTTATCCAGAATTTACGCTCCAAATATTTGGTGGGAATAAGAATATCTGCACTGTTCAAATTTGCCTCTGAGCCGTGTCGGATTTCAATGAAGACCCGTGGGTTTTGCGCCCTCAGGAACGCAACTCAAATGTTTAGCATGCAATCGTATTGCAGTGTTTACCCCAATTTATCCCGTATGCTATGCAAATTTATAAAAAGTAGATAAATTGCTTTGGATTAAAGATACTCTCAATAATAACAAGCATCATATATGCCCGCCATTTATCATACGTACAAATCCAATTATCCATCAGGACTGCCGCAGCGTGTATGAAACTTGTACATAAATAAATAAAAACTGTCGATAGCACACAATATTCGGTAATTTCTTCAAGTAAACATGAATAATACACTTGAAATCGATTCATTATATCATTCACACATCATTATATGTCGATAAATTTGGGTTAATGATGATGAACGCAAGATTCTTCATTTTCATATAATCGCTTATCAAATCGACGACAGCAAGTCATCAATCGATCATCATCATGCACATTCAACTATTTTATATATTTAATAATACCCAAGTATGATGATGTTGCGATAAGATCACCCCCTGTGAAAGTCTTTTACTTGTATTGCACAGCCAATAAATTAAGTCTTAGATCCAGACGTGGTGAAATATTTTTTTCGAGGGGTTTCCCATCCATCTTCATCAATTTTCCTTATTGCAAGTCCTCATGTGCCATCAACATTATGGCGCAAATCTCGGACAAAATCAGATCTCATAAAAAGGGCGATCTCAAATTTATTATATTTGTATTACATAAAACAATTTTTATCCATAAACCAAAACAATCATATTGAATGCAATAATTTCGAACAGCGAGTCGCCATGATAATGGCATGAGTTGCTCGGGTCGTCATTTATATTATTACAATGATTGGATATATGGTTAATCGTTTATGTTTTTGGGTCAGAGCGTGAAAATTAATGCCCAAATGTTGGCATACTCTCATTGATATTTCTGGATGCATTTCAACACAACATTCCACTACTCATCAGATCTGCTTCCCGTAGTATTTTACAGTCTAATACAATCATTAAACAATCGAAAAATGGAATATTAAAAGACATATCGTCGATAGAAATTGAAGCAGCATATGACGAAAATGATGGATCTTGCGTATATTGTACAATTGTATAGATCGTTAACCCAAATTTATCAAACAAAAATGATGTGTGAATAACATAATGAATCGATTTTAAGTGTATTATATATTTTTACCCAAAGAAATGACCGAATATAGTGCGCTATCGACAGTGTTCATTCATTTATGTACAGGCTTCATACACGATGCAACGTTCCGGACAGATAAGCGGATTTATACGTATGATACAAATATAGCATCTAAGTTTATGATGATTTAAAATTAGCTAATTAGCTCTATACATTGCAATATCGGCACTGCGTTATACATTGCAACAACGAACTTTAGATCTATTGTTTTCATGCGATTTTTGTTTGGCGATTAAGCTCATTTTACAATGTGATTCGTCAATAAGCAAAATCATTGTATTTGAAGTGATGAACATCCAGGAAAGATGTCTACACCCAAAAAAAATTACTGTTTGGTCTGCATTTTGAAGGAATCATTGGGTTACGTTTCTTCGAATATACTGCTGGAAATAGAGTGTTTTTTTATGGCCACAATTGAATCATATTGATGTGTCTGATGTCTATTTACATCAGCGTTGGACGCCCTTTTATTAATAACACTTGGACTGGCTATTCCTGTTTTAGCAGCAATGAAACTATGCCGCAACATCTATAATGCATCAAGATAGACTTGTATGCATTCTATCAATAATTTAGATGATGATTTCAGCGACACTGAGATGGTTGTAAATCTGTCACATAAATCTGCTATATGAAGCAATCGATCAAGATGCGCATTGTTCAAGAAGTTTTCTGAGAATTATGCTTCTCGCGTTGATAATCTTCGATTTGGGATTTATTAAATAAGCGCTCGTGTGCATCGGGAAATGCGACTATAATGAAAAGCAACCGATTCACCGATTGGGTACGACGAGCTTCAACAAAAATAGTCCACTGCTACAAATAGCAAAGCCGGTATCTTCGAGTGGACTGTTCAGAACACATGAGTACACACAAATAGACGAGATTAATCTAAAGAGTCATTCTTGTTCCATTGCAATTAATCAAATCGGGTTAAAATTACAGTATGCCACGTGCAAACAATAGGGCGAACATCTTTTGGCGGCGGAAGATTTGGGCGAAAGAATATCTTTAGTATCTGGCATAGTTCAAAACTACTTTCAGACAAGAAGAGTCAAAATTACTTCGGTTATTTTCGTCAGAGTTTGACGGAGACCAAAATGTATCGGCACATTACCTTGAAGTTTCACTCAAATGCGTGAAATAACTTGTTTCTTCTCGGCTTCCAAGCTTCTAAATTGTTTGGACAAAATATCGTTATGTATTTGATTTTTGCACATTTCCTACGCGGTTTCTATGAAATATGCTGATGTATTTTTGCCTAAATCGTTTTGAGATCAACAAAAAAAAACCGCATAATTCATTCGTATGTCCGTGGGAACGCTCTAAAATTGAATTTTTATCGAAGCCAGACGCTAAATCTTGATATGCATAAGAAACAATGGCAGATTTATTGGATTTTTTTATTGTGGAAAGATAAAAATGGCAATGGGGATTCGATTTCTTCGCTAAATTGGTATTCTTGCTCATTTTTTTTTAAGTCCAATACTGGACTAAAAAAGTGTCTTTTTCATCTTTAGGGAGAAAAATGTATGCGATATTGGCGTTGGAGTTGAAGCGCTGATGACAGTGTGGATTAAATATAACTAAAGCGCACGTGGGGTTTGGCGCATATTGTTTTAAGAAACTCGTGACATAAGTCACGCCATAGGAATCTTCTTTATCGACATGCAGATCGAATTTGTTCCAATGGACCGTTGATGTTTTCATGCTACATCATTGGGTCGCTGTGAAATGATCTGTCTTTGAAAAATGGCCCTACCATTTGGGATTTGCCTCGTTACCTCCTGGCCCGTTATTGACGCAATTTTTCTTGGCTGACTTGAAAGCAAGATAGAAAATGTTCCAGAATTTCAAGAAAAAATATGTTTGTTCGGCGCGTTTGGCTGCTTGGCGTGATTTCTGACGCTCCGGTATATACTCGGTCCGATGAATAATTGTGAAATGATGTTCACGCATAATATACTTGCCTATTATCCGAAAGACAAACGTTTCTTCTTCGTTATAGAAGTCGAAAATAGAAGCTAAACACGCGAACAATACGTACACCATTCGACGAATCTATGTATACCCTGCAGATTAGTTACAGGTTTTTGTCACAGCGTTCGAAGGCGAAAACCGAATACCGTACGGCAAATTCGATCATCGAAGATGTCGAGCGCGAGGCAAAATTTTCGGTTCGTTCTCTTAGAGAAAATCAAACAGGTGTACTGATAAAGAGGAATATACCGAAATGCGCTATCTTCTTCGAATTGTTTGCTTTCTGAGATACCGCGTTCTGCGCCTTGCCTTCTGCTACCTGTTTCATATACACTATGCTGATAACTAACGACCTAAAGCTTCACATTGACCTGTTTTTTGGGGCAAACGGTTGAAGAACCTCAAACACTAGGATTTATAGTGGGACAAACGCGTCGGTCCTATTACGACACTACTTTTGATCTAACCTAAAAAAAAAACTATCGGGCAAATTCGATTAGTTACGAACAATTAGGTTAAAACTATTAATCAGAGGATTAATATAAAACGCAAGTGATTGTGGAAAGCGTGAAAAAAACACACAAAGCTTATCTAAATAAACAAAGCGGGCGGGAATAGGGGGTGTCGGGGAAAAACACAACAAAACACACGAAAAAAACGCGTGTAATTTTATTAACAGAAATGCAACAACAAAAATATTAAAAACATCAACAAAAAAAAAAACAATCAAACAATTGTGACATAAAAAAATATACACGATATAACAATATAAAATTAAATAACAAACATGTGATATATTATTAACAAGCATCTAAATAAATATATAAGTTATAAAGCACAATAATTTATTAATGAATAAACAAAATAACAACAACAACAAAATAAAACAATCATAAAATAGTATAAAAACATAAAATATACAACAAAGGGGTATAAATAGTGCAGTAAAAATAAAAATTAGTCTTAAACAAATATAGCACGCTATGGGGGTGGTTAGAATAAATAACATGTAGCAGGGATTCATAATAAGCATTGATTTACATCGGATGTTAAATATTAATTGCTAATATCATAAAAGATATACTCGACAATATGAGATTTCATATGACGTCGATATGATTTTAGTTAGAAAATTCGCAAGTTTTGTAATTAACATTCTGCATAGGTTTAAATTCGTCTCATAGAGTGTAATCTAAACGAGCGGTGTTACTTATTAATCTGCTATGAATAGGAGCCGGAGAGAAGACGACTGAGCGGGCATGAACAAGAAACGCTCGTTCAAAACTACATTTCGAATAGTCGAAGAATAAAAGCAGATTCACATATTTGTAAAAATGACATTTTCATCTGATAAAAACGACATTCATTTCGACGACCGCCCCGCGGCAAACGCGCGCCGACAGACACGAAAGACAGGTGTGAGCACCGTCGTTTCTAATTTTATTTTCCATTTTCATGGACAGAATCAATAGAAGCGAATCAAAATCAACGACGGAAGGCGATCAAATTCGATCGGTCGATTCGAATTCGGAGATCCTCGATCGAACTATAGGCGGCGTCTAACGGGAGTTTTAGGTGTTTCGATTCGATGCGCATGTGGACGCGGACGTCGGCCTGTGGGAAAAGACATCCTGGCGGATAGAAAGCACAGACCGAGATGCTACTCCTCCGTTATATATATCCTAGTTGCGTCATCTGCATCGACCGAACACAACATGTCTTTCTAAATTTATCGACCGAACGCGCTTGCCATTTTGTTTAGGTTTCGCGCATTCTTTTGGACACTATCCCAAAATTTGTCCCGTCCAATGTCGATCTAGTTATCGCGTTCTCCGCGAAGACTTTTTACGAATTCGCTTATTTTTAGTGGGTTTGTATTCATCGCGCATATTCTTCTCGAATTGAATCCCGTCTATTCTCAGAGCACTCGAAGCGCTCTCGTCTTCGAATCGGGGATAGAGCTGCACTCTCCGCGAGGGATGAAAATTATAACGCAACGGAGACGAGAGACGTCGAGGAGATCCCTATTATCTGCGGATTGCGAATCGCAAGGAATGCAAACTCGTCGACGAGCGATCGAGATCTGAAACTACGGAAAGCCGGAATTCTGAAACGCGAGCGGAAGACTTTCCGATTTCGAACTGAACATCCGAAACGCATTCTAACGTCGCGCCCCGAAAGGAACGAGGGACGCAGTTTTTCGATTCGCGTGCGAATCGGAACATTCGACAACCGATGCGTTCTCGTCCGATTCTGATGAATCAAAATAGAAACGTCTTGTTAATATTTCGAATGCATCTCTGCATATTTTCTAATTGATCGTCCAATTTTCGTGAAATTCTCTCGAAAAAGGAAATTCCAGCAAGATCGCGGATCTATTCTCTCCGATTCGACACGGGCTGAGAGCATCGTTCGATCGTAAGCTTAGATTCAAAGGGCGACTTTAACGCGAAAGCGTCGATATCACCGAGAATCTCTCTCAATCATCCGAAGCGTCCGACGGCGCGCGTTCGAATCGTCCGCGGAGCGCCGGAGACGCGGCCCGACGGGGGCGACGCGACTCCGGCGGAGGGGCGCGCGCCCTCCGGAGGCTCGGCCCGATTCGACGACTCCTTCGGAGCGCAGCGTGTGCGTTTTCGACGGACAAATAGCGGATGTAGGTTGTCCGGGTGACCTAAATAGAGGCCGCGCGGCCCGGTCACACTCCGAGCGGGTCGATAATTTTCCCCGGCACTGCTGCGTGCACCGCCCCACACCGCCGACACCCGCATGCACCGCCCGCCCCGCCTCGACGCCGCCCACCCCCGGACGAATGACGTTTTCAAATTTTACTAAATCTATGAATCTAGGTGACCCAGAAACGGGGTCGAACAGATATCTGCGATGCGTTTTTCTTTCAATTTTCGTCGGATCTCGTCGAAACCGCAAAAAAACGACGATCCGAGCGACGGACGGGATCCGGCGCTCCGCCGGAGGGACGCGGGCCGGCGGCGGCGGAGGACCGCGGGGAGTCCCCGCGATCGGACGGCCCGAGTCCGAGGCGAAAGAGCCCCCCGTCCGCGAGAGAGGAGATCCGACCGGACGGAGGGCGAAGTCGCGACGGGGCGGCGCGCTTCCGCGTCGCGCTCGCGGGGCGCCCCGACGCGGACCGGGGGTCCGTCGCGTCGCGCGGGAGTCGGGCCCCGCGGCCGGACGGGGATCGGAGGTCCGTACCTGGTACTGCTGGCCGTCGTCCTGGTCGCAGGGCGGCGCCTGCTGGGCCGGCTTCCCCGGGTAGGAGGTCGACCGCCGGAACTTCGGGGGGGACGCGTGCGGCTGCGGCGCGGGCGCCGGGGCGCGCGCCCCCCGGCCCCTCGCCCAGGGCGCCCCGGCCCCGCCGCCGGCGGCCGGCCAGCCGCCGCCTCCGGGGGGAGCCCAGCCTCCGCCCCCGGGGGGCCGGGCCCCGGCGCCCCCGGCGGAGCCGTTCCGCCTGGGGGCGCCGTTGCCGCTCTCCCACGGCGCCGGCGGCTGCTGCTGGTGCTGGTGCTGCTGGTGCTGCTGCTGGTGCTGCTGGTGCTGATGCTGCTGGTGCTGCTGCTGGTGCTGCTCCTCCTCGGCGGCGTCCTCGGGACCCGCGACGCCGAACTTGAACTCGCCCATCTCTCCTCCCGGAGTTACGAGTCGCGGACCGGCGGCATCGTCGCACTCGGGCCGCCGCGCTAGGCGCCGCTCCGCATCTCGGACTCGCGGGCGGGACGACGGGGCGGACCTCTCCGGGGGCGATCTGGAACCGAACGCGGGGACGTCACTCTCCGCGAGCGGCGCGGAGACGTGTCGGCGCTCCAGTCGGAGCGGGGGCCGAGCCGAGGGGGACTCGCGCAACCGCACACCGTCCGGAGCGCGACCGCAGAGAGATCTGACCTATTTAGCGACGAACTGGGTCACGCCGCGACGCGGGACGGCTCCCGTCGGCTCCCGGCGCCCGCGGGGGGCGAGCGCTCCGGCGCGGGGCGCCCCCGCGGCCGGGCGGCCGGCCCGGATCGATCCGGGCCGCGGCGGCGTCCGGGGCGCTCCGACGGGAGGGCGGACGGGAGCCCGACGGGAGGGAGCGCGCTCCGTTGTTGTTATTTATCTTCCGACTTCGACGAGGCGTCCGACGCGAGCGCGGACGCCGGTCCCGCCGCGGGGGCGGGAGCTCCGGGCGCGGGGCTCCCGGGCGCCGCCGGCGGGGGTCCCGGGTCGGCCGGCCGGCGTCGACGTCCGCGACGGGATCGATCGGACGCGGGCCGGAGCGCGGTCGCGGAGGGCCCCGCGGCCCGCGAGGAGGGCGCTCTTCCGCCCCGGGGGCTCGGCCGCGACTCGGCGGGGGCCCCGCGCGGGGAGTCGGCTCTCACCGGGCGGGGGTCCGGAGGTCCGACGGAGCTGCGCGCCGTCCACGTCCTCACGGTGCGGCGGCCGCCATCTGTAGGGCGCGGAGCTTCCGCGGCGCGCCGTCGCGAGGAGCCACCGCGCGAGACACCCGCCGCGCGTTCACCCCCCGCTCGGCGGAAAAACCGGGACTCGCGTTTTCCGGCTCGGCTCCGTCGCGCGCCGACCTCTCGCTTCCGGCGCTCGCTCGGACTGCGACGGCGAGATTCGAAGCCGCGCCGCGACGCCCCGACGTCGTTTTTGCCATCGATTGAAAAAATATAAAACGTTTCGTCGGACGGAAAAGCGCATCTAAATACATGCGACCGAATGCGGAAACGACATTCAGCCTCGAGCGGCTCGCCGAAACGCTTGGAACGTTTTTCGTTATTTACGATTCGCCATCGTACGTCAGTGAATGTTTTCAGTTTCCTAAATTTGAAATAAAAACGAAGCTCGAATCCGATCCGTCGCGAGCTACGCCGTACCCGCGCCCGCGGACGGACGGTCACCCCGCCGCTTTCCGTCGCGCGCGCATTGCGCTCGAGCGGTGCGGACGCGCAGTCGCCCGTGCGCCCGCGCCTCGCGCTTCGTTCGATGCACTCACCGAGACGTCCGATTCCGGACGATGATTCTTCGGATCTGCGCCCAATTTTGCCGTCGTCGCGATCTGAAATCGCAAATGCGACGGATACCGCGTCGTAGACGACGTCCAATCGAATACGATTCAACCAGGAAAAGCTTCACGACGACCACACTTTGAATCAAACTTGAGAAGATAAAGCCGATTCAATGTTGAAAATCCTTCAGGGAAGTCGCGGTCGTAGCATCATGGTCGGATCAAATTCTATCATTTCGAACGAGAAAATCATTTTAAAGAGATGTATTTTTTAACCCATTAAAAACGAGATAACAATTTTTTCCTATCACAAATTTATATTTTTGGAATATTTTCTTTTAAACGAACGTCGCCTTTTGCTATTCTTTTTTTTTAAATACATCATCGTGGCTATTTTTTACGTTTTAATTTAATTAAAAATGACGACAATCGTTTGTATTTAGCGTTTTTTAATTTTAAATGTCTTCAAAATTAAAAATCGAAGCTTTAGAATGCGACGCAAAGTATGCCCGTTTGGTTCAAAGTCGCAATTGCGAGCGGGGAAAAATGATGAACGAGTGCGGGCGGAATGATCGAATTTGGTGTGGCAACACAGCGAGATGCAGGGTCGTCGCGGAGCTCCCGGCTCGGGGGTCGGCGGAGGCGGGGCCGGGGTCCCCTCGCGGCGAGCGACTCACGCCGGGTCTTGGTACACCAGCAGCGGTAATTTTGTCTCGCTCTTTTCCGCCATCTCCGCGACTCCGGAGGCTCGACTCCGACGGCGCCGTCCCGTCGACGCGCGGCCTGCGGACGCCCTCAGCCGGATCCTCGACGGCGAGTCGCCAGTCGAACTTTTTTTAATGAATATTTTCTAACTGGAAAACGATAGCATCCTTTCGATCCGCCTCGGCCGCCATGTCTCTTTTCGGCAGTTCGGCCGCCTGCCATGCGACAGGTTCCTTTGTTCTCCCTTTTGGACGCGACCTCGATCGTTCTCCGGGTGATGCGAGATCGCCTCGTTCATAAGACGATCGTCTTCAGCCTAGAAATTTCTACACAATCGGCGTCAAACTTTTCAATGCTAAGCCGAAGAAAGATTATTTTAATCTTGATATCGAGCTTAAAGTTACAAACTGTCAATAAACTTCCACAATCATTAACGTATCTAAAATGTTTGAGATTTATATTATCATTGTAAAAAAAATACACGACCAACAGTTTTAATGCCATTTTAAAATATATGATTGTATGTATACTTCTTTACTTAAAAATATCGACTTTCACTTTAATAGCTCCTGCAGTGCACATCGCTGCTGTTTCATAATCGTATTGTAATGTGAAATGTTAATTTACCGAATGTAATTTACGACAGGCCCAGAGCTATCCAGGCAGCTAGATAATTGGCTTTCCAAAGCTGATCTCACTCATGGACCGGCGAGAGCTATTATAGCACCGTAAGTTGCAGTTTGTGTAAAAAATGTACAAATTTATATAATTTCTTTTTATGATTTTCATATGCATTTATTTTTCACATTTTCTTAACATTATTCTCGTCGAACTTTCATTTTAGTCATGCCGGGTACTCTTACTGCGGAGCTTGCGCAGCTTTCGCCTACAGACAAGTCAGTCCTGTCGTAGTGTGAGTATCAGAATATGAAACTATCATTGAATCGTTCTATCATCTCAATTGCTAATGATATAATTTTATTTATTTCAGAAAGCGTATTTTCATTCTCGGACCGAGTCATCATGTGAGACTTTCTGGTTGTGCCTTATCACAGGCTCAAAAATATGAAACACCCATTTATGATCTCAAAATTGATACGACCGGTGAGTAACTATCCTATTTTTGTTTCGTTTCAATATTGTAACAAATCTTATTTCATATCATAATTTGTTGCTTTTAGTTTATTCACAATTGGAGGCGACTGGTGAATTTGAATGGATGGATAAGAGAACAGACGAAGATGAGCATTCTATTGAAATGCATCTGCCGTACATCGCCAAAGTCATGGAAGAGTAAGCACTTTTTACATAAATTTACAAGAAAAATCATCCTTGTCAAATTATACTTGTGTTATGCTTGTTTTTTTAATTGTAAATTGTTTATTTTATTTTATTGTAGATATAAAGATCGATTTACTATTATACCAATCTTAGTCGGTTCCCTAACACCAGACAAAGAAGCCTTGTAAGTGTAAATTAATTAATATATAAACTATATATACATATAGAGTTTTTAAGATTGACACATGTCAGGTTTATATATTTTTATTTACGTTAAAAATGAGTATCCAATTGTGTTTTTGGTTGTTTGTGAGATAAAATTACAATCGAAATGATTGACAGTCTGCAATCATGAGTTCGTAATGAAAATACAAGCAATTGGATACCCATTTTTAACGTAATTATATAGATATATATAAAAATTCTAAATGCAGTAGTTTTTCCATATATTTTTTTAACGATAACCATAAATATTGTTCCAAATAACACTCGTTTTTCAAATAACTTTACAGATATGGTAATATATTGTCTTCGTATTTGGCTGATCCGCAAAATCTGTTTGTTGTTTCATCTGATTTTTGCCACTGGGGAGTGCGTTTTAATTACACTCACTATGATAAACGCTGCGGTCAAATCCATCAAAGCATTCAAAATTTGGACCGACAGGTATTTTGTCTTTTGCTTCATTGCACTTTGCTAATATTCAAAGTAATTTAACTGAAAGAAAAAATGAATGATGTGTTATTCCTAGACTTACTAAGATTTTCTTTTAGGGAATGGATTTGATAGAAACCTTAAATCCTCCTGCATTTACCGATTATTTGAATAAGTTTCGAAACACCATTTGTGGCAGACATCCCATCAGTATTTTATTGCAGGTATATATGATTTAGTATGTATACAATACCATAGGGTCTTTCAATAGGGACGCTCGAAATTTATTAGGTTCTATTAAATTTGTTGTGAATTGTTCAGTAGTGTGTGGCAAATCACCATGGGATCACCATTTCCAAAACCAGTGCTCCGTTCAAGAAACATGCTGCACATTGTAATTTTATAAGTGTAAACAAGCAAAATTGTCATGGCGTTGCCATAATCGTCAGCAACGAGCACTACATATCGATGATAAGCAACTTCTTGTGACCTAAAATGGATGCTATGGATACCAACGCCATGTGTGGAAAAGATGGTCATTGTTTTGTGATACAATACTTTTATTAAAAAAAATAATAAAGAACACCGGCGTGCTACCATGATATGTATTTGGTACACCATATGAAATTCTGAACCCCGTATCTATTATATTTCATATCGATATTTCTATTATTAGAGTCGAGTTGTCGTAAATACATCATGGTGAAGGAAAGGTTAGACGAGGCCATATAAGCTACCAAGACGAATAGCGCAGTAGCCAACTAAATAAGGTAACCACTCCAGAAATGGCGAAGAAAATCCACAAAATGCTATTGGTGATGATTCACAGCAATAAGGTTGGAGTTTTTGCATCAATTCAGGATGACACATGGGTCCATCACTACACCCCGAGCCGTTTATTGGTCCCGCTATTTGGGAACAATCCAACCCGCTCAACAAAAGTGCTAGACTAGCTAAGATAGCATCATAAATTAGTAAAGTAGATAAATATATTGTTTTTATGGGTGGGAGGGAGTCTAGGCTCATTTGCCGCGAGTCACTTATGTAAGTTAGTCTCTGAGGGGGTTTCCATGATTGTACAGATGGCCCTGGGTATGCATGTATCCCTAAAAGAGGATAGAATGGCCACAAGGCCTATATGTCCAACCGGTCCGCTTTTTGGACCGCTAACATGACTTCACATCATACTGTGAAGCTTAACATGAGCACTGTGAAGGGATAAAGGAACAGTCAAAACAATGGACGGTAAGGGGAGAATCAGCGCCAAAGAAGGCGAAGACAGTTCCTTCTGCTGACCAGATTATGGCGTCAGTTTTGATACCCAGTTTATAGTGAGAACCGTCGCGTCAATCTGGCGACGGTTCTCACTATAAACAGGATATTGAAGCTATTGAACATCGTTGGGAAAAGTGTATCAAGCTGAAAGATGACGAGATATTTTTTTCCAAACGTTTTCTTTGTTAGGAACTTCTTAAACTACCCTCAACGAATGCCATTCAGCAACGTTATACAAACTGAATGCAATAAAATATTTTTTTCAAATAAAAAAGTATTTAAATTATATTCAAAATCGAGCGTCCTTATTTAAAGACCTGTAATATTTTTAAGCAGTTTTTGATTGTTAAAAAATACATTATAAATAGACTTGTATTTATTAAAAAATTCAATATGAATATGTTTTAATTGATTTTATTTGTCAACAGGCGTGTGTTCCTTTAGCTAGATCTCGTCAGTGTTCCCTCAAGTTTTTGAGGTATGGATGTGTATATTTTACATTCGTATATTCAATTTGAATGTTAGATTGCTTACGTATTGTTTTATCGTTTTTAGATATGCACAATCGACACAGTGTCGCACAATGGATGATTCTTCCGTAAGCTATGCTAGCGCAAGTCTGCTGGTCGACTGATTGATGTTTATTATGAGCTCAATTTATTATTATTTCATTGAATATCTCCAAATCATTATATTCGTATACTTTCAATTAATTTTATCACGTAAGAGATGCTTATGGCAATATTTACTTTATTCAAAATGCTATGAACATTTTTATTTTTTTTAGCTTGGATTAACACGAACATTGTGATTATACAATTCTGATCTTTTGCGATTTTTGTGAATTTGCTTTAGTTATAGTTTTCTTTAATTATTCCATTTAATGAAATATATATGCACGTTACTTAATGCGAATTAAATTTATATGATAGGTACCAAATATGATAAATTTGTTGTCAATGTTTGTTGTGACACTATCGATCAATTGCACTTGTGTCGTTGATGCATTTTTGTTGCAATTCAAGTAATATCGTCACTTATAATTGAACATTTATTATCCAAACCGATTGAAGTCTACGCACGACACTATTTATGAAAGGACGGTAATAATGTTAAAATATGTTTCTATTTTATATCGAGTACATTTACTTATAGGTTGTGTTTATAGTATATTACCTTAACAATATGCCTTATAAGTACAGAGTTATTTGAATTGTCACGATAAACGTCTATTGTGAAACTTCCCAGCGAGCATTTTTGTACAAGTAATAAATGTTACTTTAATAAATACAAATAATTTATGAATATTAATGCTTGAATGTCATTTTATTTATACGAAATATTATAATACTGAAAATTTTTATATGGAAACTGCAATATGAAATGTGTTATTTACTTATTCCTCAAATGATTTATACATTGTAGATAGCTTAATTGGTTAAAGCAATAACGACTTAATATATTTTTATACGGAATGGTGATTATGTATATGCAATTCAGCCATAATACTTTTAAATAAAGAGGAAATAGAACGTTATCTTTTCACTAAATGAATTTTATTTTGTGTCAATTTTAGGCCGATTATTAATCACCGTTAGAATTGTTAAGAGTTCATTAAAGATGTTCTTTTTTTTTATCTGAAAAAGGTGTTGAATAAATGTGCAGAATTTACATATTTTTGATTAAATTCTATAAAAACTAATGCGTTTATGATGACTTTGATTTATCAACTGAAGCAATAATTTAGATAATCAAACCATCATTAACTTAAAATTTTATTCTATTTGGAAAAATGATCATAATTATATTTATAAAATCAATTTTGATCCAAGACGATGTAAATGAACTATAGGATTTTAATTTGTAAACATCGATACGTACACGAGACTATGGTGAAGAATCCACTCGCATGAGACACATTTTTCTTGGTCTTGCAGAATTTTCACAGGCCAAGAGTGTTGAGTACTGATATAAATACAGGGGGTTGGGGGTACATTTAAAGTAATTTTAACAAATTGCATTTTTATTTCTTTTAATATAAATTTGTATATCGTTAATGTAAATTCTTGTCTGATCTCAGTTTCATAATGTGTAAGTATCATGAGACTCAATCTTTAGGTTTAAGTATCTTTTTCTTGAAAACGCACATTCAGGTCAAACTGTATTGTAACATTACGTTATTGTTTCACGTTGTGAATAAATTGAAAAATAATAAATGGAAGACTTTTCTAAAACGCTATATATTTTATTTATAAAAAATACTCAGTTATTCAAGCCCATTACACCTCGAGTCGTAATAATATAATCGACTATTACATCGTTGTTTAGATATGGCGAAAATACAACTTGGAATTGTCTAATATTCAACATCGAAACTTCTGAATTTGTATTTTTGCTCGTATCTTTATTTTCTTCAATTATGTCATTTATGTGACAATACCTGTTTGTTTTCGATACACAAATACGCGTAGTGACCAAATTTGACCAAGTCAAACCTAAACAAGGTATCATGCTTTTGGAATTTGAAGAAAAACTGGACGAAACCTGAAACAATAAATTATTTTGCATTAAAAACGTTTAAAAAAAAAACGGTATTGATTTTTTTTAAATTACTTGATTTATGCACAGAACAGCTACATCATGATCCTTTGCACACTTGAGAAGCCCTACGCCAATATCTTTCAGATGTTGAGCCCTCTCGATGTGTGAATTTGCTACATGAATAACATATTACATTATAATTGAAATATTTTATTGTTCTCAATATTATACATTAAAAAAATCAACAAACCTTCATGATAATTTCCACGGAAAGGTGCCGTAATGGAATCCAAAATAACCACTGAAATATTGTTATGAATTTGCAAAAGACGAGGAAGTCTATCTCGGATGCAGTTAATTAAATCATCCTTAATACAAAAATAAAAAAGATTAATGTACTAAAATTACAATTGTACAAATATATAACCAGGAATTTTACTATACAAATTTATTAGTAATATTTTTACTATGCCTATCTTATTCCCGCAAGTGTAAACAATATGTCGACAAAGTTTTATTGCAATTGAATAAACGGTATGGCAGCGCATTAAATACGGACAAAGATTATTTTTTATATATTAGATATATAAAAATACAAAAGGATATATGTCTATTATATCTGAATATATGGAAAATAATATTCAATTCATTGATTCCTTTCCCTATCTTAGAATCAGGCTTTATTGCTCTTAATCATATTAGACTAAACAGAGAAACTGTTTGAAAATTCCGAAAAGATGAGACATCTATATGTTTTTTATGAAAATTGAACCAGATATCAAATATTTTACTACTTACAAAGATATATCGGAACACTAGATTTACTCGTGCAGTTATACTTAATATGCATGAATATATATTACCACTTCAGTCAACTGTATGACGAAAATTTTATCGCCATATTTTGATATGTTTTTTATATTCTGCGCAGAATCAAAAGATTGAAAGAAATTTTGAAGTCGTTTCGATTGAAAAGCTTCTTCTGTGCATAAATACACTGCCCCTAAAACACTTATAAATAAATAAAACAAATTTAAATAACGTATCATTCATCGAACAGTGCGCTAATTACCCGAATTCCAAGAATTCGCAGCGATTTGTAATGAAATTTGAGTCTTTCCGCATCCAGATTCGCCGTATATTTCCGTGAGACATTTTCGCCTCAGGCCCCCGTGTAAAACACCATCGAGTAATTTGCATCCTAAAGATATCGGTGATTGTTCAAGATCGATTTCATCCGCTAAAATAAACAAATGCGTCGATTACTGAATTAAAACCATTTTATTAATTTGTGAAACGTCTGTTTTTTACCGGTTTTAAATCCATTTGGAAATAAAAGTCGAGCCTCATTTTTTTTCAATTCCAAAACTTCATCATAAGTATTTTTGCCAGATCTGAGTAATTCATATTCGGATGACAATATGATCTGTTCGGATGTAAATTGTTCACCTATCAAAATAAAATGAAGATGTAGAATATGAATTGATTTTAAATCAGGATTCTTTACAATCGCGTTTGTTTTTGTATACAAACTTTGACATAAACATAACCTATATATGTTTTTAAAATCATCAAAGCAAAAATCAAGCAATTGTAAAATAAAAATTATAATCGGCAGATAGACATATTTAATTAAGAGTATTTATTGGCTTGAATAAATAGATCTTACATTTTTTCATAGCAATGAGTTTCGCTCCATGTCTTCATACGCGATGGTGGCCAAAATAGCAATTTTTTTCGCCATGTATTTCAAAATATATTTTTTGATAAGCAACGTCAAAAAATTAATCGTCATCTATTGCTGTGTCCATAATTAAATCTGCATCATCGACAAATGTATTTGAATTCATGTTTTTATAATTGTATGACAATATTTCATGTATATTACATATTTATTGAAAATATTTAAATATAAATATTTTATAATTGATCTAAGACCGTTGATTATCACGGTTTATATTTATATTATTTAAATAAAATATATAACTTTGAAAATGGTGCTTACAATTTAATAATATAAAAAAAGCTGTATTTGAAATTGAATTTTTTAGCGATTTAAAAATGTATTTATAATTAAATTTTGTTGTCTTTAAATAATATTGTATACGTTTGAAACATTGTTTCGTAAATTAATCTATTATTTTTTAAATATTAGTTAATATTTGATATTTTTGATTCGTCTAAGAAAAAATATTTGTTGAACATTTAGATTTTTTTATTATTAGAAATTGGATACGTTTAAATAAATATGGAGTTCGAATATGAATATTATGCGAGAATCGGATATGAAATTCGCGTGGAAAGCGACGTATACGAATGATGTTATACCGTGCTGGAAAGGCGTGCAGTCGATAGCTTTATAGCGTAAAAGGCACGCAGCGGGTGCTCGGGCCCCCTCGGAGCCCCCGTCAGCGGCTTCGAACAGCGGGGTTCTGCTTTCGTTTCTCCCGATTCAGCGCGGAGGTCCTCCGTCATTCCGGAGTCGTTCTATCGGCGCCGACGCAAAGATCGTGCTTTTTAATTCGGTAATCGGCGGAAATAAAAAGCTATAATTCTTAGCATTATACCCATGTCCGCTATTATGCGGATGTTTAGTGCATTGTAAATTTAATTTATAAAAAGTACAAACGGCGGGAAATTAAAAAGACCGAATTTAAATCGGATGTCGCGTTCCGCATCGGACCGGTCGCTATCGATCACTTTGCCATCATTGAATTCATCCTCGTTTCGTTGATTGTTGAAATTTATAGTTTCGGAGGATTGGCTGATCTCCACCATGAATCCGAAGGAGCTGGCAGCCTTCCTCTCCCAGAAAGGATTCTCTGTAAAACAAGTCCCGCTCGCGAATGCCGTTGGCATTCTCGGCAAGGATGGTGTCAACACTTTTGATTTGACGTCAAACTTCTGCGATAAGTACATCGGGAGCAAGTTCTGGACGTGCGGTCTCTGTTCGAAGACGTTTGACACTCAGACAGCGCTGCACAACCACTTCAGAGCTGAACATTATGGTGCCACTTCCGAGGATGAAATTGCTCCTGCCGATGACATCAAATTCGAACCGTCTGAAAGCGAAGAGACGAGTTACATTATAATAAAAACTGCACCCGATCAGGATCCTCTTGACTTTCGGAGGAGGAGACCGAGGAGGATCGAGACCAGGCCGCGAAAGCCCTACGAGAGAAAACTGGTTGGGACGAATTGCCCTACGGAGGTAGCCGGTCCGTTCACATGCAACATTTGTGGCGAGTTCTTCGACGAGTGCTGCAATTTTTCTATGCACGTCAACAGCGTACATTTCAAGCGCCGTCGTCTCATCTTACGATGCCAGATCTGCGAGAAGCGGTTCGGCGGTAAAAATTTTGTCGACGTCGAAGCACCATACGAACAGGCCTACCGCCAGTCCGTCTCCCAGTTGCGATGTCTGCGGAAGAACGTTTGCGCTTCAGGCCCACCTCGACCACCACCGAAAGCGATATCACTCGAAGATCAAGCCGTACGAATGCTCATTATGCAACAAAAGCTTCACTCAAGTCACGGGACTCTCACAGCACATGAAAACGCACTCCGGTATAAGACCGTTCGCTTGCAATGTCTGCACGAAGACATTCAGACAGAAAGCGGGCCTCGATCAGCACATGCGGATCCACAGCAAAGTGAAGCCGTACAACTGTTTGCTATGCAGTAGAGCGTTCACACAATCGGCGCATCTCAGCCAGCATATGAGAATCCACACGAAGATCGAGCCGTTCGAGTGCGGCCTGTGCAGCCGGCGCTTCAAGCAGAGCAGCCATCTGAATTTCCATCTCCGTTCACACGAAACTGGCACCGATCAATACGTCCGGGGCGATTCCGGCGTCACAATCACTGCGCTCGACCCGCTCACGGCCGGCGAGGATGTTTCCGATCAGTGACAACTTTTCGTCGATCTTCTATCCAATTGTCCGCCATGATATATTTTTAACCGGTTGAGATAAAAATCCACAGCAATATAGAAATGTACAAATTTTTGACGATGTTTGCCACATTAATAGAGATCTTTTTATAATCGCCTTTTTATAGTGGCCCTCAGCAGAACAGAAGCCACGCGAATCAACAGAAACTGTGTAAATACATTTTAATACAGTTGAATATTCATATAATTCAAGAAATAAATTTTAAGAGTAAGATTTTAGCGCGTCTTTAATACTACTGATGCAATCATACTTTAACAAACAAAATGTTATTTTTGTGAAATAATGAAAGCTTAATGTGTTTTATAATCAAATGTTTGTTATCATATTTCACAAAAAAGGAATTTAGTCGGTCGTAAGCATATCGGCATCGCACTATTGAATTCAAATACGACTGACTGTAGCGCCCAAACTATATTGTTATCTAATGAATTTATATGTTATCCCTTCAATATGTATTCGTGACTGGAAACTGTGTTATATGTCAATCTTATTGTTTCATTTTGAACGTATATCGACATTATATGTTTGTAGAGATCTACTGTAAACTTAGAAAATAAGATATTATATGAGTATAAGAAGTTTATACATGTATAGATAAAATGATTGCATATTTCTCATTATACTGTTAGGAGAGTTGCTAATATTAGCATCTTTGAATTCAGTTCAATGTAATTGGTGTTTTTATTTGTAATTAAAACATATAGCGTGTAAAAACTAAAGCTTTTTTGCTTTAGTTTCATTAGCAAATATACATATTTTTACAAACGCAATATTTGCTTATTTTATTTAAGCAATTTATAATATAGAAAGACGAATAACGAATTTATAATAATTGTCAACCTGCTTATAATCTCTAAAATTAAAGAGACTTCCGAGAGAAGCAATGAATGAAATAATAAATTATGATGCAATATATCTAATAGTAATTTTATTGCAATATTATTTCATTAAAGTATTACACTGCCAAAACAATCCAAACTAATATACCATTGAAGTGCTCACGTTAAACTATTACACAATTGTAACAGCTCTCCAAGGATAATATAATAAAGCGAGAGAAACGGATGAATAATCATAACTTGTATTACGCTACCGGAACTATGCCTTCGCAGAAGATATTCTTCAAATATTTTTACATGATTTTATTGATATTTAACTAATAAAAGTAGCATTAATACAAATTGATAAGCATAAGTAACTGAATTTTACCAGTGTAACCTGCATTATGTAGTTAGCAAAAATCATATCTTAATCTGAATGAATATTTATCCTAATGAAGATTATTGATATTAGGGCTGTTTATGATATGCCATTTTTTTATTAAATAAAGTACACTTGATTTTATAAATTTGAATGTATTTTAATCCACTAAATCAGGTATATTTTATTCGATTTTTAAAGGATTTAATAAAATGATTTATTACAAATTTTGTTTTATTTGTGCGACGCTTTCTACAACTACTTTCAAAACGAATTTAAAACTAAATGTGTCAAGATGAGAAAAAAATTCAAATTAATGTCTATTTTTGATATTATTCTTTAAAAAAATACATTATTTTATCTTGTATAAAAATGTTGTCAATAAAATAGAGAATATAATTTTTTTTAAATTCCAAACTATTAAAAAAGAGAGGAAAATAATCTGACGTCGCTTGTTGCGTTTATATTGCACAGTATTTTTAACATATGGCAACAATTTTCATATGTCAATATAACAAAGGTTATGTTTCAAGAAAGGCGCGGAATATTGCAAGAGACCTTTGAATTTTTTCTAAATATAAAAGAACCATTTTATTACATTCGGCTTCAATAACAAATTTACAAAAATAATATTTGTGCATTGCATTATAATTTTTTCAATAAAATTCCAATTAGAAATGTTGAAATAAAGACAGTTTGATGAATGATTTTTTGAATTTTGCGTTCTATGCAACAGAGATACAATTATTAAAATTTATATATTTTTGATAATAAATGTCGATAACTAGGAAAGCGCTCTCATATTTACAATTCAAATTCAAGAAGAACATTTACAGAAATTCCGTATTTAATTTCCGAAATGATGCAAATAAACGCGAATTACATAGCTACAGTGATAGTGATGTTTCTTCTGTGACTGTGTCCGATATGCGAAGAATATTAAGACTTCACGGGTTTGCAACCGAGGATGGGTTTACATGCCTCTTGACCAAATGTCCAATTTGTAAGAATCTCAGTAATTTTGTTAAGAATCCTGGACAAGCCTACATAAATAAAACCACAGGTGGCCATTTGATGCTTGTTTATTTTATTTTTGATTTCAAATGCTTTGTTTTTGTATTGAATTTTTTAATTTTGTTTTATAGGATTTTTTTTGTGCCCCACGTGTGATTATTCTGGTCAATGGAACGCTTTAGAAAAAGTTATAAAGAAGCCAAAAGAGTTAGCAAATCAAAACATTGAAGATATTTTCAAAATTACCAGCAGAGGCTTTGAAAACAAATGGGAAGAACTTGTGAAAAATACTGATACATTTTCAAAACTCGAGGATTATCAAATACAAGAGATTTTAAAACAATTTAATTTACCTGTAATTAGCATTTATCATCACAAGTTCTAATATAATGATTATCCTTTTCTATTTTACGGAAGATCTACTTCAAATATGTTTTTCGAACACTTAATGGAATATGAAGTTTTTCATTAATAATTCCCTTTTTTATCATTAAATTCTCCTGCTAGTATTTCATATTTATTCGAATTTAATTTTGAGACTCACTTAGAGTCAAAAGTACGCAGTTTTAAGTTATTAAATTCTATTCTTTATGATTAATGCGAAACTGCACCAAAAATCACTACATTGTCAATAAAGACGTGGTCAATCGAGTCTTTTTATTTTATTCACAGATATTTCCTGACGTTTCTAAAGTATTAGGAGACGTTCGCCTTTCTACAGATCAACAATATCTTTATTTTCCTTTGCAAGACTTAGCTAATCGAAATGTGGGCTATGTCATTTGTCAAAGTGATACTTCTTTTTATACAACAAAACCGGATGAAAACTGTGGAGGGCTTTTATGGTTCAAAGGCAGTCGTTCACACTCCAAAGATAATCCTGTTATTATAGTTCCTACTATCGGTGATGCCTTAGCATTAGTTGCCCAAAGAATTTCAGGTACTTGAAAGTAATTGTTAATACATTTTAAAGTGTAATAATATTTAATATTTTACAACATTTTGATATTTACAGGTAGTGTGGTATGTTTACCATATGGTTTGAAAAATTTACCACAGCAAGCCTTACCGGCACTAGAAAAAAGTTCCAAACTTATTTTGTGGGCAGGGAGTGATAGTATTGAACATGTGCGAGCTCTCGCTCGAAAGCTTGGTGAAACTAGGTGTTTAGTAATTCGGTATGTTATTGAAGCTTTATGCTATTTTTATATTTTCATTTAGAAATATGCGTTAGATGATGTATTTTTTATTTATAGAGCTGCAGGTTTGCAATCAACCGCACAAGAAGCTTTTAGAAATAATCTAGATCTGAAAACTATAATAGCATCGGCTCATTCTGTTTGGCATAAATCTGTCACTACATTTAAAAGCCTGCGGGAAGATGTTTTAGCTGATCTGAAAAATATTGAAAAGGTAAATATAATTAGACGTTTCTTATGAATCATTATTTAATATTACATTCTTACTTTTATATTATTGAGTATGTGAATAAGTTCTTGCCGTTTCACCATCAGATGGCAATGTAACAATTGTAGGTGTATAGCTTACATGGTGACACATCTATATTGAAGTCCTTATGATGAACATGCTCCGGCGGAAAGAACTTGATTGAAGAGATTGGTTTAATCGCTTAAAAAATAATAATTTTGATGAGAACGGTGTTGCACCAAATTTAAAGAAGTATTAGGTTGAGCTTGGTCAAGCTATAGTATCAAGTAGTATCGAAAGGATATATTTTCATGAAAAACAGCAGGAACTTTTTCACTCACCCAATACATATGCAATATCCTACAAGTTTTAAGCTGAATTTTAGTAAGCCAGAAAAATGATTTTAGTTCTTTTCATAAATTTCATAATAATCTATGTAATTTTTATACTTCAGGTTCAAGGAATAAAATGGCGTCGGTATCCTACATTGAATAAATTACTGCATGGTCATAGAAGAGGAGAACTCACTGTGCTTACTGGTCCAACGGGATGTGGAAAGACAACGTTTTGCAGTGAATACTCTTTGGATCTAGCCCAACAAGGGGTATTTTAACAAACATACTTAACACATTATGTACAGGAAACATACTTATATGTTCTATGTCAGCTGATGGTGTCTTTTGGTTAACATCTGCTATTATACAATGTTTTTTTTTCATATTATAACAGATGATCAAATTATTTTTTGAAAAATTTTTTTTCTGATGATGATTATAAATCGATGCACACTTCAATTCAACAAATACGAATTTGTATGATTTTTAATCACTAAAAATATATCAAGTAACATATACAACAATTATTTTGTGTAAAATACTTATTTGTCAGTATAGATAACTTTCGATATTCATACTTATGGTGAAATCTTGAAAAAAATACTTAAATTGGTTGTTTATTTTAAACGTAACACTAAGATTTTTTTACGTGTGACGTTAAAATATTATCGACGTCTGGGGTCAAATGCATGCAAAGTTCCCCCACATGTAATGGTGTTAAGATAAATATTTTTTTTAATAAAAAGAATGATTAATGCTTATTAAAAAATGTTTTTCCTTGGTTATAGGTAAATACACTATGGGGAAGTTTTGAAATTCGAAATGCGAGGCTGGTGAGAACTATGCTGCAGCAGCTTGCAGGATTTCCGTTAGAAAAAAATTTGGATCAGTTTGATAAGTAATCATCTATTTCAATTATTTTGTTGCAGTGCACTCATACATAATTTTGAGAATCTTGAAACAGAACAATTATTATTTAACACTAGCTGGTACCCGGCGCGTTGCTGCCACAGAAGTAATAATACTAAAAATATCGTTTGAAATTTGAAAGAATTATCTTGTTTAATTAGGAATGATAGAAATAATGGAATTTATATTATTTTGTTGGTTTTATTATTAATATAAACAAACATACAAACGTTGATTTTTATATATAAGATTTACTGTAAGTTAAATGTACTATACCTATATTATTTGAGAAAGTGCAAACAATAAGTTGGCAAAGTTTTATCGCAGTCGAATGAACGATATGGCAACGCATTAAATACGGACAAACAAACATTGATTTTTACATATTAGACTATGCCTATGTTACTCGCGGAATCTTTAGCAAAAAGTGGATGAAGTTTTATCGCAATCCGATGAACAGTATGGCAGCGCATTTCGAACGAACAAAACCCAATTCATTTTTATATATTAGATTACATGAATACAGTGGAACTTCGGCTTACGTGTTTTCCTGGTTATGAGTTTTTCGGGTTATGAGTCGCACAAATGAGTTCCGTCAGTTCGGTAACTTGGTCCCGTCAACGAAAGAGTTCAAGATAATATTTTGGAGGAATTTAGATTTAAAAAAAATTGTCTTCCTTCCACCCAACATAACTTCTATCCTGCAGCTCATAGATCAGCAAGTTATTTCTAAATTCAAGAAATTGTATTCGAAAGGGCTTTTCCAACTCTGTTTCAATGTCACCGAGGGCACAAAGCTTACCTTGAATTTAACTACCGGAACGAATTTAACTCGTAATCCAAGTTTCCACTGTAGTCCTTGTTGTTAACCTTTTAACTGCCAGCGAATTTAAAGATAATAGAATTTGCGTTAAAAGTCGCACAGAATCGTTAACTAATTTTAATGAAAAACATACACATAACAACACTTAAATACGTCCCATTGTTAATTTAAATTATTCTTTTAGATATGCAGATATGTTTCAGCAACTGCCGTTATATTTCCTTATGTTTCATGGGCAGCAAACAATCAAAGATGTTATGGAGGTTGATTGCATTTAGTTCTTTGGATATAATGGATACATGCGCATTACTTTTACACCGATTAATTTTTTATAGGCTGTTGAACATGCCAGTTACGTACACGATATAGCCCATGTAATAATTGATAATGTGCAATTTATGTTGGGCGTTGGAGATGTGCAAACCAAGAGCTCAGATCGGTTTTGGAGACAAGATGCTGTAATAGCTTCTTTTAGAACATTTGCAACTCGAACTAATTGTCATGTTACGCTAGTAATGCATCCTAGAAAGGTCGTGTCTTATTTAATATAAAATAATGAAATACATCCTGCTTACTTACTTACTTATTTTAAAATTCCTTGCTTTATTGTTCTAGGAGCGAGATGCCGATGATCTCTCGACTAATTCAATATTTGGCAGTGCGAAAGCATCTCAAGAAGCCGATAATGTTTTGATTATTCAAGATAAAAGATTAACCACATTAAGAGGAAAGAAATATCTACAGATTGCTAAAAATCGATACAGTGGCGATCTTGGTATTATGCCTCTAGAGTTTGATAAAAATGGTTTAAGTTATTCGCAAAAGAAAAAGACAATACAAAAAGAAAACGTACCCATATCAGAGTAACGTTGAGTTGATGCATGCTAGTCATTAATATTCACTTGCTACATTTAAGCCTATTTTAAGGCTTGATTATCGAGAGTAAGATGTTTTTCGGAATTGACTTTTTAAACCTATTTCTATATATTTTTCTATCATAGAATAAAGTGTTTTTTTATAATTAAGTTTGTTTGACCGAATCTTCAATGGGGGGGTAGCTTATTTTTTGTTATTGACATTTTTTAACTGCCCTATTGATGCATTGAATAAACGAGCTTTAATTTAAACTTGCCAAGATCAAATCATAGCGAATAAGGACTAATTTAATATTTTTTGTTGCTTAAAATTTTTGTATAATTATACATTCTATATTTTGAACTATTTTCACTTGACTTCTTGATGCAAGGCTAATTGATATTTTTATTAAGAAACGACTGAAAGAAACATTTAGCTCTTGCAAGATTGATTAAAAACATTTGTACTATTTGTAAAATAAATAAAAGTATAATGTTACGCCTATTAATGATTATTTTTATTGGATTAAATATACAGCCTTGAGAGGCATATGAAGAACTTCACTTTGCACGTGAAGTTAACAGCATTGTCTTCCGTTAACTTCTATATCGTTTTCAAATCGCCGAACTGAGAGAGTCAACCTGAAATAGGAAACCACTCAGTATCGAATTTGTTTGGGTAAGTTGTACGGCGACAGGGAGACACCTTCAGTTGGTGTAGGAGCAAATCCGAGATGCACTTAAGCGTCACGTATGTCTTCACCCTACCCCAGCAACGCCCTAGCAAGGAAAGGGGGGACTGGATTTCTTGTACTCCACAAAGCCCTTTTCAATGAACATGGAACTCGATATACATACTTAGTCAAGGATAACAAGAAGAAGATCGTTACAGCACATTTTCAGAAGAGAGAAAACTCTAAAATGTATGGAAATAAATGTTAAAAAAAAAGTTTTGCTATTAAAACCATATTTTTCGTTTAAATACACCGTCTCCTAACAAAGACATCAATCTCCTTTGTTGATTTTTTAGAAAATGCTCAATATTTTCTAAAGCATTGAAAATATTTTTGGTTCATCTGTGTTTTTATTTATTAATCAAGTAAGTGAATATATATTCCTGTAATTGAATTATACAATATATAAGAAAAAAAAAAAATGACAGATTTATTAGGACTGGAGGATCTGAAAAATGCCCATGTGGAAGTAGTATGAAATCTTCAACGGCGATTCGTAAAATGCTAATTTATAAGTCTGTTATAATATATAAAATTATTACAACCAAAAAAGCTATCGGATGCCCGTTTTTAACTGTATTTTAACGAAATTTAAAAAAATAAATGAATTAATTGAAAAAAACTATTTTTAAAAATATCAACTGTTGTTTATTGCATTTACAAAAGTCATCAGAGATATATTTTTATATTTCCGTCGATGTTTTTAGTCGGTGCGTATTTGTTAGCGTTAGGGCCAAAAATGTCATTAAAACTAACATGTCCCGCCAATAGTTTTGGCGCGATGTGTAGCTGTGATGTGACTGCTCAGCTGTGTGTTGCCCTCGATTCCTATTGTAAGTGATTACAATGACAAGTTTATGTGTTTTATATTGCTATTATGTTAATCATTAAATTATTTCGTATTTGTTACATCCTAAACATAATTGCAACTCGCATTTTTTTCACTTCATCCATTCGCCTATGGACTGATAATTTACTGTTTGAGTATTATGTATATGCAGAGGCTCTGGTGACTGTATGGTACCAGTTTACCTGAATTTGCATTAATATCGGAGTCGTATGATGCTAAAATCGCAATTCTGCAGTAGGCTCATTATGACTGTAACATGATACATTGTGTGTTTCAAATGTAGATTTAACTATGTTTATGTCATCATGTTTTTTTAGTGATTGAATGTATTGAAGAATAAAAATGGGTAAAAAATTGAAAGGTGTGATTCAAAATAATTCACCGTTTCCTTGCTCGTTTTGCCATAAAACCATTGAGGATGAAGTTGATTATGGACCATTTTACTCTATAGGATCAATTTCCTGTCATTATTTCTGTGTTGTAAGTAGAATTAGTTACACTTTTAGCTACAATACTTTATTGACGCTAAAACATATTTTTCCTTCAATGGTGTTTGTGTCATTAGATAAAAATAATGTTTACATATTCCAGCTTCTTTCCACTAAATTAATACAAAATGGTAGAGATAATGATGGAGTATTAGGATTTCTCTTCAGAGATATACAGCGAGAATTAAAATGGGCATCACATAAGGTATTTATTATTCTATATATTATAGTGGTGTATAAAATATATGAATGCATTTTTATCGGGGGAATTGGAAAGAAATTCATTATTTATTGTAGCGTATGTAAAAATTCGTTTATTGAAACTTGAATCACAGTCCATGGCGCATCACTCGCTGTATGCAAGAGACTAAACTCACATTGATCACACATTAAAAGTCACAATGGCGTTTATTTCATATTTATTGAATCTTTCAATAAGGATGCTCCAAATTTGAAAACGCGAGGCAGTCAATTTCTCATCGTTCACAAGAACTTGGCCTTATTGCGACTTCAACGTGGCAAATTTAGCGTTGAGACTTGAATCAGAAACGGAAAAGACTTAGTGTAACAGAGTGCAAATATTTTCTAGCATAAACTAAATTCAAATAATAGATTTCTTTCTGATTTCCCAAGATATATCAAAATGAATATAATTTACATATCACAAATAACGTATATATTTAATATTTTCACATTGTTATTAATTTTTAGAAATGTTTTTATTGTAAAGAAAATGGTGCAACAATATACTGCTGTCAGAATAATTGTCGATTATTGTTTCATTATCCTTGCGGTAAAGCCAACGGTGCATTATCTTTATTTTATAAAACATTCCAGTAAGTTTTATTTAATCTGTTACTCAATTTTTTTTCATAATTAGTGGTTAAATATATATATTATTTTTAGATCATTTTGTTCAAAACATCGTAAAAATCAAGATATCCCCGAAAGTATATTATCCAAACGGAAAGTTTTAGTTGTAAAATTACAGAGGTTAAATTTAGCCAATAGTTACGCTGGTTCAGATCTGAATGAACTTATACTCGATGAACAATCTAGAGTTGCAAGAATTTGTTACAACGCACATCCTCTAGGTAAGACATTGAATTGCTATAATCGTATCGAGACATCGCAGATATAATTCATTCAAAAATATATATATTTTTAGCCGAAAAAGACCACAGCGATGTTTGTTTCATTTGTTACGAGTCTGTGATTGTAACGGACAACATGAATGATATATTTTGGCCACCGTGTTGTAGAACAGATGCTTTGTTTCACAGGAAATGTCTATCAGTAAGAATATTAATATATTTTTTAAATTAAATCTACATTAGTATACGTCGAAGCTCGTATTATAAAAATATTATAATTTGTTTTGTTTCAGAGAATGGCGATATCAGCAGGCAAACATTTCATTCGCTGCCCATTGTGCAATAATACAACACAATTTATAGACGCATTGAATCGTTTTGGAATATACATACCGATACAGTAAGCTTATTCTGCATTTATTTAAATAGAATGTATTCAAATTCTTATCTAGATATTTTATAATTGCATAATATAGTCAATAGTATTGAGTGTGTGAATAAGTTCTCGCAGTTTTTCGTGTCCATCTTTCTGGCAGCATTTGAATTCGACTTCAAAGAAACGACACGTCTTTTGAGGCTATCCAAGAATCGATCCATTCCATCCTACTTCAATATCGATGCATCACTATTTAACCCTTTCAAACTGAGAGCAGACATGCCACGCTCTAATGTAAATCCACTTTTCTATCAGCTCCGCCGCAGCGTGTAACAAGGTTGATAATAACCAAGCTCAATAAATGAACCTTAACACTGTTGTGTGTTATGCTGTTGCGAAAATAAAAGTACAGGGATTACAAAGGAGTGGTGATACTCGGCTAATAACGCCACTCCAGAACAGTCAAGGGGAATAACAAAATTGGTCAACGATAAGAATGATGCGAGTATCTTAATTATCAAAACAAACGCCTGCTCTCAGGACAACACGAACGAAAGTCATCTTATCTTTGTTGAAAGAACTTAATAGCTTATCCGACGATAGCGATTTTAGTCGATTATACCTAAATTTTATGACAGTTAAAAGATTCTTTAGAATACAATTTTATTTTGAATAGTAAGTATGATCATTTACGAGTTTCTATAAAAAAATATATTGAGAATGTTTAAACGTATAGGGGTACCTTTACTACACAACTTTGCCATCAATGCACGAGTGTATGATGAGACGCAAGACACCCGTCTCTGTCTCACAATTTCCGGTCCGATAGGATTAAGCTATATGCACAAAATTGCTATACTGTCATCTGATGATGAAACGGCAGAAACTTATTCACACACCCAATATATTCAGTATTCATGGGTAGGTTATTCTAATAAATAAAAACTGAATTGGGTTTTGTTCGTTCGAAATGCGCTGCCATACCGTTCATCAGAATACGATAAAACTTCGTCCATTTATTGCTAAGGATTCCGCGAGTAACATAGGCATAATCTAATATATAAAAAATAATGTTTGTCCGTATTTAATGATTAAAGAAATGTTAATAAACTATGTCTTTTTTTTTTAACATTCAGAGATGCATCGTGGGAATTAGAGAGTGGTGCGTTTAATGATTTATTGCACAGACCAAATGAGTGTATTGCCGATAGTTGTCATTGTCCGAAAGGAAGATTATATGATGGATCTGAAAGGTTAGTTATTTTTCAAAATATGATGTTAATTCAAGTATTCGAATTGTGAATTATAGTTGTTTTTTTTTTTAGCTGGAAGATGATAATCTGTAATACTTGCGGTTCGGAAGCAGTTCATAAAAAATGCATCAACTTGGAGAATCTCACTTATGAATGTCACAGATGCATACGAAATAACGACGAAGACAATGTGATTAAATGCTGATATTTCGTTTGAAGAAAATGTGAATGGAATCAAAGGTGATTTAATTGTTATTGAAAAAATGTCTTTTTCTATATAGCAGTCCCTATCTCGACGTTATAGGAGGCTTGTTAAAAATATATTGGCCCGTTAACACACAGACTACGGATTTACATCTAAACTTTTAATACATTTGTTTCTAATTTTTATTTTCTCGTTTATTTTAGTGGAATCATCGGATGAAATTTTAGCTGCGCATGATTTACTTAATAGTTTTGCATCACAATCGTTAGGAGAAAATATTTTTGTAAATTGGGTCCTGGTATTAATACAGATTATTGCTTTGGAAATGAAGAATCGTTTATAAAAGCAAAAGAAATCGATACATTATGTAGTGAAAATGATGATTTGATCAGATCAGCAGATAATGATGAAGAAACTGTGGATATTCTGCAAAACCAAAATGAAGAATCATTAAATGAATCATTTGAAAAGGATACAAATAGCCAAAAACAGTCAATTGATTTAACAAATGAACTATTTGATAATGATACAAATATACAAAACGTAGTTGATGGTAAAACAACTTTAATGGACAATGCAGCACTGAATGAGCATGTTGTTAATTCTATAATTGAAATGAAAAAAGAAAATATATGTAATACTACTAGTTGTACCTTAAGTTGTGATAAATCTAAAATCAACTCTGTTGAAGGAAATAAGGAAAGCAGGGATATTCTTCAAATATCTAATGAAAATACAGATCCCATGTGTAGTAAGAGAAATGTCTTAGCATCTCTTCAAACTGTAGATAATAATGAAGTTAAAATTTCGGATAGTAAAAATAAAAAAAACGATTGTAATAAAAGTTCTGATATTAAACATATAGAGAGTGAGTCAATACTTAAATATTTCTCTCCCATATCCAATAAAAGTGCATCGTCTAAAATATCATTATCTGAAGTAAATAATCAGATATTAAATACAAGTTTACCATCCAATTTGTCCAGGAATGGGATAAAAACGAACAACAAGAACAAAAGGTCAAACTCACACATGAAGCCAAAATTGAACAATAACAATTGTTCAAAATATTCTATTGAACACTATTTGTGCAAAGACGAAAACAAATCAGAAACACTTTCAATTAAAAATACTAGCTTTAAGAAGGGAAATGAATCTCATTTAATTTCTTGTAAGATTAAACAGAATAACGGCAAATAATATGAAAAAGAAACATCTCGATTCTTTTACTGATTGTGATAATATCAGTACAGAAAATACTAATAAAAAATCCAAATTTATTAAAGTAAAATCAATAGGGCACATTAGACGCAGCGATAGAAATTATTTGAAAAGACGAGAAAGAAAAAAAATTGTTGCTGAAAACAGAAACGATTATGAAGAGATTATTAACAAAAGCAATATTTCAGTGAGAAAATGTGTCAAAAATACTCGACGTATGAAAAACCAGGCTAAACACATAAATGCGTCCGATCCGTCTAAAAATGACGTTTTTGAAGATAGAAAAGTAACGATAAAAAAGAATAAAAAGAAAGTCCATTGTAGTATCGGAAGTGATGAAAATATCGACGATGAGAAAAAATCAAAATTCGATCTACTGAACGGAGATTTAGAGGAGAATCGCAAATTTTGTTTGAAATTCATGTTCAAAAATACGAATAGAATAGAGAACGATATGCGGGAAGTTATGAAAAATGTGAAAAGCGTCATATTCCGAAATAAAAATGTATCCTTGAGCATCACTGATGAGTTCAATTTTCAAAACAATGATCCCGACAGGAATAAAAATGCTAATAAGAGAACAAACGTGGACATTGGAAATTGCAGTAAATACATCAACTTGAATAGAATAAAAGAATTTGAGATGATAAATGAATATACGGGATCGAAAAGGAAAAAACGGAGACTCAGGTAAGTAGACGTCTTTTATGGAAATGCTTTTATCGTCACAATGTATTAATCGCTTTTTTAAAATTTATTTTAGCATGATTTGAAGAGACTGAAACTCATATTTGTGAATACATTATAAAATGCAGGTATTGTAAAGTTGCTCTGATGGTTCTTATAATTTAAGATATTGGGTGTGTGAATAAGTTACTAGCGTTTTTCGTGAAAATAAATCCAAATCCAAAAATCGACCCATTTTTTGGTATCTTCATAAGAATGAAGCTCAGCCAGGGCATGAGGTATCGTTCGGAGAAGTGGTAAGGAGCAATTTCCGAAAAATACGGTGAGTGGGATAAAACTTCGCATTTCATCAGTATCACTGATGCAACATGCAGTGCCTTCAAAAGCAGTGCTCTCCCAGCAAATTCCCCAAATGACCCAGAGACTGATCGCCTCGTCCATGCGACGGTCTGTTCTTTCAAATACAATCCCCCCCAAACTCAAATTCCCTACTCTTCTCCCCGGGAGCTACAGAGTCTTGTTAAAAAAATAAGAAAGCTCCTGGGCCATATAACTAGAACATATAACTCCTGCCTCGTTTCAATCATTTTCCCTCCCAATAGAAGACTGCAAATTCCATTTTCATTCGCAAACCCCATTCCAGCGGCTCCTACTCCCACATCATATCATTCTATTAGCCTAATTCCCATTCTAGGCAAACTTCTCGAGGCCTTCATTCTTTCTCGACTTGAGGCGGAAAACAAATTTCTCAACGTCCTTCCTCCGGAGCGATTCGGATTTCGAAGAGCTCACTCCTCAGTACCTCAACTCCTTCGTGTCACGGAGTTTATCCACGAGGACTTTGAGATGAAGAGGTCGTCGCCAAGGCCTTCGATAAGGTCTGGCACAAGGGACTAATTTTCAAACTTATTTCCTTGGACTCCACCATCCACATTATTTACAGTTACCTTTCTCATTGTTCCTTCCGAGCCAAAGTCTCCAATACCATTTCCGATCCTCGACCCATATCTGCTGGTGTTCCCCAAGGCTCCATTCTTGCTCCCTTTCTAGCTATACTAGCGATATCCCTAAATCAATTCACCCTCTTGACTCGATCGCTCTATGCAGATGATACCGCCATAATGTCACAGTCTCCGAGCACAACCATCATTGGCAAACGTATACAAAACCAATTAAATTTACTCAAATGGCGTATCTGTAAACGCGAAATAAAACGCTGCAATAATGTTCTCGAGAGAGCGATCAACAAAGAAACTGCCTCCTCTTCCAAAACTCACTCTCCCATCCGGTACCATCCCCTGGGTGAGGCAAACCGGATATCTGGGGTTATTCTTCGGCTCTCGCCTCACCTGGCATCCTCGGTGTGCAAGCGTACGGTGCCATGGCTTCCTTTTATCCCATCCTGAATATCAAAAGTAAACTCTTATAACAACAAATTGCTAATTTATAAATCCTTAATCTGCCCGATCATGACTTATGCCTCTCCTGTTCGGGGATATCAACAGAGCAACAACCCCAAACTACAAACTACTCAAAACATCGCAATTCGCAAAGCGTTTGGGGCGCCTTGGTATCTCCGAAACTCCCAACTCCACTTTGAAGCCAACATTCCCCTTCTAAAAGACCACATTGTCAAACTCTCCTCCAACTTTTTCAATTCCCTTTCTTTAGTTCAAAATCCATTCATCAAATCCCTCTCCTCATACTCGAGCAGCTGGATAATGAGACCCAGAGCCGTACTTAACTGTAATTTCAACAAAAAAATCAGACCTTATCGATACCCCAAAAAGGTATCGGATGACTACTCACTATTCCCACAACCGAAGCACCGACGGTTTATCTTCCCCCCTCTCTCGATGCATCCTAGTTATTTCTTCATTCTCTTGTATAAATTGTGTATAAACTCTTCAAAACATGTATAATTATGTATATATAACCTATAATATACAGTCTAGCATAGCATAGTTAGATTTAGTCTCGACTTACAGTTAAAAAAGTAAAATTAATCGTCACTATCATTAGCTCATTAGTCTATTGATTATTTTCTAGCCTACTTAAATTTCTTCATGTTAGTTCTATCCCTACTGTTATTATGTCAGTTCTATCTCTTCTGTTAATTATGTTAGTCTTATCTCTCCTGTTAATTGTTAATTTTTCATGTTATATATTATGTGTTATTACAATTCAAATATCTACACAACGTATAACATTAAACAAATTGCTCGCCAAACAAGGCATAATTACAAAATCAAGAAGGCGTTGGTCCAGGACCAGGACCTTCAACCATAACAAGATCCAGTAAAAAACGATCCTTTTGTATCATCCCTATGTTGTCAGAGGTTTCGAAACTGTTGCACAATCGATTTTGCAAGTTCAGGTTGTGTTTGACATGGATCTTCATCCAGCATTTTTTCAAATTCTTCGTCTTCAATCTTTTTTGATGCATCACTGTGTTCTCATCAAAATCATTATTTTTGAAGCGATTAAATCAATTTCTGCATGTTCTTTCCACCAGAGACTTCAATATAGATGCGTCTCTGCGTAATTTATACACACACAATTGTTATACAGCCATCTGATAGTGAAACGGCAGTAACTTATTCACACACCCAATATAAAATTCTCACAATACAAAAACTTAAATTTAATTTTTCAAGACTTATGGATAAAATGATTATTGAATTCAAGGTTTATATTTATTTTTATTTTTTAGGAATACATTCACATCCTAAGGAATACGTTATCAGAAACTATTATCTATAAATTTGTAGATTGGAGATAATTTTATTTTTTATTTAATATTTTTATTGAATATTAAGAACCTTAGATTTTATCATTATATATTTTAAAAGTTAATATATTATATTCACTTGAATACAAAGCTAGGTTTTATTCTAAAACCAAAATGAGATAAATTTATCATCTTGCGCCTGATGCGGTGCATATTCGCGACCTCTTTTTTAATCTTTTAACCACTAGCGAATTTAAAGATATCAGAAATTGCGTAAAAACTTGTATATTTAATTGTCTAAAGGCGACTTGCGCGTCCTAACATATGCATCTATACCACATGCTATCCTGCGGGATCATTTACATTTACAAAATTTTTGGATTCACCAAAATGTGTCCCTAGCATAATAATTTTAGATAATACCCGAAGCACACACATATCCGTATACTGACGGGAATGTTGCGTTAGACCCTTTATTTAAAGGCAATGAATCTCATGGGTGAACCCGACAGGAATGTGTTAATATGTATTAATTTATTAGTGTTATCAAACATATATTTTTGTATTTATCGAATTAACGCATGATTTCTTTGAAAATATACTTAAAAATATAAATTGACGGTCATCGGTTTATCAACGAAAGAGTTGTATTTAACAACGTTAACACCATACAGGCTACATGCAGATAAACTACAAATTGGAATAATATATTGAAAATTAATAGGAAAAATTAAATGATGTTCTTTATGTGATAAATCACTGTGTTTGACTAGTTGATTTATTGTAAAGCGTCATATTTAGCATGAACATATGCCTTATTATGTTTTGTGCAATTGAGCACATTTTAGAATATTTAATTTATACCATCAAAATGGTTCATAAATATGTTTTTGATTTATTTTTAAATAAAATTTAGAGGATAATAATTGGGGCAATAAACGAAAAACAATGTTAAAATCAACAATCATGCACAAAGAATGAAGAAATACTAGAACTTGGTTATTTAAAATGTCTAGTGAAATAATTTCTAGTTACTAGACTTTCTGAAATAATATTAATTGATATGTAAATTATACGTGTAGTTAAATAATTATAATTCCTATTGTATTCTTTATCATTCTAAAGAGTAAATGATGTATTTTTAACTATTATAGAATATAAATTATAGTTGATGAATGTTGATTTTAAGTTCATATATGTATTTTTTGCATGGAGCTTTTTTAAGTTGTGCTTAGCAGAAAATTAATAGATATAAACTCAGATAAGGCTTTCAAGTTTAGATAAAATGATAATTATGAGCAATGTGATTCTGTAAAGATAGTTTATATGCTTTTAATAAATTATTTTAAACATCGAAATTGTTTCATATTCATATTTCATATTCCTTAACAGATTTAAATTTATTATATTAATTATATTATTACTAAACTATTTATTATAAATTGGAACATTATACATTTACTTACATTTTTAAAAAATCCTATGTTCATGTTGGAAAATAAAGATTCGCACAAATATGTGGTACCAAAACGGGATTTAATTTTGTAAGCTCCTCTTTCAAAAAAGGGTACTTTTATAGTCAACTAAATTCCAAATGTCTTCAATTAATCCGTTCGATTTTAAGATGATTTTGTATATCTAAAATTTCTTCTTCAGTTTTTGGCGTGTCTTAAAGAATTTATGCTATTGAATTAGCAATTTTAGTAATATCTATATTGAAATGATTTTAAAAAAAAAAAATTGCCACTGGTCCAATTATGAAATATTACTGAAATCCGGATACATGCCAGCCTGCTCAACAAAAGTGCACTGCAAGGTGCAAAATTCGAATTTAATATCCATGTCCATGAAGAGCGCCATTCTCAATTTCGAGTAGCCAACTGCGTTCTGAGCACGAGGAAGAAATTAGTTGGAAGTCAAAACTAATAAATTATAAACATGTATTATAAATTAAAACTAGAAAAAAATAGCAAGATAGATAAATATATAGAGTTTATGGGTGATGAGAAGTCTAGTCTCGCTCGCAACCTCATTTGGCGAGAGTTACCTATGTCTGAGTCCGTGATCGTGGAGATCATAGACCCCGGGTACGCATTTATCACCGAAAATCCTTAAAAGAGGACAGTGGTCACATGGTCTGTGTGTCCAACCGGTCCGCTTTTCGGACCGCTGATACAATGAATGAGCACCTCGCGATCCGACGCCATACTCACGGGTGTTGTTTAAATTTTACAATCGGTCGAAAATATTGTTGTCTTTATTTTATTGCCGGATAACCAAGAAAAGAGATTTATTATAAAAACGACCAGAGGTAATCATTGTTGATTCATGTAAAGTAGAATGGTCAAGTAAAATAAAAACCACGTGCAACTCTCGACCGGGTCGGTATCCTGCATTTTGCGCCCCAAGCCCGATTGCGCCCGTAACGGGCTCCTCCTTCGCCACCGCCTTGTTATGGGGCTACCTCTCCTACTTGAATTATAATTTCTATCCAAATAATCCTATCCTTACTTTACCACGTGGAAAACCTTTAAACCTTGAAAAATCCTTTCTATAATAGTCTCCTATGGAGATCTTCTATATCCAATATGGCACTTTAAAGCGTCCATGGACGGCTTTATTGATCGCCTCAATAAAAAGTATTTTTTGCCTTTGTGACATTGACATAAACTGTTTTATAAAATCATCTCATATTTGTGTTTTATTTTCTTCATATGCGTAAATTCCCATCATTAAACTATTTATAAAAATAAATTATTTTCGCACGTTTTAAAAAACGTGCAAAAGATAAAGAGGAACATTGAATCCATTAATCCACATAGAATTGAAAAACAAAGATATTATCATGGATTATCACCAGTCAGGATTATATCAATCAGGATTTGGTGATTGATCCTACATATAAGATAAAACTGAAAAAAACAAAATTCCTGATGATTCACGCATAGACTTGTTTTTATAAGATGGATTACTTGACGTTACCTAAATATTATTCATCGTCATACGTTACAGTATTAAAATATTGGGGTTCGGGACGATATTTTTCCGTTTCGGCTTTCATTCCGGTTCAGTTTTAAACATTTATATCAATTCGGTTACGGTTTTCAGTTCTATTAATTTCTAAAATTATTTTATAAAGTTCATCCTGTCTGAATTTCGTTTTTACATTTTTTGTTGCACTGAACTTATGGCGCACATATAAATGAAACTTTTTAAAGTTGTTGTCTCGGTTAGAGGCCTAAAAATATGATTTTTGGCGATTTTTTTTTATAGGGAGAGAAACAAAGAAACTTTTAAACATCGTCAAATTATGGCAAAGTAAAAGCAGGCTCACCGTAATTTGGTTCCAATCTAATCCGACACCCCCATAGTCCGACATCTCAATACAAGAATAGTACTTATGTACGGTAAAGCTTCGCCGATGTAAAAAAATACAAAAGTGTGATTCGCCTAAATCGTAATTAATCTTTTTGTAAATTGGCAAATGAGAACGGCGTAGGACGATCCACAATTTATGATACTAAAAAAGCTGCAAAAACATTCAAAAATTAGTCTCCACCATTGATTGTAGACAAAGCAACAAGCAAACTTTCAAGAAAGCTAAACATCTAGAGGAGGAAGCTTTGTATATGTGATTTTTTCAGGTAAGAAACAGACTTGCACCTATTTCTGGGCCATATAATATGGCCCAGAAACAGGTGGCCAATATGGTCCATATTGGCCATGAAAACAAAGTTGTTTTACAGGGAGATAAAAAAAAGGAAATTTTGTAGTTAGCAACGGATAATTAAAATGCTTCAATAATCACTAGAAATACGTTTGATAACAGTAACACATTTTTATTTTTTTATAACTGCTGTGGCCAGGGCCGTAACTAGGGTATGATGCGCCCGTGGCAAGGATCTAAATTGCCCCCCCCTCCATTTTTTTGTAATATTAAGAAGTTGTTCATTTTTTGGATTTTTTCTATTGATCTGAAAACGAACCCATTGACGCACAGTTACCGTCAAATACCGTCATGCGTCTTCGCCGACACTTTAAATCTTATCTCACATCGACGAAACTCATCAAAATGAAAACAAACTTAAGTGGCTCAAAGACTCTCAAGCTTGACATCAATTATCTGTCCAGTGGCTTTATCTACCTCGAGTCAATTTTCAGAGTAATGAGAATGAGAAGTAATTATTTTCAACGTTTTTATTGTGACAGAGGATCCTGTTCAATTTTTCTTGTATTATATTTGGATAAGGTAAAATTTGAAACGAAGACGCAGGGGAACCCCACGCAAGATACCAAAAATTACTCCATAATACTGCTGTGTCAATTAACGCGTTAATGCATTTAGAGTAGAAAGTAAAATAAAAATCACGCGCAACTCTTTCAATCGGGTCGGTATCCTGCGTTTTGCGCCCCAGGCCCAGTTGCGCCCGTGGCAGGCGCCTGCTTTGCCACGCCCTAGTTACGGTCCTGGCTGTGGCCATTGTGTTTAATGTGGCAATTCTATTATATATGTTAAAACCTTGTATTATCTAAATATATCTCCTCATTTTCATAATTTTTTGAATTACAAATACTCCTTTCCAAAAAGTTTCGGACTACAAGGGGTCGGGGGCCATACTCTATAGTCCGACAAATTGGACAATTCGACATTGGTTTGCAAAACGAGTCTGCTGTCTTAGTAAATCTCACAATAATGAAATTCATGAGACGTAGTTCTTAAAATGCTTCGAAAACTTATATTTGTGATAAAACATAGACAAAAGGCACTCAATTCAAATTATTTAAAAAAATGTATTGACTTTAGGATCACAGAATTAGAAATATATGATGAGATCAAAACTTAAACAAGGAACTGACTGCGAATGAGTTCTTGCAAGGACGTGGCAAAGCAGGCGCCCGCCATGGGCGCAACTGGACTTGAGGCACAAAACGTAGAATACCGACCCGGTTGAGAGTTGCACCTAGTTTTTATTAGTTAGTTAGTTAGTTTTAGTTTTTATAATAAATGTTAGGTTATCTAATCCCTCTTTTGTTAGTTATAACTGAATACTATATTATGCTTAATATAAAATAAAATACATATTCAGAATGTCACTCGTCTGTTTACTTTGTTTTATTTAATTTCACATTATATTTTTAATATAAAAAATATATTATGTATTTAGAATAAAATATAGACTAAGTTTAAAACGTCACAATATTTTTTTATTAATTTATTTGGTCAGTATTTTTAAACAAAATCCATTATTTAGTGAATAAAATATTTTGTTACATTATTTTGTATATAAAAAATACATTTTATGATTGGCACATCAGCTGATAATATTTTGTAATAAAGCCTTAGGATTTAAGATTAAATTAAAATTAAAATTAGTTTATGCTTACAAAATGGTGCAAAGTAACCAACAATATTAGCTTTTGGTTAAGCAATGGTCGTTAATATCGATGTTGTGATCCGTTGCCATGGGCGCCGGCAAATACAAACAAACCGACAACTATGGGCTTCGCGTTTGCAGATGTGTTTTTTACTGTGGAATTTGAATAAAGTAAGATTGCACATATTATTTCTTCATTTAGCTTGTTTTTAAAACGTTTGCCTCAGAAATAAGAAATATTTTTCGTATAAATTGTTTGTTATGCAGTTAAAATAACAAAAATACAATGAATGGTGACATGTCCAATACCGGTGTCGATACAATGGCTCCAGAAGTATTTCAAAAAAAAATATGGAGCTGGTTGGAAGAAAAAGGCATTTTTTCCGAATTAAAAACTTTACTTCGCCAACAAATGATTAACATAATAAAAGGGACTGAAATTGGTATTTGCTTTTTTTTATTCTAATATATTTTGTCATTCGTATAAGAATGAGATTTATGACAACATCTTTCACAGGTCAAGAATTGTCTTCGGGTCAAAGAAAGAAACGAAGTTTATCTCCTAAATACAAAGCGATCAACTTGCTAATAGCGGAATATTTACTACAACAGGTTAACATTTTATTTATGACTTTTACATTATAGTTTGTATTCTCCCTTCTTTTACTATTATTTTCTTATAGGGTTACCAATATGCTCTATCAATATTTAGCTCAGAAGACCCGACATTAATTCCTTTAACAGAATGTATACCAAAATCCCCAAACGAAAATGATAGTAATGATGTAAAAATAAATAGAGTGGTTTTTAAATTTTTGGATACTGACGTACTTGATATATTGGAAACTCTGGGTATGTGCACTGAATCACTTTTATTGACATTTATAAAACCGATTCCATTTTAAATTCTTATTGTTAATTGACAGGATTTCAGCGAGATACTCCAGAAACTGTCGAAATCAATGATTTATATAAAAAGTCAAAGAACGATCCGTTAATTAATTGTTTATTATATTCAATATCACTGCGGTTAAACAAAGATAAAATTATGAAGAATGATGGTGATAAATCTAGATCTGGTGCGAATTTTAAAAATATACACGTCTCGAAAGTTGCTTCCACTCAAACAATTGCACATGATTCAGGAAACAATATTGAAAATTGCAACACAAGGAACGAATCAGACGTTGATAAATTGATTCTTATGGTAAGTCTTAAATGGTCATATAAATAGGATGTTTTCTTTTATGATAATCTGCATTTCTAAATCTTAAATACATTAAAAAAAGATTGAAGTAGGTAGATAGAAAGACATCAGCGGTCCGAAAAGCGGACCGATTGGACACACATACCTTGTGGCCACTCTGTTCTCTTTTAGGGCTTTTTCTATGGTCTGTACGATCATGGAAACTCTCTCAGAGGATAACATACATAGGTGACACGCACCAAATGAGATCGCGAACGAGCTTAGACTTCCTTCCTCCTTTGTCTCGGGTGTGAAGTGATGGACCCATGTTTCATCCTGAATTGATGCAAAAACTCAGTTTTATTGCTCTGATTTTGAACAAACGCGGCACCCATTTTGCGCACAGCTTTCAAATGTCCAAATTTTCAGTCAATATGCGACATACAGCATTTTTTGAAAGGTACACTCTTCAACTTCCGTATTTCTTGATTTTTTCATAACTTTTCGCTCTGAGCTTCCATCTTCTGATATTAGTAAACTTCATAATATGCAATCCATCACGTACGTGAACAAAAATGAGCACAATTCTCCACGTGCAAATCAGCAAATTATGTACTTTTTGTTTTATTTTGAACAATTTAGATATACGAGGTTCTTGTGAATTGATCATATACTTAATAAAATAATTCAATTATATAAAATATACCTATAAAGAGACGTCCTTTTTTAATTGCTCTTAAATTGATTACAAACATTTTTATAAACAAGTTGTTTTATTGCATTTTGATGTTTTATTATAGACATATCAAGAAATGCAAATTGCATTCAACAGAGAAATCGACGTAGTTAGAAATATTGAACGGAAAAGATGCCGAAAAATGTTGGTAATGCAAGAGTCTCAAATGTTAGCAGAGTTAAAGAAAGAAAAAGAAAAGTTTAAAAAACGAGAATCCCAACAAAGAGAGAGGCTTTTGAAAGAGATTGTTAACGAGCATCAAAAACTACAAGAAAAAGAACGAACCAAGGAAATAGAGGTTGAACGAAATTTGCAAAGGGAATTGGAACTCGAGAGAAATAAACTGCTGGACGAATTCAGGTAAATCACATTTTACAGGGTCATCCAAGTGTGTACATTAACGAAGTTATCCAAAGAAGACTGATCGAGTGGGTTGTTTAAATTGTTCAATGAGAGCTCGTAATCGTTCTGTAGACATGTTCGAGCATGGCGTTTGATCGCGAGGCGTTCATTCATTATGTCAATGGTCCGAAAATTGGACCAGTTGGACCCACAGACCTTGCGGCCATTCCGTCCTTTTGCGGCATTTTTTGGGGATAAATGCGTACCCGGGGCCTTCTATGATATGTACGATTATGAAAGCCGCCTCAGCCTGATTCGCGAACAAGTCTAGACTTACCTCCACCCATTAAAACTATATATTTATCTATCTCACTAATTTGTGTTGCTATCGTAGCTAGTTTTTTTTCATTGTGAGCAAACGCGGTACTTATCTTGCGCACAGTTTTCTCATGTCCAAATTTTCAGTCAATATGGGATGTACAGCAATTTTTGAAAGGACTATCATATCTGCTAGCTAGCGCACTAACAGTTGACGGTAATACCATTTTGTAGATTTTATTCATCATTTCTGGGGGGGTTATTTGTACCTTATTTAATCGACCACTGCGCTGTTCGTCTTGGCAGCTCGTACGGCCTCGTCCAACTTTTCCTTTACCATGATGTATTCACTAAAACTCTATTCTAATAATAAGAATATCTATATGAAATATAATTGTTACGGGGTTCAGTATTTTTCAAAATTTTATATGGTGTACCAAATACATATCATAGTAGCGCGCGAGTGTTTTTTGTTTAGTTTTTTTTTTAAACAAAAACATAAATGATTTCTTCAGATTTTAAAATAATATTTTACAGGGCAATGGCTCAAAATAAAAATGCAAGTTTACAGACATTAAATGAGCTCCAGCAAAGCTCTTTGGAAGTAGCAATGAAAGCAGTTCAACACCAATCAAACAGATTACGCAAGAAGGTTTTATTTTAATTATTTATTAATATTTTTAATCAAACTTTAACAATGGATTGATTTTTTTTATTTTGTGAAATGTTTTAGGAAGACTTATTAAATAAGAAAATGTATGAATTCAATAAAAGCAAATCACACTCTAACGATATCGGTTGTCAAGTATCTTTATCTAATGAGTCTTTAAAATATGAACTAGAAACCAAAAATAAAACAATCCCGGACATAGAATATTTTAATAAAGGAATACAAACAGATATTATCAAATGCAATACTAGCGGTTGCCAAACTTTTAATAACGGGACCGAAATTGATCCAGCATTAGGGCGCAGTTTCTGGGACGCTAATTTTTATACTAAAGGTACTCAAACAACTCCACTAGAAACTGCATCATTCGGTTGTCAGACGAACAGTCAAATAGCTAGCTCTAAACCTGAAATTAGCGTTAAAGGAGTTCAAACACAGAGAGATTATGCTTCAACAATCGGATGCCAAACTGATATGGATATCGTTATATCCGATTCATCGTCGCAATATAATTCATCAAATTTATTTCTGACCAAAGACATTCACAGATTATTAAATCTGCTCAATTTGAATAATTTATCTGAAGCAAATTCAAGCGATACAACATCGAGTAATCCGCTAAATATAAGAGATTTGAAGAAACCGGCCGAGAATAAAAAGGATACATTCGGTGTGAGTAAAAAAAGTGTAGCGAGTCTGGATGCAAAAACACAAACTGGATCGTCAACCGATGAAAAAGATGTCGATGTATCAATTATAAGTAATAATGAAAAACTTCCATCTTCTATGAAAAATATATTAAAAAACTTGCACAGCGAAAATGTGTATTTTAAGGCTTACAACGATCAGGTTTTTATTTCTTTTAGTTTGATTTTTTTTTTAATAATAAGATTGTTCAAATTTATGCTGCATTTTGTTTTTGATGCGCATCATATTTTGCTCGGGGCGTTTATTTTTAGTCGGATTTAATTCCCAATGTTTTTTTAAAATTATTTAATATGCTAACATGCCATGATTTTTTTTAAATTTGCATTTCAGCAACGAATTCAAATAAAAGAATTGCTAGAAAAGCAATCCTTGCTATTGAAAGAAGTTAGAAATGGTCATGATGAAGTACATAATCTTTCTAAACAGCTCTCGATTCTAAAGGATGATATAAATTCAAAAACGAACATGATTGAAAAAAACGAAAGATGTCGCAGTCCTAAACCAAAGTAATTATATTTTTGTGTTATCTGCGGTGCTAGATTTATTTAATTGCAATTTCTAAAGGTGATGGGTTAGTGCCATTTATCTCGATTTTTTTTCTTAGAAATCAAGTTGTCTGAGCATTCTCTTATGAGATATTTAGATTCAGAAAAATGAAGTAAAATTCAAATGCTGTTGCCAGAGAATATAGTAACTTAAATAATGAAAAATAGCAAAATAACCACCAGGATTCAACACGGTAATTGGTGCTATTATGACCTTATAAATACAAAAACAAAAATGTTAAAAACCAAAGTATTGATTAGCGAAATAGAATTTCACTAAATGAAAGAATTTTTTTTATAACTCACTAGTGATTACCTGGCATGCGCTGCAATGCCACACAAAGAAAGAAAGTTTTTATGTTTTTATTATATTTATTGAAGTGCTTTTATATATTTTTAATTATGCTAAAAAAGAGAGGTAAATAAAGAATTCAACTGAACCTCTTTTCGATATTTCGAATCTCCTGTCCGACTCATGGACGCGGAATAACTGCCGGCGCCTTGGTGATGCTCCTTGTCATTTTTTATCCAGTGCTGTCAATGCGCGATGTTCATTAGAGATTGTTTGCACTTTCAGATTTTTTTCTTACTTTAATTTTCAATAAAGTTAGTAGCCAAACTCTGGGTATGCTAGTGCCGTCGTCTCATCTGTTAATTGCTTCTATTATTTCTTCGTTTTTTTTATAATAATAATAATAAATGATTTGGATATGAGCAGCCCATATACAGCTATCCATGTGAGAAGCATGCACGCATACCCTGTGTGTTCCTGCGCTTTGTTAGTGCTCGCGCCGGAAACTGCACACATTTCAATTCATATCAATAAGAATCATTGAAACACAACATCTTCTCCTTGAAATTTTCCATTTCAAACTGTAGCTTCGATGATATTATTCATCATTTTTTTCACTTAAAGCATGGTACCGTTGCTACACGTCGTGGTGGATTTATATTTCGAAGAATAATTATAGGCATGCCAATTTTTAGTATTAAAATACACAATTCAAATATAATTTGTATATAGAACGATGGATAACTGAACCTTGTGTTCTGTTAGTGTGTTCAAAAAGTCATTTTTTAAAATTTTGATGCACGCACCATATATTGAAAAATACTGTTATCGATGCATTATGCTTTTTTGTTGGCACTACTATAATTTCATTCGTTTCAATCCATTAGTTGGTTTAAGAATCATATCAATATTACGAAAGTTTAGTGTGAAATATCCGAAATTTAGGCGTAGATTAGCGCGGAACACCCGGACTGCAGTATTAATGTTTTGTAAAATTTATTTTAAATTTTCGCCGATAATAATTTCTTCCCTAATATATTTTTCTGATCATGATCATTATCAGAGTTGAATCGTTTTTTGGGATTGAATCCTGGAGTTTATTTCGTTATTCATCAATTTCTTCTCAATGAAGATAGCTTTAAGGTATTTGAACTCTTGCAATATTAGGCATTGAAAAGTTTGTCAGGAACTCGCTATCGATAGAATTCAAAAGAGACTCGAATACGTTTTCGATATGTTGCTGTTGTCGCCAAACGAATTGATCCAGGTATGAATTAAAATGATGACGTTTGTGTGTTAACGCCTCATGGTATAGTCCACCGAAGACCAAACGCTTAGCAACCACCAGATCAATATGCGCCAACATAGCGCATACGCTAAACGTCTCGCATAACAAATTGCATACACAGACAATATTTTTACTATGCCTATGTTATTTCCGCGAGTGTAAACAATAAGTTGACAAAGTTTTATTGCAATTGGATGAACGGTATGGCAGTGCATTAAATACGGACAAACAAAGATTAATTTTTATATATTAGATTAGTAATTAATATTGTTTTTTTTTTAGAATAAAAACATATCATCAGGAGTATTTAAGAAATGAAGATGTAGATATTGACGTTAAAGGGCTTGATAAAATAAAGGAAACCCTTAGAAAGTAAGAAGTATAGTGTTTTTTTTTTTAATGAAAAATATCTTATTTGTTTGTTTATGATGATTATTTTCATTTTAATTAGGTTAGAACAAGAAGGTGAAGAATTGGAGAGGTCATATAAGGATTTTAAACATCGTCAAATTAAAAATGTAAGCTGTCCATTGAAAAAATCTAAAGCACCTCCAAATGACTGTGATATAAGCATACCGCGCAAAAATAAGCCTGACGAATCACAGTCAAATTTTTCAACATCTGCATTCATGAAACGCTTGAAAAATTTTAATAAAAAACACAAAACCAGTACTGTCGAAGGTATTGTTATTGGTCAATTTTTTGACAATTAATCTTAAGTAAGAATATGTTCTTATTAAAGATGTAGATACTCGATAAAATAAAATGAATCATAGAAATTTGATTTTAATTTCAGAAAAATGCATTTTTACGACCAATTACTCGGATCCAATTTACATTGATGAATGTGATTCGTCGAAATATAACAACACGAGAAGAGTCCTCGGTCCATCAATGAATATAGATAACAATGTATTGCAGAATTACATCACTGCATCCCATGATGTCCTGCAATATACACCCGGGGATCCTAAATCTTTTGCCGATATGCTAATAAGAAGAAATTTGAATTTAACTCAAGACGAATCACCGATGAATATGGAAGCACAAATTTTAAATAATCGTCCTAAATATACTCAGGCTGGAAAAAGTTTTTCTAATAATTTGAATCATCGTGATTTAAGGTCTAATTTCGAAAATACGAGGAATTATAAAAGATTTATGTTGACAAAAAAATCAGAAAATCTTATTAGGTCGACTAGCGATCGAAATTTGGCAAATAAATTTGAATTTAATAAGAGTGTAAATTCAGAATTGGAAAAAGATATTATAAGTAATCCCAGTGTCCAACATGAAATTGATAAAGACAACAATGGACTAAATACTTCTCGACGTCATATAGATATTGCGGAGGCGAGAAATGCTCATTTTGATGCTAAAAGAAATGAAATATTTAGAAGATGGTCTTTGCCAATGTCACTTTATCGAAAAAGTCCTCTTTCACATAAGATTAGAAAGAAAATTGATTCAAAGGAAAATGTATCTGATTCTATAGAATTATCTATAGGCGAAAAAGAAGAAATGTCAATAAAGAAATCGCAATCGTTGCACACAACTCCTAATATCCTGTCAAAAAATACTATTCAAAGCAACAGAATAAATCTGATACGGCGAAAACTATTTAGTGATTGTGAAATCACCGGAATTAATTATATGAAAACATCCAGAGATGATAAAGATATTGTATTATCGGATCCGCCCAATGATATTAAGAAATCTGACAAAGATACAGTTGATCATTCTGGCATTATTAATGCACATGATAAATATGTTGATATTAGTATTGAAAATAACAAAGGCTCTAATGAAAAGTATAAGCATAAAAAGCCACAGTGAAAACTTATCTAGAGAATTATCTGATAAGTCTGTCTATAAATCACCGCATAGTGATAATGAGATATTGAATTTTAATGATGCGACGCAGGTTAACGATCAAATTGATAACGACAGTGAAATCCAAAAACTGATAATAAACGAAAACGAAATAATTAAATCTAATAATCCCGTTCAAACTCCAGATATAATAATTCCTAATACTGAAGATCTGGACTTTATAGAATCAATAAATTCTTCAAATGATAGTAAAGCATTAAATTCAATTAAAAAAGATACGTTTGCCGAAGAAATAAAGTCAGAGGTTCAAATCGATTTGAATATCAAACAGCTCAGCGAAGGAAGCCAATTATCGAACGACGAAGTTAATAGTTTTGAAGATCAAAGTAATTTAAGTTCTCAAAATCAATCTTTGATTATTAAAGAAAATATTGTTCTACAAGACGATATTGAAATTTCAATAAGAAATGAGAGTGTAATAATGGAAGATGGAAATCTGTTGAACGACAAATTTGCAACAAAGAATGAATCTTTTAAAGATAAAAACAATGACGATAATAACGAGTCTTTGGAAAAGGCTTTGATTTTATCCGTCGATAATTCGCCCATGTCAGACGCGATTGTATCGTCTAGTTTAGAGTTGAGCGATCATGTTTCAGTGCCTCAAGTATCAGATGATAATGATAGTTTTTGGAAATAAAACTATGATAAATATTGACTCAAAACGGCCAAATTAAATTAAACTAAGAATAAGTTACAATTTTATTTCTATGATAATTTGGTTTGTTCTGCAAAATTATTTTAAATAAAGCATAATTTGTGTAAATTAGCGGTTTTTTTTACCGGATAACTCTATAACCATGATTATTTCTTGTTATGTATATTTATTAGTTACACTCGTTAGATACATTCATATGGAGTTGGATATTTTACTGGAATAAATACTTTTCTGTTGTGCGATATGTAGCACCGTTTTGCTGAAAATAGACATCAGACACATCAATATGATTCAATTGTGGTCATAAAAAGGCACTCAATATTGATTGGTTTGGCTCAGAATTCATAGTAACAGCATTTCCAGCACCACCTTCGAAGAAATGTAATCCGATGATTCCATTTATCCGAAATGTATACGAAAAAGCAACTTCCTTCTCTTTCTTTGGATGTAGATATATTTCTTGAATAACACGAGGATTTTCATTACCCCAATTATGACAATTTCGCAACTCCTGCAAAATTTTGCTTGAAAACACGTTGTTGTATTGTACAGTGGAACCTCGGCTTACGAGTGTTCCTGGTTACGAGTTATTCGGATTACAAGCCGAGATTCGTCAAAATTTTTGTTTCAGTTTACGAGCAAAATTTCGGGTTACGAGTCGCACGAGCGAGCTTTAGCGAGTTTCATCGGTTCGGCAAGTTAGTCTCGTCGGATCAAGTTCTCTTAGAATGGAAATAAGGCTAATTGGACGATAGGATGTGGGATCGGAGCCGCTAGTGTGTGGTTTGCGAATAAAAATGGAATTGGCGGTCTTCCATTGTGAAGGGAAATGATTGAATCAAAGATAGGAGTTGAAAATTCTGAGGATGGTAAAGAGATCAGTGGCGGGGAGTAGCTTTTTCGCTAGGGGATGGATGCAATCTTGTCCGGGGGCTTTGTTATTTTTTAATTTTTTTATGAGGGTTTGTAGCTATCGGTGGAACGATTATTTTTTCTTTTGGGATCAGAAAAGAGTATATCTCTTAGAGCAGCGGTTCCTAACCTTATCAGTCTTGTTTACCCCTATGGCCTATCAGGGAAACTGATTTTACCCTTTTTTAAAATTTGTGCACAACCACGTGGCGCTGATTTGTCATTCTATTATCTACATACCAAAAATTACCAGCAAGATTACCTCCGCAGAATAGTTGTTTTACTCCTGCATGGGTAATTACCCCTAAGTTAGGAACCGCTGTCTTAGAGGATAGATTGTTCATATAAAAAAATAAAAAATACATTAAAATAAAAAGTATTTATTGATTTCATAGATACAATCTATTTTCCTTCAATAGCTACAACCTTTTCCTATCTATATAATTATTTAATTTAAAATTGCAATGAAAAAAAAAAAATTTGAAATGAAAAATGAATTTTGATTTTTTTTAAATTGGGGGGCAGCCAATTTATATTTGGACATGGGTGGCCAAATCTCTAGGCGCGCCCCTGCTGTCAGCTCAGGAAACGAAATGAAAGGATTGGCGCGCTCGTGTGCTGATCGGGAGAATTTCGAGTGAGCGTGTATAAATAATTGGGTGCAAACAGTGTTAATAGACACGGGTGCTACCCTAAGTATAGTTAGTAGAAAGAGTTTTCGAAGCTTAAAATGGAATAAGTGTAAATTGGTTAATAAATGAAAAATAAAGTTTCAAACGGTGAACGGACAAGAGGTAAAAATGGAAGAACGGCGAGAAGTAGAAATAAAATTGGACACGGCTGTTGCAAAATGGACGTTGGCGATTGTTGCGAAAAGTTGGCCGAAATACATTGCTTCGTCAGGAAGAATTTGAGAGAGAGTGACAGAATGAAAGCCCGATACGACACGAGGAAGCTTGAGCCAAATAAAACTTGGGCAACCTCGTGCGGTGTTAATCCATAAAGAGCGGGGTTAGGGTGCTCAAAACTGTCACTTCCTTGGACGAGCCCATATAAGATCATAAAAGTAATAAGCAGCGTTGTATACCAAATACATAAAGCCAACGACACTGACCGATTTATCGTCACCCACATAGATCGTCTGACCAAATATATGGAAACAACCATCGAGGAGGACGAGCTGTCAGAAGAAGGGGACCTCGACTTCTTCAAGGAGAGCTTCTTTGACGACTCAGACCAAGAAAAAGTGGAAACAGCATTGGAGGGCGAGGACGTCCATACCTGCTATCGGAAGAAAGGCGACGGTACCGCAGCGACATACATAGGAAGAAACGAGGAGATCTGCAGCCTCAACAAAAGCCGTATCGGGAGCACGATACACCACGTGCGGTGACATCGAAACGGAGGGACCACGAAAGTAATTGCAAAGTCGATTGCATGGCGAAAATTAGTGAACGTGTAAAAGAAAATAAAAGCGAGAAAGTAAGTGTAGCATACGCAAATAAAAAAATAAGAAGTTTATATCGGATTAGCGAAAAGTCCACGAAGCTGTTGCGTGTACATCAATTATATATTGCAATAAAATTTTAATTGTTTCAAAATAACCATTGGAAGAAGCTGCTGTCAATGTCGTGTGATTGTCTTTACGAATAGCGTTGATATTCGAACCCTTCTTTACTAATAATCCAATAACGTCAGAGTGACCGTTTGATGCTGCCCGATGTAAAGGTGTCTCACCGTATTTATCGCGATAATCAATAGGATGTCCTAACGAAAGTAGCAAGTCCACAACTTGCAGATGATTATTTTCAGCAGCGTAATACAAAGGAATCCACGATGCAGTTGCGTGTACATCAGCTTCATATCGCAATAAAGTTTTGACTGCTTTGAAATGGCCATTTTTGGAAGCGAATGTCAAAGGTGTATGATTGTTTTTGCTGATAGCGTTGATATTCGCACCCTTTTTTATTAATATTCTAATTATGTCAGAGTGACCGTTTGAAGCTGCCCAGTGCAAAGGTGTCTCATCGTCTTTATCGCGATCATCAATAGAATGCCCTGACGAAAGTAGCAAGTCCACAACTAGCAGATGATTTTTTTCAGCAGCGCAATGCAAAGGAGTCCACGAAGTTGTTGCGTGTACATCAGCTTTATATTGCAATAAAGTTTGAACTGTTTTGAAATAGCCTTTGGAAGAAGCAACTGTTAATGGCGTGTGATTGTCTTTGCTGATAGCGTTGATATTCGAACCCTTTTCAAGTAATCTCCTAATGATATCAGAGTAACCCTTCTCAGCTGCCCTATGTAGAAGCGTCCAATGGTCTTCATCGTGGTCATCAAGAGGATGTCCTGACGAGAACAGCAAGTCCACAATTTGCACATGATTATTTTCTACAGCACAATACAAAGGAGTCCTCGAAGTAGTTGTGTGGAAAACGGCATCATATTGCAATAAAGTTTTGACTGCTTCGAAATGGCCATTTTTAGAAGCTGCTGTCAATGGTGTATGATTGCCTTTGTTGATAGCATTGATATTTGAACCCTTTTCAATTAATCTTCTAATGATGTTAGAGAAACCCTTCTCAGCTGCCTTATGTAAAGGTGTTGAATCGTCCTCATCGCGATCATCAATAGGATGTCCTGTCGAGAGCAGCAAGTCCACAGCCTCCAGATGATTATTTTCAACAGCACAATGCAAAGGAGTCCACGAAGCAATTGCGTATAAATCAGGTTCATATTGCAATAAGGTTTTAACTGCTTTGAAATGGCCCTTGGAAGAAGCTTTTGTCAAAGGTGTGTGATTGTGTTTGCTGATAGCATTGATGTTCGAACCCTTTTCGATTAATCTTATAATGATGTCAGAGTGACCATTTGAAGCTGCCAAATGTAAAGGCGTCTTATCGTCTTCATCGCGAGCATCAATAGGATGTCCTGACGAGAGCAGCAAGTCCACAACTTGCAGATGATTGTTTTCAACAGCGCAATGCAAAGGAGTCCACGAAGTTGTTGCGTGTACATCAGCTTTATACTGCAATAAAGTTTTAACTGCTTCAAAATGCCCGTTTTTGGAAGCTGATGTCAATGGTGTGTGATTCTCTTTGTTGATAGCGTTTACATTTGAACCTTTCTTAAATAGTATTCTAATGATGTCAGTGTGACCGAGTGAAGCTGCCCAATGTAAAGGCGTCGCATCATCTTCATTCAGATCATCAATAGGATGTCCTGACGAGAGCAGCAAGTTCACAACCTCCAGATGATTATTTTCAACAGCACAATGCAAAGGAGTCCACGAAGCAGTTGCGTGTACATCAGCTTCATATTGCAATAAAGTTTTAACTGCTTCGAAATAGCCATTTTTGGAAGCCGATGTCAATGGCGTGTGATTCTCTTTGTTGATAGCGTTGATATTCGAACCCTTTTCAAGTAATCTCCTAATGATGTCAGAGTAACCCTTCTTAGCTGCCCTATGAAGAGGCGTCGAATCGTCTTCATCGCGATAATCAAGAGGATGTCCTGACGAGAGCAGCAAGTCCACAACTTGCAGATGATTATTTTCAACAGCACAATGCAGAGGAGTCCACGAAGTTATTGCGTGTATATTTGCGTCATATTGCAATAATGTTTTAACTGCTTCGAAATGGCCATTGAGAGATGCTGCTATTAATGGTGTGAGATTGTTTTTGTTGACAACGTTTATATCTGAACCTTTTTCAAGTAACCTTCTTATTATATCTGAGTGACCGTGTGAAGCTGCCCAATGTAAAGGTGTCGCATCGTATTTATCGCGATCATCAATAGGATGTACTGACGAGAGCAGCAAGTCCACAACTTGCAGATGATTATTTTCAACAGCACAATGCAGAGGAGTCCACGAAGTTATTGCATGTATATTTGCGTTATAATGCAACAATGTTTTAACTGCTTCAAAATGGCCTTTGGAAGAAGCAACTGTCAATGGTGTATGATTGCCTTTGCGGATAGCATTAATATTCGAACCCTTTTCAATTAATCTCCAAATTATGTCAGAGTAACCCTTCTCAGCTGCCTTATGCAAAGGTGTTGAATCGTCTTCATCGCGATCATCAATAGAATGTGCTAAAGAAAGCAGTAAGTCCACAATTTGGAGATGATTATTTTCAACAGCCAAATGCAATGGAGTTCCAGATGATATGTGCACATCATCTTCATATTGCAATAATACTTTAAATGCATTCATATGGCCGTATGAAGTTGCCAATGTTAAAGGGGTACTGCCGTTTTTGCTGATGGCGTTGATATTCGAACCCTTTTCGAGTAATTTTCTAATGACGTCAAGGTGACCCTCCATAGATGCCCAATGTAAGGGCGTCTGCTCGTTTTCATCCAGATAATCAAGGGGATGTCCTGATGAGAGCAGTAAGTCCACAACTGAGAGATGATTCTTTTGAGCAGCGCGATGCAAAGGAGTACCTAATGCTGTTGCGTGTATATCAGCCTTACACTGCAATAACAATTTAACTGCTTCCAAATGACCATACAAGGATGCCAGTGTCAAAGGTGTATTATTGTATTTGTTGATAGCGTTAATATACGAACCATTTTTAATCAATTTTCTAATAATATGAATGTCACTTTTCTTAGCTGCCCAATGTAAAGGCGTCGCATCGTCTTTATCGCGATCATCAATAGGATGTCCTGAAGAAAGAAGCAAGTCCACAACTTGCAGATGATTATTTTTAACAGCGCAATGCAAAGGAGTCCACGATGTAGTTGCGTGTACATCAGCTTCATATTGCAATAAAGTTTTAACTGCTTCGAAATGGCCATTGAAAGATGCTACTGTCAATGGCGTGTGATTGTTTTTTCTGATAGCGTTGATATTCGAACCTTTTTTTATTAATCTTCTAATAATGTTAGAGTGACCATTCTCCGCTGCCCAATGTAAAGCCGTCGCGTCGTATGTATCGCGATCATCAAGAGGATGTCCTGACGAGAGCAGCAAGTCCACAACTTGCAGATGATTATTTTTAGCAGCGCAATGCAAAGGTGTCCTCGAAGCAGTTGCATGTACATCAGCTTCATATCGCAATAAAGTTTTGACTGCTTCAAAATGCCCATTTTTGGAAGCTGCTGTCAAAGGTGTGTGATTGTTTTCGTTAATAGCGTTTGTATTCGAACCCCTTTCAATTAACTTTCTAATTATCTCAGAGTGACCGTGCGAAGCTGCCCAGTGTAAAGGTGTCGCATCGTATATATCGCGATCATCAAGAGGATGTCCTGACGAGAGCAGCAAGTCCACAACACGCAGATGATTATTTTCAACAGCCCAATGCAAAGGAGTCCACAAAGTAGTTGCGTGTACATCACCTTCATATTGCAATAAAGTTTTAACTGTTTCGAAATGCCCATTTTTGGAAGCTGCTGTCAAAGGTGTGTGATTGTTGTCGTTGATAGCGTTTATATCCGAACCCTTTTCAAGTAATCTCCTAAGGATGTCAGAGTAGCCCTTCTCAGCTGCCTTATGTAAAGGTGTTGAATCGTCTTCATCGCGATCATCAATAGGATGTCCTGACGAAAGTAGTAAGTCCACGACTTGCAAATGATTATTTTCAGCAGCGCAATGCAAAGGAGTCCACGAAGCAGTTGCGTGTACATCAGCTTCATATCGCAATAAAGTTTTAACTGCTTTGAAATGGCCATTTTTAGAAGCGGATGTCAAAGGTGTGTGATTGTCTTTGCGGATACCGTTGATATTCGAACCCATTTCAATTAACTTTCTAATGATATCAGAGTGACCGTGTGAAGCTGCCCAATGTAAAGGCGTCGCATCATCTTTATCGAGATCATCAATAGGATGTCCTGACGAAAGCAGCAAGTCCACAACTTGCAGATGATTATTTTCAACAGCACAATGCAAAGGAGTCCATAAGAGTGCAGCGTGTACATCAGTTTTAAAATGCATTAAAGTTTTAACTGCTTCGAAATGGCCATTTTTGGAAGCTGATGTCAATGGTGTGTGATTCTCTTTGTTGATAGCGTTTATATTTGAACCTTTCTTAAATAATATTCTAATGATGTCTGTGTGACCGAGTGAAGCTGCCAAATGTAAAGGCGTCGCATCATCTTTATCGAGATCATCAATAGAATGTCCTGACGAGAGCAACAAGTTCACAACTTGCACGTGATTATTTTCAACAGCGCAATGCAAAGGTGTCCACGAAGCAGTTGCGTGTATATCAGCTTTATATTGCAATAATGTTTTAACTGCTTCAAAATGGCCATTAAAAGAAGCTAATGTCAAAGATGTGTGATTGTTTTTTTTGACAACGTTAATATCTGAACCTTTTTCAAGTAACCTTCTTATTATATCTGAGTAACCGAGTGAAGCTGCCCAATGTAAAGGTGTCGCATCGTATTTATCGCGATCATCAATAGGATGTCCTGACGAGAGCAGCAAGTCCACAACTTGCAGATGATTATTTTCAACAGCACAATGCAAAGGAGTCCACGAAGCAGTTGTGTGTACATCAGCTTCATATTGCAATAAGGTTTTAACTGCTTCAAAATGGCCATTTTTGGAAGCTATTGTCAAAGGTGTGTGATTCTCTTTGTTGATAGCGTTTACATTTGAACCTTTCTTAAATAATATTCTAATGATGTCTGTGTGACCGAGTAAAGCTGCCAAATGTAAAGGCGTCGCATCATCTTTATCGAGATCATCAATAGGATGTCCTGACGAGAGCAGCAAGTCCACAACTTGCAGATGATTATTTTCAACAGCACAATGCAGAGGAGTCCACGAAGTAATTGCGTGTACATCAGCTTTGTATTGCAATAAAGTTTTAACTGCTTCAAAATGCCCGTTTTTGGAAGCTGATGTCAATGGTGTGTGATTCTCTTTGTTGATAGCGTTTACATTTGAACCTTTCTTAAATAATATTCTAATGATGTCTGTGTAACCGAGTAAAGCTGCCAAATGTAAAGGCGTCGCATCATCTTTATCGAGATCATCAATAGGATGTCCTGACGAGAGCAACAAGTCCACAACTTGCAGATGATTATTTTCAACAGCACAATGCAAAGGAGTCCACGAAGTTGTTGCGTGTACATCAGCTTTATACTGCAATAAAGTTTTAACTGCTTCAAAATGCCCGTTTTTGGAAGCTGATGTCAATGGTGTGTGATTCTCTTTGTTGATAGCGTTTACATTTGAACCGTTCTTAAATAATATTCTAATGATGTCAGTGTGACCGAGTGAAGCTGCCCAATGTAAAGGCGTCGCATCATCTTCATTCAGATCATCGATAGGATGTCCTGACGAGAGCAGCAAGTTCACAACCTCCAGATGATTATTTTCAACAGCACAATGCAAAGGAGTCCACGAAGCAGTTGCGTGTACATCAGCTTCATACTGCAATAAAGTTTTAACTGCTTCGAAATGGCCATTTTTGGAAGCCGATGTCAATGGCGTGTGATTCTCTTTGTTGATAGCGTTGATATTCGAACCCTTTTCAAGTAATCTCCTAATGATGTCAGAGTAACCCTTCTTAGCTGCCCTATGAAGAGGCGTCGAATCGTCTTCATCGCGATAATCAAGAGGATGTCCTGACGAGAGCAGCAAGTCCACAACTTGCAGATGATTATTTTCAACAGCACAATGCAGAGGAGTCCATGAAGTTATTGCGTGTATATTAGCGTCATATTGCAATAATGTTTTAACTATTTCGAAATGGCCATTGAAAGATGCTGCTATTAATGGTGTGAAATTGATTTTGTTGACAACGTTTACATCTGAACCTTTTTCAAGTAACTTTATTATTATATCTGATTGACCGTGTGAAGCTGCCCAATGTAATGGTGTCGAATCGTATTTATTGCGATCATCAATTAGATGTCCGGAAGAAAGCAGCAAGTCCACAACTTTCAGTTGATTATTTTTAACAGCACAATGCAGAGGAGTCCATGAAGTTATTGTGTGTATATCAGCTTTATGTTTCAATAAAGTTTTAACTGCTTCGAAATGGCCATTGAAAGAAGCTAATGTCAATGGTGTGTGATTGTTTTTTCTGATAGCGTTGATATTCGATCCCTTTTTTATTAATTTTTTAATCATGTCAGAGTGACCGTGTAAAGCTGCCCAATGTAAAGGTGTCGCATCGTATTTATCGCGATCATCAATAGGATGTCCTGACGAGAGCAGCAAGTCCACAACTTGCAGATGATTATTTTTAACAGCGCAATGCAAAGGAGTCCACGATGCAGTTGCATGTACATCAGCTTCATATTGCAATAAAGTTTTGACTGCTTCAAAATGCCCATTTTTGGAAGCTGCTGTCAAAGGTGAGTGATTGTTTTCGTTGATAGCGTTTGTATCCGAACCCCTTTCAATTAACTTTCTAATGATCTCAGAGTGACCATTCTCCGCTGCCCAATGTAAAGCCGTCGCGTCGTATGTATCGCGATCATCATGAGGATGTCCTGACGAGAGCAGCAAGTCCACAACTTGCAGATGATTATTTTCAACAGCGCAATGCAAAGGAGTCCACGAAACTGTTGCGTGTACATCAGCTTCATATCGTAATAACAATTGAACTGCCTCGAAATGGCCATATGAAGACGCCAACGTTAAAGGGGTGTGGTTTTTGCTGATTGCGTTAATATTAGAACCGCTTTTAAGCAATTTTTTAATGATGGTCGTATGACCGTTTGAAGCAGCAGAATGTAAAGGCGTCATATCAATTTCATCGCGATCATCAGTAGGATGTCCTGACGAGAGCAGCAAGTCCACAACTTTCACAAGATTATTTTTAACAGCGCAATGCAAAGGTGTCCACGAAGCAGTTGCGTGTACATCAGCTTCATAATGCAATAAAGTTTTAACTACTTCGAAATGGCCCTTGGAAGAAGCTGCTGTCAATGGTGTGTGATTATCTTTGCGGATAGCGTTGATATTCGAACCTTTTTTTATTAATCTTCTAACGATGTCGGAGTGACCGTGTGAAGCTGCCAAATGTAAAGGTGTCGCATCATATGTATCGCGATCATCAATAGGATGTCCTGACGAGAGCAGCAAGTCCACAACTTTCACATGATTATTTTTAACAGCCCTATGCAAAGGAGTCCACAAGGCTGTTGCGTGTACATCAGCTTTATATCGCAATAACAATTTAACTGCCTCCAAATGGCCGAGTGAAGACGCCAACGTTAAAGGGGTGTGGTTTTTGTTGATTGCGTTAATATTAGAACCGCTTTCAAGCAATATTTTAATGATGTTACAATGACCATTCTCAGCTGCCCAATGCAAAAGCGTTCGATCTCTTCTATCACTAGATTGTCCACATGAGGCACACAGTCCCATAACTAGGCGGTATTATCGTTTATCACCGTAATATTATATATACCGGCACATTAAACTGTTTCGACGAAATTATATTTTTTTTCTGAAAATGTCTTTATATAAGATCAAGAATGGCTATCTTTTCTCCAATTTATCTTGTTTCGTTATCTTACTTTTAACCCTTTCCACTCGTAAATCAACATTGTCTCTAAATGGATTTATTTTTCCGTATATACCAGGGGGTTTTAACCTTATTGTGGTGACGAGTGCACTTATAATTAAGAGAATAGGAACGGGCTCAAGCCGGATTAGAAAAAAATAAAGTTTACACTCATTTTAAACATATTAAAAAATAGTATGAGCATTTAATAATCCTCGCAGATCGTCGAGGTTTGTGGCCAGCAACACAGTATCATCCCCATATCTTATATTATTGATGGTACTTCCGCTTATTATTATGCCGGCATCAGCCTCTCCGACAGTCTTTTCAGTAATGTGTTTCGACTATAGGTTGAATAACATTGGAGAGAGTGCACAACCCTGTCGAATGCCTCTTAAAACTTAAATACTTTTTGACATTTCACCGTCAACTCGTACGTCGGCGGATTGATTCCAGTAAAGATTCGCTATTATTCGTATGTCGCCTTTGTCCAGGCCCAATTTTGACAGGATGGTTATTAATTTAGCATGGTTTACTGTGTCAAATATCGTTTTGGTGAAAACATACGTACGTGAAGATATCGATCCACACTATGGTGCCGTTGACGGTTCGATCTCGCTCCGGTCCCGGTCCGATCAAATATTCTTACACAAGAAACAATCACAGTATTCACACTATCGGATCGTTCCAATCCCGTTTTTTTTATGAGAATATTTGACCGGACCGAGACCGAGAGCGAGATCGAACCGTTACCGGTACCATAGTGTGGATCGGGCCTAAGTGCATCTCGGATTCGCTCCTATACCAACTGAGGGTGTCTCCCCGTCCACGTGCACGTCCATGTTAGGGAAGAAATCACTACCGACGAAAACTAACATTAAAATTAAAAAAAAAACATTAACAATTTACAGTTCGGGTATTCCGCGCTAAGCTTTGCCTAAAGTACCGGAGATTTCGTAAGAAATTCATGAAACTCTGCTTCCTTCGTAAAATTTGAAATAATTCTTAAACCAGATTGAAACGAGATTTTAATGGTGCCTACAAAAGAGCCTACTGTATCGATGCATTTAAACAAAACATTGGTTTTCAATATGTGGTACGTGTATCAATGTAATAAAATTTAAAAAGTGACTTTTTGACATGAATTTGACACGAACAAAACATAAGGACAACTTTCAGTTAGTTTATCATTCTATATAAAAATATATTTGAATTGGGTATTTTAACACTGAAAATTGGCGTGCCTATATTTCTTCTCCGAAACATAAATCCGCCACGAAATGTAGCAATTGTACCAGGTTTTTAGTGAAAAAAAGATGAATAACATCATCGAAGCTACAGTTTTAAATGAAAAATTTCAAGAATAGGTTGTGTCCCGATGATTCCGACTGATATTCTATTCGAATTGAAACGTGTGCACTTTTAATTGCACATACACATTTTTTAAACAAGTAGAGCAAGCTGTGTGCCAGCTAACTAGCAACTCTAGCTTTGTATAAACAGAACTAATATTGTTTTTAAACTATATTTTAGCTCAAAAACGGAGCTAGAGATACTACCCTCCTAGCATACCAGAACTTGCTTGCTTTACTAGCTTGAAAACCAGCCTCGTGTGCACTGAGCATTAGTCTGCCATTTGTATATATACTCCCCAAGCATCTGGTCCATAACGTCAACACTTTCCTTGTGCTTGTTCTAAAATAACATTACATATAGCTTTTGGGCTTCTCCAACAACTTCGGTATGAGTGAGTAGCGAAATTATCATTATATATAAATGATAATTTAATTATTGTTGCAAATTCAATCACTCACTAATGGGCGTCCCTGCACGACTTCATTAATCGCCTCAGCATTTACTTTTTCTAATCCAGGAAATCAGGGTAAACCTGGATCGAGACGATCGATCAGAAATATTAATATTTCCGATCTCCCAAATGTGTTGGTACGGTGAAATTTTTTTCCACAATCTGGATTTGAACCCGAACCTTTGTAATAAGAGTCCAGGATCTTATCCACTATACCAACACTTGGTCCCCGATTCCATACTGTCCTACAAATGTTTCGTTTCCACAGCACTTTTCGATCTTGGCATTAAAGTCTCCCATTACAATGGAATAGCGAGTCATTTTAGAGTCTGGGGCTTTTTCAATATTTTCATCGGTATGGCTGGATGTTGGGGCATATACTTGTACCACCCGTAATGAGTATCGACTTGACAACTTAAACATCAGGTATGACACTCTGGGGGATGTGCTATTGTAGCGTGAGCGATTTAACATCTTCATGTAATAGCGCTGGTGGACGAATTTAATTCGCCAGATTAACAGCGACATCTTCCGTCTCTCTTTAGGCGCAATGCGTTATTTTAACAACGCCATCGTCTGTGACGTTACGGTGACATTCCACCTGCAATTACCAACCGATCGCTTCTTGCGCGTGCACCGTTACCGGTTGGATGGTGACGCGCAGGGGGTGGGATTCGAGGAAGAGTCGGCGATTGGCCTTGGCTGCGGGAGGACGTCCTTTCCGCAGCCAGATCCCTCTCTCTCGTGCTGAATACAAAGTTACGCTCCTACGTAACACTATTATTTATTAGAAAACCAACACTCACGTTTCCCTTCTCACCTACTGCACAGCAAAGTACTAAAATAATAGACGTTGATTTATTTATTTATTTTAAAACAGCTTTCGCCATAGTACATAAAAGATTTTTAAAAAAGGCATATAAACAATTAAAAATACATAATAAGAATACGAATAAGAAGAATAACAATTATAAAAAAAAACATTTAGGGGGGCTAAATATTCGATAAACCAAATTTACAATAAAATTTCCGGCAAAGACTCGCGAATTTAGGGCTTTCGATTTATTTATGTTTATGATTTTAAAGCATTCATTAATCGTGTTCAAAAGCTCCTCTGACAAATTCTTGAGCATGAATGCTTATGCAGCAGCATTAATGATGTATGCAGCAGTGTGAAAAATGGTCGCTTTAGTATATCAGTATATCTCTATAGCATAGGAGATATCTTGAGTTGAGTTTAATCAAATATTCTCCCTCTCGTCTAACTTCAGCCAGCCCAATGATGCTCCATTTTATTTTTCCTAGCTCCTTTTCCAGTTCTACAATTGTCTCTTCCAGTGGTAGTATCCTTGTGTTGTATATAGCAATGCATAGTTTCCTGTGGTAGCCTGTGGTCGCCCAGTGATTCTTAGCACCCCCTGCCTGGAGGATGAGAGAGTTGCTATTGCAGGTCTCTCAGCCTTCCTTTGCTACCATCAGTTAGTCACGTTACATTGCCAAAAGGGTTGGTTATCGCAACCTTTTGAGGAGTGAGTAAATTTAAAATCGATGAAGTCGTTGATGCCATAATCGCTTTACACCGATTATTTTCTGTCAGCTCCTATCAGCGTAAGACAATCTTCAATTCGAAGCAGAATCAATTGTAAATAAGCACTATTGATAGCATACAAGACCACGTCATTTCTTTACATAAACACTGTTGATAGCACAAAATATTCGGTCATTTTTTTGCGTAAACAAATAACAAACTTGAAATCGAAATCATTATTAATCGATAAATTTGGGCTAACGATCTATACATTCGTGCGATGTATTCGGGAAAGCTCTCCGTCTCTGTCTTCCGAACTGCGCTACGTTCTCTCTCTGTCTCTGTCTGTTTCCGAGCGCAATGTACAAGAGTGTTCTATTTGAATAGTGGAAGGGGGGGGTCCCAGGCCCTGGGATAGTACTCCTTTAGGGGCTAACGGGACATACCCGCTGTTCTACTTTTATAAAAATATAATTACAATAACAAATAATGATTTATTTTGTAATATTGATGGACTATTAGAATTCAATTTATTAATAAAAAATAAATATATTTATCACCGAGGGCACTATATGATTCAATATTTATATTCATATGCGTATCTATACTATCATCAAATATTCAGCATCGTTAAATCCAATTATTGGATTCCAATCTTAATTATGAACGTTCATATGGTTTAGAAAGCCATCATAAAAATGCACGTTTATATAAATATTTTTATTAAAATATTCTACATCAATAAAATTTAAATATAGTAATAGATAATAAAATTAATATCGTCCAACTAAAGCTATATAAAGAACTGCCACCTGAAACAAAACAAAAAAAATATTAATATATATATGTATTATGTATACATCAAATATATGTTTGTATACATCAAGTATATGTTTGTATACATCAACTATATGTTTGTATACATCAAGTATATGTATATATACAACAAATATAAGAAGAGTCTATGTGGAAAACAAATTTATTTTGAGACATCCTAACTGGGTCACATTTAAATGGCTATTGAAATAGCAACGTACGTAGAAAAATAAATAAATGCATAAAAATAGCTGACATGTTGATAATTTCAAATGCTTAGAGTCATGACTGTTTAATGATTATATAGTTATTATTACACAATCCCATTATGTTTGTAGCTATTTGTGATGAATGGGTAAATGGTTATTTTAATAGGCACGAAAATTTGGCAAGTACTTAATGATTGAGTCATTATTTATGACTTTGTTCGATAGCTTTTAGCCATGCCGCATATACAGGTGGCTGGATGGAGACATTTTATTTGAAATCATCAAGGAAATATTCGATGATTAGAAATATCTTTATCACCATAGATCAAGACTTATCTATCGATTTATTTAAAAGAAATAAGCATGTTCAGAAGCATTAACGTTTCAGGTCCTGCTATTAAATTAATAAACGTTGCTTGTTTCGAATAAGAAAGGTTGTATTGAAAGCCTTTTCTTTGACCTTTAACAATGAAATACCTTCGTGTTTAACTTACACTTATTTGCATATAATGCTTATGGAAAGCGTGTTTGATATAATGAGGCGAAGCAGCATTTATATAAAACGTATATAGGGTGCTTTTTTTTATAATGTTATTCACTACGGTTGATTTTAAATTATTACAGGAGCAGAATGAGCTACTTTTCCGTAACGATATTTATCGAGCCCCCTGTGTTGTACTTAACGATTTCATTCAGAGCTTATCTGCGAGACATTAAAAATATATTAGTATTTAAAATTGCCTTCAATATGTGAAGGCTTTCAATCATGCGACTACTAAAAAAAGTGCCTAAAAAAATTCGCAAATATAGCGTATTAATGAATACACATTTTGTAGCGCTATAAGAACGGCGTAAATTTAATTTATTCGATAAAATATTTAAAACGGAATCGACGACAAAAATTCAAATTTTAAGTCATGGTCGAGAATAAAAGTGTTAAGACGGATTTATCAAATTTTGACATATCGTTTGTTTTGAATCCTTCATACGTTTCTTATGTCTGTATATATGGCAATATATATGATTATTGATTTTTGCTATTCAAATTGAACCTATAAATATGTAATAAACCTGATTTAAATGAATATATTTACGCTTTTTTACAGTGGTAAAGCTCGATTTTATAGGTTAGGTGCGTAAATAAGACTGAAGATGAATATTTGACAGATCGACCCGATGATAGCCGAAGATATCCGATCGGCTAAATTTGAACAAGATCGCCAGTGACCGTTTTCTCAATCGAACAATTTTCCCGGTTCGGATTAACCGACCTTCGTCCGTCGAAGTTTCGTGAAGGAAATCGTAACAAAGCAACAGGAACGATTTATTCAACAGATCGGCGATACTCGCGAAATGGTCGTTTATATTGCAAGACTTGTAAACATTTGTAACCTTTAGACTGGCAGTTTTTTGTATTGATTTCTGCGTCGAGACCTTAAAGGCCCTTTAATGATCTGATTGCGTGACTGACTTAAGGGTAAAAAATATCCACACACACACACACACTCACACGCGGCCGGTTAACCTTTAAAAGTCGCTCTTTCTACAAGAAAGTATACTCCTTTGTGGAGAGAAAATTATAAGGTGTCCGAAAAGCTTTTTATTAGGGGGAAGGACACCGCCAATTTAATTTTATGAGATGGAGGCCAGCACAGAGGCGAAGAAATGTGGCAAAAACGAAAAATATATTAAGGATAATTTTCCATTTAGGCCAATGGCAAAAAGTTTAAAAATATGATTTCAACAAGGAAAAAAAATGGAAGAAAGCAATCGTTGCTCTGATATATAAAAAAAATACATGAATAGCTGTATAGATGGAGATGCGATAGATTAAAGCATTAATTATTTAACCCTTTTAATGCCGATCGAAAAAAATGTACCTAAGCGAAGAACCAGTTTGATGTAATTTGGTAAAGCATTAAAAAAGTAAGAATGATATTTACAGAATACAAAAAAGAGCATATTACGAAAGCCCAATGGAATTCCAATATTATTTCAAAATAAATATTTGCAAATAAAAAGAGCTTTGGTTGAGAGTTTGATATAGATTATTTAGTGTTTAAAGAATTAATTATAAATTCATCAAAAAGTTAGTAGTATAACTTCATCAAAAAAGGAGTATAACCTCAAAATTATAGTTTTATCATCCTCCTTCCATCTATTTTAGTAAATGTCATAATAATAATCGAAACACTGACGGATTTATTGTCTTTAAATCTTTTTTTGTTATACTTTCTTTCTTAACCAGTCGATGATACTATTATAATAGTTCTCTAAAACGCCTCTCGCGATGGAATTAAGACTTTGAATCATTATCGCAATTTTTCATTAAATTACTCCTTCAAAATATGCTTATTTATTAAAGAAAATTTTCCTATAGCGTTATATTAGGGGGACACAGTGACGAAAACATCTTTGTATGCAAATCTTTTTGTAAAATTATTGTTAAATATTATTTTTATGCAACAGATTTATTTTTATTATTAAGGGTAAAATGTCCAGACCCTAATCTAACAAAGTCCGCATCCGGTATTGTATGCTGCGTTTTTGATTTGGGTTAGAATATCATTAAAGCCAGTAATACACTCATGTTTATTGTAAAGTGGTAACAATCCGCAGATGCCAATATTGATTCCAGAAATCGAACAATAAAACTGAGAATGGAAGGACCTTCGAATTTTGATAATGATGCACTAAAATCCCCAATCAAGTCGAAGAATTATCGCAAAGACTGGGATCCCTATGGACGACTGTGCAAACATATTTAAAACTCATCGGCAAAGTGAATAGGATGGTTGTTATGGGGTAGGATGGGTGCCGCACGCCTTCACCGAACGCAAAAAAAATGAGCAACGAAACATGTGCTATTCCTTTTTGGCAAGACAACGAAATAGTCCCTTTTTGAAGCTCATTTAATATTATATACGACGAAAAAATCAATGGCTTTCTAAAAAAAAAAAAAAAAATCCAATTCCTAAGCCTAGATTAATTATAAAAAATTAAAAGAATAACATTCGTATTTATTAACAGAAGTGAAAATGCATTTACATGGCAGTTGCATGGCAGCATGCATTGCATTGCAGTTGTCCGGCATTGAAAGGGTTAATGTTGCCTTTAACAAATCCAATTCGCTCTTTAAATAGGATGAATTTAATTACTGCAGGCATATTTAAAAAGGAACATTATTTTGGGTGTCCTTGTAGCTGATTTTGGTAACATTCGTGCAACATGCATTCGCTTAATAAGTACTCAGGGGGTGAATTGTCATGTCAGTTTTTAATTAGAGGTTCAAAAGCATAGCTTTTTATTCACTGTGTAGTCTAAATAAAAACTTAAAAAAATATTTAAGAATAAAAATATATTATGCAATCAATATTGAGACGTTTCACTTTACGGGCCATCGAAGCGAGTGTGTCAAAGTCGTGTAAGAAATACTCTTTTTTTGTGATAGTAATCAGTCACAATTCTTTGGAATGTCTCAAAAACGAACCAACGAAAGTATGAGGGCAAAAATCTAGATTCATAATCTAAAGAGGATTATTATTAGCCTCGTGTGTATTATTGGGGGATGTATTCAAATTTCCTCGTTGAAGTGTTGCGCAATTTTTGAGCCCTCGTGTTGGATTTCAGTAGTTAGCACATAAATTGTGGTGTGGCATGGCGTGCTGCACTGCAGGAATCCAATGCCGGAACATGAAAGGTCACAGGTTACGAATAAATCACTGGAAGTGGCCAATCGCTCTGCTTCGGACACTGAACACCTTTGCTAGATATACAAATTAGTTTTAAGACAGGATTTTCCGGACGATTATTCATCGTGGACCTTATCCGGGATCTACTCCCCTATCCGAGGGCCAGATCTCCAATATGCTACTTGTGAACTCGAGGTCCCGAATTCTACTTTCGAAAAAAGAAAAGACGCAACTTCAACGATGATAATAGAAATGATCCAGGATGATAAAATTGTTGTACATCGGATCCAAAAATATTAATACATGCATCCAAGATGTTCTGTGTGTTGTGTAATATATTATAAAATAGGCATCCTACTGGTCTAGTGGTTGCTTTATGCTACACATACACACACACGCACATAATAGAGCGAACGTAAAACATGCACGGAGAAACTATAAATGATTTTGCCTCTTTTTCTGATGAACTGCCGCTTGAAGTTTCAATTTTCGTGACGTTCAAGTCAATTTGCCCTACTGCGCCTATGTAAGTTTCACTTCAAAAACATGATTCAATAAGTGGTATCACTTTAATTTCAACTGTTGTTTCAGCGTCTTGATAGCCTATTAAAACTTTGAACGGTAATGTTCAAGTGATACGAATTGTTTCCGCAAGTCTATTAGATAAAACTTCAGTATAGCAATTCAACGCCAAAACAATTTAAATGTAAATATGTTTGCAATTAAGCTGAGATTTTTGGCATTCAAACAATAACTTCAGAGGACATATTAAAGGATTCAAGGCTATTCAAGACTGTGGTGCAACGCATTGCGGACGTGGTAAAGCGTTCAGAAGGTGAAGGACTTAACGACATGCAATAATGTCGAGGAGTTCCTTCAGCTTTAATATCCAAACACAATTATAGAACACGGCATATAAAATATCTGTCAAAGTTTGTGATTGTTAAAATTTCTTCAATAGATTCAGTCTATATATTACAGGAAGCAGCGATTGAAATCTTATTATCGGCATTAAATTAAAATTTACAAAGCTGATTTTTTGTCTACAAGTAGTTTATGTTAATTACTATTAAATAAACGTCATCTACTTTTGATAAAATATGGCTAGGACTTCATTAGACGTGGCTAAAATTATAGCGCGAGAATTTGATTGAAGTGCTTTCAAATCGTTGTTATATACTAACACTAATATCTTCAATTCAATGTCTTGTTTATGCATGCAATAATTGGACTAACAGATTATAGATATTTCATCGGACATCTGACAGTTAAACTTGAAACGAAAAAGGTTTAACTTGGCGCTAAAAATACTGCATAATCTTTGTCGTCACTACTTTAGAACTTCAATTTATTCAACGCCAATCTCTCCCTTGTTATTTCTAAAAAACATGTCGAATATTGTTAAATATGGTATAGACCTTTTTAATTAAACACTTAGACTTATAAAATTAGAATGCAAAGCAGCCTTATATCTTTGCGAGAAATTTTCGCCAAAAGTGCGCCGTGACGATACATAGACGTTGAGCTGATCAAAAATTGTGCACTTTAATGTGGTGACACATTTGACATTGGCATTATAGTTTCTGATGCGATTATTTATTAACAAATTAATGAAATCGTTTTATACATATTTCATGAAGATTTTTTTATTTTGCGTGTTGCCAAATTTGCCTCTTATGATTTGTAATTTTTTGCGTCGCAATTTTGATAAGAATTTGCGAAATTTGGCATCAAACTATTAAAATGTATGCCAAATATAATCATATCAATTTCAAGAGTCTGCATAGGAGATATAGTATATAAAATCGATGTCTCAAACGGGTGAGAACGTAGGACCGTAGGAAAAAGTTAACGGTACGCTTTTACAAGTGCTAAGTCGCGTGTTTCTATTAAATTATATTGTCGAAATTTAAGTCCATTTTAAAAATGTTGTTACAACAGTCTCCAACTGTGCGATATGAATTAGATCTCAGCGGGAAAGCGTTTCATAATGACATAATTATTTTTAATCATTATGGTTTCATACGGCGCTCTAAAAGCTGTTGCTTTTGAGTCGCTTAAATTGGAATTTATGCTAATGTGGCTATTAAATCGAAAATAATGTCGTTTAAGAACTTAATTGGTATTGTCTCACAAAAATAACAATGCGAACATTTAGTAACGGCTGAATTGATTGAAAATGCAACGAGCGATTTCAATGTTACGGGATCATTAAAATTTTAGCGAATTTTTAGCACCTTTGTTCTTCTTCTGGATTTTTTTACAATGTATATGTTTGTACGCACATATTTGGCAAAGTCACGCGAAAAAACCATTTAAGCACAAAAAGTATTTGTTCCTTTGACGTGTCACGAAATAGTGGTGGGTCACGAAAAGCTGGAGACGCAGCTGGACTTATGCAATGGACACGATGATTGATTACCGTGGAGGGGTGCTTGCACCTTGGAATTCGATGTCGATACGACCCGAAAGGCCCTATTAGCGAATTTTTGCAATCTGCGCTAAAAAATCTGGTCGCAATCTGCTGGATGATCGACGAGCCAAAGTCGGGTCAACATCCTTATCTGAGATGAACGCGACGATAGCCACTTTTGAAAGTCAACACTTGCGAATGGCGTCGACGTAATTGATTAACACACCTGGGTTCTATTACGCAAAGATGTTGCTTTTGTATTGATGGAATAAATGCGCGCGCTGCCATCCGACGAAAATTCTTTATTGACACTTTACCGACCGCAGACGCCATTGTGGCGTCCTCATAAGCGTCCGAATCGTCAATAAACCAAAGGGTGACTTGTATGGTTCGAAATTTCGAAAGGTCATATTTTCACCTTTTTACCATTTTTAAGATACACTCAAACCTCTTTTTGTGCGACTTTTTTTGTGCGATTTCGAAGTTATGCGGTTTTTTTTAAAGCATTTTTTTTTTAAATTTCATAAAGAGTGCGTATCGAGATATTTTGGATAAAATAGAAAAAATCATCAACACTAACCGAAATTTGGGAAAAAATTATAATTTGGGACTGTGTACATCATATCGCATCTGCAATCGCTGAGTTATGACCACGCTCTATATTCTAGTTTAGATTTTTGAAAAAAATGATTTCGTTTTTTTGCATTTTTCCAATGTTTCGAATTTTAAAAATATATTCTCCAAAGGAATTTGAAATCTTTTAACGCGTTTTTCTCGAAACTACTTTTTTCAACACGGTTGACATCATATCTCTAGTTTTAATTAATTAATTTACTTCAAACTGGGTACGAATCTTTACTATATAACCATCTATTATTCATACCAAATTTATGTCAAAACTATTTTTTAACTATTAAAAAAAAAAATAACTGTGACAAAATAAGGCCAAAATATGATTTAACTGATTTTTTTTAAACAGTTGCCATTTTGTGATTTATTTATTTTTTGAGCTAGGGACTATAGTGACATCTTTACTAATTATGAATTATATTGTTGGAAAGAGAAAATCTACACAAATTTTACCAATTATGCAAGACGTCCTTTAAATGTTACCAAAATGTATTTCATTAATTGCCTTATTGTTTTCCTATTTTTTTATTAACTTTTTTTATGCGATTTTGGATATATTTTTTATAGCTGTTTCGAAGTTATGCGATTTTTAAAATCCATGGAACGCATCTTTGCTTTTTCTATGTAAACCATAGCTTATTTTGTGCAATTTTTCGTTGTGCACGAAATGTAAATATTGTTAAAGATCACCAAATATTTCGCAAAAGAAAAAGCTTTAAAAGTTCTTACACTGATTTTGAAATATACGGAAAAAATAAATTACAAGAATTTTGGACGACTTCTTGACTTCTTTTATCACAGTGAATTTCTTAAATCAAGAATAAAATGAAAGGCATATTCTCAAAAATATGCTTTAGTTTCATTTTTCATAATAACAATTTATTGTTCTACTAGTTCTATAATATAAATATATAGAAAGGGAGAAAATATCTCAAACTCCAAAGATTACCAATTTGGCAGATCGTTAAAATGATGATGGAATGTGTTTTTAATTAAGAATAATTGACAATCAATCTTAAGTTCATTGATATTGAAAGCGATGATAACAAAATTGCAGAATGAAGAATTTATCATTGATGAAGAATTTTAACAAAGTAAGATCAGCGCTAGTTTTGTAAATTGGATGCCTTATTCTTTTCTTTTTGTTAAGAGAAATTGTTAGCTTAAACACGAAGCTGTGTATTGTGTAATATATAATAAAATAGGCTTGCTCCTAGTGTAGTGGTTGCTTTATGCTACGTATAGACACACACACACAGCAGAAGCGGCGTTACCCCGAGAGAGTAGAAACGATAGCCTATTTTGGCCCTACCTCGTACCTACCCAATAAAAAAAAATGATGGATAAGCCAACGTTCATAAAAAAGGTGATTAAGGACGCTATTTTTATATTTACACTGTGATTTATCATTGAAAATTTTGATCATCTGATCGTTTTATTGATACTTCTGTATTTTGACACAATATTATCTCTCAAACAAAATATTTTTCTCAGAAAAGTGACGCAATATACTCGATTTCTTTACGCTGGGAATTGATGAAAAATCGATTAGGCATTCTTTGAATTTGTTTTATCGCTTAAACTATTTGGACGTAATTTCTCATGACGTATAATTGCGTGACACAACTTCGTGCTTTTAATTAGCCTACTTGAAGAGATTTTATCAGAAGACTTACCACCGCATGAGTCTGGTGAATACAGCCGTACGTATTCCCATTTGCAATGGCATCTGGAATTCCGACATTCAGTCCTCGAGGAAAGTCCACCTGGAAGATGGCATTGCGACGAAGTCGTGCAGACGTCGCCAAGGTCTAAAATCGTTATTATATTAGAAACACGCCAATAAATGATTACACATGTAAGGGTATAATTTGAGGACAAAATACTTGTTATCCTCCAGCAGCCATCAGCCCGTTCGTGGTAATCGTCACGACAAGAGCACTCTCCATTGTTGCAAAGCACTGCTTCTTCACCTCCAAAATTTGACCAGCATTGCTTGTCGATTTCGCATTCTCCACCGATGGCATTAGATTCTGTAAAGGGTTTGTATTGATTTTAATTTTAAACAGAGAGCACTCCACAATTATATTATGCATATTGGTAATTATTAAGTATTAATATTAGATCCCCCCGAAAGAAATCCATTATTTTCGCACACTCTCGTTTGAGTCTGTTTGTGTCCAGACATGGTGAAAGAAATATCTCTGTTCATTATTTGCTGTTGTATGGTTTATCAGCTCTATATAATATAGTGACATGAATCAATAATAAACGTAACGAAACCCAAATTGGACCACATAAAATAGCAGGACACTCCTAAATCAGAGGTTGTAATTAGTTTTGATGAAGGTATGCTGCAATATGTGATTGAAACAGATCATCGTCACTCAATGAAAAATAGATTGTTTTCGATAATGTAAATAAAACATGACTTTCTAAGAAACATCCCCTAGTTGTAACGTCCAAGTCATAATTGATACTTCATAAGGTTCTTTTATGTTTGGTGGAATATCGCCTTCATCTGGTTTTTATAAAAAAATTTTGATCTTAAAACATTTCCAATGAGAAAATGATCGGAAGTATGAGTTGTACTGATTAATATGTAATATTTTGAAATTACCGTTTCAGGACATCAAGATGGCTAGCGGGACTGAAGCTAAATTTGCGATGATACCAAAATGAGTATTAAATCTTTAATGGTCGTTAGTTTCGGAGCTATATTTAGTCGAAGAAATGTTAGAGATCCTTTTTTTAGATAAGAATTGGCGATTTGGGTGTGCCGAAGTAGATTATAGCGGAGGTAAAAAGGTCATGCAATTAAGACCACAAATATATACACGCACGCACAGAATTCACATTTTAAATATATAACGTTCAAAGAAAATATTTGCATACTTCTTAAGCAGCGATCGCTGCCCGATTCGACAAAGTTCTCAAGACATTGACATGTAGAATTATCGCAAGTAGTGAAAGAGACCTTACAGTCCTGCTGCGTTTCGCAATGTCCTCCGATTCCTGTGGGATAAAAATACAATTAGACTGTTTTGGTGTATGAAGCAGTAACTGAAATATTGTAGCCATTTCTATTAAGCTCAACGTTGCGGACGCTAATATCAATTATTGTGAATAATTGTACATACCGGCGTTAAATTAAAATTTACAATGCTGCTTTTTTGTCTACAAGTAGTTTATGTTAATTATTGTTAAATAAACGTCGTCTACTTTTGATACAAAATGGCTAGTGCTTCGGTAGACATGGCTAAAAATTTGATTAAAAAATTGCTAAAAGATTACAATACATACCTAATAAACAGGAATTGTTGATTTCGAAGTGGTTTTCTTTGCAAGTACAAATCTGATCTGAGCATTCAGCATTTTCAGTTGCACATTGCAAGCTATACGAGCAAGTGTCACCCAAACCTAAGTTTTCAATTATTTGAATTAGTATATTTTTTATAGTATGTGATCATTATTTTTAAGTGCCATAATAGTTACCCAAACCGTCTTCTACACAGAAGGCATTGTCTTCGGATGGGACCAAACCAGATGAGCAAGTGCAAGCGCCTTCAGAACATTCGCTTCCCGTAGGACAAATATCGTCTTCGAAACAAGTTTCTCCTAATTCTAAAATGCGCAAAAAATATTAAATACGCCCTAATTTTTTTCATCTAATTAATCGAGGACGCTGAATGAATACCTTTATCGACGAGGCTGCAAATCATGCGGTCCATTCTCTTGACTGAAATTGATGCATCACAATCGCACACCCTCAAGGGCGAAGATTCTAAATTTACACATATACTGGCTTCTCCGAAAGTATAGCAATTATCGTTGTTGACGCATGATTCATTGAACGTTCTGGTAGCTGTTGATGTAAAAAAATACAGATTGACTTAAATTCTCTGAAACGGGACCGCGTTCATATAAGTATGGAAGTCAAATCTTACGTTTTATACAATTGCGTATGAGTTCGTCGTAGAAGAAACCGTTGGGGCAGTCGCAAACTCCATTGGCAACCCTTGCCATCAGTCCTACGCATTGATTTGAGTTGACAACCGGCTGGCCGAGTTCTAATAAAATGAGTTTAATTACATGTCGATCCTTTAATGTTGTAAATCGTTCAATCTAAGGGTATGATTCTTACCACTCAAGCATATAGTTCCTTGACTATTGATGTAATAGCCTCGTTTGCAGACACAGTGCTTTTGAGGGGAGCATTCGCTCGATGCGAGGGAAGCGCAGTCTTGGTCGCTGGAGCATTTGGAGCCCTCGACGACTGGGACGATGGATTTTGTTTGGTCCATTGAAATTACATTGTCTGAAAGCACCCACAGTATAAATATCTAATTGAAATGCCAATACAATAGCTTGTCCAGTCAGAAATGTCGTTTTTCTCATACTTACGTTTCGCCCTATCAATTGTTTCTCAACCATTATTTTGACAACACTGTATTATATATTTTGTTAGTCGACTAACATCTGGAGAACGTTATTTTATACAATTTTTTTTATTTTTCAAACCGCGTTTCAAGAAAGTGTATTTTATGCCCAGCCGAGTCTAACAGTAAAAATAACGAGAAGAGAAAAACCAGTGCTGCTGTGGAACTGCTGAGGACGCCGCTAATGGAGGGAGCTAAAATGATCGCCTTCGCTGATGACGTTGCCATCTTAGTCACAGCCAAATCCACGGAGATCCTGCGAACGACCTGCGAGGACGCGCTGAGAAAGGCCAAGAAGTGGCTGACAGGAGCTGGTCTGGCGCTCGCTGTCCAAAAAACGGAGGCCCTCTTTTTCACAAGACGCAGGAAGCTTGCGCCCCCACCTCTGAGGATCGGTGGTTGCGAGATTAAATACTCAAGATCCATTCGGTATTTGGGGGTGGAGATTGATAACAAGCTCCGATTCGTCACCCACACGGAGAAGACAGCAGCGAAGGCGGCTAGCATCGTGGAGAACCTAGCCAGGTTGATGCCCCAAAAACAAACAGGAGACGACTCTACAACGAAGTATTGATACTGTTGTACGGCGCGCCGATATGGGCACTACAAATTGAAATGACCAGGCTCAACATGGCCAGAGTCCAGAGAAGGAGCGCAATTAGAGTGGTTGCTGTATATCGCACAGTGTCGGAAGACGCCGTCCTGGCACTGACTGCCATATCGCCAATCGACCTGCTCGCTTACAAGAGACAGGCAATACAGAAAGGCGAAGACAAGACAACGTCCCGATGGGACAACTCCATTAAAGATCGGTGGATGCACTAATGAATCTGAGAACCTGGGTAGCCAGAAAGCACTGTCAATTATGCTACCACTTGACCCAGGTACTCACCGGGCACGGCTGTTTTGGTAGCTATCTACACAAAATAGGCAATGAGACCGACCCGAAGTGCCACCACTGCGGAGCGGAGTAAGACTATGCTGCACACACTGACATTTGTCTGCCCAGCATGGAGCACCGAAAGGAACATCCTACGTGAGAAGCTGGGAATCAGCTCGCTCTCCCCTAGCAACATGGTACCTTCAATGTTAACGGATGCTAAGGCATGGAATGTGTGGTGCAAATACACGACGTGCGCTATGCAGCAGATTGAAGATGCTGAACGTACAAGACGACGAACTTTAGCAGTAGAATGACAACCAGAAAGAGACAAATGGAGAGCCCGTGAGGGACACATCACTGCCACTCTTGTGCAATACTTAATTAGTAGCCGAGTGGCAGCCGAAGAGGAGGGGGGTTTAGTGAGTAAAAATCCCACACCACCACCAGAACTTCCATATGGACAAACCATAACGAGAGAGATTTATTGTTCACAAATACAAAATCATAAATATAGAAGACGTGAAATGAGATGATGATGATGGTATTTTTTTTTTGTTTGCTCTTTCTCTTTCTTTTCAAAAACGACATTCCTAACTGGACAATCCATTACTGCATTTGATTATGCGCATGCGCAAAGGAAGCAAACGTTACAATTACTTACAAAAATCATTCATTGAATTTGATCGTGGGATAGCGCAGGCCATATTGACACAGGTTGCGTTGTCAACTCCGGGTATTTGACAGTCAAAATTGAGAATGCAAGCCTCGTTCACAGCTGAAATCATCATGAAAATTTATTCAATACACTATAATTAAGTTATTTTACAAAGCGATTTATATTCATGAATCACTGACCGCTGGATATTTTTCTGCAAGTCCTTTCCCTCCTGTAATATCCCGCGGCGCAATCGCACACTCCTTCGATGCAATCCAGGCCATGAGGCATAAGTCGGTCGTAGCATTGGCTTCCAACACTACACGATTGACCCATGAGCGAAATGGGCCAACATCTTCCTTGAATATATCGGAATCCTTCATTACAGCTACAAGATCCTGCTAAATATCATACATTTCGGGTTAGCTCATAAAGATACATTTCGGATGCATTTTACAATTTAGATTAGGGACTTACTTGTCACATTATCACAGCGAAACCCCGTAGCCAGCCTTTGACATTGGGAATTTTGAGTGCAAGCAGATCCAATATAAGGAGCGACTGGAATAAAATCAAACATGCAGGCGATTATCCTTTGAAAAAATGCGTAATGATTTAATTTACGTACGTACATATGTACATACGTATCCTGCGGGATAACAATATGGCTTTTGAGCATTTCTTGTTCAGGGTTGTCACAACACATAATATATATTTTTGTTAATATTATATACACTTATCCCCTGATTTACGCGGTGGATACGTTCTTCAGAAACCCGCGTAAATAGAAACCGCGTAAAAAGACAAAGAATTCATACAATAATATAAGATAGATTTCTTCAAAATTGTAATATTTAACATAACATTATTTTTATTTTAATTGAAGATTTATTGATCCTCATTTTCGATGCTGTCTTCCATCATTCTAACCATTTTCTTCATAACTGGCTCAAAATCGCCTTCCTCATCAGATAAACTGGTCAATTCAATTTGAGAATTAGCGGAAATATCCGAGTTTTTTATCAAAAAATCCGTGATTTTTTATTGAAGAAATATATAAAGACCTTATTATTCGTAAGGTCTTTATATATTTCTTCAATGTTTTCCAATTTTCTTGCTAGGTTGAGAGCGTCATCTAAATTTTTTGCAAGGCGCATGTCATTTAAATCTTCAAACTCTTCTCCCAATGATTTTGATAAATTAATAATTCGAGAGATTTCATCATTTCTGGATGTAACAACAATATCTGTAATGTATTTAGTACACCATATGAAATCCTGAAAAATTCTAAGCCCCGAATCTATTATATTTCATATCGATATTCCCATTATTAGAATCGAGTTGTAGTAAATATATCATAGTGAAGGAAAGGTTAAAATGGTTCTTCTAATTTTTTTGCATGGCAAACCAACCTGGTTTACACAATCAAATTTTTGGAACTGACATTCTTCACCATGGAAGTCCTAAATCCTGAACAGATGATTTGCAGGAAAGAAATTAAACATATTTTTACTTTGTATAATATTGTGTATAGCTTAGACTACAATAAGAAAGAAATATTGGAAAATAAAAAAAAACAGTAAGCAATCGAAAAAAAGTTTGTGTTTTTACCAACATTTTTTGTAGTTTTTTGTTCATTAAATAAACATTTTTGAATATTTTTAAATAATTGTAGTCTATACGATGAAGACATTTATTATACACGTGCCTGCCAAATTTTATAAAGAATGCTTATCTAGGGCGTGTGGAAGCTCTTCCATGAGCTTGGAAAAAGTAGTTTCGAAAAAAACGCGTTTAAAGTTTCACCTCCCCTCAGCTTCGCAAAGCACAGCTTCTCCTCGTCAGCTTATAACTTATAACAGCCTATAACGATCGAATTTCATTTATATCGACTTGAATCAATAATTCGATCGCATCCTGCGCGAACGCTCTGTTTGAATTGCGTTTGCTCACAGTAATGCTGCTTTTGTCGAAATTTCGAATAAAACGACTCCAAATGAAGAAGAGAAATATGTTAATTGAATAAATCCTACGAACTTATTAAGTGTTGAGTTGTGTAACTATAATATTTATATATACAAGCCGGGCTTGGATAAAAATCTTTGGCGGGCCGGATCCGGCCCGCGGGCCGTAGTTTGCTAAACGTTGTTCTGGAGAGTTGTATCAAATTCTCGAGTGTTTTAATTCTTGACTGGATGTTTCAGGGGACTGTATTTTATTATCTATGATGATTTATGGCGTATGTTTTCTGATTTGTTTCGCTTTAATGGGATTAAAATTGAATTTAATGCTTATGATATGAAGAACAATGCAAAGCTTGCCAGCGCAAATGCTAAATATAATGCATAATCAATGGATGAGGCGAATAGTAATTATGATATAACAAGTTTGAGTATCAATGATGCAAAATTAAATGTTGAAATCTTTAGAATGTTAAAAATATAAAGAATATGTTACTGATTAAAAGTATATAGACTCACGATCTAAGCAAGAAAACGTTTCCATGTCCAAAATTTTTCCTGATGAACATACACAAATATTATTCGTGCATTCTGTTCCTTCTATTCCGAAGCAATCTCCATTATTGATGCAATCGATTGCTGCAGAATTGAATAACAATTATAAAATAATAGAATTGCTAGCAATGCGAATTGCTACGATTTAAGAACTTACCGTGTACCGATTTGAATATGGCTAATATTATCACAGTGAGATTTATTAATTTATTCATTATGCTAATTATATTATTTGCTAGGGTTTAAAAAATAGAATAAATATTGTTTGGTAATGGCTCGAATGTTAAAATCACTATTTATAACGCATTTGTAATGTGCGTTTAAACGTTAGAGCGTTCAAAGAGTAAATGGCGTTAACTCGGATAGATACACGGATTTTTGGAAGCAAAATTTCGTAGATAAACGGCAGATGTTTCTTAATCATCCATTAGCCAGAGATAATAACTTTTGACGCAACCAAAATAATAATTTCGTGAACGTTATCTGGAATGGAATACAATGATATGGCGATAAGCTTTGCACGTGGGGAAACTAAAACCAGAAATGGCTAATTGTCTGAAAATTATATAACTATGGGGAGGACAGGGAGTTTTTTGACTCAATCAATTCAATCAATTCGATTCAACGATAATTGAAGCACTAACCGAATTAGGAGTACCTAGAATTAACCTGTATGGTTGTACGATCGCCTATTTGCGAGCGAATTCCAGAGATTCAGAAAGAGCATTCTTACACGTTGAGCTCGGAGATAGACAGAGACAGAGAGTTGCACGTTGAATTTGGAGAAAAAACAGAGACGGAGAGATTATCTTGCGTACATCGTACTATTATATAGATCTTTAACCCAAATTTATAGACTATATATGTATGTACATATGAGACTTTTCCAGTGATGATTGAAAGTTGCTATCCTTCAATCAAATTCTCACGCTACAACTTAATCCACGTCTATTGAAGCCCTAGCCACCTTGTATCATAAGTAGTCGACGTTTGTTTAAAAATAATTAACGTAAACTACTTGTAGACAAAAAATCAGCTTTGTAGATTTTAATCCATTCAATTATTCAGGTTTTGAAAATTGTTATTAGTATCCGCAACGTTGAAAGTTTGGTAGACTGTAACTATCCTGATTTACATTGTTTAAACCAGTGGTTCATAACACTATAAGTGAGCCGCTTCCCTTTGAATCTGAAAATAGGTCTCCGCACCCCATTGAAAAAATTGTTTAGATTTTTTGATTTAGAAAAATACATTTCTTGTGAAATATTTTGTGGTTATGTATTTCTACAATTTTACAATTTTTTTTTTCCATTTCAACCTCAACTCAATCAAAGTAATAGTTGTGTACCAAATACACATCATCGGTGGGTATTAGCACAGTAATATAAGAAATATATATAAGAAAAATAATATAAGAAATATTATTTTTCTTTTGTAAATCTGGATCTAGATAATCAATCGGAAATACAAATATTTCCAATCTCCGAAATTTGTTGGCATGGTGAGTATTTTTTCCACAATCTGGATTTGAGCCCGTATCTGTGCGATAAAAGTCCAGTCGCTAATCCAATATTCCAACAACATGTTTGAAATACCAAATGTGCATCCCTTGAGGGTTAATGGGAGTATTTTTGTACATCAATCTCAAATCGACAGACTGAACGACAATGTATGTGATTTACGAGACGTTAGATAATGTGTCATAGTCGATAAAATTCTCTTTTATCGGCTGCGAATCCCCGATAATCTCTCTTTTTTTGGTATTCAATATTATCTGATCGGCGAACACCTGCAGATTTACATTCAGGTGTTAAAGCACGATGAGCTGTTGTTTTCATTTTGATATTTCAGCTTAATCAGGGATTGTCTGGATTTCAACATATTTTTGATCAACTCAATGATTCGGCATTGAAATGCGTTTATTGATGTATTTCCATTAATTAAATATTCCTTTTAGTTCATCAAGATAAAATGTTTGCTATTTGTATGCGGATGTAAGTTACTCCATATCACAGTTAATTTGATCAAAAAAGATTATAAATGACAACAGTTATCAGATTCTTTAATATCAGTATTCTTTGAAAATTATCTTAATAATGCAATAAAATCATTTCAATAGGCCTTTAGACTACATATGTATAAACATGAATATTATAAATTAATTTATTAATTTGTTTAGGGACTATACAGTACTATATCATTCATCCGATTGTGGTGAAACTTTGGTGAGTTATTGGGCGTGTATCCAAGAAGGTTTTTAAATGGGCACAACCATTTATTGTGTGCGGAATTGGTTTTGCCAGACGTTTAACGGGCGCACCATGTTGGCGCTTATTAGTCTATTGAGTAAAATTGTACTTTGCAATTTGGCATCGGTAATCTCTACATATGAAAACCAGTTTTACCGCATCATTCTTCCGTTTATCACTTAACATTTGTGTTTCCAAGAACGCTCGGATGCACACTAATTAAAAAGCAGATTCTTATTACGATCGTTGCTTACATTATCTGCTTTATAAATCTATTCTGATATACGCATCGTAAAAATTCGTATGTACAAGTGAAAACCGTACTGTTTAAATATGTTGTGATTGCTTATCTTATTATAGATTTGTGTGATAAACTTACTAACTGAACATTCTTTAATTGAACGACACTTATCATGATTCATCAAATATATATTATATATAGAATTCTGACAATCCTAATTGTTGGATCTAATTTATAATTTATCACTTTTCTTGTGTGGCTCATAAAGCCGTTTGTCCTGAGACTGTTATTGTCCAGGCCGTTTGTATACCTGTCTATTCCAGTGTAAATGAGCCTTTCCGACGGGCTTGCTGCCACTCCGTCCAGAATCTAAGACGGACTTTCTGTGCTACGTAGCCTTGGGGTGGGTTCTTCATTCTACGGTGCCAACCCATAAAATCCCAAAGGGAGGGAGTAACTCTACGCCTGTGGGCAATAGTTGAACTCCTGAGGTAATGATGTAAAGTAGAGGTAGGCGAAAGCAGTCTTATCGGTTCGCTTGTCAAACGCTGCTGGGCTGTTAGTAACTTATGGGTTAAGTCGAGTGCGTGGCTTACCCTGTGTTGTGTACCCGTAGTGTTTTGTACAAAAAACGACACCACTATCTGACGACAACGGCTAACAAAATACAGCGGGCCGGTTGTCGAGGAGGAAAGTAGTATGTAAGTTAGATATAAAGATAGATGTAAGTTGATGATAGATGTAAGTTGGTGAAAAAAAATGTAATTTAATGATCCGAGACGGTTCATTTTTAAGTCGGGCGGAGTGTAGCGTGGACCACGGGGAGGGAGAAGAAAGAGTGCGCGTGCAACGCGGCGGTGGAAGCTCTGCTCACGAGGAGGAGTGAGATCCAGTTCCGCAAGGAGAGAGCGAGCGCGCGTACTGTTTGTAAACTCTGCCTTGCGGCTCCGCGACACGTGGTCCTACAAAATAAAGATCGAGTAATCACAGTATCGCGCTTCGTTTCTCCACTTCGTACATTCCGTCCTCCACGTCTCGCCGGGTCCGATAAGGAACGGACCGGTAATCGCCCGGGAATCTGCGGGAAGAGGCCACCTTCTCGCCTACCGCCGGTATCTATGAGACTGGACCACAACCGGCGAAGGTGACGTACCCAGAGAGACGTTACACTTCGGAATATTTCTAAATGTTCAAGTTGCATAGTATCTGTTTTCTGTTGTCCAGCTATTTTTGCCTATTAATGTGTTGCGAAAATAAAAGGACAGAGATACCGTGCAAGCTTGCCAGATTACTTCTGAAGGAATAGATTCTGCAAAGGAGTTGTGATACTCGGCTAATAACACCATTCCAGAACAGTCAAGGGGGAATAACAAAATTGATCAACGATAAGAATGTTACGAGTATCTTAATTATCAAAACAAACTCCTGCTCTGATGACAACACGAACGAAAGGCGTCTTATTTTCGTTGAAAGAACTAAATAGCTTATCCGACGATAGCGATTTCAGTTAATTATACCTAAATTTTATGACGTATATATAAACATTTACGGGTTTCTATTAAAAATATATGTATTGAGAATGTTTAGACGTGTAGGGGTACATTTACGGTACGACTTTGCCATGGATGCATGAGTGTATGATGAGACGCAAGATACCCGTCTCTGTCTCACGATTTACGGTCCGATAGGGTTAAGGGTTAAGCTGCATGCTGGCTTCGTTGTTGTAATTCATAACGATGTTATTTTGACATCATTTATCTCCAATAAAATATAGTTCAATCTACCAAGAGAGAATCAGGAAATGATAAATTTTCCATGGTTGATATTTTTTGCGTGAATTCCTCGAATTTCTATTTAAATTTGTGAATTTTTTCACCAATGTACATTTGGAATATCATCGCTTTTGACTTCTGCGGTCTATTTCCAGAGCCGCATGTATTTAGAGCATGTCGTGTCTATAAATGGTCAATTTTCAATTTTTCGCTCGGCTCGCAGCTGAAATCAAATTCGAACCGCGGAATGTAATATTTTCAGGAGGGTCGTGTTAAATCGGAAGTGAGATAAAGACTGAAAAGAAAATTGTTCATAACCCAAATGGAGTCCGGAGTCTTATTATTCAAGTACCTTCGTGATTGGGGCTCATAAAAATCGGTCTTAAATGGCGACGCCACGACGATTCATTCGAGGAGACAAAATTCCAAGACGAAATTTAATTATGACATTATTTTAAAACGAGAAATTTCCATTGTATACAATCCCATTGTGTTATCGGCCGATAAAGAAACGATTTGTAATTAAGATCTATATATAATAATGATACTATTATTTCTGAGGTGACTAACGTTTGTATGAAATTTGTATTGGGTGACAAGGCCTAAAATATGTACTGAAATTGAAAGTCATTAATCTTCTTAATGAATGTCTAAGACTGACGAAAATTAATATATTTCCATGGTTTTATAACATGCTTTATGGAAATTTTAAATATATTTTTAGTTGGGTTGTTTTATGAAAACTTTCACTCCGATTTTTTTTTCTTGAGCAGTCTTTCTACATTTAAACATTTCATATATGAAAGAAGATCAAAATATTGGTAGCAGTTTTCTTATTTTCGTCTCAAAAATTATATACTGAGACGATTGATAAAGCTCAGTAGAACCATCTATGATTGACTGATTTGCTACAATCATTAAAATTCCCAATGAAAATCCTATCCTATTTTATGGTAAAATACCGCATAAAAGTCGTATATTCCTAGGAATTTTTTTCAAATAATTTGTATGCACAACTAAATAATAACTCAAACTAATTGTATAATATAAAAAACAATCAGATTAAAAGATACCATTCAACACGTGGAAAAAAATGTACAATAATCCATTGTTATAAGATTTGTGCAGATAGATCTGACCAATAAGTCGGTCGTTCGATCTGATTAAAAATCTTCGGATTTCAATTCTGCTAAAATTGTATTAATATTTATTGTAAAAGTATTGGTACAGTAGTTTGATTTTTTCTTGGATTTTTTCACAAGTGATTCGTGATATAAAATATATTTTTTTCAAAATATATATTTAATAATGCGAATATGATGTATCGCTCGTTTTTATTATACGTGTACAGTTCATGTGGCATCCAAATATTCATCATATGCTAACTCAGAGCCGTAACAAAGGTATGTAAAATACTATGATAGAAATTGTTTAGACGCTACGTTGATTCCGTGATTACTCAGATTATAGAAAATGCCGCAAAAAGGCCTAAAAGAGGGCGGAGTGGCCACAAGATTTGGAAGTACAATCGGTCCGCTTTTCGGACCGCTGATATGCGAATGAGCGCCTCGCAATCGGATGCCATACCTCAAAATGTCTACAGAATGATTATAAACTCTCATTATGAAACGAAGAAGACTGATATGAAATAAAAACCAAATGCAACTCTCGACCGGGTCGGTATTCTGCGTTTTGCGCCCCTTTTTAAATGAACTGCGACAATTCTTCTCTTGATTGACGAGGATCTGATCAATTGAAAACCGCCGCACATCTTTATCAAAATTCGAGGATCGTCCTGAACGTATCCTGTAATTTTATATCGTCCGCTTAAAGGCGTCCAAACTAAAATTGAGATCTATTTATCGTTAGGACTAATCGAATATCGAATGTGTTCTTCGTTCATTTTGGACTTCGCCATTGTTACCCTTATTATAATAAAATAAAATTTATGAAAGAAAAAATGAAAAAAAAAGCTGATAAACCATACAACAACAAAAATACAGGGATGATTTCTTCATCGTTTCTGGACACAAATTCAACTCAAACAAGAGCATGCGAAAATAATGGATTTCTTTATGATGGACCTAATATGTTGGTATTGTAAAATATCATTACTATTTTTTATAACTTAAATATAGATTGAGTTAGTATTTTTTTATTTATTGAATTAAATAAATCATTATTTTATGCAATTGGTGAAAGAAATGTTTGGCGCGGTCCTATTCCGTAGCTCGTACGGTCTCCAGACCTGACACCACCGGATTTCTTCGTTTGGAGACGTGCCCTATTCCGTGGCTTATGCGATATCCTGACCTGACACCACTGGATTTCTTTGTCATTTTATAAGTATTTTCTTAATCCTGACCCTGCCAAACTGGTACCTCTTCAAGTTTTATGATTTATTGAATAATTTGTAGGACATGTAGCATATCGTTGGTTAGAGAACTTTTTAAAACACAGTCCTGACACTTAGGATATAGGCCCTAGGTATGAAACGTAGCAAAAGACTTTATTGTCGGTCCATGTGCAAAACATTCTGTATTGTATTAGATTCAAATATAATTCTTATAAAAAAAATTAGAGCTTCGAACTGAAACTGAACCGATTGGAAAATTTCGGTTTTTTCGGTTCGATAAGGGTCTTAGACGAAAAAGTTTAGTTGATTTTTATATTGACATAATATTTGACATTCACCATTCTTATGCAGAATTTGTTTGTTTGTAATCATCTTATAATATTAGATGAATGATGATGTTTAAAAAAATACATTTGCGTTACAAATGATAAGATTAATAACGAGAAATAAGATTATCCGAACAACCCTCATTGGGATAAATTATTTAATGACACAGAATAAAGCTCTAAAGTCCCCGTCCGGTATTTCGAGCATTAACGATGCAAAAATTTAACGGAGGCTCTAATCCGAAGCCGAATAAAAGAAATAGTCCAACAAGTTGTTCTCGAAATAGTCAGAAATTCGATCATGAAGCAATTACTCCCGAAATAGGCAGGAAAGTCAAATGAAGCGATAGTAAGTAACAATAGCCCTAATGTGTTTGTTAATAAAAACGGAATAAATCACGTATTGGCGAAAAATTGCTGGGGACATTCTCGACAAGTTGCCCCCGGGGAGGGTGACGAATAAATTAATAATGGCGTTGGTAGTATTAATTATTTGTCCATAATATATTCAGCACGCGTGTGGGGGGTCAGGGGTCGATGACGTCACACCTCGTTTTCTCTTCTTTGTTACCAAAATAGACGACGGCAGGGCCGCGCTCAACTATTGCCGTGATTGATTGCCCGTGCAGAATTTTCTTGCGGCGCCAGGGGTGTCAAATTTATAACTCAACATCGTTGCTACGCTTGCTTACCAATTCTCAAGAAAAAACTCACTCAAACCTGAAAAACAATAAGCTAATGTTCATCGAGCGCGGCTAACCCCTCAACCAGACAAAACCAGGATCGAAAAGATTTCAAATTTTTGCTCTCTGATGCTTTTATGGAGAAGTTTTATTTGAAAGCTTTTATTATATTAAGTCGTTTGAGTTATCCTCCAAAAAAAAAGACATCTTTCTTTATAAAACCAGACTGGGTAAATAAATTTTATTTATAGCTACCGACGTTTGATTCAGATTTCAATAATTTTAATGGACTGAAAGCCAATAAAAACTACATTTCAACGCATATTCATGCATAAACAGGGTCGTAACTAGAGCGTGGCAAAGAAGGCGCCTGCCACGGGCGCAACAGGGATTGGGGCGCAAAACGCAGGATACCGACCCGTGATGAGATGAGAGTTGTACGTGATTTTTATTTTACTTGACCATTTTACTCTAAATGCATTAACACGTAAATTGACATAAGATTCGCAGAGTCATTTTCGATATCTCTCATGGGGTTCCCGATTCTTCGTTTGGAGATAATATGTACATACTTTCATTACTCATAATTGGCTCGAGATAGATAACACCATCGATGTCATTAATTCAAAGCAACATGATACAATAATTGATTAGCGATGCTTTATCTCCACTTTAGCGGTGATCCAATTTTATGGATAATCAGTGTTCCCGATGAAGCTCGTAAGAATTTTAAGTGTCGACCCGATTAGTCATTTTTGGATACCCGAAAAAAAGTGTTTCGGCGCTCGTTGTATCATCTCCTTATATTGCTTCATCAGCACCAACACCACCTACGCCCTTCGGCCAGTGCGCCCCTCGGCCAGTGCGCCCCTTGGCCAGTGCGCCCCTCGGCCAGTGCGCCCCTCGGCCAGTGCGCACCTGCCTCATTTTCGTCCAAACGAAAAATACACGAGAAACACTAATAAGTAAGTAAATGTAAATTATGTCAATATTAGATGTTCTTACAATTTATTGCGGTTTTTTTCTCAGTGCAATTTTTTTCAATTTCGTTAACAGAGGTCGCGCGTTATCGTGCTGGAAAATAATGGTGAATCTATTCACCAAAGTTGGCTTCTCTTGATGTAAAGCGTCGGAGCGGGGGCGCTCTCGGGGCAGAGCCCCCGGGCGGCGCCCCGCTCCCACGCGCTCGTCGTGATGGTTGCACTAGCGCGCGAGTATTCTGTTTGAATTGCTTTTATATGACTCAAGATATAGGTGCATTAAAACATAATACATAAGTCCAAATTAATAAAAAAAAATCAATAAAAAAATGTTCAATTTCTTATGTCCAACATGCATAGCATCTGCTTGCTGTTGCTTAATTATTTTTGCCTATTATTGTGTTGCGAAAATAAAAGGAATGAGTTGCTGTGCAAATCTGTCAGTTTACTTTTGAAGAAGTAGAAAGGGGGAATAAAAAAAATGGTCAGCGATAAGAATGGTGCTCGTTAATTATCAAAATAAATGCCTGACTTCTGTGCTCCTTGTGAGCATCCTTCGTCCATTGCCGTTGCTTTGCGGTCTTCATTGGAGATTGTTTACACTTTCAGATCTTTTAGCTGGTCATTGGTGCTTTAATTTTCGGTAAAATTGGTAGCCAAAATCTAGGAATGCTAGTGCCGTCAACTGAATGTTGCCTTTATTTTTTGTTCATGTGTTTGGGTGTCATTTGATAAATGCCTTTTTATATAATTCAAATCAAAAAGTTACTTTTTGCATTTTGTCGCGCTGATACACGCACCATACATTGAAAACCTCTGTTTTGTTTAAATATATCTGTGCAGTAAGCTCTTTTGTAGGCACGACTAAAATTTCGTTTCAATCTATTAGCTGGTTTAAGAATTATATCAATTTTACGAAAGAAGTAGAGTTTCATGAATTTCTTACGAAATCGCCTGGACTTTCAGCGAAGCTTAGCGCGAAACGCACGGACTGTAAAGTATTAATGTTTTGTAAATTTAATTCTTCGTTTTCGCCGATAGTCATTTCTTCCCAAATATATTTTTCCGACAATTTTAGACTTTTTTATGCGTATTAGCATAAAAAAGCTTTGTTCTTTATAGAAAAATGAAGGATAAGTTCCATTATTTTTTAAAATGGCATAATATCAAAATCGCATAAAAAAGATCCGCATAAAAACAGACCAAAGTAAAATATATTGGAAGTAGAATGCGATAAAACTTTTACTACTTTAGTACTTGATGTTTATAATATGTATGTACTTCAAGTCGGTATATCGCAAAAATCAAATTATTTATCAAAATTAATTTATCTTATTTTGAGAAGTTTGAGAATTTTTGAGCCACCTAAGTTTGTTTTCATTTTGATGAGTTTCGTCGGTGTGAGATAAGATTTGAAGTGTCGACGAAGACGGTATGCATGAACTTATTCTGGCGCAATAAACAAGTATTATCTGCTAACACATGACGGTATTTGACGGTAACTGTGCATCGATGGGTTAAATGACATTTTCTCGAAACTGCATTTTCAAAAACGGCTGTTTTTGACTGACCCGGCTGAAGTTTTAGGTGGTTTCTCACTATAATATTGTAAAATTGTGGGTAAAATTTGTCAAGAATATATAAAAGTTTAATTAAAAAAACTACTTAGTTTTTAATTATATACTTTTATAGGTATATTCTGCTCCTGCACATAATAAAAATTTAAAAAAATTGTTTTCAGATCAATAGAAAAAATCCGACAAATTCTTGATATCAATAAAAAAAAGTCTAATGAAATATCTTATAACGACGCCATTTTGTTTATAACTAACATTAGCACTTTTTTTAATGTAGCAATGTTGTAATAAAATTAAGTCAAAATATTAAACATTATTTTATCACCTTTAAAAAATGTATTGAAAATATCCGTCCGAAAATGGGGGGGGGGGGGGCGCAATTTTGATTCTTGCCACGGGCGCATCATACCCTAGTTACGGCCCTGTGCATAAATGAGAGCTTTCTATAAATCCTCATATTATTATACAGCGCAAAAACTGAGTACAACATTTTAATCCATGACTGTAAAATATTAGGTTATTCCGAAAGAAATCCACTATCTTTTACTTCAACTTATAGCTTTATTTCTTCAAATTTTCTACACGAGTCTTTATAAAATAATCGACTTTATTATTCCCATTTATGTTGAAACCTTTCTATTTCCTTTTTATAGAAAGTAGATGGTTTCGACTGAAAATACGAATCCAAATTATTTTAATAGAAATCAGAATCGTTTTTGTTTGAAAATATCTATGTATCGTCAATAAACTTCTGCAGTTATATTGATCGATTTGACCATTGATAATTTAAATATAAACAATTATTGCCACGCATCGAGTTTCCGCTTCAAAGCGAGTGGTGAGTGAGAGTCACCTCTCGAATGAAAAATGTTAATTAAGATATTTAGCAATCCCTTTTATGAGACTATTCCCAACCATTTTTAACATGGTTTATCATAGAGTTTTAAAAATGTGGTCACCAGCCATACCTCCTGTAGATTTGAACCCATAGCGATTGATTTACGACTGCTTAATCTTAATCTTGAGAGTACCTACACTCATCTATTAAGTATAATTGTATTCATATTTGATATGGTAAAGACTCACCGGAGGTCATCAGGGCTGCCCATTGAATAATCTTTAATGAATATAAAATAATTAATTATGTGTCGTGACTAGGGAATCCAATCCCAGGATTTCGGACAGTTTTAGGTGCTCATGAATCCCGGGATTAGTAAACGTAATCCTGAAAAAACGGTATTGAAATTTTTACCCAACATAAATCGTACACCTCACCAGCACGATGAAGGCTATTAAATCAAGACATTTTCGACGAAATCTGGACGCTTGGAAACGGCAATAACTGTCTAATATATGTATACATATATACAGTACATATATGTTTTTAAAATTCTTATATTAACCTTTCCCTACCGGTGGTGTATTTACTACACCTCGACTATAATAATGGGAATATCGATATGAAATATAATTGATACGGGGTTCAGAATTTTTGTATTCCTCCGTAATATAATTACGAATCACATCAAAGTATAATGGTATATGAGTATTCATCTGCAGCGACGGAAATAAATTATTTGTCGGGAAATCGGGAATTTTGCAAGTTTTAGTCCGTGTCACATTGATGGTGTTATACGAAAATGGGGGCTCATCAAGTCGAACTAGAATTTAAAATTCTGATGATGATACCTCCAACGAGTGTGGAGATTGAGCGTGCATTTCCAGCAGCAGATTGCCTGGCTTCCAAAATCAAATCCAGACTAAATGGCGAATCTTCGGACATATTTCAAAATAATATTCGATTTTTTTAGTGTTTTATTTATCTATTTTTATCTTTTCTTAAATAAATAAAATTCTTTCGCCTTCAAGTTACTTTTTATATTAAGCAAATGTACTTATTTAGTAATTTTTGAATGTAATTTTTTAAACCATGGTCAATGCAATCCCGAAATCCCGGGATCGAAATTTTGGCTCGAGATTGGATTCCCTAGTTGTGATAATCCTGAAAAAGAAATGCTCAAATGATCCCGCAGGACGCCTTTAGACAATAAAATATAAAAGTCAAATAACCTTTCACGCAATTTCTAATATCTCTAAAATCGCTGGCGGTTAAAAGGTTAAGAACGTTGTCGTTGAAAACTAAGAATTAGCTTCGCCGCGTTGGACCAATTTCGGTCATGGTTGTCGTGACATTGGATCGGAAATGATTAGAAATACGACATTCATTTTAAAAGGGCCCATTTACTTATTATTAGTCATTTTGCCAAGCAAATTAAATTACAATGATTTAAAAATATTTGTTCGTCGATTTTTGATCCATAGTCATACAACCATTACCCGTTTTCTCATTATGCTACGTAGGGATTTTATTGTCGTTATGTCAACGTTTTTAAGGGTCGCCATGAAAGTTTTGCTAATTTTGGTGGCGATCGTCGAAAAAATCTCATCAGAGATATCAATCTATTCGGGAAACTCGAAAGAAAAATGATTTACGAGCGGCCTAATGGATTAAATGATTAAAACAGAGATTTAATTTTTTTCCATTCCGAAACGAATTGACTGCTCCTCAATACGGGCGAACATATTAAAATATCGCAGAATAGAGACCGCTTTATCATAATTATCAAAAATAGAAACAGCATTTTGGCAACAAAAAACGGTGATTTTCGTCTGAAATATGGTAAAGTGCTTTTAAGGAAATTGTTGGAACAAATGAGGTTGTAAGGAAAAATATCGATCCACTTCCACAATTTGATGACGGCAACGAATGGTAATTTTTCCATACAATTTTCTCTTATGTAAAAATATGCCTGATATACGCTATTTTCTGATCATACACGCACGCTTATATACGATAAACTCTCGATTATAAGTTTGCGGACTTTTTGACCCGCAGATTATTAATGCGTGATAAAATTTGATTTCTGAACATTGATAGATGGAAAAGAGTTTTCAACATTATTTTTTTGGGCTCCCGCGCTGATATAAGGCCGATGAATCGCCAAAGTACAAAGCCCTTTGTGTGGATAGATTTGGGACATGTAGATAGAGATTTGAAGTGTTTTTTTAGATGTACGCCATAAATAACATAGGCTAATATCGACAAAATTACTTAGATTGAAGTACCACTACAAAAATAAAATAATGTATAATAGACAGCTGAAATGCTTGTGGGATCCTTGTTCAGGAAAATGCCATGTAGGAAACCATATTTTTACGCCTCTCCTCTGAATGGCATTAAAGAAATCAAAGGGAACATTTGTAGTTCGAAGAAAAATGGGGGCGCTGAGAACCAACTGACGCCCCCCTGGGCAATACTCGCAAAACTTACGGAAAGTTTGATTTTTTTTAAATAGATAATCTATCTTCTGAGGTATATTTAATCAATCTATTTTCTAGCTCATAAACCATATATTTTTCATCATATGTATTCTGAATGTTTGGTTGGTTATCTTCGACTAGGTGGTGAACGCGTTTTTCTTGAAACTCCTTTTTTCAAGACGGTTGACATCATATCTAAAGTTTTAATCAGTTAATTTACTTCAAACTGGGTACGAATCTTTACTATATAATCCTCTATTATTACTACCAAATTTATGTCAAAATGTATTTTTTAACTATTTAAAAAAATTAAAACTGTGACAAAATAAGGCCAAAAATTGATTTGACTGAATTTTTTAAGCAGTCGCCATTCTGTGATTTTTTTATTTATTAGAGACTATAGTGACATCTTTACTAACTATGAATTATATTATTTGAAAGAGAAAATCTACACAGAACAATGATGACATTGAAACTGGGTATACTATTCCTTCCGAAGAAGAGAACGATTTTGAAGCATATGTTGTATTAGAATTTCTCTAGTGGATGTCTGACATTTGAGGTGCCAAATATCAGACATCCTTAAAATTTTACCAATGATGCAAGACTTCCTTTATTTGCTATTTTTAATTGCCTTATTGTGTTCCTGTTTTTTATCAACTTTTTTTATGCGATTTTGGATACGTTTTATATAGCTGTTTCGAAGTTATGCGGTTTTTAAAATCGATGGAATGCATCTTCACTTTTTCTATGTAAGTCATAGCTTTTTTGTGCGATTTTCCGCGGAACGCATCTACCGCACAAAAAAAGGTTTAAGTGTATATAACTTTCTAGATCATGCAAGTGGTAACGTTACATTTGCGGGAATACTCATCAAAAGGTTAATTTGAGGTAAGAAGAGCTGTGCCTTGGATGAAGATCTGGGGAGACGCCGGATTTTATGTTATGCAGTGTGCTGGCTTCATCTTTGTATTTTACCTGAAATATTTTATTTTTCTTACTTAGGCTAAATCAAATTCTACTGATCAATAAATTTTTATCTTCCAAGTCTACCAAGAATCCTGGAGATTCATCGGCATTTAACTCCTACCTAAATCTTTTCCTGTTGACGATCATTATGAATTATCAACAAAGAACACGCCTCCAAGTACCTTCTGATAGTTCGTGCGGCACCCACTTTTCCAGCGTTTTGATCAAAATTAATACTTGCTATTTGCTAGATCAATATTTTATACAGTTAATACAAGCGTAATCATCTGATCACGTAGCTTAGGGTGCCAATTTTAGTCCAATTTTCTTTCTTAAATGAAATCAAAGTACTTTAAAAAATTGTCGAAAGCATAGTCTCTGTCGAATTTATGTATGAATTTCAGTTAAATCAAACTATAACAAAAATTGTAATTCATGTTAAATAATAGCAATATATTGTTGCTTAATATGGACTCATAATATTTAGCTATATTTAAATGAAATCAATGTTAATGATTGGGTTAGTGAAATAAAATTAGGTTGAAAGTATATTTTCCGGTCAGTGGCTCAGAGGGTAATATGCTCGCTTTGCGTGTTAACGGTCTTAGATTCAAATCTTTCCAAAATCGTCAGTCTCTATTTTGTACAATCCTCATTTTCTCAAAGGAACCTAGAGATAAATGAGCAGATTGCCCGAAGCTTAATCATTGTCTTCATCGCTGGTTATTAATATTGCCGTTAAATACGTGGAATTCAAGATCGCGTGAATATCAAATGAAAAAATATACAATTCTTCTTAGTGGTTCAATTAAAGCCTATTTCAAGCACGAGATTAAAATCGCATAGAAATTTTCCATTGCCCCTAATCAATGTCGTATGAGCTTAATTAAGCTCTCTAAACGATATTGCGTTCTTGGCCTGATTATTGATTGAGCAAGCAAAGGCATTCATGACGGCCTCCTTGATCCTAAGAATGCTCCTGACCTTAAGGCCTATAAATATTATATAACTTTGAGCTTGGCAGCTCTTTCCTTGGATGCTAAATGCCACGGAAGCACTAAATATAAAGAAGGGCGGTGCATTTCAATTTAATTTAGCTTTCACATTGATTAAACAAGAAATCTGAACAATTTCAGACAGTTATTCGCTTAAAATGGTCGTTATTAAAATGTTAAAATGATTTTTTCAACAAATCAATACAAAACCTGCAGTTGCATATTTGTTAATACGAGGAATATTCAGAAAGTAAGTGTACTGTGACCATAGCGAGCTATGGTTTTTTTTTTTTTTTTGGAACACTGATTGGTATTGACTGAGTAAAATGTGATTGGGTCATTATACGCCTGAGTTAAAAGACGGTTGTCATACCAATTCCCTACCTGCCAAATTTCAAAATCATGATTATGGGCAAAAAAATCATAGCCTCAGTGTTTTGGGACCGAAAAGATATAATTTTGATCGAATATCTAACTCACAGGGAGACCATCAATGCACAACAATATTGTGAAACTCTAAAACACTCAAAATACGTATTTAAAACAAAAGGAGGAGAATGCTGATGTGAGGAGTGTGCTTATTGCACAGCAACGCTACCAAGTGCTCTTGGATTCATTAGGTTGGGATGTTTTGAACCACTTTCCCGTATTCTACAGACTTGGTATCTTCAGATGATTACCTTTTTACCTCCCTGAAGTCACACATGGGTGGAATTAATTTTTCAATCGACGAGCAGGTGTTAAAAGAGGTTCTGAAGTGGGGAAAAAAGCTGGCGGGAGATTTCTTCGAGGAAGACATAAAACATGCTTGTGCCACGACTTACCACATGCTTTGAAAGACATGGAAACTATGTGGAAAATATCCTGTAATATTTTTTCAAATACACTTTTTCTAAAAATATATAAAAAAAACTGGTACACTTACTTTCTGAATATACCTCGTATATTGGATATTCGCATTGATATTGACGAAAATTTACCATTATGTATTTACTACAACTCGACTCTAATAATGGGAATATCTATATGAAATATAATAGATAAGAGATTCAGAATTTCATATGGTGTATCAAATACATATCATAGTAACGTGCGGGTATTTTTTAGAACGGTAAAGGAAAGGTTAATTGTTATTTTTCTCTACTCGTAAGAAGAGTACATGAAATTACACCCTCCATGAAGGGATTATTAATCCAAAGATTATCTTTATGAGGATCCTCATTTTCGGCATAATAATGATTCAATTTTAGTACCAATGCCTTGAAGTGTTGACTTTAAACATTTAAAACACCTTTCCTGTCGAAATTAGCAGCAATTAAAAATATTCTGCACAAACAGCTTCTTTTTAAATGCATCAAACTTATTTCTCAGTTTGAAAATATTTGTACAAAACCCTTGGAGAGAAATGTTAAAGTCATTAAGTAGACTAAATATTTCCGCCATATTTTTGTTTTGTTTCGAAGTTGTCAAACTTGGTATGTAGGAGGTATCTTGACGGTAATTCTGCTTGGTCCCACGTGTTTGTCAGCCATTTTGTTCAGTCACAGTAAATTCTTCCGATGGAGAGGTCGTCGCGCGCTTCCACCATCTCTGATCATTTAATTTCTCAGGAACGAAACAAGGCTAAACTTGGTTCGAAGCAATCGATTAGAAATTACAATATTTCTAATCTTCTAAGTGTTTTTTTTTTCATGATGTAAATTTAATTAACAACCTTCATAATAAAGTCAAAGTCAACCATTCCTCCATACCAATATTCTTTAATTCTTGTTACATTTTTCAAATATTATGTAAATATTAAATAAGCAAAAAATTATGAAGTTTTGCCATGTGTTATCGAGAAAATCTAAATCGCTTAATAATTGACCTGCGTTGCGAATAAAGCTCGATATTTGCGAAGCTTTCGTTCGTTTTTCTGTTGTTAAATTCTTAATAAATCATTGATAAAAGAATCGGATCAGCCACTTATTGGTCACTCTGTATGAGGAAAATAAAATGTTATGTTAGTTAAATTCAATAATTTAGCTGTAGGACTCAAACATTTTGAATTTCAATCAATATCATATTTTAAAAGCCAATGGAAAAACCATGTCAATATCAAATCGGCATTGTAGAATTCTGTAAAACGCCAATAAATAAAAACATCATTATCTTGACAAGAATTATTAGGGTGTAATATATGAAATTGCCGAAATTGTAGTTGAGAATTGAAATTTAATATTTATATAATTTAAATAATCGCACACGACAGCATAGTTTTTCTTCACCATATATATTTATTTTGATTGATGGATGCCTTTTATCGAGTGATAGTGACTAGCTGATTATTATTTGGAAGTTTGGGAGTCTCAGGCTGAGGCACATATCAATAAAAAAATCAAAACCATACATAGCAACCATGATTAGGTATCGTTTCATTATGCCATTATCTTTATTGTTGTTTTCTTTTTAATTTTTAAATAAATATTGTGGTATAATGATAATACGAGGGGGCTTCAAATATAACTCGAAATTTTGCTGCACAAATTTATTAGTGATGTATAAAAATACAAATGGAGTATCTTATTTTTTTACATAGTTCCGTTTATTGGAATAAAAATCCATCGGATAGGAAGCTTCTTGATCCCGTTACTGAAGAAAAAAGGCGAGAAGTAGCATCCTCTGTTGCGCAACGTGTAATTATTCGCTTTCTTGTAAACGAAGGGGTGAAATTTTGATGAAGCTATGTATAAAAATAAGATACCCCATTTGTATTCTTATACATTATTAGGTCCACTGTAAAATTCAGATTTCAAATACGAATACCCTCGTATATCGTTGTCTCATTATTCCATATGTTTTTGTTCGTATTATTTTCTGCTGATATGTCACTATCAAGTATGATAGGTCACTGTATTGTAAAATTGTATTGTAAAATTCAGATTTTATATTCGAATACCCTCGTATGTCGTTGTCTCATTATTCCATATTTTTTGTTCGTATTATTTCCTGCTGATAGGTCACTAACAAAACTGGCCAATTCTGTATGATCATTTCTAACATATTCATTTATATGTTCATCTTTTCTTCTATACTTGTTGTCACCAGCTGATCCATTAGAATTTATTAGAGGGGGGTTTTCGTGAATATGGAGATCGTAGAAAGCTCCGGTAGCATTTCTCCCCATAGCTTACACAAAAAGCCCAAATGCCCTAAAAGATGAGGGAGTGGCCACATGGTTTATGTGTCCAACCGGTCCGCCTTTCAGACCGCTGACACTTCGAATGAGCGCCTCGCGATCGGACGCCATGCCCGGACATGTCCACAGAACATGGTCTGATCCGCAGGGACACTCTGAAATCGGGGAAAGTCTGAATCTAAAGAGCGAAGCCCTAAAGCCGAAAATCCCGGGATTGAAATTTTTATCTAACAAAAATCGTACACCTCACCAACACGATGAAGGCTACTAAATCGAGACATTCCCGACGAAATCTGAACGCTTGGAAACAGTGGCGTAATTACTAATTGACGAACTTAGGCGACGCATAGGAGCAGTGACTGTCTAATCTATGTATACATATATAGCGTACATGTATGTTTTTCAAATTGTTATAGTAACCTTTCCCTACCGGTGATGTATTTACTACACCTCGACGAATAATGGGAATATCGATATGAAATATAATAGATACGGGGTTCAGATTTTTTGTATTCCTTCGTAATATAATTACGAATCACATCAAAGTATTATAGGATATAAGTATTCATCTGCAGCGACGGAAATAATTAATTTTCGGAAAATCGGGAATTTTGCGATTTTTAGTCCGTGTCTCAGCAGAAAAGAATTTTATCAATCACATTGATGGTGTTATACGAAAATGAGGGCTCACGCGATCATCAAGCGCCCGTACCCTGTGGGGAACTGGGACGTCCAGTAATCCAGAACGACCCAGCGACATATCAGGCGATTTCTAAACGAATAATAAGGTAGTGCCAACAAGCCAGTAACTCGCTTTGTATAAATGGAACTATAGATGCTAGATAGAAAACCTAGTAAAACATCTGGTCTATAATGTCAACACCTCTCTTGTGCTTGTTGTAAAATCATATTACCTGTAGCTTTTGGGCTTCTCCAACAACTTTGGTATCATAATGGATAGTTGACAATGGGATAACATACTAAAAATAGCTTTTTTCAAACATATGATGCATAAGGATTTCTTACTATACAGGTCAACATGAGAAACATGATAAAATATTTTAAGGAGCGAAAGGATCAAAATTTCCTTACGGAACATGAAGAAAAACGTGATTTCTCTTATCTGGGTCTGGTCAGACCACTTTCATTGACTCTAGGTGTAAAAATAGAAATATCCTTTTTTCTCAAAACACAACCCGAACCCAAACTTTTTTTAAATTCTAGATTTTTTAAAACCCTTCAAATTCAGGGAGTTTTGGTTAGATCTATATATAAGCTACTAGTAAAAAAACTCATTGCAAAAGTAAAAAGGTCTAGCCAGATCTGCCTCCCGTATTAATAGTTGTGGGAAAATAATCTTAATCAGCTAACAATTGTATTAAACTTTTTGTATTAAAGATTTTCAAAGCAACAAAATTGTGCATGATTTCGGGGAATACCAATAACGTACGCGATTTAGGGGAATTCCAATACTATCGCGTAATACTGAAACAGCGTTATACGAAGCAACATTAAGCGGAGTAACGTTAAGCGGGATCTTACTGTATATGCATATTTTTTAAATTTATTTTCACTGTGTTCGATTGTAATTAGTTATATTTGGAGCTGAGTTTCGGATACAAACATATTATGGAATTGCAATTAAATGTTACAAATTCAGTAAATGGGTCTCAAATAATATTGATTGTAAATTAAAAATACATTTTGAGGCTTAAATTAGCAACGGCCATAAAAAAGCATGTTATGACCAAACAATTTTCTTTTCGATCTTCCACCATATGCTAATTTGATTTGCCCTCCGCAACGTTTAACCTCCGCACGGATAACTCTTCACCATTCTCGATCCATACACTGTGGAGAAAGGTCGTCTTTCGCCGATTTTCTCCATCGCCCTTTTCCAAATATTTATAAAACACGCGAGTGTTCGTTGCACTGAGCAACTTTATAAAAAATCGAGTGTCTTCGAAAAAAATTTTTGAAAGAAGATAAACTTCTCCAGAGGCTATCGGAATCCTCCGCGCGGGATTTCGACATTTTTTCGTGTAATCCGTTCGTGGTTGAAGACCGCGAGCAGGAGGAGCAGTTTCGGCTTCTGTGCCGGTTGTGAATAAACAGCCTCATCCTGCGTGGACGCGAAATGCCCCCGGGCGCCTGGGCGGCTGCGATCTGGCTCCTGGCCTGCCTGGCCAGGGACTCCTCGGAGGCCCTCACCACCTTCGGCAAGACCAACCCTTCGCTTCCAGCACCTCCCAAGGCCACTCCACCACCGGGTAACCCATCAATGCATTTTATATAAACACATATTTACCGGAATGCAAGTAGCTCCGTCGGACAAACGAATTGGCCGTGATTTGCCTAAATATATATCGCATTGTAAACTTTACGACCTGCTCAAGGGTAATACATAAATGCTTCGAATAGCATGTAGAGCGGCAATTATTATTTATTTTGGAAGAAACCACAATCGCAAAATTGCGAATGTGACCATAAAATTGGTTCAGCGACCCGCAGGTATGGACTCCAAATTTCAAGTGCGTGTTCTAATTTTTCGACCCTGTCGGAAAAGTTCTGTCCGTCAGCGAAAATGTTGACACTTTGTCCAATGTTGATATTTTAAATTTAGTCCAATATATAACGCTTTATTGTCTAATAATGACTTGTATGTCCTAGCATATGCATGTATCCTGCAGGATCATTAACGACTTTTGAGCATTTTTTGTTCAGGATTGTCACAACACATAATTATTTTTTTTAATTTAAAATTGATTGTTCGTTTAGGGTTGTCTCAATTTACTAATAATACTTATAAGAGCAGTTTTCTAAATCAGGCATTCTGATCAATACATCCCAAAATAGATTCAGTTACGCAGCAAAGATCGTTCAATGGGCAGCCCTGATGTCCTCTGTTGAATTTATTCAAAAATAAAATGGAAATCCCAATATCCATTAAAATGTGAGGACACTGATTTGTGACTCACTGGTGAGTCGTTAGCAACTAAGTGATTAACAAGAAAAAGTGATTAAAAATTAATATCAAATGTTTTATCCAGGGCTACAAACCAGAACAGAATCGAAAACTGATAAAACCGTTATTTTTTCGGTTCGATACACATTTTACGCGTTCATTCAATTCGTTTATTCAATTATAGTAAGATGTTCGATGGCAGGACTTAAACGAGGCCGTTCGAGCTGCCGAGACGAACAGCGCAGTGGTCGATCAAATGATTTAACCAACCCAGAAATGTTGAATAAATTTTTTTAAAGAGAGTTTTTGCATAAATTCATTCGCGACCTCATTTGTATGTAATTTAGCCTCTAAGGGAGCTTCTGTGATCGTACAGATCATGGAAAATGCCGCAAAAAAACCCAAAAATTGAGCACAAGGTCTATGCGTCGCATCGGTCCGCTTTTCGGACCGTTGATATGACGAATGAGCACCTCGCGATCGGACACCAAAACTGAACATGTCTATAGAACGATTATGAAATCTCATTACAAAACTAAGTTGTCCGAAGAAGACTGATAGGATGGGTTGTTTAATTTTTTTAAAATATTATTGTCTGTATTTTTTTATGCCGGATGTTTATGCACAATGTTTAAGCGATAACGATGAAACAGGGATAGACAACGGACAGAGTTAATCAGTGTTAATTCATATAAAGTAGAACGGTCAAGTAAAATAAAAACCGTGTGCAACTCTCGACCGGGTCGGTATTCTGCGTTTTGCGCCCCAAGCTCAATTGCGCCTGTTTTGCCACCCCCTCTTTACGGACTTGATAATTAAATATCATTATGAAATAAGTTTTGACACATTTAAAAACTCAAAATTAAATGAATCGCCTGAGGTTGAACCGTAAACCGGAATAACCGTTATATTCACACTGTAAAAAATAAATATAGTTTATTTTATTGCCTACTTGATCAAATTAAAAGTATCGATAATAACCCGCTAGTTAATTATCAAGGCAAAGATCGGCGATTAGATGAATGATGATATTTAAGAAAATATTTGTGTGATAAATGATTAGATTAAAAAACGAGAAATAAGATGATTCGAATAACCCTCATTAGGATAGATTATTTAATGACACAGAATAACGCTCTAACGTCTCCGTTCGATATTTCGATCATTAACGTTGTAGAAATTTAACGGAATCACTCGGAGCTGAACCGAAAACCGTTATTTTCCCAGAACGAAAACCATATGTCCTGGTTTTCCCACGAAGAGAATTTGTCGCATTTTTATTTCATCTTACTGATTTTTGAACGCAATACGTATACAATAGATTTGAAAGACAATGCGTAGTATTTGCTATGATTATATAGAACCATAGCAATTATCCTATTGTTAAAAATGCTTATATTGTCGATAGTTGAATACATTGATTCAATGTGTCATTGGTTATCAGATTCCATAAAATAATGATGCTGTCGAACGTTCTAGTTTCATTTTGACATTGATATTATACATTAAATATTAAGTTGTTCCATAAGTTTCTTTCGCAAATGAACACAGATCTAATCATAGCCATGGTTGAAGAAAACCCGCGATATACTGTTCGCGAAATAGCTAACAAGTTAAAAAATTCCACGAATATCCGTCAATCAATCGTTCAGATGTGTGGCTTCCTTATGAACTGACTGACTCAAATAAACTTCAGCGTATTTCAACATGCGATCTTCTTCTCCAACGACATAATAGCCAACTTTTTTTGAAGAGACTTCATTGGAGATGAAAATTGGATACTCTATGAGAATATCCAACGTAAATGGTCTTTGATCAAGGGTACAGAAGCTTTAACTGTAGCTAAATCTGGCCTACATCCAAAAAAAGTTTTGTTATGCATTTGGTGGGACTGGAAGGGGGTAGTTTATTAAGAGCTACTTCAGCAAGGTGAAACGATTAATTCAACAAAATATTGTCTCCAACTAGACAATCTAAAGGATGCAATTGCCAGAAAATTAGCGAACAGACGACGCGTTGTTTTTCATCACGATAACGTCAGGCCTCATGTGTCTGCTCGTCAGAAATAAATTATTATCATTTGACTGGGATATTTTATCTCATCCTCCATAGTCTCCGGACATTGCCCCTTCAGATTATTATTTATTTCGTTGAAAAAATCTTTACGTGGTAAAAAATTTAATTCAAAAAATGATATAAAAATGTGCCTTGATCAATATTTTGCCAACAAACCTGGGAAATTTTGGCAAGAAGGCATTATGAGGCTTAATAAAAATTATTGTTTATTTTTTTCTTAATATGAAAACGAAAGAAACTTATGGGACACCCTAATATAATCAAATTGGTTTGCGGTTTGAACTTTTCTAGGAAAATAATTTTACATGTGTTAGTATCCCATTGCTTTCCACATATGGTTAAGATATTATAGAACTATGGTTAAGATCCAGGAAATCAGACTAAATCTGAATCGAGATCATTTTCCCAAAATTTCCCACAATCTGGATTTGAACCCGAATTTTAAAAATGAGAGTCCAGAATCCAACTTATTATAACCCACCCAACATATGCTAAAATGTATATTAATCGGTCAATTTTGGTTCCGGTTGCGTTCCTAATATTTATATCGGTTCGGTTGCGGTTTTCGTTCCGGCAAAAATAACAAATTAATCGGTTTTCGTTCCAGTTCGAAGTCCCAATTGCGATGTGCAAGATGGACATATTTCCATGAGAGAATCTTAAGAACCCTTGAATACATCGGCACAAAGTAAAATTGAACCGCTTTAATGATTGGGTATGTACTTTGTCATGCCCTACATTGTGTCAATATACACTTTGGTGAGTGTTTCCCACTTTTCGCGCGATAATAAGCCGAAATCGGAAGTCAATTTAAAGGCTTCGAGCATGAATTTTCCTCGGATCGGAAGCTTAATTTCCACCATAAATTGGCCGCTGAAAATTCACACTAAAATATTTTCGGCATGAGGAATTTGAATCATTGTTATCGAATCTAGATAAGGCAATCGAGCATTAGAGTGACTCGTAAACCCAACAGGTGTTCTGATTCTTTATTCTGATCACGCGATATTCTCTCTATTTTAAAACTGCAAACAATGTTGCATATTAACATTTAAATCGAAATCAGATTGGACCAACCGGGACGATATGGGACGACTTGGCTTCGTGTCGCCAATGGAAGATGATTGCATGATGTTGGCGAATTCGGGTCGTTGTTGAAGAATCGTCCTTGCAAAAGTCGTCGTTTATATGTTATCATATTTATTACCATAACAATGGGTTGTTACAACCCTCGACACGAATCGGAGCTTTCAATGCCTGATGTAATGTCATTTTCTTCGGTTGCGACTTTCATCGTCATGTCTTTCGATTTTATGTTTAATAAAATGGCATAAGGAAACTCAACCTTGTCTTTGAATAATCGAAATGGAATATGCTCCTGACATGCAATGGCTTCGATGTTTTCCTTGAAAGACTTACTATAATGTGAATTGCTATCATTAGCATGATAAACTGTTATGGAACGACGATCAAAATATCATGAATGATAAAATGCCACCGGTGGCTACACAGATGTTGTATAAATGTATAAACATTTACAGATCCTATTCGTATTAAGATCTCTCATCCCCAAGGAAATACCACATGTACATTTTTCTTATATTTTTTATGCATTTATAACGACCAAAATACACATGGTACACATGTTGTATCATCGGCCATCAGACGTAAAAAAAAGTCCGTAAAAGTCCGTATAAACTCATTTATCCATCAGGACCGCGTAGCGTGTATGAAGCTTGTATATAAATAAATAAACTCTGTTGATAGCACACAATATTCTTTAATTTATTCGCGTAAATATAAACAATACACTTAAAATCGATACATTTGGGTCGCAAAACGTCTCTGTCTCTCTCCGATATCAACGTGCAAGAATACTCTTTCTGAATCACTAGAATTCGATCGCAAATACGCGACTGAACTCCTCAAAAGGATAAAATATAAAAATATTTTTGGATTCACCAATTTGTGTCCTTTATCATAATGTATTTTAGTTATGAAAAATATTTTTATTTCTACAAAAAAAAAACATAACGACTCATTGGTTAGTCGCTGGCAATTAAACTGCTGGTTCAAATACAATTTTGTAGATGCTAAATTTGATTCCATGTCAACTAAGAAGCTGAAAGTGGGGCAATTGAGTATATTTTTGGTCAGTTGAATGTTTCTTGCTATTATAATAGCTCGAATGTAGCAAATTTCATGAATATAAAAAATAAATCCAAAAAATAAATATAGTTTGAACCACTTTTTGAGTCGTTTTATTGCTTTAATTTAATTAAGATAGTGTTTAATTTGGATCCTAAAAGCAACCATTGTTCTTTGTTCCACTTAATTTATCTGGTTAGTATTTTTTAAAATATGTTTTTAGTATTTAATCCAACAAACTCATTAAACAATTGTTATGTTTTAACGCTTTGACGGACAAGTCTGCATTATGCATCATGTTTAGCATGAAAAGATGATGCATAATGCAGTCGTGTCCGCCAACGCGCTAAATTTGGATCGTTTAAAGTCATCTTTACGTGATATGAATGGACGGGCGTCAAACAAAAAGATGATTTTCTCTAGATAACTTTTTATTCAGCACGAGAGAGATCTGGCTGCGAGAAGGACATTCTCCCGCAGCCAAGGCCAACCTCCGGCTCCTTCTCGACTCCTACCTCTTGCGCGTCATCACCCATCGCTGTTAAAATAGCACATTGCACCCAAAGAGAGACGGATGATGTCCTCGTTAATCTGGCGAATTAAAACAGAGCCAAACGGTTGCTATAAGAGAAACAAGCTAATGATTTGTAACATATTGGAGACTCGTGGTCAACTTTTTGGACCACGCATTGCCTTCGTCACTGCGGCAATTGCTGATTGCCGCGTTATTCAGCTGCAGAAATCGCACCGGGGGTCACTTGAAGCACGAGGCGCTCCGTAATATTATCCTTAATATCAATAAACGACATGCATCCCTTTTTGAATGAGACGCGGTTCTTGAGACGAGATATTCATGTTCAATCAGTACATTGTGTTTGCTTTGTAAGAATATTTTTAAATGCATCATCGCCGTTTGGCTCAAAAAAAAATGTAATGAATCGCAACAGCTGTTTTATTACAATCGATCGAAATTAAATATATTATTTTGACAAATCAAGCGTCTTATCGACATCTGTTGCTCTTGCGTCTCATTGCTGCCATTCCCCCCCAATCGCCCCCCTTTGGCCATAAGACCTCAGCTGGCGTGCCACGTCTATGCGTGACACGGGGGGAAAATTTCAGCGGTCAATCCGCAAATTCGCTAATTACAACCTTCCTAACCTAACCAAGGCTTTCCTTTGCGTTTCTATGTTGTGCTACAAAAAAATCAATAGCTAGAACATACGATGCCGAGAGCGTTCTTGTTCAAATTTGTTGCTTATAGCGCTTGACCAACGTCTGCAAATAAATGACGTAAAATTGATCGTGGCTTGCATAACGTTTTCCATGTTAAATAAAGCTTCATTAGTATAGAAAAAATCATAACGACTTTACCTGTCTCAAATTAAAAAAATTGACACTTGTAAGAGCCTACTTCTAAATATTAAATACCAGACGCTGTAATTACATTTTTTTTTTTTTTGAGCAATACAACCCTAATTGCTTCTTAAATTATTTCAATGCCATATATATATTTTTTATACTTAAATCGTAATTTTTCCATTTAAATTTAAAAAGTTACGTTTGAAATTTATTTAATATCATTCTGAATGAAAAGCATTTTATTGTTATTAACATTTTTCCGAAAAATAAATTAACAGCTGAATTTTCGTTGGCAGACTGACACCATGGACTATAATCGAAAGATTTGTGGCCAAAAATTTATTTCGTTATTTGACGCACTGGCAATTTTTATATTCGTGCGTTAAAATGGGGTTATCTTGAAATATCAACTCTCCGTATTGTAAATGTAACGCCAGCCGACAAGCAATTGCGAATATTTACTGCGCATTTCGTGGATTATTAATAACAATTAATAATTATATATGAAAACATGGAAAGCCACTACGTGATAACCCCTAACGTTGGCGGTTCGGGCGATTAATTTCGCTGTAGTGTGCGAACCGTTTTATCAAGATTTTTATTAGTGCGAGTTATGAGAGAGGTTTACACAAGGTCACGCTAAAACAGCACTTTTCAAGCTTGAGTGTTTCATACAAATGTTCTAGAATTTTAACGAGCAAAAAATTTTCCATTTAAAAAATAAATAATTCGAAGCGAAAATCTCAATCGAAAAAAAAGCGATTCATTTGTTTTTGACACTGACGTACGATCCGCCATTTTCAATTTGAGCGGCCGGAAGTTGTCTCCTTGAAACGAGCCGTCGTCGGTCATAACAGCGTTTTTATCGATCATGCCCAATCCGAGCGCGTAATGCGCTTATTTTAATTTTATATTGTTTTGATTTCGATTGCCGCTCAAAAATAGAACGATATAAATTAAAATAGCCACAGTAAAATGTGAATACGCATTTTCTTTTATAGCCGTAATGGTTTAATCGAAAACGTAGTAAAGGGCTAAATTTACGAAGGGGAAAAAATAGCACTTCTCATATTCAATAGTCCGAATTTAATGCTCATACTTGACATGCTTCAGGTTTGTTACCATGTCATTAGGGAATAGCTAAAATTATTCGCGAAAAGTCGTTTCATTATATTACGTCTCATTTGGAACGTTGCGAACGAATGTACATATCTCGTAATTCGTTTTACAAATCAAACGAGCTCGGCGTTTTAAAAAAATATGTTTCGATCGTGCCAAATATATTACATGCAAAAATACACTTTGATGTGTACTTGACGGTTTGAAAGATTGCAGATATGAAATGTTAATGTGCGCCCATTTGGCCATAACGAGTGGACGAGCGTCCATTCGGTTCATCGGCGATTAGGGCGAATTTGATTCGATATTTATGGTGGTAATTATTTTTGCGTTCGTTTTCAGGCCGGGAATGTACGGGACAATCCGAATGCGCTGGTATTCAAGACACAAGTTGCGTGAGACACCCGAGCGATTCAAAAATGAGATGCCTCTGCGGAGATAACTCCAGTCCTGTCAACGGAAGATGCGAGACAAAAATCAAAGGTGAGTCATTAATCTATAAATTCGGCTGAAAAATATCCAAGATATTTTTAAACTTTTCCCCTTTTTTTTCGAATTACAAAAGGGGGCAGATTTATTTTATTGCGCGTATCTAGATGATGTCTGTTCTCCGGCGAAACGGACGTGGCGTGATGTCGTAATACTTTTTCGAGCATTGCCTCGAAAATGCCGATCGGGGCAGATTGTGGAAGTTTTCCTCCTTCTTATATTTCTCTTTTGTTTCACTTCGTCATTACACCACAGACATTCGATATACACACAGACGCTCCATAAAAACGGTTTAAGGTCGACGTTCCACATTTCTTTGTTTCGCGTAAAAACACATCGCGTGCTTGTAATTTTGGATTTTCGCGAACACACAACAATAAAAATAATTTACGGCCGGCCGGATATTTTAAAATCTGATAGCCGACAAGAAAAATGAATGTTGGAAAAAATGAAATGGGGATTTATATTTTTTTGGCGTTTCGATCGCAACGGCTATCGGATCGCATCATGTGTGGCCAGCGCTGATTTATACGAGCGTATGGTTATAAAAATTAATAGCAACTTATGACGCTCCCGATGGCTTTATTACGATTGTAAAGCGATCAAATTCAGAGGGCATATATCCGAAGGACGAAAGGATAATTATTAAATTTACAAAATGTTATGGCTGTAACAATTTAACCATTTGCGGTAGTTGAAAAAAAATCCCAGCTAAATGGTTGTAATGTTTTTTAAAAAAAATATTTTTTAATTATATTTGATGCTTATTTGGGTTGTAAATTTTTTGATCATTTTTTTCAACAAAAAATAATGTTAAAAAATTGTAATGGTGTAGTATACGTTCATGGAATTTGAGGGCCTATAGATTTTTATCAAACATAAAAATATATAATTAGACTATAATCTTCATTATTAGTAACATCTTCCCATAGTGAACTATTATTAACACGTTTAACACACTAGAAAATGAAGTATCTTATTTTTTCCCTACACAGTTCCCTTCATTAGAAATGCATTTATGTCATCGGATAGGAAGCTTCTTGTTCCCGTCACTTTAGGCACACATACACAATTCCGGGTTATATTTAAATCCCCTCTCGTACAACTTGATCTACTTTACATGAACTAACACTGATTAACTCCGTCCGTTTTTATAATATATAATAAGTTGTCTAATCCCTCTTTCCTTCGTTATCGTTATGTTCAGATATGACATCCGATCGCGAGGCGCTCATTCGTCGTATCAGTGGTCCGAAAAGCGGACCGATTGAGCATACAAACCTTATGACCACTCCGTTCTCTTTTAAGCCTTTTTGCGACACTTTATATGATCTGTACGATCACGGAAGCAACGTACCGTCTAGGCACTTTCCCAACATCCCTATTTAAACACGAATATTAACGATAAACTAATCAGAAATAATGTTCATCGTGGTGGAACGAGTGGAAACGAGTCCAACCAATGGGTCAAGGCATAATATCAAATTTTAATGCTTATTACATGAGGTGGACATTCTCACAATTCGTTGATAAATTCTAGAAGATAAAAATTCCATTAGATTTTTTTGGGAAAACTACAATATCATGGATGCTATAGACAATACCAGTTTTTCTCAGAATGAGAATGAAGAATGTATGATTGGAACTAAGCAAGTATGTCAGTACGAAATAATGGACTTATATATAGAATCATAGAAGGCTCCGGGTATGCATTTATCCCCGAAAATGCCGCAAAAAGTCCTAAAAGAGAACAGAGTGGCTACAAGGTTTCTATGTCCAATCGGTCCGCTTTTCGAACCGCTGACACGCCAAATGAGCGCGTCTAGCGATCAGATTCCATGCCCGAACGTATCCATAAAACATGATATACATCCATAAATGGATCTCCACATGAACACTCCGATATCGATGAAAGTTCAAACGTGAAAAGCGAAGCCCTAAACCGCCCCACCCTTTACCACTCCTTTATGACTTTAAAGAATTAGTACAACAACTCAGGCGACGAAATTATTGTATCTGTAGATGAGAATGATGGGTAGATAATGAGCAAAAGGAACATTTAGCGGTTTTTTTTATATATAAAAAAAGGTTCAGCCACTATAATAATTTAAAATTTGATAGGAGATCAAAAGCAAGATGAAGTGTCATTGATGCTTAGTTGACTGGATAATATTATAGTAAGAAACATCTCAAAATTTCAGTCAAATCGATTCAACAACTTTTTAAACTACAACTGGCGAACATTTTGAAAATGCAGTTTCGAGATAATCTCTTTAAAAGATTCAAAGCGATAAAACTATCAATTTTAGCGACTTACCGATCAACAAATGATTTCAGGTGCATATAATAGATCTTCAGCTTTCTCAAAAAGTTGATTATCTTCGACTAACTGTTGTTTTCGGGCTATGCGAGCTACTTTTGTCTCAGAAAGACTCTTACGGTTCTACCTCGCTACTCGCGCTTCGTTGATATTTTCAGCAAAGACTTTACAGTAGGTGCCAATAATTATATTTAATGTATTCATCATCTTCAAAATGAAGCTGTAGTCGTTATTAAATATCCCAGCAGCAATGTATGTTAATATTTCAATGATTTTTACACCAGAATACATGTGCTTTGGAGTCAGTCACCAAACCGTCGAGTTAAAACATTCATTAGCATTTTGGGTATGGCCACCCAAGCATGTTTGAAGTAATTCATACCTGGACAAATCTTTATAAATTGGTAAGAGATGCTGTTTTATCTCTTGGCTAAGAAATGGAGTCAGATCTTCAAGCTTTGGATTTTTTTTAAATTCCTCGCACTTCTCTACCTTTCGTTACTTTATTAAGATATTTTGACATTTTTGCTACGAAAATTCAACCACACAAGACACACTATCGAGCTAAACTTAACTTCGAGCAACTTCGAGTTGACTTCGAGCAACTTTAATTTCGCATACCTACAGTTAGATATATATGAGTGTAATATAACGATAATTTGCTTAAAATATTTTTAGGAACATCTCCTATAATAAAACTAAAGATACAAAAGATTTAAACAAATGTACTATGAAAGAAAGATTGCTCAACTCCAAGCGCTCCTACCTTACCTGACTCCCAAGTTCACAGTGATCCCGGATTGCTCCTGATTACGCGCTATAACTTCGAAAATATTTCATATTCTGATTTTTCTCTTTTATATTACACTCTCAATATGTATACTTTCGAAATACGTAATTTAAAAAAAAAGCATTTTTTGAACGTTGTAAAGGATTTGCCCTCCTTAAGCTGGGTGTTATTGTACTGTAAACTAGATGAAACGATTACTATAGAGGTTTATTGTCGACAATTAAAAAGATTAAACCAAAAACTGGAGATAAACTTCAACATTTAAATAACAATTCTGATATGGCCAATATGTCTTTATCACGACAATACTTAATATCATATATTAGAATTTAAAAAAATATTAAATAGATGGGAAAAGGTTGTATCTACTGAAGGAGAATACATTGTATCGATGAAATTAATTAATAATGTTTTTTTTTAAATTAACTTTATCATTTAAAAAACGACATTCCTAACTGGACAATCTATTATTTTTATTTAATCAATGATTTATATCATGCCCCCTTTATATCATTTTTAAATATTATTTTATAAATAGATAATTACTATAAAAACTATTCGATAATTTGTGTTCAAATGAATGAAGATAAATGCATCTAATAGCGTCAATAAAATCTTTAATGTTTGTGTTATTTTAAACTAAATGAAAATCAGCATTCAAAGGCGTGCTAAAATATCACAGGAATTTCAATACAGTTTATGCCTCTGAAAATATATCAACTAAATTGCTTTTACATCGCTCACATTTGTCCAAGTCTCACCTCGATGAATGTCAGCCGACGAATCACTCTAATCGTACACTTAACGAAACGCCACATTCTATAGAAACGGCGGTATTTTTTTTGGGAATGGCGTGCGCTTGGATGTTCATGCATGGTAATTCAATTACTACATAAACAAAGTTGTCTGACATGTGTTCGTGGTGTACGTGAATTATGTGAGCGTTTTTATTGCGGAACGGGGTGAGCAATTTCATGCCACCACGGAAGCATGCAACGAATAACCTTAAGCAATGCACCAACAAATATATTTGCCCAATTTGAATTGCAAAGTTGCCACCGTAAATACCAACCGTCCGTGGACTTGTTTATTGCACGACGGAACAAAATGATGCAGTGAAATTAAACACGCTCGACGTCGTAGAGATGTGGTCAACCAGCCTACGTTGTATCAAAGCCCCATTACAGTTCAAATGTGTATTTAAATTCTGTTTTGGAATCAGTTTTAAAAGTGTTTGTAACATTCTGATTTATGCCGATCAAACGAGGAGAGACATAAGACCGAGTGCAATATATATGTTTATCCGTTAACGACATATAAGCTTAGTTTATGAGTCGATTAAAGATTGGATATTATAAATGTATGAGTTATTATGTTACTAATATTTATAATTAACACTACTAATACTTGTATTATACTTTCAGGTCTCAAGCACGCTTGTATGCAAAACTCTGAATGCATGGAAGGAATGATATGTGGAATGCCAAATTCTACTAATTCAGCTGGTGCCAACAAAGCGACGGTATCAACCACAAAGCTATGCATTTGCAACGAAAAAGACGGCTTTGTAGACAAAGAATTTTATTGTAGCGGTAAGCCGATACATTATATGCTGCATCGTTCATTTGTAACGTTTTATTGAAACGCTAATTTGTACGTTATCATTTCAGACGGTGTAATACATAGGTCTCTATTCCCCTTGACGCTGATCGCCGTTGCCGTCATATCCTGGATGCGAAGAGACATTTAAACGTCGTCTTAAAAGCCGTTCAAGAACTTATCTATCTTTATATTGATTTGATAATCCTCTCGTTATTAATTTCTTGGTTTCTCTTCCGACACATCTAATATTTAAGCGTTATTAAGTCAAAATTTTACAAAGAAGTTTATATACATAATTAATTTTAGAATCGTTTTGTAAAATACTTAATTTATATATACTGCTTCACATCATCGTCGAGTGAAAGTCATCGTCATTAACGTCGCATTATAAGTTAAATTAATTTTCATCGCAGATTTATGAAATGCAAATTGCTCTATTAAGCAATTTGCATTTCATTTTTACTATTAATAAATATAAAATTCTATCAAGAATTAACACCAGACAACTTTATATATTTAACGAAGATCATAATATGTTTTAATAATGCCAACGTCTCATAAGGAACAGCATGAGAACATTAGCACAGTTATTTGGCTAAGCTGTCACGATATTTATGCTGAATAAATTGCAATATGAACACGTTTAAAATTAAAATATTTATCGCAAAAGCAAATTATGATATTTTATATACAAAAACACAAAACACTTTAAACCTCTTTGGATCGTATATATTTGAAATATTAAACTTTTTATCGTACAAGATTATATTTTAGGCTAAAAGAAAATATATTTTGTACTTTTACCGGCAAAATTGCATAATGATTTGTAATAATTGCTTTATTTCCTAAATAAATTTATAAATTAGTACAAAAAAAAATTATAATATTAAATAAGAAATGCCTTATATATTTCAGACGATATTTCAAATGTATCTACTTATATTACTATTTTCATGATATTTATAAAGTAATAAAGATATTTTAAGGAAGAGAAGTTTTAAATATTTTTCATTTTTCTCTGAATTAATAATTGTAAAAGTTTTATATTAAAACAAATTGATAATCGTTAAACTAATATTTACTTTTTTTAATTTATCCGCGTCGCATTCTATGATCTCTCTAAGAATTGAACGCGATTAAATTATACGTCCTTTTACGTAGAAAGTTAATGCATCGACGCGTCGTTCGTATACAAACAAATAAATATTTAAAACTTCAATAATCTCTCTCTAAATTAGGATTTATTAAGAGCAATAAGTTATTGACGATTTCCATCCAAATTGCCTTAAGTATGTTGCCTTATAGTATTATAACACTTAACACATGAATCCACAAAACACAATACAGACGTACATATAATACATTATTCCTTCGTATTGTTGAAAGCTTTTTAATGTTGTTGAAATTATTGAATATTGTTTGAGTCCCTTAATTAGATGACAGTATTCTGTATATAAAATTATAGAATTTTAGACATATATTCTTCTGAAGTTATCACATCTGTTCTGTAAATTAATAAAAAAATTATCACCGCTCAATAGTGTTTTCTTTATGAAGATTTAGCTTTTAGCTTATCATTTTTAATTTGTTCGCTCAATCAGATCTTTCAAAGGACGGAGATCTGTTGTGTTAAATAAAACTATATGTTTTTGTTGTAAATAAAAATAAATCACGCGTTGAATGTTTTATGAAAGCAACTATTACAGGGCCTTTCATTAAGAGCGCTCAATGTTTAAATGTAAATTAAACAAGTTTTATATTAGATATCTACTCAATTTTTATTTGATTTAAAAGAAGATTTTATGGCATTAAGTATGTAATATAATTTTCGATGACTGTCGCATAGTTCTGTCTGAATTTGCTGGATGGCGTTCATTATGTTGGCTTTGAGGGCATCAATTATTTGCAATTTATACACCTTTTTTGCAAAGGGAGGAATCTTTAAAAGACACCACTAGGTGGTAGTGTGGGATTTTTACCCACTAAATCCCCTTCCTCTTCGGCTGCCACCCGGCTACTAATTAAGTATTGCACAAGAGTGGCAGTGATGTGTCCCTCATATAATCATAATCTTTCTATTAGCCTTTAAATGAGGTTAAATATTATAATTTTCTTAAATTCAAAATTCAATAAATGCACACTTTTAAAAAATAAATAACGTTAGTTTTAAATATTAACTTATTTATTATTAACTAAAAATATTAACTTTTCAAATGTGTGACTTTAATATCTTGGGACCATTATAAAAATACAAATACAGAATTTTGAGCGCCAAAAAATTATCTTTAGCAACGAGGCCCATTTTTGAACGAATGAATATGTGAACAATCAAAATTGTTGGATTTGAGACGATATCAATCCACATGAGCATAAAATACATCCTTAGAAAGTCACCGTTTGGTTTGTACTTATTTCAAAATGAAGCTCATATATGCCATATCGATGACATACAGTTCCAATATATTCCAAATATTTAAATATTTAAAAATAATTATTGACATAGTTATTTTTTATTCGTTGATCTCATATGATTTATATTTGTATTTCATATTTAAATAAACATTTTATTTTTATTTCACGACGTAATTCCGCTCCTTTGAACGTCATGAGATGCTATGAAAAAAGCCTCTTAAGACCAAATTAAAATAAAAGAAAACAAATGTCAAAGAGTTGATGTTTACGTACGGATGTAATTTGATTGTATAAATGTAACATTATGTTACAAAATAATAAATTATAATATTAAATTTGATTATAATAAAATCCATTGATAATGGGGAAGAAGAGTATTGGAAAAATAGGGAAGCATAAAAATAATGCGCATATTTTAAAACCATTTTGTCGTACTTGCCTTGCAATCGATGTCAAAATGATACCAATTTCAAAGAATAATTATGATAAAATTTTAGAAGATGTAACGTCTATACGTGTAAGTCATTAACTTTGATAATATGAATTTATGTCGTTCATAATATTCATAGTTTTATTCAATATTATTATTTTTTGTATTGATCATATTAACATTAATTTATTTAAGGTTTCGGAGGATAGTTTTCCAAATTGGATCTGTTATAAATGTGAAGAGCTTATAAAAAACTTTTCCAAATTTAGATTGTTATGCCTGAAGGTTGATAATATCATTAATAATAAATTTGATTTCGCAAAGAAAAGTAAAAGAAAGGTGTATAAATTTGACAGATTATTAAACGTGTTCTATATTAGTAAAAATAATTAAATATTAATTTCTTATAATATATTTTATTTACAGTTCAATGAATCTCGTTTAATTGTCGAACGCTCAAAATTAGATTTTATAAAAGAATTATCACTATCTAAAGTGTTAAAGTTTTATTACAATGAATCGTTAGTCGAAAATGTCATTATTTCGAATGAATATAGTGTTTTATCGCACAATGATGATTGGGACGTTTTAAAAAAGAATATTGAAAAAGAAAGCCCAGTTGATATTAAAACGGAACCAAACATTGATGAGCTTAAATTAGAAATTGATTTGAAGAAAGACGACTTTTTAGAATCAAATAAGAACGAAACGAATATGGAAATAGATAGTTTGAAACATTATGATGAAGCTGATAATATGAGCATTTGGAGTAATGAGAGCTTTGATTCAATCGCAAGTAAACCGGAAAATGAAAAGAAAATAAAGAAGAAGCGAAAACGGAATACAATACAAGTATCACCAGCAATCCAAGCCAAAAAAGATAGAATAGAAAAAATTAGATCGTCTGCCGATGTAATATATTTAACCGAAGAAGAACAATTATTTGAAAGACAACAACGCAAAAGCGATGAAAAATACATCAAATCCATTTATAAATGCGAAATGTGCATATTAGCATTCAGGCACGAATTCACGCTTAAAAATCACATGGAAAAACACAAAGAGGTTGATATATTTTCATAATTTACATTATTATAAATAATCTTTTCAAAGATGTTAATACGATCGAATGAATTTTAGGATAGGGGTCCACATCTATGCAAGATTTGTCAGCAGCGTTTTAATACACTGCGTAAATTACGGATACACAAAAAATTGCATGCGACTAGATATACTTGTTTCGCTTGTGGGCTGCGTATTCGTGATCGCGGTCGAGTTGCTGATCATGTGGCGTGGCACGAAGGACATACTTATTCTTGTCACGTATGCCAAGCCGTGTTCGGGTACTTTACGAGTGTATAACATACGCATTTAATCTTCCTCCTTGAAATATAACACATATTAAAATATTCTTCAGGAGGCGAACGACTTTAAAAAACCATATACGAATAAAACATCATGATCACCATTTTAAATGTGATAATTGCGATATGACGTTCGTGAACAAAGAGCGTCTCAATTTGCATATACTGTAAGATTTAATTCAGAAGAAATTCAATTATCAAACGTGTATATTCGAATTTATTTCTCTGTATGATTTTATACGATAGGAAACATTCATCACCGAAGCATCCTTGTGAAGTTTGTGGGAAACTTTTTTATACTGTTGCCCGATTGACTGATCATATGATTACTCATTCTACGTTGCGACCGCATTATTGTGTCGAATGTAATCTATATTTTAAATCGGAGGGAATATTAAAAAATCATTTAAATAATTCCACTAAACACATAGATCCAGATACATTACAGTGAGTATAATACACAGTCTTTCTTATTAATTTATTGTTTAAATTGCTTTAAATAATATATCAATTTTTCTTTAACAGATTTGCTTGCAATCAGTGCGATAGAAAATATCGAACTGAACGATTGCTGAAAACACACATAGAATGTTCGCACATAAAAAAGAAGCAATTCAGCTGTGAAGATTGTGCCGCGATGTACGTAACGCGTCAAGGACTCAATTTACACAGACGAATCGTTCATAAAGGCTATCGTTTCCCGAGATCTTACACATGCAACATCTGCAACAAAGCATTTATCGTAAGTAAATATTTATAAAACGACCGATAATCTCGCACGCGAGACATCTTATACAGTATAATTTTAAATTTCAGTCAAAAGCTCTTCTGACTAATCACATAAGAATACACACAGGAGAAAAACCGTTTGAATGTGCTGAATGCGAGAGAAAGTTCTCTCAAAGATCGTCACTGAAGACACACATAAAATTTGTGCATTCAATCAAAAAACCCATCGGTGTTAGAAGACGGAACCTGAAAAAAACCGACCTAAAATGCAAGACTGAACCAATAGAGCACGGCGATTCCAAATCTGATAATAGCGTATTGAATCGTAATGATAAATGGGAGGACGACACTAAAGAGTGGACGCAAAAAATGAACAACAGTATCGTACAAAATCAAATAATGGATGTTTCAACGATGATTACTGACAATTCAATGCAACTATGAAGATGATATTATATTATTAGAAAAAATATACATTTATATTTATGAACTAGACTTATAGACTTAGTTTAAAATGTATAACCAGTTATATTTTTAACAATGTAACACTGTGATATATATACATGTATTTAATAACATTTGTAGTATTTTTTACTACAGTAGCAGCTTTAGATATAAATTATTTTTTTATCTTGACACTCTAAGGTCACATTGTTCTTCTTTTTGTATTATAACAGTAAATCATAATTTTAACCGAATAAAGATATATTGTATTCAATATATTATGCTCGTTTATCTACTGTTTACACATGGAAGTCATCTGAATATATTCTCTAATGTTTAATGCATATTTAAGAATGTGGATTCAATGTATTAATCAATATTTGAATTTATTTTAATTATTGCTAGTGAAATATGTATATATGTTATTGATTGGTTTGTAATATTCAAATTTACTCAATTGCCTGTTTGGGGTCTTCCTCAAAGTATAGTTTATTTCTGGATCGACACATGTAAATACATATTTTTACAATGAATCTCAATAAAAACTACTTACAATACAGTGATAATTTTATAAATTAAATAATATTTACCTCGTTTCAAATGGGTGACAATTGTTTTATTTAATTTTATTATATACTAGCCTGTAGCCAAAACAATAAGTTGGCAAAATTTTATCGCAATCGAATGAACGATATGGCAGCGTATAAAATACAAACAAACAAATTTTTATTTTTGTATATTAGACTGTGCCTATGTTACTCGCAAAACCCTTAGCAAAAAGTGGACAAAGTTTTATCGCAATCTGATGAACAGTTTGGCAGCGCATTACATACGAACAAAGAAAAAATAATTTTTATATATTAAATAATTAAAAAGGTGGAAGAGTTTAAATACCTTAGAGTAATCCTCACGGAGAAGAACTTAATGAATATCAAAATAACCTCCAGGATTCAACACGACAATCTGTGCTATCATGATCTAAAAAATATATTAGGGATTAAAATAAATGCCAAAAGCATGTCATCATCATCATCATAGTGCAGCCACAAGCAATGCATCCATCTCGTCTGTATCATGCATTCGCCTCCTCGTTCGCTCATTCCTTATTATCTTAGCTTATCCTCCATCGACGGACGATTTTAAAATGATATAGAAGGCAACGGAAGACAATGCTGTTCACGTTGCAATGTGAAGTTCCTCATATGCATCTCTTCGAAGTCGTCTCTTTGATGTTCTTCTTGTCCTTGTTCTGTTCCTAAATGCTTTTTGGCTCCGAATCGCTAGCGATGTAGCAATTAGGAATAGTCAAATAGCATTTAAGTGGTTAGACCGCAAAAAGTATTAGTTAAATAATGGTAAATCATTATTCGCTGTATTCTCTGGATGTGGCTGTATAATAACTTTTAGAAATGGTATTCGTAGTGGAATAGTATTTCAAAGAAATAAAAGTAAGTCGAAAACATTTATACGCATTTATTTAACATAATTAATTTCAATAACAGAGGATGGTCATTGTATAAAAATGTGTATTTGATGACAGCGTCAACGATAAATATTTACAATAAAAACTACCATCACTGGTGAATTATAATCAAATTTTTAGGATCGATGTCAATAAATATAGATTTTCAAATACATAACAATATGCTGTAATAATATAAATACATAAAAAAATATCTCTTTTTAACACGACAAAGTCTGAAGAAAAGGAGTGCACTTTAACTCAAACAATCGTCAGCTTTCAGTTGCATATGATTTTTTACATAATAAATTACGCATGGAATATTTCGTTATAGATGTAATAATTCGTGAACTCGTTTGCAGCAGACTTTGCATACAGGCAATGCATAAAACGAATGTGCACATTTTCTAAAAATATTAAAATGAGAGCACCAAGGTCCCTAATCGATTAATATATTCGCAGTCGGACTGCTCGTGTTTAACACGTGAAATTAGAATTGTAGCAACCATTTCATAAAATATACAAATTGGAGTATCGCTAGGATGAACTTAAGACTTAATTATATTCAAGCGCGTTTCATCAAAGTTGAATTATACAAATATGAGTAATTTAGTTAATAAGGCTATAGTGATACGGAGTATATGAATATATTTAGTTATATTTTTAACAATATATATAACGAACTTATAAATTTACAAATATTGTTTATACTAATCATATATAAACATTAATAAAATTATTGTCTCCCGTTCGACTCTTTGTATGAACGATCTGAATGATTTGCGTCACATAATGAAGTTGAAATTTTACAACTCTGACGAAGAGGATGCGGCAGGGAAAGTGCCTTATTTGAAACGCGCCCTTAAGCGCCAATTAATCCGCTAGTTCCTTAATAAGGTAATTTCCTTGCGCCGCACCCTATACTTATTAAGAGTTACTTGTTTATGAAGACGACTTAATTCTATTTATCAGAGTCCATTTATTATTTCATAAATAAAGCACAACATGTGATCTATTAAAATGTTTTAACGAGACTTTTCAACAATATGTCGACTACAATAAAATCGCAATTTCGGTAAAAAATATATATTTATATTTTCATACTTCTATATTTTATATAGGAATGAAAATATTTGACTGATGCCCAAAAGGCGGACATTTCACACAACCTACCATTTCACATCGGTACGATGCGAACGTTGAATTTATAAATAAACCACACATTTTCATAGCCTACGAATTGGCACAACATAATCTTGATTTCGCAATGAAATAAAATCACTTTCATTTAAAAAAAAAATAATCAATCTGATGACTAAAAATTATCGACTGAATTAAAAAATCCCCATACAATAAAATTAATTCCGTTATTTATCAGAATTGACGATTAGCAAAAGTGTACAATATTTTTATAGCGGTACTAGTATTACAAAATATATTTTTTGGCGAAAATAAAGCTTTTTATACTAATACCTATATCAGACTTTAAAAAGAATTTGACTGGCGCATACACAATTTCATTGTCTCAGGAATATACACATTAGCATTAAAAATTATTTACTAAATATGAAGAATCGAGACTTGTGCAGTATTAAAAATTAATTAGCATTTAAATACCAGAAATAAAATAGGACCTAAGTGCAAAAATAAACATTAGCGTCGTCATATATCGACCGATTTCGGTTATATTTGGACACTTAGACCCTGTTTAAATTCCGGCATTCGTACATATTTATAAAGGGGATGCAACGATAAAATGGAAGATTCAAATCTATTCTATAAACTGAAAAATATCTCATAAAATATATCTGCTTTTAATCAATTATTTTTGATATGCATTGCTCTATGTACGGTTATCATTAATAATATTGGCGAGTACAAAATAATATCCGAATGGAAATGATGAATATATAATTGACAAGATCATCGCGTAATTCATCATAAATTATATCTATTATCGTATTATCTAGGATGAGACTCGCTATATGAAACCATCAGGTCTCGCATAGAATGCCGAATACTATCGTACGTGGCAAAGCTAATACCCACGGCGATCGGTCCTTTCACCCAATTCATGCTGAGACCTTTGAAGAAACCACCTTTAATGCCTTCCTCTCTATAAATAAAAAGTTAATATTAGTCGTGTTTTATATCAAAATTAAATGAATGCATACGAAATATCTACCTATATATTTTTTGAAGCGTTCCAAGAATAGTTTTATATTGTTCGTGACCTATTTTATCTCTCCTGGCCGTTTGCATTCTCCGCCTGCATTTAGAAAAACAACGCAATAAGAATTTGGATTCATAAACGATGAACGAATACTTGAAACGTATATTACCGAACAATATCCAAAGGATAACTAGAAGACTGTCCGAGCATTCCGGCAATTCCACCGAATAAAAGATTGACTATGGCCGGTTGTTTAACGCCATAATGATCTGCGCAAAAATCAATTCATCATTATTTTGAAGTGACGTACTTAGCAATCATGATTATCGGAAGTTCGGTTGTTATCGGAAGAATTTGGATGATTCATTAGGTTTACCTTGGTAAAAATGCTTTAGAGAATCATAAGTAAAGAACGATACGCCAGCGTACGGTATTACTCCGAGCACCGTAGGCCAATATCCTCGGTAAAACGTGCTCCATCCTTCTTTATGCCACATCTTGGTGAACACCTGCCACAAGCTCCTAATAATAACAAATATTCTCATTATAAGCGCACGTATATTTGTTTTGAATATATTTTAAATTATAATTACTTGTATTCTAAATGTGACGTGACGGCCATGCGTGCTCTAGCAAGATCTAAAGGATACGTCAAAGATTGCGACGTTATTCCAGCGAGTGAACCGGCGAGGAATAATAGCACCGGAGAATTTCTGAAGATAAAAAGGAAACAAATAAATAACACACAATTAATTGACGTATTTCTTCATATTTTATACGCACTTTGCTACTTTGGGATCGGCTAAGCCGAGTAGAGATTTCCATTGCTCGTGAGCCGTGAATTGAATAGCCGAATACGGTAGAATCCTCGCCATAGTCGCCGAATTCCCTCGCCATAACGCGATAGTTCCTTCCAATCGGGCAGTATCTACAAGAAATCGCCATGCTGCTCTTGCAGAATACGGTGTTCTCCTGCAATTGACACGTGCATTAATAAAATACATGCATTTTTACTGCATAAATATATAAGAGTGCGATGTACCTAATTTGAAAATTAATTTTAGTTCGATCGAGTGGCGCTATTACAGTTTTTGCTAAAGCACCAGCCAATGCTCCGGCTATAAGACTAGACCCGACGATTTGTCCTTTGCTCAATTTCGACGTGTTATCTTCAATTCGAACTACAAAACACACAAATCATGAATATTTAGTCATTAAATATGTTATTGTGACTGATGCTAAAAATACTCATAGCGTTTATTATGTTCACACGATAATTGGCTAGTAAATATTGCAATGTGAATGTGATTATTGATCAATATTATCATTTCTCGAATCGATAAATAAGCAATGAGGTATTAAAAGGACCTTGATCTGCAGCGTCATCTTTTAGGACTGATGTGAGCTTTCGTTGCTGTCGGGCTGTTTGGCGTTAATTTGCTGCATTATCAATTTACTAGGAATAGGTTTGAAGCTCGAATGCTCCAAATTTGGCGTAGCGGCCATCCACACTTTGCCAACGCTCCGGTGCAACTGGTATTATCACATTTTTGTACCTGCATTATTACAGAATAATGTAAATTTATATACGCACGTGGAAAACAGACACAAAATAAAGCACATATTTATATAAAATTAATAACGAGTCTTGAATCGATTCATCGCCTAATTAAAATGAATTTTTCCTTTCAGTTGTTGACGTGATTCATGTTTGAATACAAAGGAATTGTGATAAATTTTGGATGAATAATAATTAAAATATTGTGAATTTATCAATTTGTGGATATTCCGGCGGTATTTGAATGTTTTCGCTGTTAAACATTGCAGATATAAGGCGTAATTGACCTTTAAGTTTATTTTTATCAAAGCAAGCATAATTTTAGGGCGGTAAACAGATAACATGAGTATACAAGTTCATGGAAAAAATTGATTTTTCTATATTATAAATGCACTTTTATGATTTTAGCATTGATATGATATAAGAACTGGATGAAAAATATGCTCTGAAAAATGTATGAAGGCAAACAATTTATTAATAAGCGTTGTTAAATTATCTACGGAGCTTCACGTGGATGAAATACAATTATATAACTAATTTTATCTTAGATGCCCCACGGCATGTCTAAAAATGAAAAATCTACAGTCATATAAATTCTAGGCTCAATAAGAAGATTGAAAAGATAATTATTTGGATTGTAAATAAACAACGACGTACGAACAATTCTATTTTTGCTTAATCATCAGACGGCAATTTTTAGATAAACGTAAATCCCAAAACAAATATTAAAATGCATTCATTATGAAGCTTGTTAATGAGCCCATCTTAGGATATGTGATTCGGTTATTTACAACGTTATCAAAGCTACCGTTAAGAACACTGACGTGAATATTTAAGCTCGCAAGCAAATAATATACGTATAAATTCATTATGTATTAATGAACATTGTTCAGAGGACACAAACAAAATTATTCCATTTTGATTTTAAAGCTTAAATACATTTTTAATCATAAAAATCATGCATAATCGCTCCATTTTATATTGAACGTTCACTCAAAATAGTATAAAAATAAAAGTATGTGTATAATTTATTTGGGTGCTAATTAATCTGATGAACTCTTCATTCTGTAAATTCATATCTACGCTAGAGCATGATGAAGTATGCTCGTGGATGTTTACATTTTTTATACTCTAAATGTATTTCGGCCAAAAATTATCGTCGATATCACCGTACATTCTCTTATGACCTTAAAACTTGTTTACATCCCGAGGTGAATCTGTATGAATGAACGTCTTTTGTGACCGCCAACGACGGTCAAAGAGCCACACAATGAGGGATGCGGAGAGTTCATCCACGATCTTTGGCTCGCTCGTCAAAATGAGACCGTGTTAAAATTTATATATGTTGTTTATGAACATTGGCAAACGTGCAAATACCAATTTTTAGATCAGTTTTATCTCAAAAATACGAATTCGATAATAAATTGGCGAATATGAAAGTCGGCGTTATGACCTTGCTTGTATATTTATTTTTGCATTTCTTCAGTGCGAGTCTATTCATAGTAAATGGAGAGTAATATCAATAAATATTTGTACCGGGCTATTTCAAGATATCCTGGTTACAATTCGGAATGAGTTGAACGAGATTGAAGGGCCGCCCTTTGGACGGTCAGAAAGTGGAATAACCTCATCGCGATTCTGGCTTAAAAATAAAGAAACCTCACGGCTATAACATTGCGTCATGAAAAGATAACACCGAAATAATTATAACAAAAAGAGACAGCGAGACAAAAACACTAGACCTTGAAGCAACTCCGATGCCGAATACTAAATAAAGAATCATCTTTCGTCGACGAATTGTGCGTTACGGAGAGCTACGTTCGCTACGTTGCTTACCGGCGAGCTACGTTCCCTGTATAGCTAATCGAAGAGCTACTTTCTCTGCATTGATTGCGTTATTCTCAAGTGTTGAACACAATAACTCTGTTTGAAATACGCATTGCCAGATGTGCGTGACCAAAAGCAATAACCATGAAAAATGTAATATATGCTCGTCTATTCAAGTCTGTATAAATATCCTGCCTTGAGTTACAGCATTTTTTTCAGCCTGACTTAGCAACGATCTCTATCTGCCAAGGTCCATAAATTAAATCTTAATTTAATTGATAGCCATCTTATCATATCTTTCATTCAATTATTTATCGATTGTACAAGTCTGCCGTCATATCTATGTGACGCAATATTCCGTCGCGAGGGTGTGACATTATGTCTACAAAACACCAAAAATGCACCAATCATGAACAACCACAGAAAATAAACAGCTGTATAAATGAACGCTTAAAAGTAGCGAGCAGGTCATGTGGCAAGACGAACGGATGAAAAATTAACGCCTAAACATTAAAATAATACGGACTACAATCATTGTCTGATAAAAAATATTTTTTATCAGATTTTATCCTAATTCAACACGGATTTAATGATCAAGATATTTAACCCAATCGGACTGGAAATTGTGAGACAGAGACGGATGTCTTGCGTCTCATCATAACGTATTCTAAAGAATCTTTTAACTGTCATAAAATTTAGGTATCATTAACTGAAATCGCTATCATCGGATAACATAGACGAATTTCATTCGTGTTGTCTTGAGAGCAGGCGTTTGTTTTGATAATTGAGATATTCGCATCATTCTTACCGTTGGACAATTTTGTTATTCCCCCTTGACTTTTCTGGAGTGGCGTCATTAACCGAGTATCACCACTCCTTTGCAAAATTTACTCCTTCAAAAGTAAACTTGAATGTCTGCACGGTAACCAATTGCTTTTATTTTTGCAACACATTAATAGGCAAAAATAGCTGAACAGGAAGCAGATGCCATGCAAGTTGAATATTGAGAAATATTCCGAAGAAAAGGGTTAAGCGATCGGACTAAACTCATTAAAATTGAGTTCCAATCTACAGGAAGTGTAGCTGACGATCACATTTTTATAAAAACGCTATGAAAACGATGTTAAAATGGTTGGTAATTGTCCCGTTGAAAAAATAGCTGCAAAAAGTCACCTCATTGTAGCATTTTAGTCGACACATAAAAAATATGCTTCCCGCAGTTAATGTGTTAAACATACGTGAACGCCAATGACAAATCACCACATGACAAATCCTTTCCCCAGAAAAGTTTATTACAGATAATATTCGTCGTCGAAATTAGGGAATCCAATCCCGGGATCCCGGACAGTTTTAGGTGCTCATGAATCCCGGGATTAGTAAACGTAGTCCCGAAAAATTCGGGATTGATATTTTTTATCTAATATAAATCGTATACCTCACCCCAGCACGTTGAAGGCTAATAAATCGAGACAATCTGGACGCTTGGAAACAATGGCGTAACTACTAATTGACGAGCTTAGGCGACGCCTAGAGGCAGTGACTATCTAATCTATGTATACACATATAGAGTATATATATATGTTTTTCAAATTGTTATATAAACCTTTTCCTACCGGTGATGTATTTACTACACCTCGACTCTAATAATGGGAATATCGATATGAAATATAATAGATACGGGGTTAAAAAAAATTGTATTCCTCCGTAATATAATTACGAATCACATCAAAGTATTATAGTGTGTGAGTATTCATCTGCAGCGATGGAAATAAATAATTTGTCGGTAAATCGGGAATTTTGCGAGTTTTAGTCCGTGTCTCAGCATGATCTTCTTACAATCATTCAGAAATTGATTGAGGAACATTTGCCACTGGATGTAGATGATGTGATCTTAGACGTCTGGAATTGAACAAGACTACTTTTAAGTGGCTTTCGACGCGCTCACTCTGATGGCTCGTGGTGTGAAGCTTCATAAATAAAACCGTTTGTGTAAAAATGTTTTTAACCAGTGATGCGCGTATAAAAACGAAAATTGATAAACACAATGTCATAAAAGCAGAAATAATATGAAGACTCGATATCCTTGAACTTGATCTTTGTATATTTCATAACTAGAAAAACATTATTTTTTTTTAGATCAAAAGTTCAAACTACCAAAAATCGCGCTTTCAAACAAGCGAACCGGAATGACTTGAGCACATGATGAGGTAAATGCAGATCAGATCGAATATCCTAATGAATTGCCTCATCAATTTCAAACGAGATTTGATGATCGGATGCAAGGATAACAACTTATTGCATTGTCACTCTTATATTTAAATGCCAAATATCTGATAGACTTGATGAAGCATTATTAAATATTGAATTAAAACTATGGAGATAATAAACGTCCGCGATTAAAGATTTGTAAACTCCAAAACAAGCCAACAACAAACAGTACTTCAGACAACCAAACAAACCTTTTCTAAAGCAAAATATATTATATAAAAAGCTTGGTGGACCCTGCTCTAAACACTGTGCTTATTTGTCCTATTGGATAAAGCGGCCCCTGTTGTGATTTCTAATGGTTAATAAATAATGATGACGATGACATTCATATATATTTAACATACAGATATGGAAAGGGTTCGATAATATTTGCAATATCAGATGTTAGACCTGTTCTTGTTTGTGGTCAGACAAAGCTGACCTACACTACTGCAATTCTCATTGTCCAGCTTACGAATAAATATCACATTTACACTTACGAATCTCAAGTCGTTCGCGACAAGCAAATGAGGACAGATCATGTGTACAGTTTCTTGCTCAAATTAGGCGTCGTGAACTTGGATTGACGAGGCACTGTATGAAGAAACGAGCAAACGACGAAGAAGTAAATAGACATGTGTCGACAGACAAGAGTCACACTCAAGTCGAGGCTGAAGTCCAACTGGAAAATGAAAGATATTCTTCCAAGGGAGAAAAGCATATATTTAAATGTCCGTGAAAATTTTCATCGATACAACGTTCTTGGCACGAAATCTGGTGTCTGTTTGAAATAGAAAAGTGCGATACGACTGTAAAATATATCAGTTTATTATTTAGTGGTATTACGTACGCATTTTTGCGTAGCAAATCAACTGCCCGCACGTTGCTGATTCGTGGTACGCGAGCCAATTCGTTCATCATCATCGTCGTCGACTCGAAGAAGTTCCATATTACAAACCAGGAACAAATCAATTCGATATGGTATATCATCTGACAAAAGAACTAGCTCCAATCAGAGTGATCGCTGCTACCTGAATCAAGATCATATTAGTATGATGACTGTCTTCATGAGCCATTTTAGCTACACCAGTTTAAAATATTTAATATAGAGATTGAATGTGTGTTCAAATGCGTAAATTGTTAGATGTGATCATTATCAAACTGAAGAAGAGACGCTGAAAAAATCGAAGATGGTCGAGAGCCTCCAACTGCGAGACTTTTCGATGATGACGAACCAAATCATGGATGTGTTATTTAACTTATATTACAGTATGAAAATGTTAAATAGTAGCATACGCTTTAAAAACTATGTTCTATACAAGATCCACAAATGAAATATGTGAATTGACAGATAACCTTGGCCGCGGGAAGAGGTTTTCTTCCCACTGGTTCTTTTTGTAATCACGTGGCTGTAATCACTCCTCGCACTAAATAAAGATAATTCAGACGAGTGTGTCGGTGTCACCATTTGACCGCTTTCATTCACCAGCAGATCCACGTATAGATCAGACATCCTGCTAAAAAAATCTGCTGCATTCGATGAATTTCAGAGCCATAACGAGGGTATGAAGCGCTCGTGGACCATGGATGAAACATGGATCCATCACTTCACACCTGAGACAGAGGAACATGGGGACCCTTCACTGACCCAAGCTGTTTATTGGTCTCGCTATTCGGGAGCATGCCAACCCGCTCAATAAAAATGCATAGCAAGATGTAAAATCTGAATTTAATATCCGCACAATGTCCACAAGAGCACGCTCGCTTTCAACTTCCAGTGGTTGCTTGCGCTCTTAAAACTAAAAAGATAACAGCATAAATTAGTAAGATAGATAAATATATCGTTTTTATGAGTGGAGGGAAGTCTAGACTCGTTCGCGACCTCATTTGACACGAACCAACTATGTACGTTAACCTCTGAGGGAGTTTACGTGATCGTACAGATCATAGATGGCCCCGAGTATGCATTTATCCCCGAAAATGCCGCAAAAGGCGCTAAAAGAGGACGGCGTGGTCACAAGGTCTGTGTGTCCAATCGGTCCGCTTTTTCGATCGCCGATATGACGAATGAACGCCTACAGAACGATTGCGAACTCTTATTACAAAACGAAGTTGTCCGAAGAAGACTGATCGGGCGGGTTGTTTAAATTTTACAATCTGTCGAAAATATCGCCACTAATCGAAACTATTGTTTTTATTTTATTGCAGGCCTATGCCATAAATATCGGTCGAGCCGGTTGCTGCAGATTTTGCCTTTGGGGTCTTATTGTGCAGGAATATTTCCGTTGATTGAGAACAGATTCGATCATCAGGTAAATGGAAGACACCGTTGCAATCATAGCGTTTATATGTTTTTTTAAAATGTGGTCACTAACCACATATCCTATAGATTTGAACTAGACATGATTGAGATATGAGGCTGACCGCAACATTACAAACTAGGTACATGAGTATTTCAGATGTATAAGGATCAATTTTAATACTTTCTTAGCACAGTTCTTAGCATTGATGAATTTATCATTCAATAGTCAACTGCCTTTGAAGGATGACTTGTTTCATTTTAGGCATGAGGTCAACCGTATATGGAATATTCATGGTGAATCGTATTTAATGAACCACCACCAGAATATTCATAATCATTTAAATTGGCAAGTGTATAAGCTATCGGTCTAATAATAGTTGCACATGCAATGCTTTATGCAAACTAGCTCATTTGATTTTAGGCGTCAATTAGGCTATTTTGAGGATCTTGGAAGGGGTATTTAGCATTTTTGAAATGAACATAGATGGAATGTCTAGATATGCCTAGTTCTTATAAGCTAGAAGGGTACTAAACATAAAATTCTTGCAGCACAGTTAGAAAACTGGATGTGCAAGCCATTGCTTACTGATCCATGGATCGACTTTGGTCGCCGTCCTTGATATTATGCAGAACGATGGCATCATCGACGACCTCACCTTCCACGCACATAAACAAACCAGTTGTTTCCTGGTGTTTACACAGTCACTGTCCTCGGGATCATCTGGTCCTCTTGTTTACATACCACGAGCACCGCCCAATTCGCTTAATTTGGAATATTGCACGTTTGGCCGTGAAAATTTAAACAAGACAACCGGCAAGAGTTTCTAGTTCGCAATCATGCTTATCTGAATAACTGGCATGTGCTAGAATTATGCAATTGACCCAAACGAATGTAATAACATCGTGTCGATCGTAAATTCTTTCTTTGTCCATTCAAGATTCGTTGCTCATCTATTTATACGTTCGAACTTATTGCCAATGATCCACAAATTCGCTGTCGATGACGAAAATTGATTTGTAACGACCCATGAATAAAATGCATCTTCGAGAAGAATGCTTTTGTAATTAAAAGACTTCATTCGACCATTCAATAAATCACTTTTTATGATCTTATTGATTAAATATCATGTATAATATTAATTGCGAAACTCTTCTATTATATCCAAATCGGTAACTGCGAATGTATTTAGTCGACTGTGTACAGAAACTGATTCATATGCGCAAGTATCAAAAGTCGTGGGATACATATATTAGGTACTTCCGAAAGAAATCCATTATTTTCGCATATTCTCGTTTGAGTTCATTTTGTGATCAGACACAGTAAATGAAATATCTCTGTACATATTTTTGTTGTTATATGGTTTATTATCATCATTTTTTGTGGCATAAATCTTATTTTATATTTCATCAGCGCTTGATCGCAACTAGGGAATCCAATCCCGAGATTCCGGACAGTTTTAGGTGCAGTAACTGTCTAATCTATGTATACATATATACAGTACATATATGTTTTTCAAATTGTTATATTAATCTTTCCCTACCGGTGATGTATTTACTACACCTCGACTCTAATAATGGGAATATCGATATGAAATATAATAGATACGGGGTTCAGAATTTTTGTATTCCTCCGTAATATAATTACGAATCACATCAAAGTATTATAGTACATAAGTATTCATCTGCAGCGATGGAAATAAATAATTTGTCGGGAAATCGGGAATTTTGCGAGTTTTAGTCACATTTATGGTGTTATACGAAAATGGGGGCTCACGCGATCATCAATTCGAACTAGCATTTAAATATCTGATGACGATACCTCCAACGAGTGTGGAGGCAGAGCGTGCATTTTCAGCAGAAGGTTGCCTGGCTACCAAAATCAGATCCAGACTAGTCGAGTTTTAAAACTTCTCACCAGGGTGCAAATTATGAATAAATCTGTTGTTTTTAAGGCCTCTTTTATCTTTACTCTACAGTTTCTGACTTTCTTCTATTGGCGAGATAAGAACTTAATTAGGTAGCAATTTAAAGAACAAACAGGTTTATTCCAGAACAGGTTTAACACAATTATTATGAAGAATTACATTATATATAATTGGACCACTAATCGGACAAGACATTGAAGAAACAACAAAAAAAACGGATGAAAAACTTCAAAACAAAGACAAAAAGATGCAAGAATTAATGGATGTCATTTGAATCATATATGACATGCACTGGGTCTTTCAATAGGGACGCTCGAAAATTATTATGTTATAACGGCCATGTTATTAGAGTAATATTTGTCAAATTTATAATAAATTATTCAGTACAGACTTCTTCCTTTGGGTTTATATTAAATCGCAGGTCTATGCGATACCCACAAAGTCATCGAAAATTGGGCCTCCCGAATACGTGCCACCAAGCAAAGCCGCGACGGATATTTGAACGAAATTATAGTGTATACTTAATGCCATAAAATATTCTTTCAAATACAAAAAAAATGAGTGTATATCTCACATACAACTTGTTTTATTTACATTTAAAAATCGAGCGTATTTATTGAAAGACCCTATAGATTATTTGGATTAATTATTGAATTATTGAAGGAAAACCAGAATTTAGTTCATGTATATTCATGAGGACGGTTAAAGAAATCTTTGATATACATTTATTTTCAGTGTTTCCATCGTACACATAAAGCACACGCCCCCAATAAAAACGGGCGTGACCATACGGTCACGCTCTTAATTGCAAGTCTTTGCTTTTTTTCACTCCCAATGATGTAATAATACAAAAACAATGATATTAATCAATAACTGATTGAGATCGGTTTGATATCATGTTTGAAAAATAAAATTAATCTTCCATTGCATCTTATGATCGACGAATGAAAATCTATTGCAATTTAACAAGCCATTTAAAAAAAAGATACGATAAAAAGATGACTAGAAATTGAGATTTAATCGGAAGTTTTATCGAATTCCTCTTATTAAACGTAGAATAAATTGATAAAAACATAAAAGCGATTATTATGCACCAAAACATTCGATTGATCTTCGAGGAAATCTTATTTTTCAGTGTTTTATTCACGATATTTATCATATTTCAAACAAAATTAAGGCCTTATGCTATAAAATGTCTCTTATTGTCTTGCTTCGTTCATCGGAACATCGAACTTATTTGTTGTTAAAAGAGTTTTTTATGCAACGACAGTATAAAAATCATTATTCCATCGAATGGTCTTCGTACGCTGATATACAGTTTTCCTTCGTATCGATTGAATTAGTTGTATTTGTAGTTCGTTAGCAAATATTTGGATTGGTGCAGACTTCTTCTCACAGTTTATTTAATTATTAGATACAATTTGCATGATTTTATTATTAATATACACAATATGAAAATAAAATAGATTTGAAACAACGCTTTGAAACGTTTTCTCGTACATCTTATTTGTAGGGCTCCGATTAACATGAAAAATATCAATATATTTGCATAAATGTTGATTTTAATTATTATTTTGGACGATAAAAAAATAGTCTAGATACCGTTCTAATTACTGACCTAATATCCATCCCAAGTACTCGATATTACAAGTTGTTTATCAGCAATAATGAGACAGATTTATTAGATAACTAATAGTAATTTTGCACGATTAGAGTACTTTTGTACACTGGTCTTATCATAAAACGCAATATGCAGCAATGCTTTAATTGCGTTATGTATATAAGAGTGTGTGCGAAGAATCCAAGATGTTTTTGTTGCTGAAATTCAGCCTCATCGTGCAAGCTGTCGTTAAACACACCCTATTTGCATTGTTCAAGCATGATATATGAATTTATACTAGAACAATTATTCAGGCCAAGGTCACATTTCATATTGTTTATGATGCGTACAACGTTTTTTTAATACTATAATACTTGCTTCTGTACACTATGATTGCTTGAACGCAGCCCCGTTAAAATCTGATCGACGGTTGCGTACCAAAATTTTAAATTTGGATGCACCTACATAAAAAGCAATGATGTAAGTATTATCTTATCATGTTAGGAGCCCAAAAGTTAGGAAAATAAGAAGCTAAAAAAATACAAAGATCATAGTTTATTCAGAAATCACTTAAGATAATATAATAATACTTGATAAGATTTAAGTAATATTAAATAGTAAAAATCACAGGGATCACTGTAATAAATATATCAGATTTTTATCATGAATTTTTGTCAAGGTCATTTATATATATACAAAAATAGCTTAATTAATTCATAAATATAACAAATAAAATGGATCATGTATTAATGTAATTCTTAAAGCTTTACTTTATATAGAATAATGTCACAACCTGTTTATAGATTTCTTTGAAATATTAATGAACGTTAATGATGAATATTATAAGCAACTAGGAAATATAAATTAATATATACTTGTGGATTAAATTACAAAATTTTAATATTGCAATAATTTAAATCTCAGATATTAAGGGCTGAGGAATGTTATATACGATAATTCAACAATATAACATATAAAAGCATGATAAAACAAAGAACATGTATACCATATTGTATGGGCAGATTATACGTATTTTAATTCAAATATTTACTATAAAAGTTTTGGCATATCGAATCCAAGGACTTCTGAATTCTCAAGATAATGATTCTTATCATAGTAAATACACGTTTTACTAAATTAAAAACTTTTCGTATCCGTTATTTGCACACTTTGGCATCGTTTAAATGCGCAAAATTACGCTTCAATGGAAATAGATAGTAGGAAAGCACTCACCTAACCTATCAATGGGATTCTAACAAGATTCCTTATTTTCTTCGTTGAACTTGCACAAAATAAAGCAAATATAATGTAAAAATATTCTCATCACGAATAGGCTGTCACGTCAACATGACTGCACACGGTTGACAATTAATTATTATAATTGGAAAATATAAATAAACACGACGTTTCATAACAACACGTACACGATGACCCTCTCGTCTTGACTTTCGAGTGTTGCCATATGTGACGTATTTTGCGCGGTGTTATCAGCACTAATGTCAAATACACTCAATTCGTAAATAATACAGCCCGATATATTTCGTCGTTGTAGTTTCGATGCGCGGACTCATTTTAAAATATGATAACAAATTTATTAAATGTATAAATATATTTTAAATCGTATTTAAATCATAATAAATTTTAAATAAGATTTGAAATATAAAAAAATATTTGTTTTTAATTCCAAAATATTTGATTAATGGCTTGCGTGAATTCAAACGTAAAAATGCAATAAGGGTATATTTATAATTATTTCCGATTTAAATTTGATAATTTTGCGATTAATTTATTATGGGCGAGTTTGCACCATATTTAAATCTGTCAAATAATAAAAGTTCTCTCATATAGTGTTCAATTCAGTGAACGTAGAATAATACTTATTTTTAAAGGTGGTAAGCTGCCAATATAATCTATTAACACATTTATTTCAATAAAATATTATTCGGATCAATTAAATCCTGAATGTCTTTGAATAGTGAATGAACCATTGAAACAAAGATTACTTGATAAAATTTATTAAATACGATGTGTATACAATCATTTGTGTAAAATGACAATGTGTAAAACAAATTTCATTATTTCTCGTAAGTGCCAAATAAGGAATGTTGTGGTAGTTATTTTATTAGTTATATCGTGAATAAAAATAAATACGACAATTTTATTAAGGCTTATCATATGAATATAAAATAAATCTAATGTTAAAGCACAGATAAATGCATGTAATTTAATACTTCTAAATTAGTTTTCATTCGAGGCCTTTTAAATTATGAAAATATTTATAGTTTAAAATTTTATTTTGTAAACGTGCACAAGCATAGTTATTTTAATTCCGATCGATGATTTAAACGACGTTCATTAAAGGTTAATCACAGTAAGCAAAATATATATTCTTCGCCTGAAAGAAATCGGTAATTTTCTCACGGCAATGTTAAAATATTAGCATTTTATTAATATCCTCGTGTTAAATAATTTATATTTCAATCACTAAGTTCCAAATCATCATCATCATCGTCTGAATCATTTCCACTTCGAATCGTCCTCTTTTTCATTCCAAACACTGGAGGTTTTTGTTTCTTTTTCTGATCAGGCGGAGTCAACAAGTCGCCGTTGTATTCAATGGTTTCAGATCTATAAAATAAGCAAATTTATAATCATTTCATCGTTTATTATCAAAATCTTAATGTATTTGAAGGTTTTCATGGGTTTTTAAATTTCAAACAATTCTGCTTCCTATGCGATTATCACTGAAAATGCTGCAAGAAGCCCAAAAATAGGATGAAATAGCTGCAAGGTCTGTGTGTCCAACCGGTCCACTTTTCGGACCACTGACGCGACAAATTAATGCCTTGTGATCGGGCTCCATACCTGAATGTGCGTGGACTACCCTCGTACTTCTAGATAGGATTTAATGAAGATTTTTCATTTTCCTTACTCACAATCAATTTTACAAGGCAATACATAGTGTAGATTTTATCGAATCGTGAATATTTTTTTTTACGTTTTGAAACCCTTGTAATCTCTCAATAATGTATTTAGTTTGATGCATACCTTGCTATCCGCCATTCTAACATCTCAGTTGAAAAGTCATCACAGTTTCCAAGATCAGTAAAACCGACAATGAAATCTTTTGTCTTAGAATCGGTTACAAGTCCGATTGTAGGAATCACACGAATTTTTAGTCGTTCTGGAATTAAAAAGAAAAATTAGAGGTTAAACGGCAAATATAATGTTGAATTATCATTCAATTTATTGTAGTAATCCCTAATAACAAATACTCTTAATCAATTTAAATGACCTAAATTAAGAGGGGAAACTACATTAGACTCGGAATGTTCAATGGACCCTTAATCACTTACTTGGCTCTATACTCCTGTACTATGGGAAGAAGAAGGAAACAAAAGAAGAGGGAGGTGTCGATAGATGTCTTTATTTGCAAATTCTTAGACTAGAGGTCTTATTTTGACAGTGTTTGTTAACGTCAGTTTAGCTTCGGACTTCCCAGCGTGGGTTGAAAGTTAGAAGTTCTGAAATGTGGAGGGGGGATGCCAAACCCTGGCACAGTACTCCTTTAGGGGTTAAAGCAATCGAGGTTGCAGCATTTTTAGCTTTTGCTTTATTCAATGAAGGAAATTCAGTACTTGTAGTGCTGATGAACGAGTTGAAAGTAGTTGTTGGCACGCAGAGCTTTAATTATGCACGGCAAATGGATCAACCGACAGACGCAGCACAGCGGAGATCAAGGAAGTTCGGAAAGCTCGAAAAGAAGAGACGCAAGCTCAAAATCTTGCATATGAAGAAGACAAATGGTTGCTATATGGTGCTGGAATAGCTGATTAACCGATACCTGATTACCTGCCTTAAATTTCTTATTTTCGGTAATTATTTTTTCAAACGTGTTTTTCACGAAACCCCTTTTTTCAACTTTGGTACACTCTAAACTCAAAAAGTTATTAACCAATTATTTATATAAAGATTTTTTATTTAATTACGATCAAGAATAACTAAATTACGGGATAATATTACTGTTTAAAATGTTTTTTATTAAAATTTCAATTAAAAATTATGATTTCTACATTGCACCAAAGTAGTAAACTCTGATGGTGACTTTCCATGGGAAGCTCCTTATAACTCGACTATTTCCGGCGGAAATGACTCATAAAAACGTTCAACTGTATTTCAAAATATTAAAAAAACATTATTAAAGTTTAAACAAATCCTAATTATTCCTTCGCTGTTAAATTTTTTTTTTACGAAAAACGCTAAAAAATCAGCCACCTAATGTGGTTTCCCCCTTTAATGTAAATGATAATCGGATTTAACCGGAATTACCTGTAAGGAATGGACATCTTTCAACATCTAATTTAACAAATCTTGCCTCTATGTGTTTGTGGGCAAGTATTTTTAGATGCATGTCTACGATTTTGCAACGCGGAGTGCTATTCCGGTAAAAATGACAAACAATATTTTTAGACTTCTTAGATACTGCGAAAAATTCTTTCTCGTCTGATAATTCCGTATATTCTCCATGACCCTAGAATGAAATATTTATTTTTAATGTATTTTGGAAATTTGGCAATTGCAAAACTATTAGATTTGTTCAATATGCTCTAATGCTCACATTTGATAACCATTCTTGTTTAAGTTGTGTCCTTTTTTTCATTTCTGCTATACGTCTCTCTCTTAACATATCCAGGTCATCGCTACCGAGTTGATTTAATCTGTAATTATCAAATAAATTAATAATGTGAAAATATTATTTTACTTAATACTCTTTTAATAACAAAATTATTTGTATTAAAACCTGTCCAATTCAGCATCCACCTGCTTCTCTACAGTATTAGCAATATTTTGTATAACTTGCTCCATGGCTGATCTGTAAATTTACACAAATTAAAAATAAAATAAAACAGTTTTGATCCAAGTCTGAGATCAATTTTTATCCTCATCTTTCCATTTATTAAAAATCTATTTTAGGATATATTATGGTTATGTGACTAATAAGCCATAAAAGGTTAACATGTGCCGAATAAAGTGTAGGCGGATAATACAAATTAAAGGTATAATTCGGATAAAAATCCATCAAATAAACAAAAGATATATTAAATTTAAAAAAAAACATAATTAAACATCACAAAGCACATACAGGAATATCAATCGAGACTATTCGACAACAAACTGATCGTACACTTCTAACTTATTAAGCTATTGTGCTCATAACATGTTAATAAACGACCATTAAAAAAATGAATTATATATTTTTTAAACCAAATCAGCTTTTACTGATGTCAAGATAATATCAGTGCTATTTAAACAGAATCGATTATTTAAATAGAGTATAGAATTAAAATTCGCCTCGCTATAAAATTTATTTTATTATATTCAATTAATATCATCGTAAAAACGGATATTTATTTATATAAAATGTTTGCGTTTATAAATTTGCTTTAATATTTTAAATATTAATAAGTTCGCAATGAAAATTAATATTTTTGGAGTTGGTAACACTGATTATAGTCCTATGTTATTATACACTGGCAGAAAGTATCATTCAAAGGCAAATGTCACTTCATTTGTTCGTTTATAAATAAATATGTATATTATTATATGACATATTTGTATTATAATAGAAAGCTAATGAATTAAAACAGCATTCGAATACGTTGAAATGTCGTCTCAAATCAGGAAAAATTTGGAGTTCGTCGGCAAAGCAAGAGAATGTTCAGCGAGTGGAGATCACGGCCAGGCTTTCCTTCATTATCTCGCCGCTTTAAAATTGCATCCAGTATCGGCCCCAAATCTAGAGAAGGAATTTGCTCAGAATTTTAAGGAATGGGGAGATTTACTGGTCAGTTCAAGAAGGGTCTCCGACTTTTTTAATTGCTGCGAGCAAGCCGTCAGAGCGTATCCCAACAGCAGCATAATTTTATTCGAAGCCGGAAAAATTATAATGAAAGCAGGCTGTCCGATGGAAGCTTGTGGCTTTTTCCAGAAGGCTCTCAAAACCGATCCTTCGTACGCGGAAGCCGAAATCCATTTAGACAGTGCGAAAAATTTACTCGTCGAACGCTGGCACTATCGTATGCTAAACGACAGCAAAAGAAATTCTTCATACAGGAGAGCCATAATGGAAGTGGTCAATAAAGGAGACGTTGTTCTGGATATCGGCTGCGGTTCGGGACTATTATCTTTCTACGCCGCCGACGCCGGAGCCTCAAAGGTCATCGCCTGCGATTCTAGCGTTCCAATGTACCAAATCGCATCGAAGGCGATCGAACAGAACAATATTAAAAATGTCACAGTATTGAACGAATCGTCCGAAAACATAGACATAAATGAATACGGCGGACGAGTATCGGTCGTCGTGGCGGAAATATTCGATGCCGGTCTATTCGGCGAAGGTGCGTTGCAGACTCTTTCGGACGCGTGGAAACGGTTGTTAATTCCCGCGGGTAAAGTACTTCCGATGAAAGCAGCGATCTATATGTGCGGCATAAGAAGCGAAACATTAGCAAAAAAATATAGATTTGTTCATAGCGAATATAATAATATACTCTCTTACATTAAGTTTGAAAATGTTAACGTATATGAAGAGGTTAAAGAACCGTATGATACAGAGGATTTAAATCTTTTTGATGATATTAAATATGTTACTAACATTGAAAAAATTATAGATATAAATTTTCAGGATGTTAATGATTTAAATAGTTTTTTGTCTGTTTCGCCTATATCTAAAATTGTTTCATTAAAAGTTTTAGAAAAGGGTAAAATTGATGCGTTTGCTATGTGGTTCGATTTGATTTTGAGCGAAAATGTATCGCTAACGAGTAATCCCAGACAATTGGATCGCTGTTCTGCTTGGGATACAGCTATCTTTCATTTGCCGAATAGCTATAATTCGGAAGACCCAAACGACGAAATAACTCTATCAATGGGATGGTTGATGGGAACAATCAGATTGATGGAAGAGCGGAGAGATTATAACGATAATATTTTTGTTCCCAAAGAAGTCATACGAATTCTGAACGATTCCGAGTATATAAACGGACTGATCGGAGCCGTCGGAGCGTCTTGCGTTCATTTAGTACATTTATATCCATTCGAGTCGCTCAGAGTTTTAGATTACACGCCCTTTCCCCTGGCGGGTATTTTAATGCTCATGAGAGGTATTCAAACGCTCATTTGCACTTCGACTTCTAAAGAACTCATTCTCAAATTGGCGGCGAACAATAATATAGACACAAACAAAATAATCTTCCTGGAAAATAAAGATTTAAACGAAAGCATCAAATGCGAAATGATCATCAACTATTTGGTCGAACCACTCGGTCAGCTGAGATACGTCGACATAAGCTTCATCAGATGCAAAAAAGTACAAATGCTACAAAGGGGCGGAATTTCAATACCGTTTAAATTAAAAATGATCGCTAAACTAATTTATTCCGAACATCTAGATAAATGCAATAGAGTACACGATTGTAACATATCGAAAAGTGTCGTCATGGAATGCACTGATACCGCGGACGACAACGTTTCGAGAAAATTCGAATACCAAGTAGCCGATCACATCAATACCTATCAAGTGACGCAAAACTCATTTCGCGCGTCTGAAAAATTCGATAAAAAGGATCTATCCAAAGAGGTCGTAATATACGATCAGTGCCTCAATCCGTATTCTTGCGAAACGATACAAGTAGACGTCATATGCGACGGTGTTATTAACGCCATTCAGTCTTATTATAAATTCCAATTTTTATCCAACGGAAAGGAGCTCTCGACCGATAATACAAATTCGTACGTCAACAACGTCTATCATCTCGTAGATCCGCCTATATTCGTTAAAAAAGGAGATAAACTCGATATATTGGTATTCAGTGAGAATAATGATTCGATAAAAATGGTTTTAGATGCAGGCGATTGATATTTTATAGTGAATTTTACACTTTGTTATGTAAATCTATTCGGGATATATTTATTAATAAAATATGCCATCATTGATATCTTAGTTTTATTCAATTATAAGGAATACATGTGAATCGTTATTAATAAATGTAAATTGTTGGGGGGACCGAAAAGTAATCAAAATTTCTTCGATGAGTAAAAATGAAACAATGGTATCCTTAAGTCGATGGTGGAATCAGATCCTCGGCAAACAATAGAGTGATTATCATCTTTGTCTTTAAGCAATTGTTTTCTTCCGGACAAGTACCTATTCTGATCCCTCGACCAACATTAACAATAAAGGAGGTTCTTTTTTTTGTGAGGTCGGTAATGATTGAGTATTAAGACGTTAATTTATGATTTAATTCATCTTAATTAATATCTCGTTTGGAATGTAAAATTATCATAATTAAAAGTATTAAAGCGAAAGATAAGACATCGAAGGATTTCCATAATCAATCGGAAACTGTTTTCTGATAAAATCATCTCGTGCGATCAGCGCCGCGTTTTCGATCATCGGTATTTCTATTCGTTTTTTAGGACAATCCTTTTTGCCCTTTAACTCAATTATGACGGATCGTTCATCCAATATTGGCAATGGATCCTTGTTTAATTTAGCAATATTGTGAAGAATTGCGCAGCACAAAATAATATTTTGTTGTGTGTGCGATTTGCAAGCCAAAAACGACTGCAAACATCTGAAGCGCTTCTTCCATTCTACGATACACTCTCCCGCCACGTATGTTTTTGTGAGGGCCTCGTTATAATAAAATTCTCCTGAATGCTGAGGAAGTTGTATGCACGTCATTATTACAGTCGTTGGATTGTAAGCGTTATTTCCGAGTAATACTCCTTGAATTTCTCCAGAAAGGAACTGTTTATTTACTTCACACACTTCAAAAATTTTGTTTTCATGCATTGATCCAGGCCATCTTGAAACGATATCTATTATTTCAGAATCTGGACCAACGATCACCTAAAAACATTAATATGATTATGCTATTTAATTTAAATTAAAGCATTTGACAAAGTAGGTCATGATAAAATGATGGAAATGGGATTAACGACACAAACATAAGAGAAATAGGAAATATGTACTGAAATTAAGGGACGGTTTTAACATTGCAACTCGGTTTTAAATTTGAAAATTGTCCGTTACTCTTTGAGATTACAATCATACTGAGGACGCTTCTTGAGACAGTTACTTCCTTAATAGATCTTTTATTGGGTAATTAAGTATTTCCAATGAATACAGACAATATAAATTCCTAAAATTTTGTTAAAAAGGACACAATCCTAGCCCGTATTTGTTTCGACTTATAGCGTCGCGTCAACCCAAGCAAGCCCTCTGAATTTCATGCCTATTCTAACTTCTCTTCATCGGTCTATTACTTGGCAAATTTTATTTATATCGACTTGAAATTTACTGTAAGTATTCTTAAACATTGACTCTTTCTGATACATGAAGAAAAAAACATTTTTGTTTTAACCAACAAGGTAGAAACGTCCATTAAGAAGCAGCAGTGAGAGTAGATCACATAATGAGGCATCCAGAAAAATATCAAATCCTACATATCACTACGCAAGGAAAAATTAATTATATGTACCTGCACTCGCATAGAATGATATCCATTTTCATTAACAAATCCAGCATTGTAATCTTTAACACCGTTGACTCTCACTCCGACGTGCGTAGAACCAATACAACCGACGACTTGAGGAAATTTTCCCCTCTCGTAAAATCTAGCTTTGTTCCTATCTATTTCGTCTTTGTTAGGAAATCGAATAAATTGATCTTGAAGCGCAACAATCAGTTTTGTAACTCTTGAATTAATTCTCGAAATGGTCGATTGACTAACGCCATTCATGGCGTTTTTCTGAATTGAACCTAAAATAATAAGATATACAGTTAATAGGCGATCAAACATAGAAAGAAAGCTGAACAATATGCTAACCTGTGGTGAGATACTTGAGAGTTATTAGTAATTCGATAAGAGGCGGGACAGGAGATCCCCTGTTGGTGTGTTTAATAAGACCGTTTTTAATCAATTCCATGATGTCAAAGATAGTCTTCTTGGTGAATTTATAACAATTCAAAAAATCGAAATCACCCATTGTTTCGAGTGGATTTCCTGAATCTTTCAGGCCTCTGTACGGATTTTCTATGTCTACCTTCTTTTTGGGAGGTTCGTGCGTGTAACTCTCATCGGACGGAGCGTCGTCGTCGGTTTCTAAATTATCTTCGCTGCTATTTTCATCGTCGGACGGTTTTTCTACTTCTTCGGAGTTGATTTTCGCATCATTACAAACATGTTTTTTTGCATTTACACTTTTATTTTTGATTGGAGCCTCGCTCATTTCTCCCGCTATATTATCGGACATTCCTTCCATCATATCCATACTGTCCATTATTTGCATGTATCTGAGATATCGTTCATATCTTGCTATTTTGTCAAAGCGGTCAAAGCTATCCCCGTCCATTTGTTGATTGAAAAATTTGTAAATAAACAAGATCGCGTTCGTATCTATAACTGTCAAAGTGATGCACAAAAAAACATCGTTCCATTCGAAGCTTGCATTCCTAATAAAACGAAAAACGACAAATTTATCAACGTTCAAAATAATATAAACTAGTAATAAAAATATTATATTAATCTTAAAATAATGGTATTAAAAATAAAATTGGACAATTATAATCGTCATATTTTTAAATAAAATTTAAAATATTTGAATCGCGCATATAAAATTGAGGGATTCAATTTTCGAGCTGGCAACACTGCAAATAAGTGTCACATGTGACGTTTGTCAGCTGTAAGCACTGTACTTACTCTTAAATGATATACCTTTAATTCTCATTTTATCGTAAGCTTATTCGCAATAAAAATGTCTTTCTCAATGAAAGTTTTATTGATAGCATGTTCGTTTCTCTCGGTAGAAATGAACGACCAGTCTTGCGGTTGTTCCATCGACCGGTCCAATAAACAGTGTTCAGGTGAAAGCCACTTTTCTGATAATGATTCAAATGATCAAACTTGTTCAAAGCCTAGTTTAGAAATCGATAATGAATTTAAGCCGACGACGGATAGAGAAACGGTACTATCCAAAATGTCGCTGATTCCCGCTGGTTATTATGAACTGGGAACAGACAAACCTATTATAATTGCCGATAGAGAAGGTCCAATTCGAAAAGTTGAACTAAACGCCTTTTACATAGATAAATACGAAGTGTCGAACGAAAACTTCGCCGAATTTATTTCCGAGACCGGTTATAAAACCGAAGCTGAAGGTTTCGGGGATAGTTTCGTATTCGGCTTATTTTTGAATGATACTCAAAAGAAAAAATACGAAGGCCTGCGATCGGTTCACGCTCTTTGGTGGTATAAAATTCCTGATACAAACTGGAAGCAACCGGAAGGCGAAGGATCCTCCATTGAAAGTATTAATTTAAACGTCACAAATGGATTAAAACCGTGTCCGAATCGTTTATAAATTATCTATCAATGATCGTTTTAGATTTTTTGTCGCATCCTGTTTTACACGTATCTTGGAATGACGCAGTTGCTTATTGTAAGTGGCGTATAGACGGTGGAAGATTGCCGACGGAAAATGAATGGGAAACGGCTTGTAGAGGTGGCAGGAAAAATAAATTATTCCCATGGGGTGATAAACTGATGCCCAATGGAAAACATTGGTTTGATTATTTATTTGTTCATATAAATATTCGCATGATTTATTCATCATGGATTTTCTTATCCGGTTCTATTATGATAATATTTAAGGGCAAACATTTGGCAAGGAACGTTCCCCACTGAAAATCTTGCCGAGGATGGATTTATAGGAACAGCCCCAGTAGATGAATTCCCAGCAAACAATTATGGGTTATACAATATGGCGGGTAACGTATGGGAATGGACGAGCGATCACTGGATCGATGATAGGGTATGTATGTTGGGACTTATATACGTTGACGCATAGAAGTTAATTGAATAAACTGCATAATTTAAAATTATCCTATTGTTTAACTGCACAAGGAATTAAAATATTACATTTGCATTAATTTTAGAATACAGAGAGAGTCAAGAAAGGCGGGTCATACCTTTGCCACGAATCATATTGTTATCGCTATAGATGTGCAGCTCGATCTCAAAACACAGAGGATAGTTCAGCCGGTAATCTCGGATTTCGCTGTGCCTTAGACGCTCAATAAAACATAGCGTAATAGTTAAATTTACATACAAAATATTGATAATTTTATGTTCAGTCGAATTCTAATAACAAATATGACATTCTCATTTTAATGACCTGTACTTACTAATAATAGTAATGGCTATAAGACTGAGTATACACACTATTTAATTTCTACATGAACAAATTTTATTACTGTGGATTCAATTCGAATTTTTGTCACAAATGTTCCATTATAATATACAAAAAATTAATAAGAGACTGATAAAATACTAATAGAACGTACTTACACAAGTCTATCAATGAAAATAGTAATAAAATAGATGAATTTTACTCCGGAATATGAAATAGATACTAAATGAATACGCATTTTGTGCAATATGTATATGCACATCTAAATAATATTGTGTTAAGGGTTATTCATAACCGCAAGAAAATGTTTTATATTAATATGATGTCACTATATAATTCACGAAGTATAGCATTGTTGTTAGAATAATCACCAAATTTGGATATATGCATGACAATCATTTTCATAACTTATAAACAAAGGTGATACATTTCTATTTATGTAATAACAACTACAGGGTGCGACAGGGAAACTTCCGTTATTCCGAGAAGGGTAGGTTTAGTAACCATCATGCAATGGACTGTCTTTAAATGTCTCTTTGTAACATGGAAAAAAATTAAAAGAGATATCTCCTATGCTGTTTGTGTTATTCATTTTTAAAATGAGGTAGTTTCCCTGCTGCAATCTATACAACCTTCAAAACAGGGTCATTTAATGTAATGCAAATACCTCTATCCAAAATTTTGATATTATGCTTTGTATTTTATTTATTGTGTTTGTTTTATATTAAAATTAATTAGTTATTATTTTTATTATATGTTCATTAAAATAGGCAAGTCGGATGGAAGAAGGCTTTAATAAGCTCATAAAGTTATTGCTGTTCGTTTGGTCAATTTTTATTCCTCCGCAGCCTTTAACTTTATGACTTAAAAATAATTTTAGTGCTTTAAGATTTAATTTTTTTTTACGGTCACATAACATACACTAAATGACGTAATACACGAGGGAAATTCAGATGTAACCCGGAATTTTGCTGTACAAATTTATTAGTGATATATAAAATACAAATAGAGTAGATTATTTTTCCCCTTCATTAGAAATTCCATCGGATAGAAAGCTTCTTGATCACTGAAGAAAGAAGACAACTGCTCCAAAAATTAGTTGTGCATGTGTTCGACTGCAACGTAAGGTGGCTGTTCATGAGTTTCCCAGTTTAATTGGGTATTCTACTTTATATGAACCAACACTGATTGACTCTATCCATTTTTAAGCGGTCTGAAAAGTGGACCGATTGGACATAGAAACCTTGTAGCCACTCTGTTCTCTTTTAGGGCTTTTTGCGGCGTTTTCTATGATATGTACGATCATAGAAACTCTATCACAGGCTAACTTATCATCACAACGCTGTTTTTGTTCCATTGTGAGCAAATGCGGCACCCATCTTGTGCACAGCTTTCTCATGTCTAAATTTTCAGTCAATATGCAATGTACAGCATTTTTTGAAAGGCCTATTATATCTGCTAGCTTACGCATTGCGCAACAGAGGATGCTACTTCTCTCATATTGGTGCGTGATTCAAAAAAGTAAAATTCCAGGTTATATTTGAGTCCTTCGTAACGCCAAGCATGAACTAAATCAAGATTCATTTTGTGTTTTTAACTTATAATATATAATCAGAATTGTCGCAACAATGGATCTGTTAAAGATATAAAGCATTTAACAAACACAAATACGCATGAATTATTCCACTGATTCCTATTAGATTTAAAAATTGTTAGAAAATTTGTTTTTATATATCAATTTTTTACGTACTCGAAATATATCTTTAAATTTAGAACTCATGTATTTCTAGCAAATTAAAAATATTGTAATTGAAATAGTATAATTGTGATTTTATTTCAATGAAGTAGTGCAAACAAAAACAATTATAAAAAACACATTACTATTCAAACACAAAAGTTTACAGTTTAAAGAATATTATTCAATTTAAAAAGGAATCGCAATATATATTTTGGATTCGAAAAGGAACACAATAATCACATGATCAAATTTTCTTCAATAAACTTCATAAAAATGAAATTTAGTACAAACAATCAATATTTTATTATAAAAATATAATTTAACGTTCAATATACATTTTTCAATATTTCATTGACATATCTACATTATCTTTTAAATATATTCATATGTACGCGTAGTTAAAATATATTTTTCGTTGACGAGAATCTGAACATCAAATGATCATTAGACGTTACATAGGAAATAAATTATTTGTTGTTGATTGAATAAAATATACGGATAAGGGGATTATTATCAAAAATGTTGTTTATAAGATATATAATATATTATATTAATAAAAGCTTCCAACACCTATAAATTAAAAAGAGACCGTACTGAGACTATGTAATTGAAATCAAACCATTCCTAAACATATCAATATAATAGATGTATACGTTTCATAATTATGAAACAATATAAAACGAACATCGGAGGATTTGACAAAGACAAAATCATATTTTTAATACTGTTTCACATCAAATGCATGCTAAACGTAAGTGGCATGTAGGTCATATATACATGAACACCAAATTTTAATTTCTACACTGATAAAATTTGATTCAATTCCGAAACGTCAATAAATTATTCACTCACTAACACTGAAGAACCTCTCAGATATGCACGTGGCAGGGTGAATTCACAATTTCGCAAAAAACATGCTAATTGACAGTCAGACCTGTTCTAAATATTATTTTAATAATAACGTTATAATTTCTACTAAATTTGGAATAGGTATTATTTCAATAAAAGTTAGAAAGCTCTGATAGTTTAAATTTTAAGTATAAGAACACATTTGACTTTTTAAGTCTAAGAATGCCACGTTCAGGATAATAAAAGGCAACTTGACAAGTCTCTTAAGTGATGATGTATACTCATAAGATAAACCGTAGAAGTCTATACTTAAATAAAAATATAAAGACAAAATCATTCATATTTCACGCTCAAAATATAATATTCTTATATCGGAAACCATCTCTTCGGTACAACTTTGTAACCAGCATAAACTATCAAACCGACCATAGCAAATTTCACAGAAACTTTCAATATACGGCTGGACATTGAAGTGGGGGGTATTCTATAAAAAAAATTAATACAAAATTAATATAACGGAGATGCGTGCAAATTGCAAACGTAAAAAAATATTCAGTTTTCTTACTTCATGATGGGCGGTATAGCTTTCGAATTGACGGTGCCCCAATTATCCAAAATTCCCTGCACGTGTCCAATTCCAACCACGCCGACTACGCGGATAGGTCCACTATTTGCTGAAAATAGCATTTAACATGTTTAAAATACCGAATACAAAAATAGATACGGATTAATTTTACAATACATACTTTTGGTACCGGCGGCTATCTGAAGAGAATGAGTGAGGAAAATATCTCGTTCAGAAACGAACACTTTTTTCAAGGCAGGAAATTCTCCTTCCATATCGGCCAACATTTCTCTAAGAAGGCCGCGTTGTTTACACCGTTCGACGTCTTCTTTACTATTTAAAAAAATTAATCGTTTTCAATTTGAATTTATTATTTTTATTACTGAATAAGTAACGAGAAAAGAAGATACCTAATTGGATCGTCTGAAGTAATTAAACGCCAAACGAGTTTGATTGTTTGCCACCACGATAAAGCTGAAAGCGCTCGGTGCATTGTTACTTGAATAGGCCTGTCACCGAGATGAATGATGCATTGAGGAATATTCTTTGCCTTTACAATTAAACAAACATACAATCTTCCGTTGATGAAAAACTATAGGGTCTTACAATAAGGGTGCTCGATTTTCAAACGTAAATAAAACAAGTTGTGTGTGAGATGCACTTAAATCCACTTTTCTGTTAGCTCCAACAGCAAGCTTGATAATGAACCAAGCTCAATTAATGAACCTTGATAGCAAACAATATTGGTAATTTCTTAATGTTCAACTTGCATGGCATTTACTTTTTGTTGTTCAGCTATTTTTGCCTATTAATGTGTTGCGAAAATAAAAGGACAGGGTTATCGTACAAGCCTGCCAGTTTACTTCTGGAGTAGATTTTGCAAAGGAGTGGTGATACTCGGCTAATGACGCCACTCCAGAATAGTCAAGAAGGAATATCAAGATTGGTTAACGATAAGAATGATGCGAGTATCTTAATTATCAAAACAAACACCTGGGCTCAAGACAACACGAACGAAAGTCATCTCATATTTGTTGAAAGAGCTTAATAGTCACGTTGAAGTCGCAGAATAGTCAAGTTCTTGTAAAGGACGAGAAATTAACTGCCTTGCGATTTCCTGTATTCTCACGCACAGCAGCGATGTTTTCAGCAGAGCTTGTATTTCGACATCGAATAATCAAGAATAATGCACAGTACTAATTTGATGATCCCCTCATCAGGAGCTATTTGTCGAGTCGAATGGTGGTTGCTGAGGCTGGCTGCACCATTCTTTGTCATCACTTGTTCAGGGGATGCCCTCAGGGTTCAGTCCTAGGACCGATACTTTGGAACGTCCTCCTGGACGATATATTTAAATTGCAATCGCCTGTTGGGTGCTCTGTTTCAGCGTACGCAGATGACCTTGCCCTTATCGTTTGGGATGACATCAGATGAGACATCGAAGACCATGCAAATCCTGCTATCTCATTTTTGTCGAGGTGGAGTGAGTTGAATAAACTCGCATTCGCACCGGCAAAGACAGGTGCGATTCCAATGAGGAAACATTGCAAAAGACCACCGAGGATAATGATAAACCATAATACGACACCATAATACGCTTCCGATCCTCGGTGTCCTATCTCGGGGTCACATTGGGCTCACAGGCTAGACTATTCGATGCCTGGTGGATGCTCTGTGCCAGACAGAAAGGTGCTCTCGTTATTGTAACAAAGGCCTATAGAACTGTCTCAACTGCGTCCCCGCCTGTTCTTCTGCCGCTAGACTCGTGGACGCAGTTCCTTATAGGTTCGCAAACCGTTTACAGATCTATATTGGCAACAATTGCATTGACAATCCCTTCTGGATGACCTCGAACCTTGTTTAGAATCCGATGTTCAAATATTAAAGAGGAAGATACTTGTTGCATGTAATACTGCATGGCAGGATAGATTTAGTTCCATTAAATATCGTTTTTTCCTGTTGCTGGGTTGTCCCATGCTATTAGACTTCCCAGTTCCTCACGGGACATGAACGATTCAAGGCATCTCTCCTTCGGTTCGGAATAGGCAGCCTTTTGAAGTGTCCTTGCACAGATATGGACATGACAGCGGATCAGCGATCAAAGGTTCCGCTTCAGGCCCCGTTGGACATGCAGGCCTAGTGGAGGAGAATTCTGTGGAGGAGAATTCTATGGAGAATAATTCCGCAGTATACTTATTCAATTGCTGTTACATGTAAAATCTTATAGACAACTTTCTGGCATCTGGACTTAGTAATAGATTTCTAATTTTCAGTTTAAACTAGCTGCTTCCAGAACTGGCAGCGAATTGTCCAAACCACTTTATTCCCTGCAAATACTGCAGCTGCCATGATGGAGCGGGAGAATGTTCCCAGCAACACGCCCCGATTCATTGACTTTTACGCCTGGTGCGTACTTTTGAATTGTAAGTGTGTCTGTGATGACCAGTGTAAACTGGTCACAGTGCGGGCATAGTGGTACGTGGTGGGACCCATATTGTTCAACACTATAACTTTCCGCGGTGATTTGCTATACACTACTGAAGCATTCACAATAAATTTGGCAGATTTTGCTTCAATAACATAGCCACTATAACCCAACAAATTTCGAGCGTCCCTATTGAAAGACCCTGTATTTAAAATTGTTTTTTACCTCTTGAAGCGCTCTACGAAATTCGCCACCAGGAGCGATCCCAAGTTGTTTGGTAATTTTTGCTGACATATTAAGTAATAATATATACATTAGACCGTTTAATAGTCCATTTTGTTCAACTATTCCCCTAAAAAAAAATATTTATTATAAAAAATATTCTATTTTGGACTTCTTTGATTAGTAATGAAATGGGAAATACCTTATTTTCTCAAAATTAATATTCTTAGCTTCTTCTAAAATAGTTTTCTCATCTAACTGTAATATGTTAACACGCTGTGAACATAATTCTACCATTACTATATGTGGCCTTACTTTTTGTATCACCTGTAATTAAAATAATACATTATAAGCAATATTTTCTAATGTAATTAAATAAATCATATATTAAGAATGATCATACCCTTGAAACATCATCTTGAGATTCCTCACTAAAATGTGCAGTACCGACGAGGTATACTTTTGCACCGTCGTTGGTTTTTAATACCGAGACAGTGTTTGGGAAATCATCATCAAATTTATTTCTTAGGTCCGCTTTAGGCGTTGAATTGGCGCGTTCTAAATAAAAATACATTTTTTAACAACGAACATATATCTGTAAGATCATTTTATCGAATTTTACCTTCAGCACCGTCGGCTGAAAAATCACTTTCATCCTTTACTGAACTGTCCGGATCACTTTGTTCTGTGGAATTGATTGATTCATCTATAAAAAAAAAAATCATATTTATAGAACAAAAATCTTTTAATAACCGATACAAAACAGAGTTTACGTTTAAAATTTTTGGGTTTTCTGTATTTTATCATTATGCCGTATTAATCAATAAAATTTGTAGTAGATGCTAGCAAATTGAACATGAACTAAAGGTGATTAGCACTTCGTGACGTAAAACATATGTACATCAAACTACAAGGCGTTTAGACATTGATGTAACGGACCTTTATAAATGTAATTGAATATTAACATTGTATAAACCAAATATTTTTAAGTTCGTCGATAAAACTTATAAAAACATCAAAATGCACAAAAACTTATAAAAGCCTATAAGTCCTATATAAGTCGTTTGTTATATTTTATGGAGTTAATATTGGGTATGTGAATAAGTTCTCGCCGTTTTTCGTGAAAATAAATCCTTTTCTTCGTTAGCCACTACTTTTGCCCATCTTTCTGGCAGATTTCTTTTGAATAAAGCAATGCCATAAAATTCTCTGCAAATACGGTTTACTTGGCACAAAATTCGACATATTTCACACTATAAAATAATGTTTACATTTTAACAGAATGACGCTATACGCACATAATTGTTATACCGCCATCTGATGGTGAAACAGCAGGAACTTAATCACACACCCAATGCTTAGTAATAATATTATAAGATATAAAAATCATGATAATTATTTAGCAAAAGGAAAAAGTCGCTAAGTTTGTAGTTATAATGCAACAAAAATGTATTTTCAGTGATAGACAAATATTGAAAATATATCCTGTATCAAAAAGAGTAGATGTTTTTTACACACCTAGTATAATATGAAGCCTTAGAAGAGAACTTCACGCGTTATTATCCTACATTGTGCCACAAATACATTTGGAATACATATTGAATTTAGTACGAGTGAAGTGGCATTAACTATTTGGTAAATTTGCAGTGCATCCATATAAAAATAATCAGCGAAAATGAATCAACATCAAATTTTTTGTGAGAACATCAAATATTTTTCGACTATAAAAGCACATATGACGTAATTTATATTTCAATCCATGGGCAAAATCATTACGTATACAATATTTCATACAAAAAAATTATTCAATTAATAATCTCACCAGTAGTGCCTTGTCCGGCATTCATTAAAAGAGATTCATCAGTATCATCCCGTTTCCTTTTTCCATAGTCTTCCGATATAGTGCTGGCACCGCCTTTCTCTTTATTAATCAAGCTAATAGAACCCTCTCCTATGTCTATTATTGTATCATTATTTTTAATGGGCGTGCTTTTGAGCTTGGCATTTATGTCGCCAAATAAGCTGTCCTCGTGCCTCGTTGATCTATTGTCGATTTGGAATCGCTGTGTGTGGAATCTTCTCTGTTTTTTTGTGTAGTCAAATCAATCAGGAAGGATTTATCTGAAAATTATTAATAGAATTGTAGTGAAATTCAACATGATGGATTTTTGCTTACATATGCAAGATTAGATAGTGATACTGATTATACAAAGATCTGAAAATAACATGTGAAATTACTCGTTTCATATAGCATAAGTAAATCACTAGATATTTGTATCATATACGAATAAAATCTTTTAAATATGTGTTCTATCGGCACAATTTTTTAAAGTAATTAAAAGATATTTCAGCTCAAAAATAAAGTTAATGTCAATTGATAGCTTGTTATTTTTTGAGAATTGATTATATTCTAATGCACATATTCCACAATAAAAAATTGTATTGTAATAATAAGAAAATATTTTAATTATTGTATTTGATAGTCCGGTTGAAAATGTCGTTTTTTAAATGAAAACGTTAAATTCTTTTCATAAATAAAAAAGTGAACCTTTTAATCCCAGGTATTTACTGTGCCCATAACATTATTACTTTCAATAGAGATTTGAGACAATACCAATCCACACGAGATACACCAGCATCAAATGCATCACGAGAAAATCACTGCTTGGTGCAGATTTTAGTATGGCGGAATAATTGATCCGTACTTCTTCCAGAACAAAACTGATATTGCCATAACCGTCAACGGCGAGCGCTTCAGATTGATAATAAGCAACTTCTTGTGGTTCAAACAGGATGATATAGATACCGACGACATGTGGTTCCAACAGAACGGTGCCATGTGTGCAACAATGGACATTCTGTACGAGCGTATATGTGGCATAAATGCATGAGTGATTTACGCAGGAAATAGAGTGGGAAAAATATACAATTTTTGCAGCAACTGAGTATAAAATGAATAACCAAACGATTAATAGCTTTAGATATTGTTTTTAATTAATTCTCAATTCAAATAGTTAAGGCCAATGGAGGGTTAAAACATATTCGCACGTTGGAATGAACATATTTCTAATTATAAACCAGTTGTATTATTAATCGGTTTACGAGGTCCAATGTACGCTAAAAATTTAGCGAAAAAATTTAACACCATATAGATTTCATATCTACTCTTTATTACTGGGTTAAATTGATTTTATGCGCATAACTTTGAGCGAAACATTGTGAATTGTTATCATCCTACAATGCTTGCGTAAATGTGACCTCGACTTGTATTGAATTTACACAATTACGAATCAAATCAACAATGGGAGCCTATGAGATCACCAAAACGTGACAAAAATAAAAGATTTGCATTGATTTTAGTTAAAATGATCATTTTTATTATGCTTCGTTTAATATTTTATACAGTATAACGACATATAAAAGACGATTGCATTTCTAAATAAGGGAAAAATATTTATAATTAGAAACTAGTTAGAACTATGATGTATTAGTGAAAATAGTCTGATTAAATGGAAAATAATTTTAAAAAATCATTTGAGGATTTAATTTGGCATTGCACAATATATTGTTTATTTGTAAATAATATTTTGACAATTCAATGATATATTTATTATCTCTATTTTAAGACAATCTACATGTAAAAAAATTGACCTGTTTCATTTTTAGCACGCTCTAATTTAGATTATAATTGTTAGGAGTTAATAAATGTTGCATTGTCTGAAGTCTATATTATGTGGCAGCTGTCAGAGGGGTTATGGAGTTGACAGTTGGTGCAAATACATCATCAAAATAAGAAACTAACCACCAGTTATATCGGTAAGTTGTCCGCTGGTGTCAAAGGAAGCATAGTCGTGGGAGACGTCACTCTCGCCACCGCCTCCTGATGTTGACATATTTGCAAATTCTCCTCTTTCTGTTTGCCACGATGCAACGTTCGAAACTCAGACTGATTCACACCTAACCTGTCAAATGTTGAGCATACCCAATTATTTAAATATCGCCAAAAATTGACGAACGAAAAAATTTAAACGATTATTTAAATATTTATTTACTACAATTTTTTTAATTGGACTAATCTCGACAAGATGACGCGCTAGTGGAATCTTTGCTGAAGAATAATTTTATTTTTAATAAATTTAATAAACATATTTAAATTATAATGTATACTTTAAAACATAAGAAAAAATCGTAAAAAACCGATTTATGCATTTTTTGGAGATAAAAATCGAATGAAATCATTATAAAATTATCTTAAAATTAAAAATAGAATTTTTTATTTATTAAAATACTAATATTTTAATTGAAAAAAATGGAGCATAAAAGAAGAAATATATTTTAACCTGTTAAATGCCAACGACTCACCGGCGAGTCGCATTTGTAAGCGCTCATTACGCTCTGGCAGTTAAAAGGTTAATCATTAATTAGAAGGGATGTTCTGATAATCTTCATTATGCTTTGGATGCTAATGAAATTAAGATACAGTGTACTCTCGATTATCCGGGTGAGGATTATCCAGTTTGCAGATTATCCGTGCTTGAAAAATATCAATATTTTTTTAAAATTAATTTATTATAATTAAATGAAAAGAAAAAGTTCGCTCCAGGACATACATCTTCCAAAGAAAGAATAGCTGTCTATGATAAATGTTTGCATAAACGCATGAAATAAAACATTTTCCTGTCGATTATTAAATCCTAAAAGAGGCGAAGATAGATATTTCTTAAGATTGGTTCAATCGGAAATGGGTTTATGAAGTACAGACCTTCTTAAAACGTAAGGGATTGCCATCAAAGCAGTATTATTATTAGATAATGTTCTTTTTCATACAAACGAAAGCATATTGAAAACAAACAATGAACTTATGGTTGCAAATTTTTTGCCCACTAATGTGATATATTTGCAGGACTGTAACAAGGGCGTCGCAAAGCAGGCGCCCAAAGCGGCGTTGCAAATTTTCTAAACCCTCTTTATTATCGTTTTGTTCAAGTATCCAATCGCGAGCCGCTCATTCGACATATCAGCGGTCCGAGAAGCGGACCGATTGAGCATATAAAGCTTATGGCCACTCCGTCTCTCTCTTTTGAAAACGCGGCTAGAAAAAACATCGAAGAGTACCTCAATCATAATTTAAATTAATATAATGATATAATAACTTTAGAAATATGCTTAAAAAATCTCAAATAATGTACTCGTATACATTTTTTTTAATATTTTGGCAACGCTTAGTACTGGTTACTAAAGGTCTGTTTTTGGCTAAACTTTGAGCGTTTTTCTCAATAAATACGGAGTATTGAAATTACAAAACATTTTTTTGAATTGTAAATAAATTATATTCAAAACTAAGTATAAATTTGATGATTTGGATTATCCGTGTTCTTTAATTATCAATCCGTGCTCTTCCTCCCCAGCACTAGCCCGGATAATTGAGAGTATGCTGTATTTGGATTGGTGCATGGTGCTCAATAAATAAAATAACATATTTTAATTTCTTTCTTTATTTTTAACAAATTAACATTAAATTTGCATTATTTAATAAGCTATTTACAATTTCAATTTCAAATTGAAAATCTCTCATCGGTACAAATGGCATATTTGATGATCTATGGTCGAACAGTAATCATTTCAACCGCACAATGTAAATTTTCATAAAAAATAAATAAAAACCCTTTACACTCTCATATTTGCAATAGTAAAATTTTGCAAAACTTAGCTCATTTCTAATATTATCTATTCAATATCTCTTTTTATTTACATTAATGATTGACGTTACAAGATGTTTACACAGAAAAACGATCAAATATTTGCTTTTATTTCCACTAATAAATGCATTTCGTAGTTAAAACTAATATTAAAATTAAGATCTTACAAGTTGTTGTATATTTTATTAGAATCACAATATTAAAAATAAAGTATAAATATTAAGAATATGGTTTCGAAACCAAATCAAAGAGTATTGAGTGCAATTACAATTATATTATACACAGCTTCAAAGAGACAACAATTTTAGGTAACAATTAAACACTCCTTAAAAAGTCAAACCATAATAGTTGTAAGATTACGGTTAACAAACAAGTTTGAAATCGTTTGTAAGTATTTTTTTTCATTACATGATGAAGTCTTATAAAAGGCACAGTGTTTATGTCTATACAGACACGCGATACATAAAATATACAAGTATATCATTCATTGTAGTCTAAATGTTAAGAGGTAGATTTAGGGAAGTTTAACGATTAAGTTTTATCATCAAAATCATGAAAATACGAAGGTCATCTAGAAAGTAAGTATACAAGAGCTCCTGTGGTCATAGGCCTAATGGTCAGTTTATTTGGTTCCGGTTGTTTGTTGGCTATTTTGCTTGGTCATCGCGCGGTGGAAGTCTATGACACTGGCATACGAAAGCTGGTGCCCCGACTGCAGAAATGTTGTAACCTTAGTTTCTGGATAACCCTTGTATTTTAGACACCAACATTAAAATATAGAGTTTTAATTTTTTAATTTTAATTAACATGTTATATCAAGTTACCATTATGAGTTTTTATTTGGAATGAATTATTGAAAAATATAGGCCTTTTTGCAAAACACTTAAGTACAGAACATTTGCCAAAAGTAATTTTAATATCATTTTATGTAATTTTTGTAAAAATAAGAATACTTATATGCAATTATGGTATAAATAAATGTACGTTGGAAATATTCTTATAGTTGTGACTCTTTGTGTCAGTTTAATTAAAATACTATACAATTATAACTGGGATTAGACAATAAGCAAATAAATATAGTTGCAGAAATAAGATAAATGTTACACAAAATGAATTGTAAATATAACAAATTTTATATATAAATCACAGTTATTCAATATATATGTACATTTATTTTATTTTTAACATAAAAATAAAACTACTTCCGCAAATACTAAGATTTTTCTAATAAGATTTCATTCATAGTTTTGAAATCTTTCAGTAAAGTGTTTTAAACATTTATTGAATCACGTCAAATCTATTAACATAAAAATGTCATTTCATTCAACACGGATGGATTCACATCTTGTGAGGAAATAATAAAAACCAGTTATTAAATAACATTTTTATGATGGTAACAATTTTCCTTTCTCGGGAGTTAAAATTACGGGAGTCAATACATCTTTATTAGCAGCAGCCTTTTTAGTATTCAAAGTTTGGGTCCTCCCGCTAAAATAGTCTTCTATCTCTTGCAACGACTTTCCTTTGGTTTCAGGCAGACAATAATAAAAGAAGATGGTGCCTTAAAAAATTAAAAAAGGTCGAGATTAATCTCACGATTTCAACAAAATGCATTTAAAATAACGGCCATAAAAATACCTGCTAAAGAAATGCATCCGTACAACCAAAACGTGCCATAAATCTGCATATGATGCGATAGAAATGGATACGTTTTGACGACGATGAAAACGAACAAATGCGCTGAGCAGGTCGTCATCCCGCCGAGTATTCCGCGCACCTGAAATAAATTTAAATTGAGTTGTATTTATTTAATAAGATGAAATACAATCAAAATGTGATTAAAACTATTAAATTACCTGCGTAGGATACACTTCACCGATCATCACCCACGGAACGACCAAAAATCCCATTGTGCACGCGATGATGTACAAAAATATGCAAGTCAAAGGAATCCACGTATGCTGGAGAGGCATACTATTTTCATCCCACCAATTTTTATAGTATAAATAAGTTCCCAAGCCTAACATTGTGAATCCACAGCCAAAACCTGTAAACGCAAGTTATTGCAGTTTAAAAAATACAAATATAAATGTAATGCCTAGATATCAACACTGTATAATGTTTAAACGTAACGTCTTTTCAATCGAAATAAGCCTTTTTATTTTAGTAGAAGGCAGTACAATTTCAATCATGGATACTGGATGTCCCAGTTCCTCACAGGGCACGGACGGTTTATGACTTCGCTTTTCAGGTTTGAACTTATCCCTCTTTTTGGGCTTTATGCCGCATTTTCAGTGATAAACGCGTAAGGAGCAGATTCTCCAAGAGAAAAATCTAGCTCGGCTTAGATATTAGTTGGACTGAAACCTTTCAAATAAAAGTACACTTAACGATGTCCAATTTTTTCCATATTTACAATTTCACTGAGAACGTTCAATATTGATGGCTATACATTAGGTTGTATACTTCTGTGACTATCATCGTATACTATTTTAAAATACACATTATAATAGTATTTAATATTTATAATAGTAATACCTGATATAAAAGTCAATGGTCTCCTTCCACATTTACGTAGAGCAATGCATGCAATTATAGTAAATACTAGTCGTACAACTCCTAAAATAATAGTCGCTAGGTATTTGTTCATATTTGATCCAGTTTGCTGAAAATTACATCAATTAAAGTAATGAAGAATATAATTAAACATGTTTTTTAAGAGTTGTATTAAATTTACCTGGAAAATCTCAACAGCGTAAAAAGTGATTGTATTAACACCACTGAATTGGTACATCATGAAGTATAATACTAAGATTAAAAATGGCTTTATAGACGATGGTTCAATGAGTGCTTTAAATGTTTCTTTAAAACCGGTGAGTCTGTAATAAACACATCATTATTCATCGACTTGTTTGCAATAAAAATGCATTAAATTGGTAAAAGAAAATTAGATTACCGTTGGACATTATTGACTTGTTTGTATTTGATCATTTGGTCAATTTCTTTCGTCACATTAAATGTTGAACCCCTTAATCTTGCCAGACTGAAGGTTGCTTTTTCGGTTTCATTTTTGGACAAAAGGAAGTTGGGAGTTTCAGGGCATTATCATCATTCCGATGAGGGATAAAATCGGTACTAAGGCACTTATAGCAGATAGAATTTGCCATGTTAAGAAGCTACCAAATACATACTAAAATTAGAAATTTGGTGAATTTCATAAATAACATTCTTTAAATAATGCATCATGATGTTAGTTTTTAAATATTTACCTGAATAAGAACTCCGAGTGATAAACAAACAGAGGCTAACGCGCCAAGCATCCCTCGTAAATGAGGCTGAGTTACCTCACATGTGTATACTCTAGCAGGCGCTCCAACCATTCCAGATCCTAATCCCACAAATAACCTACCTAAAAACATAAATTGTGGTTTTATACATTAGCAAATAATGCTGATAGAGTTGAAATTTTTAAATTACATTGAACAAACCTGCATATATCATTTCTACGTTTTGTGCACTGGCTATGAGAATCCATCCAATAATTAATGGAATCTCCGTAAAAATGAGTGTTAATCTCCGACCTATCCGGTCCATTAAATAGCCACCGAGTATGCATCCTAAAGGAGTACTTGCAGAACTTAAGCTCGCTAAAAATGATAAAAGTATTAAAAATATTTGTATTGTATTATTTTAAAGGTCAGCTATAAATTATGCACAATGATGAAAGCATGAGGTATTTATAGATTACATTAAAGTTTATACAAATGAAAAAGATCATCTGTTAGTCTATAAGCAATATTATTTAAAGGCCAAGTATAAAAATTATGCATGGAAGCGAGAACAATTATACTATTGCGTTTGCCGATGATTATACGATATTGATCTTCAATTAAACACTTTTACGATTCATTAAAAGGCCACAAACATTAGAATTTTTAGAAAACATAATAATTACTATCAGCTGTGCAGGCAGTAAAACCATTAGCGGAAGGTAAACTCTTATTACATTTCTATTGATCAATATTTCATGTATCGACAAGGTCATGGTTGAAAAAAGTCGAGGCAATGCGAGCTAGAAACGAGGGTGTTTCCTAATGAATTGAGTCAATATTTATACAAGATGCCATAATAGCAAGAAATGAAATGAATGATGAGATTTGCTTAGTTGATTGCAGTATTTACTGTAATTTTTCTATTGTGTATTTTTAGATTTCTACCGCTTATATGCTTTTATATTTCAGAATTTCTAGAATTCTTAAAAAATATATGAATTTATCTGATCTAATCAATAGCTTACGGGGCTGCATCGACTCTTCAAAATCAATAGTGTCTATGAGATCAACGCATTCTTCGTTATTATTGTTTCTATATTACAATTATTCTTAATAGATCATTCAATAATGCAACTTAAATGACATAATCGCTGATAAGTAACTATTATTGGACGAATAGTAAATCTGGCAGCATTTGATCATTTGATATTCAATTATGCCAAATGAATTATATTGTTGAATGATCAGATTCGGTATTTCATTAATAATTTAAAAAGGGTATTGCCAAATATTGCTGTTTTAGATTCGTATAAGATTTTTTTTGTAGACGATGACGTTATATTCATGTTGGAGTCGTAAGTATTACCTAATTGGATAAATACCTCGATTATGTAGGTGTAAGTATTTTATTACTATGGATTTTAATGCTAGATTAGAAAGATAAGGTTTATACGTTTATATATTACTGGTGGTTGTTTATAATGACTTGTATTTATAAAGTTGTAATGTTAATTTTATAAAAATGTATGAATCAATTTCTAGATAGTTTTACTTATCAATAAAACTGAAGGCTAAACATCCAAATTCAAGCAATTGAAATGCTTTTGATAATTCAAAGTAAGCCATTTATATAATAAGGATAAATCACTCTTATTGCGGAAAGGCTTACTTAAATTTAAAGCTAAACATAAGATAAAAATTAAGAAAAGTTAAAAATGCATTTCCTGTGTTTCCTGAGGCTATAAAACAGGAGTTTCCTATATTAACCCCTTTTTAAATAATTGATTTTTCATTGACTCCCTTACATTTTTCTCTATATTATTTTGAACTTAGTTTAGTTTTAAAACGTTCTCTAGATTGTACCCTTTCCAACGATATGCTACATGTTATACAAATCATTCAATAAGTCGTTAAACTTGAAGATGCTCGCACTGTCTCTAGATCTGACACCACTGGATTTCTTTGTCTGGGGACGTGCCCTATTCCGTCGTTAATCCCTCTAACTCAAAAAAAAATGTCGGTCCATGTGAAAAACACGCTGTATATTTTATAGTGAACGAAAAACGAAATAATCGAAAAAATAATTTAAAAAATTAAAAATATAAAAATATGATATAATATTTTTTTCATTTCAGTTTTGGTTTCGGTTACGTTCACTAACATTTATATTAGCTCAGAAAAATAACTATTTTACCGGTTATCGGTTTTGGATCGATCCGGTTCAAATTCCTGGTTTTAATTCATTGCTATCCAAGTTTTTCTATTTTTTTAAGGTTATATTTGGCCCTTAAAATACATTTCCACATTTCCAATCGGCTTTTTTAAAATCACATCAGATTTTTAATTCGGAAATGAAGGTCATCTAACACATGTGAATAATTTAATAGTTGTGTTCTGGCGTGTTTCCAGACTATAATTATGACAGTCTGGCGACTGAGTGCCGTTGGGTTTGGAAGGGAACACGTTAACATCTATTTGGTCTGGCGTTTTTATAAAAGTAAACTATTTATTACTGGTACCATCTTAACAAGCTGATAATAGTCTGGCAACCCCCTTCCTTCCCATTCCCAACGACAATCAGCCGCCAGACTGTCATAATAATAGTCCAGAAACACGCCAGAACACAACTATTAAATTATTCACATGTGTTAGCTGACCTTAAATTTATGCTGCCAGCTCTCAGTCTATTAGGGCAATTGTTAAAATAAATAATTCATATTTACTTGGTGTTGTTTCATTCGTATTATTCTTTGTATTAAAAATATTTTCTAGCATAATTAAGAGCATTTTATTCCTATTTTTGTTATAAGCTTAACACATACATAGCATTGTCGAATTCACTCCCATTAATTATTGATGATTCGTTAGTATTATGTATTATTTTTCATTTCTGCTTTTATGCAGGGGTTATGAATTTGCAATCTGTTTATAGAAATTCCTGTCTAGAAAATGTCTACGATTTTAAAATGATTCGAACCGGTTCAGTTATGGTTTCAACTCGGATAAATGGCGGTTTTATCGGTTTTCTGTTCTGTTCCGGTTGGTAAGTTCTGTTGTAAAGAGACTTTTATACAAAATTGTCAAAGATTTTGGATGCAATGATAGTAATTATATCTTGGAACAATATCAAGAGGAATATTTCAAAAATATTTCTGTTACGCTCTGATGAATATATACAGCCAATTGATAATACAATAACTGAATATGAACTGTTTGTTATGAATTATGATAATTTAGAAATTTTAAATAGCATAATGCTACACGTGTTTGAATGAGTAATGAAAATTGATGAAGTGATGAGTGTTTTTTGAACTTGGGCCTTGACACTAGAATTTTAAAATTGCATGTTAAATGTGCATCGGAAGACGTTGGACATTGGCAGTGGCCAAGATTGGCATTGGCACTAGTTGTAAACCAACGAATCAAAATAGATTTGACCGGTCAAAAACGCATAGCTCGTGCAGTTTAATATGCTAAATCAATTATCTACATTTTTATTCCTTTATTACAGTTGTTGGATAATAAAACCCAAGATCATTAGGGTGCCTGAAGACACAGTTTGGCACAGTAACGGTGAACAGGACAATGTCAACATCTACGACAATGATTATGGCAATGATGCCTCCGAGGAAAACAATAATAGAACGGTTCCATAAATATTAACAATGCAACTTAATAACATCATAATGAAGGAGATGGATTTACAACATCTCTAATATAATGAACATCAGCTTTACGTTAATATTTTTACTCACCAATCCAACTTGCTTGGTTTTCATTAATTTTTATGCTCGAATCTTCCGCCTCCAATTGTGGAATAACAACGGCAGAAAATCCAAAAACTAAGCCCGTATTGATGCAGCCGAAATTTGCGATGAATGCCGCAATTACTTGTCTGAAAGATTTACCGCGTCCTTCTTTGGTTTCCCTCCCGCTCACAGGATGGGTAACTTTTATTTGAGGTAGAGGTGGCTTATCCACAAGGGCTTTCGTGTCAGTACTGTAAAATTTCAAAAACATCATTAAATTATAAAATACCTCAATTGCATCCTAGCATTCGATAAATTTACTAAATTTATTTACGAAAACGAACGCCTGTACTCATGTTTTAATTACCTTGATTTTCAAAATAGCCGAGCAAGAGTTTAAGAAATCTTGTTATACGAGGCAGAAAAAAAATGTATGGTCGAGCTCAACGTACAAGAGTGCTCTTTCTGAATCACTGGAATTCGCTCGCAAATACGCGATCATCCTACCATACAGGTTAATAATGAGCGTTTTTCCTTATAAATAATGAGTATTAAAATTATGAAATGAAAATTTGTACCACATGAAGATTCGGATTTTTTGTCGGTCAAAGATCGATCATAATTTAGGAAGATTCTGCGCAATATTTTACGACTATTTGAAATTGAAAAAAATACTGTAGCCTTCAATTGCATTTAAATACAGAATGTTGTCATTTATATTGTTTTCTATGATTTTCTTTTTGTGAAAGACTCAAAACTGTCATTAGTGAAGAACATAAATAGAAACGCATTAATCAGATATCTCGCCAACAGATTTTCACATTTATCAATACTTGCAATACGTTTCAAGGAATAAAAATTTTCGAAAATAGAACGAGGTAATTTAAGACTTCTAAGAATTTATTGGCTTTAAAAGTGTGAACTTTCATAAAAATGAAATAAATAATTTTGTTTCTTTTTGCCAAAAGCCTATTAAAGTTAACGAAGATCATTTTGATTGAATACATTAAGTTTTGTAAAAGTTATAGCATTTAAATTCTTACCTTACCGAATTCCGAACGTTCATGTGATACGCTCTAATATAACATATTTGTTATGACGGATTTACAAATAATGTAGCCGCGAGTTCGATAATTGTAAATTGCTTCGTCTTTTCTTCGTAGAAAAAGGTTTAACTTGAAATGAAAAAGGTTTAACTTGAAGTAAAAAACGGTACAATTTGCAAATGATTCATCCTGCAATGGCAAATTAATCCATTAATAGAGTTTATCATCATCAATTTGTATAAATGCATATTAATTTATATTAAGTAATTTTCAAAGATAATTTCAACACTTTGTCGCCGGCGCATGTCAATAGCTCTGCGGGCGCACATGATTGGGAGCCCCTGAAATAATATATCATTCATAAAGATACACAAACTTGGTCGAAAAAAATTATATTGTGACAGAAAAAAAAATTATCAAATGTTAAACACGTCGCGTCATCAAGAAAAATATTTTCACACGTCGAATAACAGCAAATATAGCATTCAGTATTAACTATGTGCATTTATTTCGAATTCCCTCGTTATTTTAGAGCTAGTGCAATTCACAAGAATAGGCAAAAAAGTAATTAAAGTAATATTTCTAAGCATGGACAAGTGTGACGAACAAATTGGCTCGAAATTGATTTTGCTTAGTATGAATTTTATGATTTCAACCGAACAATGGTTTGATATGGTTACCTATTAAAGTTTTAGTCATTTTTAGACACGGCCAGCTATATAAACGTAGTTATTTTAGTTCTATTTGATTTTTCTATAATATTTTTTCCACAAAAAAAAAGATTGAAAGTCACGTTAATAATCATGAAAATTTTCGCTTTTTATTTCAATTGATATTAAAACGAGAGCAGACTAAGCCCACTTTGGCTGCTTCTTGTGAATGTTGAATGCTTCATTTAGTCCTTGAAAATGATAAGGAAGGCATAATGAAAATTAATATAAATGTATTAAATTAAATACTTGCCAAAACGTCTTTCAGTTCTAATTTATGGTTTTTAAATGAAAGTCAGGAATCATAATATTTCCATGATAAATTCATATAATTAACTGATTTTAAACAATAACATAATTTTTATCCAAATTGTCTTTTTTACTAACAATTTTATTTAAGTACATTGCTGAATGGGTTTTGAATCAGCCCTTTTCGCTCGAGAGGTGACTCTCACTCACCACTCGATTTGATGCAGAAACTCGAGGCCCGACAATAGCTGTTTCGTTTAGCTCCTTTGAAGCGGGTCCCTATACTCTTTTGTATAATCTTATGAAGTGTAACAAGATACCCCTTCAAATAGCTATAATATTTCCTTATCTGAAATTAGTTCGCCACCACGAACCGGACTACATGTTCGGCACTAGTTCAAACTTCGTGACAGAAAGACTACTAAGTTTTTGATCCTTATAAGCATTGAATTGGAGTTAAAAAGGATTGCAAAATCTGTTCTCAAAGAAACAAAGCCGGCAAAAAACATCAAACCACATATTATTGTAATACTTCCCCGGAAAAGCGGGGCATGCATCTTGGCAATTGTTTTATGAAATATCACACACAGCAAAATTACAGGGACTAATATTTAAGAAATTATATATTTATCAAGGTGTAAAGATGTATAAATTGTTAAAATATAAAAGTTTTATATATTAATTTGTGTGTGTAATGATTTTAAGTTAGGACTAAGAAAAAAGGGTTAAATGCCTGATTCACTTCGTGGAAATTCTCTAATTAGTACGGGAGGCAACGACCGAAATCTTGCACCCATTTCTACATAGCTAATTTTTGTTTCAATCGGTGTTTATACAATGCATATCAAGAAAGATACAGTCTACCAAGTTTTCAACGTTGCGGGCGTAAATAACAATTTTCGAAACCTGAATAATTGTACATACCGGCGTTCTACAAAGCTGCTTTTCAGTCTACAAGTAGTTTAAGATAATTATTGTCAAACAAACGTCGTCTACTTTCGATACAAGGAGGCTAGAGCTTCGGTAGATGTGGTTTAAGTTCTAGCGCGGGAATTTGTTTAAAGTATTGCAATTTTCAAAACATTGCAATATTACGGTATATAAAGTGAGAAGCGACGTAACTAAGAAGCGCGCCACGAATCCGTTCTGTCCGACATGTCTTTTTGTTTATCGTTTGCAGAAAATTTATTCGCAAAACAGAATAAATGCTTAAAATTGACAATTATTACAGGGACGGAAAGGTTTAGGGTAGGAAATCTGGTATTCATGTAGTTTGTGTATTCGATATTGAATGTATGTACATGTTTTTCTTTGCCCGTCAATTTGACGGATTCCCATAGAAATAGGTATGGAAAAAAATAAATAAACCTAGTGTTAAAATAGCGAAAATCTAAGATATTAACTCAATTTTATAAATACGTCTCTTGACAACCGGAGTTTTAATCGATTATAGCTCGGCGTTGATGAAAATTAATTGTAAACTTGTAGCGAAGTCAACCTTAATTGAACGACAATACTTATGGCGAGTGTGATCTCGAAAATGTAGGTCACAGTCGGGGAGCTTTTCTTTAAATGCTGAATGCATTAAAATAAATACATAGAAAACCGAGGGATAGGTTCTGTTATTTTTAAAAAATGCATAACTTCAAATCAATGTGATGAAATATATTAAAAATCGCATTAAAAAAACTGCGACAATTAACCAATATTTTTTTTATGCTGTTCGTGATATGGATATATGCAATTCTTAAGTTCGCTTCTTGAAAAATCTTTACAGTAAAGGGGACAGGAGTTTTTCCCACTTCAATATCGTCTTCTGTTTCTTTGCTGTCATATAACATCAAACCAATAATATAATCGTCATTCAAGGGAGTATCCTCAAGCAATTCATCGACATCATTTTGAGAAAAAGTATCAAAACCTTCTTCATCAAGTTGATTGATTGATAATAATTTTGGATTTTTTTAATGCGCATTCGCATAAAAAAAGATTTGTTCTTTATAGAAAAATGATGGATAGATTCCATTATTTTAGAAAACCGCATAACTGCAAATTCGCATAAAAAAGATCCGCATAAAAACAGATCGTAATTTAGTGATAGAAGATGCAATACAATTTAAACAGTCCAAAATTGTAATTATTTTCCAAATTTAGGTTAGTGTTGATGATTTATTTTCTAATTCGATCCAAAATAACTCGATACGTACTCTTTATGAAATTAAAAAAATGCTTTAAAAAAACCGCATAACTTCAAAATCGCACAAAAAGAAATTTGAGTGTATATATATTTTAAGTTTATTTATTTTAAAAAAAATCATCCGGTACTCTATTGGTAGTACTTTAGTTTTAGTTATTTATAGAATATATTTCATCACAGGTTTGCAAAACAAAATAATTCACATGGAATGTAAACTGCCTCATTTGAAACCTTTGCTTTGGATTAAGCATCACATTTTCGGTAAATGTTGACAATAACCACTCGCTGAAAGCATGCAAGCAATGCATGCATGTATGAAACGATACAAAAAAAATGATAAACGTCCTTTTTATCAAAAGAAGCGGCTTCGAGCCCAATTAATCGTCTGCATATTTCGCACTTTTTTTGTGGGAACCAATCAATTTACGCAGCACAGAGATGGCTTCTCATTCCGCCAAATTGACACCGATTCACGAAAAAGAGTAGCGATCAATTATTCAATCAAATAACAACACTCCTACCATTGAGTTGTTCGTAAGAGCGATGCTAATCGCTATGTATATAAAAATGAACGTTAGCGTGCGGTATGTTTGTTTCAGATGCATTCCTATACCGTTAATCCGATTGCGATGAAATTTTGTTTGAGATATTGGGCGTGTATCCAAGAAGGTTTTTGAATTAATCCATATGTATAAAAATGACTCTGTATGTGTGTGTTATATATATCATTGTTTGTGTACGCAATTTGTTTTGCGAGACGTTTAACGGATGCACCATGTTGGCGCATATTGGACACGTCAAGTGCGTCCGATTGATTCAGATGAATGTCGCGTATCATGCGTCATTTAAAGATTAGCATGCAAATAGCTCATCTGTTCGCTGAGAAATATTTGAATTGTGAAAAATCACGTTTTTCACAGATGGATTACAATAGTAAGATTCGGCTCGAGTATTATCTAAAACGATTGTTTCGATATGATGTAAGAGTTGTGATTTTCTTGTGCGAATATTTTTAGCATGATCAATGTGAACTTTTGATAAAATATCGACTCTTTTTATATGATGAGAGATATGCGCTGTGTTGAGATGATTATAGACGTTTGACGTTGAAATGTTTGATATTCTAATACAACACAAATGGGAATTTATTGCAAATTTTATAATAAAATGATCATCAATTCAATTAATATTTATTATATTTTAGAATATTTATATTAACGCATTTTATCACGATAAGGGAGCGACAAGCCATTGAATGTTCCACTCGCGGCCAATTCCATTGACGTAGACAAGCGAAATTATAAATGACGTTATTTCGACGGGATAGCTTTGGCGTTAATCTTCGGGATATTTGCTTGCATAAAAATACATTTAAACAATAGATAGGCTAACTTTTATCAATCATGTATATCTCCCTATTGTACCATGAAAGATATGCACTGATTTATTAGCTAAACGCATGCACGAGTCTTTCAATGAGGACGCTCGAAATTTATTTGATTATAGCAGGACATGTTATTAAAGCAACATTTGTAAAATTTACTGCGAATTATTCGGTAGTATATGGCAAATTATCATGGAAAGTTATAGCATTGTACAATGTGTACAAATCATCAACAACAACAAAAATCAAAATCAGTGCTCCATTCGAGAAACATTTCGCCGAAAAAACATACAACGCATGGCACGATGGACATTCTGCATGAGCGATGTGAACTTGCCACCAAGATCGTGCAATTTAACACCTTTAGACTTCTTCAATTGATGCCCTCAAAGTCAACAAAACGAACACCATCCAGCAAATAACTATATTGTTTAAACGTATTTTAACACTATCATGGCCGCATCAAATTATCAAAAACATACGCTGGGGGCCGGCGAAGTTTTGAATGTTCGCAAGCATTCAGAACTACTTTGAAATTCAAATTTCACTGACTATCTCAAAGGATCAGATCATTGAACGAATTACTTCAAATAGATGCAGCAGTAGCAGATATAAAAAAATCATTGATTACTGATGTATATGCTCCATTACCGGTCACGAACAACTGGCGCGATCATGATGCATCATGCGGCCACAAAAGTGTTAAGAGTTCCCAATAGATCTCAAAATTTATCGCATAAATTGTGACATGAACAGGACAAACAAATACAGGACAAAGTTATAAGATTGTCTTATCTTCGATTGTCTATCAGACTAGCGACGACCTTTAATATCTAGACGATAACCTGGAATGATGTTTTTTAAATCAAACAAGTGCCAATAGAGAGCGAAATCAGTCATCGTATAATGTGGGTTTGATAGCCTCAATTTCAAGGCGAACGAACGACATCAATGATTTTCTATTGATTATTATAATTCTATGAAAATAATTGGCATTCAAATTGAACTTCAAATTCGACTTGGTATGTATTTTAGATACAAAAGTCATGATGTATTAGGGCGTACCACATGAACGTTCGGAATTCGTAGGTGAGATTTAAAACGCCCTTAAATAAGTATAACTTTTACAAAACATCTTACTCAAATAATTTCCATTAGCCTCAATAGTCTTTTGCCAACTAGAATTTGTCTTATCTTGGTTTTGAAACTATTTATTCCTTAACCCCTTCAACGTTACGTATCACTGTTAAAAGTGTCATCCGTAGTGACACGATCTTTTCACCGCTAGCATATACGTACGTCATATCTAGTATACGATAATAGTATATCAAGTTCGAACAAATCAGTTTCCGAGATGAATCATTCTTACATCTAAAGCATACAACACTGCAATCGGACATACCCGTCATTTTCTATTGAGGTTTGCTTAACTTTCACAATGCGGATATATCCGTCATACCCATCTTGCAAGGACATCTTGACGGATATATACGTCATATCCACTTAAGGGGTTAAAGAGCACTCTTATTTATATAAATGGAAGAAAATCATGAGGCTCTTTTATGAGCTGAATATAGTTGAGTTTGTAGGCATAATTAATTCAATGGTATGATCATGACCACTGTTGCCGGAACCGAAAAGCTCACTTGACATCAATCACGAAATGCAGCTATTAATGCATTGACAGTTGACTTTACGATGCATCTCGTGCGACGACTGGATCGTTGTCAATTAACCAGATCGCGACGATATGAATCAGTATAAATTGAATATGAATTATGCGAATCGGCTGTCGAATGCTATGCATTCAACGTGCACAAAGTGAGAAGCATAGTGGAAAACTATATTTATGTTCAATTTGGTATAATTTCGAATCCTGCATCGAAGGCATCTTAATTCGTCGATTAATCATCAACGTAATACCCAAGAAACCATAGCATTAATTTTAACCATTTCACATCGTAAATTAATCATATAATCCAAAGAATTTATACATTTCTCCAATAATAAATATAAGAGTGAAAGAAGAGTCTTTACTAAGATGGGTATATCTAGGAGATATAATAAAATATTGAAAAAAATTATCAACATCAACAAAGATTGTTCTGAAGATACTTCCGAAGAAGATCAGTATGCATTAAAGCCAAAGCGAAGCTGACGGTGAAATTATGAATACATTGAAAGTGAAGAAATAGAAGGATCTTCGGATAATGAAGAAGAAAATTTCTTGAAAGTGTGTCGTAACAAGAAAGGATACGCATTCTTTCTAGTTCTGACACCGAGGATGAGAGGACGAACATTTCAAGCACATCCCACAACAGTGGATCCACACTCGTTGGAGGTATCGTCATCAGATATTTAAATGTTAGTTAGAGTTAATAACCCCATTTTCGTATAACAGCATCAATGTGACTGATAAAATTCCCTTCTGCCGAGACACGGACTAAAACTCGAAAAATTCCCGATTTCCCGACAAATTATTTATTTCCGTCGCTGCAGATGAATATTTATATAATATAATAATTTGATGAGATTCGTAATTATATTACGGAGGAATACAAAAATTCTGAAGCCCGTATCTATTATATTTCATATTGATATTCCAAATATTAGAGTCGAAGTGTAGTAAATACATCACCGGTAGGGAAAGGTTAATATAACAATTTGAAATAACATATATGCACTGCATATATGTTTACATAGACTAGACCAGCGGTTCTTAAACAGGGGTCCGCCCGTAAACCTAGTGTTAAATATATCGATGCATTACTTACAAAATTATATTAAATTTTTTTTCGTCGTCATGATAAGAGTCCAGAAAAGCTTCTCCCTCCCGTGAAAAACGATCTTAAAATTCACGCGATGGGAGCATTCTGGACACATATCTCGCACACAACTTCTTGTAGCCAAGTTTTTCCGACACTATATCACCAAGGAGACTTCCAGAAATGTCAGGAAATTCTTTGTGAAGGTCGTCAAGCGTCACACGGCGATCATTTCACACTTTTCAATTTCTTTCATAAGTTCGTCAGAAATCACTGATGGTCTCCCACTCTTTGCCTCGTCGTGAGTATCAATACAGTATTCTATGAACAACCTGACCCACTTCGTGACAAGTTTGTCGACTCATCACATCACAACCATGAACTTCCATGAGCTTCCGATGCATAATCGCGGCGGTATTGTTCTGTAGTAAAAAAAAACGGATAACCGCACGGATCTCGTATGAACGGGAGGCGATGGGAGCGCGCGACGACCTCTCCATCAGAAGAATTTACTGCGACTGAACAAGATGGCTGACAAACACACAAACAAACTGGCCGTTAGGATCCCCCCTACACGCCAGGTCTACGACATCAGAAGCCCTTGTAACCTTACTTTCTATAAGACCCTAGCGTAAATGCACGCATTTGCCCCGATGCACCAATTTTGCATACAAGCACATTTGAATTAAATCATAGTTTTAATTAGCAATTCGCATAACATTTATAACTTCACGTATTATAGAATCAATTTATTAAATATGGTAATTAACTTTCGCAACAGGTCAAACATGTCGAACATTAGACTCTTATCTAATATTGATGTACCAAACCGGATCGCCTCATTTCACTCTGTAACCGGGCGATAAGTTTTCGTGTGAAATAGCGTAATGCTATTAAAATTTCATTATTTTATCAGTACAAAAAATACGACCATTGAAATGTATTTCATACCAGTCCGATTGTTTGTTTCGAGAACGACAAAAATATGATAATTGCCCGAGGCATTTCCATAAGACTAAATTTGATCATCGATACTAGCAACGGTCCATTATATTAGCTCTCATTTAAAATATGCAATGTACAAAGAGTTATAATTACAACAACCATCAGAAGCAGTGAGTATTAATCAACAATTAACACGTAAACATGCTGATTGTTCTGTTTCAAACGAAGCCTGTTTAAATATAAACACTCGTATAAAGATAAAATAGTTTTAGACATTAATTAGAGGATTAGTATTCGTGAAGGGCTTTGACTTTTATGATAATTTTGTTTATGTAAAGCGATTTTTGACAAAGGTCAGCAATTGGCAAATTAAAGCTTTAATATTATATATTAAGTTCCTGGTTTGTAACCGAGCAAGGTTGATTGATTTGAAATTATTTTTGTAGTTGTTATTGTATAGATATTTGTTCCGGTCTTAATGTCCTACTGATTTTTGTCCGATAAAAAAATGTATATTTGGATAATAATAATGATTATTGGTAAAATCTAGTAAAATTTTTTGTCAAAATTGCGGCGTGGCGATAAATAGACGTTGAACTACACTCCAAATTTGTATATTTGATACAGCGACAAGTTGAGTTGTTTGCATATATTTTAAATGTAGTAGTTTCAAATACGATTATTCTTTTAAAATAAATGAAATTGGTTTATATTTAAAGTTTTTTTTTTTTTGCTTTTTGTAATTTTGCTCAAACTATTAAATCTATGCTAAATATGAGCATATCAATTCACACTCAACATATGATCCATCGGGACTGCATAGGAAAAATCGATGTACAATTGACCGGCGGTAATCCGGCCCCAGTCTAATCCGACACCCCCTGTAATCCGACATCTAAATAGAAGAATAGTAAAAATGTACGGTAACGCTTCGTCAATGGCATTGAAACAAAGTTATTTTACAGCTAGCAAGGTGCAGATAAAACGCTTCAAAAATCATCATGGAATACATTTAATGACGGTAACAGGTTATTTTTATACCTGCTTTGGCCATTGTGTCTATGACGCTAATTCTATAATATAAGACCTTGTATTATCTATGTATATCTCACCATTTTTATAATCTTTCGGATTACAAATATTCATTTCTAAAAAGTTCCGGACTATAAGCGATCGGGAGCAGTGCTCTATAATCCGACAAGTTGGATAATCCGACAACGCCTTGCAAAACATTTGTCGGATTACCGAGGATCTACAAAATCACACAAAAATAAATCGCACAAAAAAAGCTATGACTTACGTAGAAAAAGTGAAGATGTTTTCCATAGATTTTAAAAACCACATAACTTTGAAACTTCTATATAAAATATATCCAAAATCGCGGAAAAATGCAAAAAAACAAAATCATTTTTTTCAAAAATCTAAACCAGAATAAAGGGCGTGGTCGTTATTCAGCAATAACAGATGCAATATGATTTACACTGTCCCAAATTATATTTTTTTTCCAAATTTTGGTTAGTGTTGATGATTTATTTCCTGTTATCCAAAATATATTGATACGTTCTCTTTATGAATTTAAAAAAAAAATGCTTTAAAAAAAACCGCATAACTTCGAAATCGCACAAAAAGAGGTTTGAGTGTATAAACATGAGTGACATAGAATCGAAACGAATTGAACATTTTTTTTACGATTTTATACCACATTTTATATGAAAAACCAACAGTGCTGCGTTTGATTTATTCTATACCGTGACTAAATTTTGTTTACACATAACACACAACAACTAATGCTCTGGTAGGGGCTTTATCTTTATGATGCAAGTCTAATATTTATAAACATGAACATTCATTATAATTTAGCGGCTAGCATTATTATCACGCGAAGATCATTTGATTGAGCATAATCATCAAATTGCTTTATGCCAATTGGTGTTTGTACGAAACAAATACAAATAATAGCATTTAATTGCTCATTGAATCGTTGCCAACAAAGATATTGAGGCAACGTATCCTAAAAGCTCGTCAGTGATAAGATAATATTTTTTCCATCAATGTTCATACTATATGAGAAAATATGGCAAAAACGTCAGTGGCTAATTATTATGCAAAATCGCTTATCACTTGTAAACAGCGCGAATGAAAGTCAGATTATAAATCGAGGTGAGTTTACACATCCTTGATTTTGCTCCATATTGTTCATTTATTTTGATGCATCATCATATAAAATCTATATTATTGCGAAAGACCAATTCGATTTCAAGACGTTTATCGTCTTTATTGACGTTGTGACGACAATGTACGATGATCGAAATACAACTGATCAAACTAAACCTTTCGAAATACTGTCCAATATAATAGTTTCACATAAATTAAGCATATCTATAAATTCTATCACAAAAGAACCTCGATTATCCTAATTGTTGAATATCAGAAGATGGAGGCTCAGAGCGAAAAATCAGGAAATACAGAAGTTGAAGGGTGTATTTTTATATGGTTCATACAAAGACGATCAACCGGACAGCCAATATTTGGTCCATTGCTGTGTAAAAAAGCAATATTTCTCAATACAAAATTAAATAGAGATTCCACCTTCAAAGCAAGTTCAGGCTGGCTTGAAAAATTTAATGGACGATATGGTATCAGAGAACTTCGTGGGGAAAAGCTTTCTGTTGACATACCTTCAGCAAACATTAATTGACACATTGATGCTATTTGTAGAGAAGGAAGGATTTGACGATGGTGTGTGCAAATGCAGCAGGCAGACACAGACTGCCATTGGAAAATCAAAGAACCCCAGATGCTTTAAAAATATCAAGTCTTCTTGTTGAATATGATCATCAGAAAAAAAGCCTGGATGAATGGTGAAGTTTTTAAACCATGATATGAAAAACAATTCATACCAGAAGTAAAAAAGTATCAAAACTCCATAGATAAAAGTGGGAAAACATTATTATTACTAGACAATGCACCCATCTATAGAAAGTTTAAACCAGATCGATGAAATGTTTACGGTAAAATTTCTTCCACCAAATGACACATATATGAAGAAACATTTATCAGCTTCCACAAAAAAATAAATTAAAAAGATTGTTGCTACATCGCAGCAGATAGTTGGAATTCTTTAATGTGTCAACTTTGAAAAATAATGAAACAAAATCTTGAAAAGACCTTTAGTATGTTCCAGTAACGCAGTAGCAATAGCACAAATTTCTATAAGTGCTGAATGCAACGAAAGAGATGTAATCAAGTGGTTAAATTGCAATGCAAAAGATGGATTCCAAATTGTGAATTATGAGAAAATAATTAAAGAATTATTTGCTTCAGAAGAACAAGATCAAGAAGGCGAATAATAGATTTGCGAGGTGGAAGATATTGGTCCTACGACATTCTGCAGCTTTTCAGTGTTTAGATGTCGCCATGAAATGGCCTGAGAAACAAGAAGAGTGTAATTGAGGACAACTTATATATCCTAAGCGTATTCGCGAATTGAACGCTTCTAGAAGAAGAGCTAGTTTAACCTTCCAGCAGGGGTTACAACTTTTGTCCCCCACGTTTACCACTTAGTTGCAAGCATAAGGCCCGATCCACACTATGGTGCCAGCAACGGTTCGATCTCGCTCCGGTCTCGATCCGATCAAATATTCTTACACGAGAAACAATGAGCGTATTCACACTCTGGAACGATACGATAGTGTGAATATGCTCATTGTTTCTCGTGTAAGAATATTTGATCGGACCGAGACCGGAGCGAGATCGAACTGTTACTGGCACCATAGTGTGGATCTGGCCTAAAGCTCCAAGCTATTCGAGGGCCAGTAGTGTCTCTCTTAACTACAGGCATATTGGGTGTGCTTAGAAGTTTTTTTTATTCATTGGTATTTGGAAATTTCCGTTGAGCGTAAATTTTACGACACGTGCCTTAAAGTGTAAGTGTAATGCCTTACATTTTTTTTTAGCTAAATGTATTTTTGTGTTTTTTGATATGTGTTCCATTATGGAGATGATGAGACTTACTTTCTGATTATCTTGTAGTCTCATCAGAAGAAATGGAGTAACAAGCTGAAGAAAGTATTATCGAGAAAGAAAGCACTTCAGACAAATCTGAGGAAAAAGAGGAAACAATGGAAGAATTTTTCATTGGAAAAAATAAATCTGCACAATTCCTTAAAAAACGCGGTGTTTGTCGGTCATGTGCACTGGAGAAGAAAAGATCCTCAGCATCAATGAAGTGTTACCGTTGCCAGTCCTTTACATGCAAGAACCATTCGGCAGTTGAGGTGGTTTGCGACAATTGTAAGGATAAGAATATTGAGTGTTTTTTTTTGTTTAAAAGAAAGACAAATATGTGTTTTTTTTTAAGTAGTTATTTATCATTTTTCATAACCTTACAGCAATTCCTTAACATTTATATAAATAAAATACCATTTACATGGATAAAACTTGATGATGTAAAATTTACGACAAGCGCCCGCTCAAGGGAAATTTCTCAGCGCGCCCGGATCCGGATTTTCGTTATCCGGACTACTTTCATATCCAATTAGACTGGATAATCGAGGTTCTACCATATTTTAATACAAATCATAACTTTTCAATAAACCAACGTATTAACCCTTAACTAGTATCGTAGATTAAATTTGACCCACAAGCTACGGCCGAGGACGGACTTGCTCCCGTAGGAATTGAGATATGCAGCTGACTGGGTCAAATTTGACCCACGATACCAAATACGTAACCCTTTTCGTATTTGATGTAACTGATGACACCATTTATACTACATCATAAAACGATCTGGACAAGACAGACGACAGACAGCGATTAACTGGATTGGAGGGTCTTTAATGCGACCCTATTTCCTGCGCCGCTGCATGGTCTGTTTCGGGTTACCCCGGAATAGCCACACAGAGAATGTCTTCCACCGATCTTTTAACCCCACGGAAAACGCTACGCGCAGAGCATCCAGGCGCCAAACCCTTTTGCTCCACGCCCTCCAAAGAAGGCGAGGTTTCTGCAGGAAGACCAGCTTCAGACCCCGTGCACCCAAAGGTGCGTTGGAGAAGGAAGGATTGAGTTACTCTAAGTTCAAGGGAATACTATCGCAGGTTCACTGCCTCCACGAGCCCAACCTCAGTTTGAAGGGGGCTGCAGCAGATGACGGACTGCAAGGGCTACCCCTTTCCCATGGTACTCGTATTGATTTGGTAATTTGTAGTATCTAGCCACGGAGACGAGTCGCCGTTCGAACAGCCTAAAACCGTTCTCCCCTGTATGCCTAGGCTGTTGGGGATAGTGGTGATGCCTTTGACACAGTCTCAACTAACTATTATAATAGGCTGTTCCACACACCCATTTATGGGTATACATCACAGGGTGACCTGCGCACCCAACTCATGTTAGCTGGGCTACCCCACCTGCACCTTTATTCCACATCATAACCCCAAGGATTCAACCGTTACCCACGGGCATAGAGTTGGCTCCCCTCCCTAGGGTTTTATAAGTGGGCGTCAAGGAATCTTTTGTATCGCCTTTTATCGTTGTTGCTGAATGAAAATTTAAATAAATAAATAATTGCTTATTTTAATCACCCCCATTCATATTATTGCAAACAATACAAAAATATGCTTGTAATGGCTGATTTTCTGGTATGGGTCAAATAAGACCCACGATTCTTGCAGTGTTGCAAAAAATAGCGACAGTTAGGTGGTTTAAAAAACGACAAAATACGGATTTCAATTCAAACTTCAAGTGACAGATGTATTTTTAAGCATTTATTTTGGCCATAGCACGTTCAAACAATGCCATGTGATGAAATACTTTTTACACAAATTTTAATGTTCGAATGTAAATAATATTATTATGTTTTAAATAAAATTTAGGACTATTATCGATCTACGAGCGTTTGTATATTATTGCATAACACATATATCTTGGTTTTATATAAATTTAGCGTGGAACGTCGTTAAAATAAAAGTCAATGAACCGATTGAGCGTATTGTATTGTAAACAAATAATTGTTATATTCAGAGATAAGTATCATATGAGATAAATAAAGATTGCGCGAATTTATTGACAAACAGTCGAATTTGAGAATATGACGTTCTCTTCCCAATCAGTCCATTCGTGATTGAGACGTCAGTTGCGGAAAATGATTTTGGCCAAATTCGTGCATTGACGGCGTTGAAAACAAATTGACGTTTTCGAGTATAAATCGTAATTTTGGCCATAAAATATAAATATGCCGGCATTGAATGTTTACAGTCTAATACAAGTCTATTGTTCTCAAGTCTTTATAATTAAAAATAAATATGTTTTGATTATATATTTTTATTATCATCAAGGATTTAAGGGTTTTATGATTTTGAAATTACAGTTCATAAATTTATTGCATGGATAAATTTGAGCAATTATTTTATTTATTGAAGTATATTTAAAAAATCTGGTTTTGACTAGACCAATGATGTGGGATTTTTTAGCAATAAGAATCTAAGTTATTTATTGATAGCAATTTTACAATCAAATATTTTGCTATATCAATGTGGTATATTAAACATGAAGATCTTTAGGATTTTATTGTTTATCTAAAAAATACAACATACAAAGTGTTAAACAATGTCAAAGCTCAATGACACATGATAAATAATGGGAATTGAAATAATATTCTGTTATAGTTATTCTTGGCTTTGTATGCTTAAAATACAATACATCAAATATTTGGCATAGATTTCCAAATTTATGATACAAAAGGGGATTTTTTGTTGTGTGAAATGCAAAAATATTATTAGAGTAAAAGTAGTAGATGTTGCTGATAATACTTACAGAAGGAGAGGACTTTCCTCGGTCAACTGATCTTCATAGGGACTGCAAGTTATCCTGTACATTTTGGTATGTCATGAAATAGTGTGTTTGAAAATGTATTACATTAAAAGTATTCAAATGGATTATTTTGTGTTAATAAAACAAGGAACTACAGAAAAGACGAAACAAGAAATGTCAAGGGGGAACAACTGTTATAACAAATAATGGAAGAGTGATAATCAAGGACCAAATTGATAGAACCTCATTAATTTCATAATTTAAAAGACGACATCATTTTATGATCATATTCATATTAAAGCTGCCTAAAGTTCGTTTTGAATTAATGAGGTTTTCAGTCATGTTTTTAGTTCTAATTGCATTTAATTCACATGCACTCAAATATAATTAAGCAACACATAAATGCAATGATTAGTCACAAAATTAATCTATATTAAAACACAAATTTCGATTTTACAAACAGGACAGGTATTACGAAAGAGGAATACAAAAATAAAATTATGATTTTTCTATAGGAACGCCACATAGTGCATACCTTTCCAGTCAGGTAGCAATGGCGGTTAAAAAATTGATTTAAGTTCTAATCTAATTTTTTTTAATTTTATATTTTCAAAAGGCATTATTTAATGCGAAAATAGCGATCAACATTCTTTATTTAACACATTCAAGGACCTTTTGTAGTACGGAATATTAACTCTTTACAGTCCAGAATGGCGTAACTTCAGCTTGAAAAAATGTCGTATAAACTTGATATAGATTTAAATATCTTTATAGGGATGATGGTACATACATGTGTCAATATTTTAATCATATAAAATATATGTAAATGTCATCCATCGGGTAAATATAGCAAATTGTGTAAGATAAAAGAAAACTACAAATACGGCAGACCCGCGGTAGTCCGGTACCAGTCTAATCCGGCACCTCCTGTAGTCCGACGCAGCGTAAAACGCTTCAAAAATCGTCATGGAAAACGTTTGATGACGGTAATAGGCTTTTATTATTTATATACCTGCCATGTCTATTGTGTTTGTGACGTTAATTCTACAATATGAAACTTTGTGTTTTTTATGTATATCTCACCATTTTCGTACTTTTTCGGATTACCAGGGCCGTAACAAGGGGGTGGCTGAGACTTGAGCGCAACTGAGATTGAGGCGCAAAACGCAGAATACAGACCCAGTCAAGAGTTGCACATGGTTTTTATTTGACTATTCTACTATACATGTGCAGTTTGGCGTCCAACTACGAAGCGCTCGTTCGTCATGTCAGCGGTCTGAAAAGCGGACCGGTTGAACACATTGATCTTGTGGCCACGCCGTCCTTTTTTATGGGATTTTGCCGCATGTATGGGGATAAATGCGTTTTGATAAATGAAGTTTTTTAGTTTTAAGTTACAAAATATAGTTATTTTCTCCCGTGACTGTAAAGTGTTAATTTCCTTTCAAAATAATCATTGATATTTGGCAATGGTTCGGATTACTTTTCATATTTAAAAAAAAAATATTATTTAACCTTATGCAGTCCAAAGTCATGTGGTCCGTGACATATTTTTTTGAGTAGTCAATTTGGCAATATTTTTTAAAAGATTATGACAAAAATTTATCTTTATAATCAGAATTTAAGCGATTTTCAGAGCGTCTTTATTATTGTAATTATAAATTTGAAAAGCATCCTATCTTGACTTTTATCGTCGAAGAAAAACGGTATTATTCAGAGAATAAGCGCCCAAAATGCTGCTAAACGACTTCTTGGAATCAATGCAACCGTCATTTTATGCCTTTATCTTATATTTCAACAATTTATTTTCGGGCGAAACCTTTAGCGAATATTATAACTTAACTTTAGTTCTTTATCTGGATAAGTTTTAAAAGATTTTTCTAGGATAAAAAGATTTTCAATTATGGTTTCTCAATGCTTAGCCATATTACGGTACAGGGTTCCTAAATTCTGAAAGGTGTTTTTCAACATTGAAAATAAAAAAGACTCTTCTGAGAAATATGAAAAATAATGAGAGATTGATAGCATTATCAATGATATCTATGGTGATTGAGTGTGTATAATAATCGACTTCTTTACAAACAATAAATATAAATATGTCTGAGCAAAACATATGTACATACATATATTCTTTATCTAATGTAACATTCTAGACCGTTAAAACCGCGAACAATAAACTTTATTTAGCTCTTTCGGCTTTAAAATAGCAATTTCTTCAAGAAAGTTATCAAGATTAAGCGCATTTTTGGTGGAAACTAAGTGGCTTTCAAACTGAACGAATTGCCAATTTTTATGCTACATTTGCATAAATAGAAAGCTTGATTCATTCAGGGAACCGCCTAAATTCATTCATGTGACAACCGCAGATTGAATTTTATTAAGCAACGTTATCAGAAACGGCCGATTGTGGTCGAAACGAAGGTGGTTTCTATTACAGCGTCCACAATAGAAAAATATCTTTGAGAACCGCAAAGTCGAGATTATCAGAACATATTTTAAAATATACACCAACGTATTCTAGTAAATAGATAAGGGAACATTCCTATAAAATAACGATATTATACGACAGTTTAATCGGCACTGGAAATAGTGATGGAAATGTGCAATGGAAAAATACAAAATGAGCACTCAATTGCGCCGAGAACCACGTTATTGAATGATTTCCACAGTGTATATTTTAATATTTATGATGATAGTGATCTTGCATTGATATAACAACAATGATTATGCGCAATCTTAGCTCGAAGGAGCATGGAGCGTAAAAAAAACGCCTAGAAAAGAGAAATGGTGAAAGATTCTGGTGTTAATAAGAGCGATGAATTTGAAATGAGAGAAAGTAATTTAATGGAATAATATTTGTTTAAGTTAGCCTCTGAGAGAGCTTCCGTGATCATACAGATCAAAAAAAAAATGCCGCAAAAAAACCCTAAAATAGGTTGGAGTGACCACAAGGTATTGGTTTCCGACCGGTCCGCTTTTCGGACCGCTGACATGACGAATCAGAGCCTCGTGATCGGACCCCTACAGAATGATTACGAACTCTCATTACAAAACGAAGTTACCCGAAGAAGACTGATCAGGTGGGTTGTTTAAATTTTACAATCTTAGTATATATTATAAAAACGGACAGAGTCAATAAGTGTTGATTCATGTAAAGTAAAATGGTCAAATAAAATAAAAACCATGTTCAACTATCGACCGGGTGGCGGGCACCTGCTTATGCCACCCCCTTGTTACACCCCTGGTCAATGTGTGACCATATGGTAACGGTGATCATCATCATGGCATATCAGAGGGAGCAGGAGAGGATGCTGCTTAGAGTACCGCAACATTAAAGATCTCAACATATTAGGGGACAAAAAGAAAGACAAACTGAATTTGCCTATGAGCCTTTTTTCTATTTGTTAGTTAAAAAATGTGACTGTTTTGTGTAATATATAATAAAAAAGGCTTGCTACTGTGTTTGTTTTATGCTATGTATACACACACACACATACACAATAGACACGGACACACTACAAACGATTCTCTATTTATTTCCGACCACCTGCAGCTTTAAATTTCATTTATCGTGACGATCAAGCTAATTTGCCCTACTGAGCCCTATATATTGTATAATAGTTATTGGATTTTATTCCAATTCTTTAAATAATCCTTGTTATGTGCCCGTATGATCACGTAGCCTTTTTGTCGTTATGAATAGATTTATGAATTTTATTTTGAAATTATTCATAGATTACGACAATTCTAATTAATTATCATGAATCATATTAAAATGCGAAATATTGCTAAACGTATTAAAAACTAGCAATGCGACATCATAACTGGAATACATGTGCGTGAATAACAATATTTTGAGTGATGAAAATTATTTGCAATTTTAAAAACGAAATAAAAATATATTTTGACAGATAATTTTATGGCCGAAATAAATGGTCTTACGTTCATTGCGTTACCCGAAGAAAGCAAAAAGCTGAAAGGTAGCATCGTGTGTGTATTTGAATACACACACGCGCGTAAGACTGAATATGTATGTGTTAGTTATGTCATTATTTGAGGTTAAGTTTTTAACAATAATATAGAAGAGGAACAGCGTGTTAATATTTAGTATCAATAGGTATTAATTTTATTTTAGAGCATTTATATGATACCTGTCGAAGCTCGAGTGTGCAATCATAATAAAATAAATAGGTTACATTTGCATAGGTGTTCGATCGGGTCAATTAACTGAAGCACAGAGATTCGCACGTCCTAGTCGAGAGAAAATGCCTGTCCGAAAGAAACATCATCTATAACTCGTTTTGCTCTGACACACGAAACGAAACACGTTTGTATATAAAGTGTTCATAATATATTTTGGCACATAAAAAAAGAATAAATTTTTGTATCAGTTTTGCGTTCGTTCCTAAGAAATGAAAGGATCTATGAAGACTGTAATTATGGAAAATTTATAACGTATGTCGACAGCCGATAATGAAAGAATTCGACCGTGTTAATAAATCGCAAAAAAACGTTGCAAATATTTGGTGGCGAAATCTGATGCAATTCTCTATATTTATTGGCGAAATCTATTTTTTGTTCAATTAAATATGGAATGTTCCCAATCGCCGTTCCGATCACTTTTTTTTCTAATCGAGTTTGTATAAATTTATTTCAATGCAGAATGGATGCTTTCAACATAAATGAACAAGAGCAGGGATGACATTTTAAATGAAGATGTTCGAGTCAAGGACGAGCTTTTATTGACAAACGTCAAATTTAAGTCAAAATTTTGCCGCATTCTTCGCGGCGTTCTTTGCAACTTTCTGCCAGTGACATTTCGATCGAATAAAAAACGTCGCATTTATCACAGAAAAATATGAAATTCAATGCTGAAATTAATCGAATTGCTATTTTTAAGCAAAAAATAATTTAAAATATTACCACATTAATATTTTCTGATGAAAAATATTTGTATCGCCTTTCTTCGAATTTGTATGCATAAGTAGCATTGTTATATATATATCTATATTTAGATTAATCCATATGGATGTCGGCGATGCTTAATTTCGAGATACGAATTTCCACACGATTGAGAGATTGCATCTAAAAAAAAGTCTTGGCTAACGTCCAAAAGAGATGCATATTAGAATTTAAGAAGTGCATTCAAGATTTAAAACAATGGATATGATGAAGATGGCTGAGCTCGTGTGTCTCAATGGAGCATTTTGATATTTTTTTATAGCATAACAACGCCTAATGGAACACGCCGATGGAAATGATAGTGACTTTTCCTGGCGTGTCCCAAGTTTTCCTCCGTCGATCGGAGGACACAATTACGGAAGCCACTTAAATGTAGACGATGCACGTGCAACGGGCGTGAAAGTCACGTACAAAACGTCCACATTCGATGCCAAACAATGTCACCGGTCATGGGTTAAAAACACAAGGCGAGAATCGTATAGAAATACCTATTTAGATCACAAAAACGACAATTTATCGCCATCGTTTCTTTGTATCGAATGCAACATTTGTACAATAAATGCACAAATCACAAGGTACAAAATACAAAAGAGCGTTCCTAATAAACAAACGAAGGGTCATTCGATGATTCGCATCTGTCAATCAGCGCAAATCTATTTATTAATGCACTCGTTTAAAGCAATAATGTCGTGTTTGTTGATAAACATGTCATAGTAATGCAACAATATGTATTTTAATAAATAGGGAAATATAAATGCTGACAATTAAGAATTTGCTACTCCAGATATTAATAGAAAGAGAAGCAGCAGCTAGAATGCTTGGCGCCGTCTGCAATTAAAGTGCTCATTTCTTTATCGCATCCGTCGACTTTTGTTTGTTAGAAAGCAAATTAGCTTAATCGCGATTATTTGCTACGAACGGATAATTTGAGATATAATACGTTTGAAATATTGACATTTTCCGGTGTAAAAAAAACAAGCATGAGCATAAAAATATAATAATTGAAGTGAATTCCGACAGAGGCGCTGGCGGCGTTTAACTGCAGCTGTCAAATTCAAATTTTCACGTGCGCTGTAAAGCGTCGCACTTCTTCTTCTTCTTTATTGATTTAAATTAAAACGAAACACGATTGAAATAATTCTAGCGAAGATAAAAAGATGCTGTGTTTATTTTCCGTTGCATAATAATCAGACGGAAAAGAGTGGACATTTATTACGATGGAGTCGGAATGAAACCTCGTGACGGTCGCGTGGATAGTCGACGAACACGTGTTGCACAAAACATTCTGTTGCACAAACGCATTCTAAATTATCGCGGATGAGAAATGTTGTCCATTCCTTGCTCTTATCTAAAGCAGGCGAATAAACGAAAATTAAACAAAACAATGACTCAAATAATATAAAAATTCACACGACACGTGTAAAAAAAAATATTCCGAGATATCCGAAAAATCATCCGGATAAAAAAACCATCGGAACTATTTAGCTATCGTCCTTCAAGTTCCCGATTAGGGATATTGAGCATTTTTTTAATGTACGATAAGTTATCGCCGACGAATAAACAGAGAGAGAGAGAAAGAGATTTATCAGCGAGCCCGCGACACGTGGGTTTTCATGATCGGGAGCAAATCGCTCGAGGGCGCCCGAGTTCAAAATCCAAATGAAAATAGCCCCACAATTGTCTTTAATTGCGCCACCTGTCTCAACAGATTAAATTTGACACGTGATGATTTATGCTGTCTGTTTTTTTAAATTTCGCGCTTGCACTTGTATCGCGCTGGAAAAAGGGCAATCCCTAATGCCATTAGAAATCGTCACGATGTGACTTACGAAGTGCAATTTAAACAAGGTTAAATCATTTTTTTATTGGCCGTTTATTTTTTTGGTCGACCTTAATTTTTGCGCATGGCCGTAAATAAGTGCATTGAGGCGTGCCCTCGAATAAAAAAAGCGCACGTCAAACGTCAGATGGATTCAAATTTATTGAGATCGAAGTGAATGGGCGATCCAATACGTACGTTGTTGTTGTGCATTATTTTAAATCAGTATTAAATGGCATTCTTAATATCATACGTTCTACGTGCGACAATGCGGATACATTTTTATAAATTGGCTTCCAAGCGGGTATATAAATTTCAAACGGTCAAACAATTAATTGAACACATAAATAGATTTCCGTATTATAAACAAAGGGATTTCATTAATTTTCAGGAATTCAAAGACAGGCATCAATTATTTCATTGTACCACATGAAGATTCGGAATTTCAGTTAGTCAAAGATCAGCCATGATTGAGAAATGTTCTGTACAATATTTAAAAAGATCAATTATTTGAAATTAACAAACGCACTGTATTCTTCAGTTATCTTTAGATACGAAGTCATTGTTGCTATTTCTATTACTTTTTTGAATGAATTCAAATTGGGACACAATGCATCATAAGCAGGTAGAAATTTCAAAAGAACTTTCCAAGAAGGATTAATTTGTGAGAGAACAATTAAAAAATGATACAAAAAACTCGTTCCGGTAACATAAATCTCGTTAACCTTTTAACTGCCAACAAATTTAGTGATATTAGAAATTGTGTAAAAAGTTGTTTGACTTTTATATTTTATTGTCCAAAGACGACTTTGTGTGTATCCTAGCATATGCATGTATCCTGCTGTTTTAAAATAATATACAAAGATAGTCCCAAAAATACCCGACCTAATGTATAGATGGTGGTTACTGTTATATGTGACTATGATAGAAAGTGTCTAAATGCTACATTGCTTCCGTGATCCTACAGATCATAGAAAATGCCGCAAAATGCCCTAAAAGAGGACGGAGTGGCCATAAGGTTTGTATGCTCAATTGGTCCGCTTTTCGGAGCGCTGATATGACGAATGAGCGATCGAATTCCATACCTGAACATAAAAATAATGACGAAGAGGTATTATACAACTTAAGCATAAAAATATAATAATTGTTATGAGCGTTCTTCTTCTCACCTGCGAATTCCGAACGCTCATATGGTACGCCCTACGCGTGGAAATGTTCCATCGTTCGAAATAGACTGAATTCTCTAATTGCGAACGATGATTCACGTCGATTGACGACAATTACGAACGGTGTCAAAGTTTTCTTCGATGGAAATTATAATTTTCTATTATCGACGACCGAAAGGGACGACCTTCGTTTATGCATGCGTAATTACTTTTTATCTATTTGCGCTTCGCACGACCAAACTGGCGGATAATGAATACACGGACATTTCCGCCATCGGGCATTTAGTTGTTGGGTCAAATTTAAGAGGAGCATTTTGGAGATATGCCGACAACAACAATGTTGGTGCGATATAAATGCGGTCGAAGAATTAGTCAAAATAAATGTCTTTGTTCGAAGATGCCTTTGTCGTCGCCGAAAGCTAGCAGTTTTATAGCCCATTGTGCGTCGAATTTATTAAGGAGGATAGGAGTGACGGTGTGAAATTGAATGAATCCGGATAGATCCTCATGGGAATGCTTAATTACATGTAAAACCTTATTGTAATGACAAAATCATCTCAAAGTCCATATCCATTCATTCAAATTGAATATCTATCCGACTCACATTTCTTAATAAAAATCGGGACTTCAAACCGTTATTTTTATAATTTCGGTTTCGGTTACATTCCTAACATTTATATCGGTTCGATTACGGTTTTCGTTCCGTTAAAAATGAAGATTTACCGGTTTTATACCGGTTCGAAGTCCTGATAAGCCTCGATTATGTAATTCATTAATAGAAGTCCAAGACTGCGTGATAGGTTTTATAATGACTTCATTTTTTTTATTGGAAGCTTACTAATCCGAATTCCATCACGTCTGAATTTGTCGTTAACTGGCGCCATAATTTTTTTTTGCACAAATTTGCCGCCCCGGAAAGATACGATAAATCGTTGACACGGTTTTTTTTCGCTGTAGCTTGTCCGAATGCAAAAAAAGGTTCTGTTATCGCCGATGTTAAGCTATCGATGTTGATCAGCTGCCTGAGCAAAATTGACAAAGTAGGCATCGTCTCAGGCTGTTTAAACAAGATCGACCTCCATCGCGACTTCCTACAGGACAAGTGGATTATCAAACGTCTTTCACACCGGAGAGTCGATCTTACATCACGTCTTTCGCTGCACATACACTTGATATACGAGTATAAACAGATGTGCACGACATGTTTGGATAGATGTCTGCTGACAGGCCGTATGTCGCTCAAAGCCATTGATATCGGCACATGCCAAATCCCGGACTTTTCTTGTTGAAAGCGAAAAAAAATGCAAGACGTATGACAAATTGTTCGAACAAACGCACATGGCGATGGTGCATTTTGTGCAAATTATATGCACTTATGCGCTATCGATCGCGGTTTGAATGCTGCTGTGTAATTTGTTTACATAGTGTTCGATATGATGGACTCAAGGCTCATTTTTTAACGATTTTGTTTGCGCGATGTTGACCTGAATCGATCGTTTGGCTGTAAAGAAACACTTCAATCGATTCAGGACTCTCTTCGCTTCACGAGCGAATTTTCGCTGTATTTATTTGCATTTTGATCATGATATATTAGGTGCATCAATAAGATCTTTGAATCAATTTATGATGAAAAATGGGCCCATTACTTCATATCCGAGACAAAGGAACGTGTGGACCCTCCACTGATCCAAGCTATTTGTTATTCGAGACCCCAGGTATGCATTTATCTCCGAAAATCCTACAAAAAGTTCTAAAAGAGGATGAAGTGGCCACAAGGTCCGTATATCCAACCGGTCCGCTTTTCGGACCACCGGCATGATGAACGGACGCCTCGCAATCGGACGCCATACCTGAACATGTCTACAGAACTATTACGAACTCTCCTAAGTTGTCCGAAGAAGACTTATCGGGTGGGTAATTTAAGCGATAACGAAGAAAAGAGGGATTAATTTATATTATGGGATAGAGTCAATCAGTGTTGATTAATGTAAAGTAAAACTATGTGCTACTATCGACTGGGTTCTTCGTTTTGCGCCCCAAGCTCAGTTGCGGCCCTGGACATTAAATGCTTCTGTTTTTCGATTGAAGGTTGAACTCCACTAAAGCCACAAATTCAAAATCAAACGTCGATAATTAATCGGAAACAATTTGGTGATTCTGCAATACGATGCATAAATCCCATAAGGCGAAGAAGACGATAACTTTCATAATGCGGATATATCCGTCATGCCCATTTTGCATGGACTTTGGTCTTGACGGATATATACGTCATATCCACTTAAGGGGTTATACAATCAGCAAAGACTTTTCAATACACCCAATATATCTGTCTGTTCGGAATACGCTTGAATGATCCAAGTTAAATATTTTTGACATTAATGTCATGCGAAACGTAATCAAATGTTTAATGCAAATATAATTGAAACAGAACAACAGGAAATATATTTTTTATTGTTGCAAACGTGTTGGATTTAGATATAAAAATGCATTTAACGATAAATGCATAGCATGAATTTCGCACGTATTCGTTTGATCATTGAATTTAAATATATTAGAATATTGCGAGGATAATTTATTTTGCGTAGGACTTCCACATGCATTTATCTCATCTTTTATCGTTAATGGTTTTACAAACAACTCATCATGCAGGACACAGACAATATGGAACGCATCCATGTTTTAAAATGGTTAGTCAGAACATATAAATTAATAAAATATTCAATTTGTTCGCACGAGGGGTATAAATTAATAACAAAACGCGGAGCGTTTCGTTCGTGCGTAAGCGAATGGATTGTTTAAATCGAGGCAGCGCTTTGCGGATTTGTACCAAATTTTGTACTATATCCGATGGCGCTTGGACGAAACCGGTTCGCAAAATATATAAAATTATTCGGTGGACTTACCTAGCCATTGTTAAATGCAGATTTACGTCGAATATCACAGATACGCCGAGAGCTTACTTTAAATACTAAGCCTAAGGGGATCGAATAAATATATTTAACAGATCACAGGCACTTGAATATCGACGATCCGGATCGTCGGCACTGGCACGAAGGATCGTCTGGATCCTTCGTCACTCTCGCGATGTCGAAGACTCTGATCAAATAGTGCGGGAAATGTTACACGTGAGCCGTACGCCGTGTGCGATGATCATAGGACGTCTATCCTCGATTGTCTGAATGAAAACGATCCTCATCCAGTATGATCCGGCGATGATTTTTTAATGGTGCTTTCCAAAATTTAAAAAATGGACAAAACACTATAGGTCGTTGTTGCTAACGACGTTGTCCCACTGATAAAGTCGCACACGTTGCCGACTCAACGTCTCCCGTCACTCAGAGCGCGCGATAGTGACTGTTTATGTTTGTCCTGAGACTCGAGCTTTTAATAGTTCACCCCCACCACTGCCATCTTTGGAATTAAATACCAAATCAAATACCAAATATTTCATAGAACCCGTCGATATTAGGATACAACACAGCACATAAATTTCGACTTAAATTGGCATCAATGATTCTATTGATTTTATTCAAATAACAACTAAAGCGCGACATTTAAAAAATGCTAGACACCAAAATAGAACGGGGGGACTGTTGTATCTTCAAAACAGATAACAAAATAAATTTATAAATATTTCCAGATAATCAGTTATTTTTCGATCTCAAAAATAATTTGGCGGAAAATGAATACGTCGATTTCCACGTGTGTTTAAATTATGATAAGAAGAAAGGTTGAATCGTATGTAGTGTGTCCGTGTCCACTCTCCATGTTACAGATAGCATAAAGAAACCACTACACCAGCAGCATTTTATTATATATTACACAACGCACAGTCACATCTTTTAGCCAATAATTTCCGCGTTAGCAAATGGAACACAAAGCAATGCATAAAATAAACTTTTCTTGGGAGCTAAGAAGTTTTTATATATTACCGATTAAATCATGTTAAATAAATTCGTATTACTGTCTGATTGCGACCTCGATGCGGCTTCTGAAATGATTGCTTTTATTTTTGACATAATTTCATCGATGTCAACCTTCGACGAGTTCTTGGTATTATGCTCGTTAGACTTCCCCCTCAAGAAAGTTTCAGACTTCCAGGCAGTGGTGTAGTGGGGTGGGAGCGCGTGGGGTCGGCGCTCCCACACTTTTTTCTAGACGATTTTGCATAATATAATTGTACAAAATTTGTATGTTTTTAGGACCCAAAAATGTGTTCTCTTGAAAATATTGTTTATTTAAAACGTGCCATAAATTAAATAAAAGACATGATGGGATAAATTTTTGACGTTTTGGATTGGTCGTACCGTTGTTTATTGCGATTTTTTGTTTACTTTGGTCGATCGGCTGGGAAAGTTTAGATGCATCATCGTGGGGCTGTGATTGGTAGGCGAGAGCTGCTTGCTCGTGCATTAGGAACCAAAAATGTGTTCACTTGAAAATATTTTTTATGTAAAACGTGCCATAAATTAAATAAAGGACACGATGGGATAAATTATTACCTTTTTCTTTCCGGGACTTGATACTAATGAAAAAATGAAGCTCGACCCTCAAGCAATTCTGTGACCACATGGTCTCATACATACTGCGAGTCTCTTTCTTCAAGTTTGAAGAATAACATACGAAAGCAATAAATCAGGCTCATTTTACAGAACGCACTGATTTCACATTTCGGTTTGTTAATATTATTTTGTTTACAAGATTTTAGTCTATTTCTGTCAATTAACATAAACGGACGCTATACCACTTTCTAATTTTTATATCTACATATATAATAATAAGAAAACTTAGCTTACTTTAATTTTCATGTATTTTTTAGCAGGGACTATAATATTTTATTTTTCATTTTAATATAAAAATTTGTGTTGTGTTGTGTTGTGTTGTATTGTATTGTGCAATAATTATAAGTTAAAATTAAAATAAAACAATTATATAAATCATATAAATTTTTCAGCGTTTTATAAATATACATACATATATAGTTATATATATAAAAGTGTTTTTACAGTTAAAAATGGATGAAAAACGCAATCAAGAGACACTATTTCAATTTTTCACGAAAAAACTCAAAGTGGGTTCGGTGTCGGTTAATAATGTTAGTGATTGCACAAGTGTATTAAATATCTATAATAATGAATGTGCTCAAATAGTATATTCGTCAAAATCAGAAAATGAATCGATAGAAGATAATACGGTATGTTCATCTTCCTGGCCGAGTGTTTGGACCACAGATATGTGGAAAGAAAAGAGAAAACAATATCCTTGGATCATAAGTAAGTCTGGAAAAATCGGTTGTAAATTATGTGCCAATGTGAAAAGTTTTTCGGTCTTAAAAACACAGGGATCAAGTATTTCGAAAGAATGGAGTTCAATTTCCGTATCATCAAACGGACATACTAGATCTAGCCAATTAAAATCTTTACGAAAGAAAATTATTTTGCACATAAAATCAATTTCACATACGAATGCTGAACAAATTTTACAAAGTTTTTACAGAATTAAATTTTTCAGCAAATAATAATTGAAATTAAAAAAATCACAAAAAAAATGTATTATAAATAATATTACAAATATTTTGTCATATTGTAATATTTTAAGGGTATTTTTTATAAACGTTTTTTGCACATGCAAATATTGTTTTATTTTAATAAATATTGATTTTTACATAATTATACAAAAATGATTTTTGTAACTATTTATTGGAAAAACGTTTTGTTGGAAACATGATGCGAAAATTGGATCACGGGGGAAGGGAGGGGGTATTAAAATATTATAATTAATCAGCGCTCCCACACTTTTTTATTTAGCACTACACCACTGCTTCCAGGCAACTTAAATCGGGAGAGCATGAAGACCGAATGTCAATCCCCTATAAAAACGATGAAAATTTGCCCGAAAGCATAAAAGTTTATTATGTACAATCATATTAGCGATGCCAATCGTTCTTTTACGTTTTCAAATACTGATTTCTTTCTGACGTTGTGGGATAAATCCGTACGTCGCACTCTAGTGGATAATCGAGAAACTTCGATAATATTAATAATAAAAAAAACGCACAAAATTTCAATACATTGATTGTTTCGCTCGATTATCTGTTGTCTTTTCGTAATCATTGTTTCGAATGTTTAGCATGATTTTTCAATATCGATTGTGCTCAAAAAATTAATTCTTATCTAGTTTTCGAGCCCACGTGTGTAAAGGGTCAATAGGATATTTTTATAAATAGACTTATATCATCTACGATTTCGCAACATCGAATTCGAATGGTATTGTTTAGATTCGAACAAAAAACAAAGAGTGCAATCCCATCCGATAAAAGTTGACAGCTGTCCGAAAGGCAGTCATCAGGAGGTGTCATTGTTGCATTTATAAAATTGCAATCGAGTGCACTCTATTGAATTACGATTATTATGTTTATGTGTAACATTTTAATACACGACTTTGCGTAGTGAGCTAATTTGAAATCATCACAAACTTAGAGGCTACATTTGTATGTCAGCCACTTATTATCCGTACAAATCCACTTATCTGTCAGGACCGTCGCAGCGTGTATGAAGCTTGTACATAAATGAATAAACACTGTTGATAGCACACAATATTCGGTAATACCAAGTAAACATAAACGATAAACTTGAAATCGATTCATTATATCATTCGCACATCATTATTAGTCTATAAATTTGGGTTAACGATTTATACAATCGTACGATGTACGCAAGATACTCTCTTCGTCTCTGTCTGTCACCGAGTTCAACGTGTAAGAATGTTCTTTCAGAATCAATGGAATTCAGACACAATTCTGTGTCTTACCTATTTAAAGAGTTAATAATACGAGTATTACAATGATTCCAAAGTATTCCATGAATTCCACAGAAATTTGTGATTTTTTCATAATTTGTCAATGACAATCTTGTTTTAACCCGCCAGAAACTAAAATAAGAGGTCAGTGTTGGAATGCTTTGTTATCAGATGGCAAAGCTTTGTTTTCGGTTCTTCGAATTCGTCATCTGGTTCGTTTTCAATTGATTGTCGTTGATTCTTAATCAACTGATGTGATTAACCCTTCAAAGACGATCGTTGATTGAAATGACATGGAAGAAACGACAGTTTTTATTGCCATTGCATTTTTGATTGTTCAATGCTTTATTACTATTTCTTTCGAATTAATTTCATGATCATCATATTTATTCTGGTAGACATCAAATATGGCATCAAGCTTTGAAAGCTTCCAGTAAATCTTTTGAAACAATCTAACATTTAGTCATATCGTGTTCTGAATTGATTGTGTCTTATGCAATCAAAAGCCTTTTCAGAGTCTATAAAGTAGGTTTAAATAGTTGTGCAAGTTTCATGAAATAATTTTATTGCCTGCATATATCTTTGAATCTCCTCTTAATCTAAATTCATCATAGTCGAACACAATAAAGATTCAGAAGTCATTAATATCGTGTGTATGCTGAGTTATATGCAAGCAGGGTTTCGACCCGGAACGAAACCGATAACCGGTAAAACCGTTATTTTACATGAATGAAAACCGTAACCGAATCGATATAAATGTTAGGAACATAATCGAAATCAAAACCGAAATTTAAACAATAACGGTTCGAAGCCATCTATGCAAGTGTTACCACGATTGTTTGATGTTCTGTTCTTTATTGAACTATTTTATATTTATTACATGACAATTTGATGATTTTAAAATGCAAGCTCAATGTCGGATAAGATATTTTTAAAAAATCATGCCGATGAACCAGCACGATGAAGGCTACTAAATCGAGACATTCCCGCCGAAATCTCGATGTCGAATCGAATCAGTGGCGTAACTACTAATTGCCGAGCTTAGGCGACGCCTAGGGGCAGTAACTGTCTAATCTATATATACAGTACATATATGTTTTTCAAAATTTTATATTAATCATTCCCTACCGGTGATGTATTTACTACACCTCGACTCTAATAATGGGAATATCGATATGAAATATAATAGATACGGGATTCAGAATTTTTGTATTCCTCCGTAATATAATTATGAATCCCATCAAAGTATTATAATATATTAGTGTTAATCTGCAGCGATGGAAATAAATAATTTGTCGGGAAATCGGGAATTTTGTGAGTTTTGGTCCGTGTCACATTGATGGTGTTATACAAAAATGGGGGCTCACGCAGTCATCAACTCGAACTAGCATTTAAATATCTGATGTGGATAGCTCCAACGAGTGTGGAGGCTGAGCGTGCATTTTCAGCAGCAAGTTGCATGGCTTCCAAAATTAAATCCAGACTAAATGATGAAACACTCGATGCTTTAATGTTACTTCGGACATATTTTCAAAATCATCATTTTCATATTTTTTCGCATTACAAGTTTTTTTTCCCGAAATTTTCCGGACTACAAGGGGTCGGAGGCAGTACCCTATAGTCCGACAAATTAGACAATTCGACACCGCCTTGCAAAACGTTTGTCGGATTACCGCGGGCCTACTGTAATTATAACAATTATGCAAATTTGGAAACATTTGGTTTGTAAAAACAAAACTGCAAAATTAAAGCTTCTCTAGCAGATGCCTATCTTCTTACAAATCATCTTCAAGCTCATGCCTTGATTGCCTTAAATTAGATTGTGGTGACTCCATCGAATCATATCGTTCTTGGCTTGCCTACACTTTTACCTCCTACATGCTTTAGTTGGGCTTTAGTATATTGCCAAGTTATTGGCATCCACTCAGCTTAGAATCGTCATCTCTGGAAATTTATATCACTCACAAAGCCTTATATAGAGTGAAAATTTCATTTCTAAAATAAGATCATTTATAGTATTTTTTTTATTCCCAATATTCTAATATTATAATAAACTACTTCCGTATCGATTGGAATTGGTTTCAGGAAGAGTAAAAGCAATTGGTTGAGTCATCGATGGAAAGCATTTGAGATGAAGAAATAGGCAAAGCTTTTGGCAGCTGATGACACTGTCACCAGATCAGTGCACACCAAATCATGTTCGTCAAACAATTTTATGTAATACCATTACGACGAATTTTAGCATGATCTATCTGTCCACATTCTTTGATGATTTATTCTTGGAGTATCTCCGTTGATTGATTTTTAGCGTCTCCGCTCTTATAGGGCTTCATATAATCAGCATTTGGACGACATTTTATCTAATGCAGATTTGATCCATCAGATACTTATAATAATACAAGATCTAGATTCATAATTTAAAAAAAAGCGATGCATCCATTGATAAGTAGATAAAAAAGCAACACGACAAGGTCGAAGAAACAGTGCATGTATTAGCATTTTCCGACAATCAAGGCGATTGCAAGATGATGATCGGACTATGATAAATTACTTAACATTATATGAGGGGGAGTTGCTTCCAAAGTCATTATTTTCGACTTATCGCTAAATTCATGTTTGTGTCAAATTTGTCATAGAACCATTGCACTTTGATAAGGTGAGTTTGAATTATGAAATCGTACTTTGTTCAGTAAAATAATAAATGCCTAATCCAGATCGCGATTGAGGATTTTGACTTTGCGAATGACATTTGGATCAGTGTATTTTCGCAATAAATTGCGACTTTATATGACGGCACGTGTTGGGAAAAACATTTTCCATAAGCTGCATTATAAGTATAATAATGTTTACAATGTTCGTATACGAACCTCGCAATGCCCGATTTATATGCATAATTGATTATCCGGCATTTCAAATGCAATTCAGTAACGGATGAGGAAGTATCAGCCATCTTGTTTTAAAATCATGGTCATTTTTCGAGTTGTTATCCTTGAATCAAATATGCATCTTTCGCGCTTTTTCTTCTCGTCTTTCGCGAATCAAACTCGAAACGAGAACATGAAATATATCAAAAATGTACATATAAAAACAATCAACTAAGCTGGACTTGGTTGATTTAGGCATTTATAATCAAAACAAACCCACAGTAAAATTTATCATGATTATAATCATCACAGTCACAATAATAAAGTGAAAGACACTGGGATAACATCATTATCGTTCGTTTATACTCGGTTATCTGCAATTTAAATGTGTATGTAATGTTTATTATGAGAATTACAATTTATACAAAACACATACAGTGCTATTTTAAACCCGAACCGGCTCGATAGAGCCTGTTCGTAGAAGTATTGAAAGCATTATATAATTATAAGGAGCAGGGAATCCAATCCTGGGATCTCGGATCACGGGACCCCGCACGATTTTAGATGCTCATGAATCCCGAGACTAGTAAACGTAATCCCGAAAAATTCGGAATTGAAATGTTTATGTAACAGAAATCGTACCCATCACCAGCACGATGAAGGCTACTAAATCGAGACATTCCCGCCGAAATCTGGACGCTTGGAAACAGTGGCGTAACTGGCGTAATTGGCGAGCTTAGGCGACGCCTAGGGACAGTGACTGTCTAATCTTATGTATACATATATACAGTACATATATATTTTTCAAATTGTTATATTAACCTTTCCCTACCGGTGATGTATTTACTACACCTCGACTCTAATAATGGGAATATCGATATGAAATATAATAGATATGGGGTTCACAATTTTTTGCATTTCTCCGTATTTTAATTACGAATCACATCAATGTATTATAGTATATAAGTATTCGTCTGCAGCGACGGAAATTAATAATTTGTCGGGAAATCGGGAATTTTGCGAGATTTAGTCCGTGTCTCAGCCAAAAGGATTTTTTTTGATAGCCAGGAAAGGTTGCCTTGCTATCAAAATCATATCCATGAATTGAAAAGGTTTAATATGAATTGAAAAAGGTTTAACTAGGCGTAAAATACTGTATTCAAACGTATACTATATTTAATCATTATTATTTTCATTGTGGTTTCACACGGAGCTCATCGCAAAAATATCTCTTCATTATCTTGATGATATTGAAGGTAGCATGAGCTCTAAATTACATTTGTGAACCCTGTGAGCCATCTGGGTGAATTTATCCAGGGTTTCGAACCGGAACGAAACCGATAACCGGTAAAACCATTAGTTTCCTGGATGATAACCGTAATACCGTACCGAACCGGTATAGATGTAGGACCATAACCGAAACGAAAATATAACGGTTCGAAGCCCTGAATGTATAGAATGACAGGACCGTAACAAGGGCGTGGCAAAGCAGGCGCCTGCCACGGGCGCAACTAGGCTTGTGGTGCAAAACGTAAAATACCGACTTGACCGAGAGTTGTGCATGGTTTTTATTTTACTCGACCATTCTACTTTACATGAACCAACACTGATTGTCCATTTTTATTATATATACTAAGTTGTCTAATCCTTCTTTTCTTCATTATTGTTATGTTCAGGAATGGCATCCGACCGCGATCTGCTCATTCGTCATATCAGCGGTCCGAAAAGCGGACCGATTAAGCATACAAACCTTATGGCCACTCCGTCCTCTTTTATGGCTTTTTGCGGCATTTTCTATGATCTGTACGATCACGGAAGCAACGTAACGTTTAGACACGTTCTATCATAGTTTTTTTTTACAACAATAACCGCTATATATATAATACTTTAGGTCGGATAGTTTTGGAACTATTTTTGTATATTATTTTGAAGCATACATTGTAATAGCATTTAATTTATTGCATTTATAATAGTATTCAATATATTGCATTTATAAAAGTATTAGCTAACTTTAAAAAAATAATTGGATTTCCGGGGGGCGGTGAGGGGGGCTTTAAGTTAGATACTTGCCACGGGCGCTTCGTACCCTAGTTACGAGTCTGTAGAATGATATCATTTCAATAAGGAATATTGAAATGATAATCATTTCAAAGATAGAGCAGTTTTATTTGGAGGCATTGGAAAACTTCTCGAGATAATTACATTGATAACATACCTGTAGGTAGTCCCACGGTTAAGCGGTTGGACTCGTAACTCGAACATCTTGGGTTCGAATCCTACAGGAGATATAGTTGGCGACCACATTTTTATAAAAATATATACACCATGTCAAAATGGTTGGTAATGGTCCCATAAAAGGGATTGCTAAAAGACACCTAAAAATATATTGAAAAGAAATTTCTGGAGTAAAGGTCCAGTTCCTCTTTCTTCGCAAGTAGGGAATCCAATCCCGAGCCAAAATTTCGATCCCGGGATTTCATTAGACAATCCCGGGACCAGTCCCGGGATCCCGGGATTGGGGTTTTCAATATTTTAAGAAATTACCTTGATGAATTTGATCAAAAATTACTAATAAGTCCATTTGTTCAATATAAAAAATCACTTGAAGGCCAAAGAATTTTATTTATTTAAGAAAAGATAAAAATACAATTCAAAAATAGATAAATAAAACACTAAAAAATTCAAATATTATTTTGAAAATATGCCCGAAGTAACATTAACATTAAACATTAGTGTTTCGTCATTTAGTCTGGATCTGATTTTGGAAGTCAGACAACTTGCTGCTAAAAATGCACGCTCAGCCTCCACACTCGTTGGAGGTATCGTCATCAGATATTTAAATGCTAGTTCGAATTGATGACCGCGTGAGCCCTCATTTTAGTATAACACCATTAATGTGACTGATAAAATTCTTTTCTGCTGAGACACGGACTAAAAATCGCAAAATTCCCGATTTCCCGACAAATTATTTATTTCCGTCGCTGCAGATGAATACTTATATACTATAACACTTTGATGTGATTTGTAATTATATTACGGAGGAATACAAAAATCTGAACCTCGTATCTATTATATTTCATATCGATATTCCCATTATAAGAGTCGAGGTGTAGTAAATACATCACCGGTAGGGAAAGGTTAATATAACAATTTGAAAAACATACATGTACTGTATATATATACATAGATTAGACAGTCTCTACTCCTATGCGTCGCCTAAGTTCGCCAATTAGTAATTACGCCACTGTTTCCAAGCGTCCAGATTTCGTCGGGAATGTCTCGATTTAGTAGCCTTCATCGTGTTGGTGAGGTGTACGATTTCTGTTAGATAAAAATTTCAATCCCGGGATTTTCGGGATTACTTTTTCTAATCCCGGGATTCTTAAGTACCTAAAACTGTCCGGGATCCCGGAACTGGATTCCCTATTCGCAAGGGCTATGGTGAATACTTGACACTTGAGAAGGCAATCTTAAAATCCACCCTACATTAGTATATCCCCGTCCTCATACGTCTTAAATTTGCAATTTTTTTTTTTAAATTTGTGTTTAGTTATATTTAAACAGTACACATTGGGGATTCATTGTCTCTTCATACTACTCTTCATACTTCATTCATATTCTCATTCTAATGCAATGGATGAAATATCCATCCAATGATGTCATCTTGGGAATAGGCATGTGAGATTCTCATCATATGTTGAATTTGAGTGTTTTTAGCATGTGTATTGAATTTAAATATAACTGTACAATATCATACACATTTGCATACTTAGTATGTACTAAATAGAGTTCTGGAGAGTCATCTATTTTTTTACTCTGATGACGATCTGGATTTTTTAATGAATCATTGTGGAGGACACGATCTACAAGTCGATTTTAATACATATCGTCTAAATATACGAAACGTTTCTACGCAAAATATCAGCACTGGTGGCGATAGGGCGATTTGATTTACGACGTTCCATTGCTAAATACCCAATGCATTGATAACGCATGTAATGCTTAATTTATGATAAATAAATATTACCCGCCTTGGCTCATATTATTAAGATACCGCTATAAAAACAGCAAATGCAATAATTATCGGCTTTAATGTCGTCCCTGTATTTTGCTAATTGACAATGGAAGGTGTGTCAATTTATTGCTCCGACGATTACGAAGCTATTAATCTCAGAATATGGTACATTTTTAGAAGTCCTAAAGGTGGATCCGTATCAGTAAGTGTTCGTTAACCATTTCAAACAATGTCAATTGTTTTGTCGGAATGTCCAAGGTCTGCAGCCGAATTGTTTTCGTGCTTGCGATATGAGTGCATTTTTTAATACCTTTCGACCTTTATTTTTCCCGCAGATTTTGTAACTTAAAACTAAAAAACTAGCTAAGATAGCAGTATAAATTGGTAAAATAGATAAATATCGTTCACCATCTCATTTGGCACGAGCCACCTATATAAGTTAACCTCTGAGGAAGCTTCCGTGATTATATAGCTCATAGAAAATGCCGCAAAAAGCCTTAAAGTCGTAAAAAAAAGCCTGTGTGTCCAAGCGGTCCGCTTTTCGGACCGCTGACATGACGAATGAACGCCTCGCGATTGGACGCCATACATGAACGATAAATTTTGGGCTTTAGCCGGCTGGGTTGGTCCTATGTTTAAGCAGTAACCAAGATAACACTTGATTTAACGAATCTGTTATGTTCTGAATTGAGGCTAATATGCATACAGTCATCCATGAATTTATTACATTATTATTTTTATCTATTTTTGCAGCTATCGGTTTTGCAACTTTAGAAAGGTATTTCTTTGCTCGTGATTGACATTCAATTGGGTCAATCCGAATAGTGCCTTCGTGGCGTCCTCTTCTATGTTTTAGCTGCCTTTCTTTTATTTTAATTCTAGGAATCATCGTTACTTAATTTGTTTCGGCGCAAGCAAATCATCATCCATCAGCGTCAATTAAATTCAAGCCACCTTCGTTATGTTCAGTTTGTCGGCCCCAAGAATGATCGCTCAAATTGCTTGAATCCTTTGCCGATATATTGATACTTTAAAATTTTGGAAAAGTGGACATCAATCTTAAAATCATAGAGTTATAGCAACTTGGCGTCACTTACCTGGGTATTACTGGGGTAAGTGATCAAGTATGCTTCAATTATCCGATTTAATTTTTCTCACGATTATTAAATTGTATTTATACAAACTATCATCAGGGATGTTCCATTGGAACACATCAGCTTGGCAAAGAAAACATTTGCGTAAAAAATATATTAGATTAGAGAAGAATAATTGTTTGTGTTTAGTATTCAAAGTTGTGGATGCAATTATGAACAGTTTTCAGCATCATTAACACGTCCCCAACATGATAATTTATCGCTGAGCAAAATATTTGCAGATTTTGTTTTTGTAACGGCTTAACAATCGATTGAAAACGGTTTGCTTAAATGATTTGAAACACGTTTGTTGACTTTTTTCTATCGAATTGAAAGTATAATTTATAGGAAATAATCGGACATTATTCGATAATTCAGATGCTAATCAAAAAACCTCGAGCGTTAATGTCGACTTCCGCAATTGCTCAAAAAAATAACGACAGTCTTGCAATTTTATTTGGGAATGTTTGCATAAATCAAATAAAAACACTCGGGGCTGTGTGATATTATTTGAACTTAATTTTTGAATAAACACTCGCAAAAATGGAGCAATCGACATGAAAAAATATAAAAAGGCATGATTGTATGGTCGATACATATTTAGAAATATCTCGGGTTAAATGACATAAAGACGAGCAGAAAAAAAGGTCATCGCGAAAAGATTCATACTTGACCTCAGTGGGATCATTTGCCAACATTGACATCAATAATATGCTTTTGTGCTGTTTTAAAAATGCCCATTTTGCTATATTTAAAAAGGTAGATATGATTACATGAAAGGTGACACGAGAATACGTTGGATAATTGGAATTCTTCCACGTCTGTTGAAATTTTCCATGACGTTTCCGATGTAATAATTTTGTTTTTAATTATTTGGAGCAAGCTTTAAGCGTAAAATTACCCGACATACCTTGCAATGCAACACGCATTCTCGCCTCGAAGACCGACTGTCTTCCTCTCTCCCGTGAGCGGAGCTCAACCGCCGTATTACGCACACAAACAATGCTTGTACTAATTCAAAAACGTTCACGGAGATCCGCACAATAACTCCTCAAAGTTTCATGGCAATCGGATGAATGTTATAGGAACGTATACGGGACAAACGGACTACAAACTACAGACATTAATTTTTAAATATATAATAAATTAAGTAAGAATTTTATGGGCATGGCATCCGATTGCGAGGCGCTCGTTCGTCATAGCAACGGTCCGAAAAGCGGACCGATTGAGCAAATAAACCTTATGGTCACTCCGTCCTCTTTTAGGACTTTTTGCGGCATCTTCTATTGATCTTTTCGATCGAGGAAGCAACATAGAGTCTAAATTCTAAAGTAACCACCATCTATACGTTAGGTCGGGTACCCTTGGGACTATATTTGTATATTTTTTTAAAGCATACTTTATAATAGTATTTAATATATTGCATTTATAATAGTATTAGTTAATTTTAAAAATAATGGGGGGAGGGGGTTAAGTTAGATACTTGCCACGGGTGCTTCATATCCTAGTTACGGCTCTGTTGATATGTATTGTATACAGTTTTGATTACCCGAAGGAAGGAAATCTAAATCATACAGTACATGAATTTTAGCACTTTTTGCAAAATATGATTTTATTAAAAAAAAGCTTGTTCGGCAGTCTATGATGATTTGAAATAAATAGACCAAGTATTGATGGTTCATCTAGTATAGTAAATAAGCACAATCCAATTATATAAATATCGGCGTATTAACATTCAGTCATCTTCATTTTCAGAACGCCCGTGTCAATTAATAAAAGAGTGCAAACAAGCAATAAAAACCTTAAATAGACTTATTTATTTAAAATCTATATTTAGAAGTTAACTCAAAGTCTATACAAAAAAATAAGACATATCATGACAAATACGTGATGATAAATAAGGAAAATTTTCATTTAACCCCTCGATTAGCAGCGATTTTCAGACAATATTGACTTAAATATAATATTTATAGTTTTACTTGTTAATCAAAATGTTTTGTATGAGGAAAATTTGTTAGTTTAACCAATAAAATTATGAGTTTTTTAAGAAAAAATCCTTTTATCAAATGTTCTGTATTTTAAATAGGCAAAGTTGTGACCAAATTAATTTTATTTTAATATTTTTCTAAACACGAAACGACCTAAAACACGGCTAAAATCATAGCTACATTTAAAACGCATTGTAATAGAGAACTATTACATTGGACTTTATATAAGATGGACGATTAATCAATTGAAATCATGGTGGTGGCATGGAAATGATTTATAAATTCACCATTAAATATATAAGACCTTTAACATTCAATGCATGCTGGTAAAAGTTATGGTTAGATATTAGTTCAACATCCTAATTTAATCAAGTTATCTGGAGATACAAATGATATGATAATAGAACTTGTTATGCCTAAAATAGGGCTAAAATTGCTATGTCATCTGGAAAAACCTAAAATTCAAAGGATCTATGGAAATTATATATTTTTTTTAAAAGGTTTTATCCTAAAAATATATAAAGAAAAGCAGGATCGTAACAAGGAGGTGGCAAAGCAGGCGCCCGCCACGGGCGTAACTTGGCTTGGAGCGCAAAACGCAGAATACTGCAGAACCCTCCTTTTCGTTATCGTTATGTTTAGGTATGGTATTCGATCGCGAGGCGTTCATTCGTCATGCCAGCGGTCCGAAAAGCAGACCGTTTGGACACACAGACTTTGTGGCCACTCCGTGCTCTTTTAAGGCTTTTTGCGGTATTTTCTATGAGCTATAAAATCACGGAAGCTCCCCCAGAGATTAACTTATATAGGTAACACGAGTATATATATCGTCGTTTGAAAATGAGTTTATTTGATCATGACCAAAAACGGTATAAACAAATAGCTTAGAATATGAGATAAATCAATATGATTAGGTCGTTTGGCTTATTATAGATGTTATGTTTCCAAATGTGTGTCAGTAGTGTACTAGATATGAATAAAAATCGAATCTATGCAGATCTTTTTACATATACCCTACCGACAAAAAGTTTGGAAACGCTCAATACTTTGCGAAAAAGCTTTATATGACTTTTTGTTGATATACAAAAATATGCACATTATTAAACATAACCCCCTTAAAATAATACATTTTAATTTACAAAAAAATATATTGCACTTTCATCAAAATGTCCACTTTTGGCATGTATTACCGCAATGTATATTTTTGTCATTTTTTGTATCAATTTAATTAAGCAATCACTCGATAAATCTTTTCAGTATTCTTATAACTTATTCCAAACATCTTCAAATCACCAGTCATTTCACTTCCAAAATAATCCCACACCATCAAATTTCCACCAACGCATTTAAACGCTAAACGCCCATAAATTCCATATAAATTTAATTTTATCCAAACATAAAAAATGATGCATTAGATTATATAGTTTCATTTAAAAATTATGTTGTTTTCGACATTTGTGGTAAATTTTGGGCGGTCCGGTCTTTTCCTGTAGTACAAAATCTCAGCCTCCCGGTGTCTTTGAACGGTATAATGCATCCCGCGATGGAAATATTCATTTTTTAACCGTTATTTCGTTGTGCAATAACAGAGACATGAGACATCATACTTAATTTGTCTGATTTTGTCGTCCTAAATTTAAAAAAATAAGGTAAATTGTATACCTTGTATAATATAGATCTTCTCAGAGGAGCATAGTTTTTCATTTTATTTTGAATCATGCTGATTCAAAATCAATCACGTATATGAAATACCGAAACAAGTATTAGACGCGCAATATCTTTTGAAGTTCAATAACTGCAAATTGGCATCGGAAGGCTTGCACTTGCTAGCCGAAGGCGGAGAAAATTGACCCCAAAATAAACGGTATCAATCAACCGGCGGCACGATCGAGCCCCCAAATACTCAACATATTGACCAATGGGGTTTTTCTGGCATCATCGAGTCGAGGTTAACCGGTACGTCGATATATTCTAATTCAGCGAAAAAAAATCTGGCGCAATAATTTCGCTACGTCGTCGCATAACTTGCTGTCGTTTTTTGCGGACGCTCATAAATGCCAAGCTTTATTTTGGACAAATTTAATATTGACCCCCCTTAATGAAAAAGAGTAAGGCTGGATGGTACGTATGCGACCCGTTTTAAAAATATCAATTTTGACTTTTCCGGAGATCAATCAATGTGACCCCTTCGATTGGCGTCAAAATGGTGGGACAGAATGGTTCCATATAATTCTTTATTAGTACAACATTGAATATCTCCGTATCGATTCAATTGATTGTTTTGTTGTTTTGACCAATTGTCATTGATTGTGCTCATGTGGAATAAAATTTGTTTTTTCAACGGAGACATTCAGCCAAAAAATTGAGCAGACTTTCAATAATGAGAAACGGTGTGGGGGTGTGGCATTTTTTTGCACGGAGCATTCTATTATTAGTGTAATTTAATCCAAGGATATGTAAAAAAACAAAAGTTGATCCAACAAGTATTTATGTTGTCAGACATGATAGAAAAATAATCCAATTATATCAGTAAATGTTGTTTTGATAATGATATACTTTAATACCATTGCATATCTATGTTATGAATTGATCTCTTTTATAACACTAATGGAGGCGCAATGCACCCCACTGATATGATTTACATACGTTTATATAGCATTAGAATTGTTGTCACAAGCAAACTTTCTATAAATATAAATCCAAAACGTACGAGTTCAAAAGCTAAAACATAATTATAATTATAAATTGTATAAAAAGTAAGATACGACTTAACGCTGTTTCAAATACTACGCGGTAATAAAGTGATTCCCCGAAATCGCACGCGGATTTGGTATTCCCCGAAATTGCGCGCCATCTGTTGCTTTGAAACTCGTATGCAGCTTCGGGGCTTGTTTGATATTATTACAGTACGAAAGCATGTTTACTCAGTTCTCGATATTTTAGCTAAAATTATTTAATATTAAATTTTAACATATCCAGTGCACTACCTGTATTTTGATAATGCAAATTATAGTTTAAAAAGAAGAGTTGTTGATTAGACCATCCCGAGATCAGTCCCGGGATCCTGGAGCCGGGATTTTTAATAGTTTATGCAATTAAATCGATGAATTTGATAAAAAATTACCAATAAAACGGACTAAATCACGCAAAATTCCCGATTTCCCGAAACATTATTTATTTCCGTCGCTGCAGATGAATACTTATACACTATAATACTTTGATATGATTCGTAATTAAATTACGGAGGAATACAAAAATTCTGAAGCCCGTATCTATTATATTTCATATCGATATTCCCATTATTAGAGTCGAGGTGTAGTAAATACATCACCGGTAGGGAATGGTTAATATAAAATTTTGAAAAACATATATGTACTCTATATATGTATACATAGATTAGACAGTTATTGCCCCTAGGCGTCACCTAAGCTCACCAATTATTAGTTACGCCACTGATTCGATTTCAGATTTAGGAGCCTTCATCGTGCTGGTGAGGTGTACGATTTCTGTTACATAAAAATTCAATTCCGAATCTTTCGGGATTACGTTTACTAATCCCGGGATTCATGAGCACATAAATCCGTCCGGGACTAGATACCCTAGTAAAGACTGAGTAGCTTTTTGGAGAGACAGTGGAAACGTGCAACTTATCCAAGAACCATATCATCATCATCATAGCGCAGCCACTAACAGTCCACTACAGAACTATGGGCCTCTTCAATCCATTCACAGGAAGGATTACATCCATCTCGTCGTATCAGACATTCACCTCCTCATTCGCTCGATATTGAAGGTAGCATTACCACCGAGTTTTATTTCGAACGCTCACAAAACGGGTATCCTGAGTGAACTATTGACGGACGCTTTCGCGAACGTCTCGATAAGGTTTGGGGGTTTGTGAAAAGACTGAGTAGTTTTCATAGGGAGGGGTGGAAAGCTACTCTAGACGACCTTTTGACTCTACTGGAAAGGGCTTTCTGGAGTACAAGGAGTCCAGTCCCCCCTTTCCTCGCTAGGGCGTTGCCAACAAATTTATTCTAAATTAGCGGGTATCTGACATTTTGCAGTTAAATAGTTTATTGCTTCAAACCACGTATAGCGCAGGCTGAAGGGCTATGATCCAAAAGCATGCGCGCGCTCGCTTTTGCCTTGAAGACCGACTGTCCCCCTCTCTCCCGTGAGCGGAGCTCACCGTCATATTGCGCGCGCATCCTTTTTTTCCCCGTTCCCGCTTTACTTCACCAGACCAATATGCGCCAATATATTTCATCCATTAAATGTCACACAAACAATGTTTGTACCAATTCAAAAATATTCACGGGGATCCGCACAATAATTCTTCAAAGTTTCATCACAATCGGATCAATGATATAGGAACGTATACGAAACAAACTAACGACAGACCGACAGACATTCATTTATATATATATATATATATATATATATAGACGATTCAAATATCAAAATCAAAGAATCTTATTTAGATATCAAGCTCTTATTGATCTTTACATTTTTTTAAAAATAGATCAGAATAAAATTGATTTCTAATGGATAGAATTATCAAGTTTCTACATACATCTTATCTTGAATTCTACTCCTAATACTTTATCAATATAATTTGATCTTTTGTAAAACAAATAGGATTTACCCATCTTATTTATGTTATTTGATTTCTTGTCATGTATATCCCTATGTTTATATCCTTATTTACATCTTGATGTCACAAACCCTTATTTTTAGCTATGTTACATGATCCTTTATAAAACTGATAAGATCTACAACGTATCTCAACTGACATCCTTGGTAACATCCAATGTGTACGTTCTTATTTCTATTTATGTCCGTATCCTTATTTTTTATTTTTTCCCTCCAGTCAGATATTTAAGACTTTCATTTCGTATGATTATGATATTCGTCTTCCTGAAAACAATTTTATAATCTGTATAAGAGAGCAGCGTGCTTATAGAAAGTCATCCAATATTGAGATTGCTTTATGATGTGCATATATAATTGGGGTAAATTCTGCCATAATGACTGTCGTCAATCGACATCATGTGTGAGGTAAACATTGTATAAGTAATTGCCATCTTATAAAGACTGAAGGTGGCCATTTGTATCAGCCATTACGATTGTTTGCATATAATATAATTTATACTTCATGCTAATATTGAATCTTCTCATTTACGGTTGTTGATTCATATTCATCATCGTGTGTTTGCCATTGATGTTTGCAAATTTGCTATGGTTTTATTTATACATTTCATTGTTCTCGTATATATGTCGTACGTAATAGAAAAAGGGACAGATGGAATTGTCGATTAAAAAAAGAAGGATAGCTTGAAAGATTTATCCATAAGAATAGAAATATACAGTCGGTGGCTATGTAAATATTATTGTGGTTAATTTTTGCACACATTTATGTTCTGAGTAACGCGAGCAAACATTAGATGTTTTATATTTGTAAGTCTTCTGGACAAAAGAGAAAGCGTATGTAAATAAACATGCATCTCTATTACTTTAATATTTCCTTTTATAAAGATAAGGTTCTATATAATTCTATTTGAAGAGTTTGTTATTAATATGCAGCCCGTGTATTCGAATCAACTTCATTTATCGGGAGACGTAAACAGAATCATTTCAATGTGCGCATCATTGCTAATAATAAACATCTTAAATGACTTATATCATAAATCATTAAAATTGGAGCAAAATTGTACACAAATCAATAACCAATGTGGATATTGATATGGCATTGGTCTCTTAATATGAACTTATTTTTGTGAAAAATAATAACCAATACAATTCAATGAAAATTATGTTTATTTTAGTCTGAATAAAAGATTTGATATTGATAAATACACGTTTTTACAAGTAGAAACTGTTAAAATTTTGATTTATAGTAAGGCTGTGGTCAACGTCTACAACAATTCATTTTTATCTTTTGTAATACGTTGCTTAAATTGAATTGGGGAAATGTCCAGTCCAGTCGATTACGGATTTATCAGCCCAGACAAAAGCACCCCTAAGACTATTTGGTGCATCAAGTGCAACATAAAGGGCTACTTGTGCTCCTTCTTCTGGAGTCAGGACGCCCATATGTTTGGTCATATCAGTATTAACGTATCTAAAATGAAAAGATATGTAATAACATGAATTGTTTCGTTGGATTTAAATTATTCCAATAAAATATGATAAATCTCACCCAGGATTAATACAATTGATCTTCATGTTAGTGAAAATGAGACCTCTTTGTAGAATGAATGTAAGTGCTGCGATGACGGCCTTAGACACTTTGTATGGATCATCACCCCATCCGTCGATAATATGCGTACCCTTTCTGACTGATCTGTATTAATGGATATTATAAATCATTTAGATTATAAATTTATATATACATAAATGCAAGAATTATTTATATGAGAACATACTCAATGAAATTGTTGACCAGTGCATTCAGCCCATCTAAAGTGAGACACGGATTACCCAACGCTTTGCGGATATTTTCACCGGGAATATTTGTTAAATGTCCGAAGCTACTAGACGTATTTATGACTCTGGCGTTGAATTTTAAAACTCCCATAAGATCAATGAGCATGTCTCGTAAGCTTGAATAATTTGCTTTCATCGTCTTTTCAGTAACGGTCAATAACGGTTCGGTGTACGGCCTCTATGGAATTATGAAATAAATTATATCAATATATCATAAATAAGTTCAAGATAATCGTTATGATGCACTTACAAATATTTGGAAGCCGGCGTTATTGATAAGAACATCGATACCGCCATGATTTGTCAGGATATGATTCCTAAAGCGGCTTACGCTACCTTCGTCCGAAATATCCAACTGATGAAATCTCGGATGAAGATTGAGCTATTAGGGGGGGAAAAAAACCATAAAATTACTAAACGTGTGACATCTATGAGAAGTTACAATAACAAATAAGTCCATTTCAGTTGAGATAAAAAGCCAAATGAAGGTTGTTATACTCAATAATAGATTTGAATCGAACCTTGTTCAATTTGGCTACGGCCTCTTGTCCCTTAGCTTCATTGCGGGCCGTTAAATATACAGTGCCTTGGAATTTCATACACAATCCTTTGACGATGGCAAAACCGATGCCTTTATTTGCTCCCGTCACCTATTATGTATGAAAATATTGAATTATTTGATTCAGAATATTTTATAAAATGCGAATAAACACTGACCACTGCAACTTTGGTGTTCATATTAACAGACATTTTAAGATTTAGTTATTAAGCCGTACTATGAGTAGTAGCCAGAATACACTGAATTTTGATCGATCGAGAGCTACCTTTTATAGGAGCGATCCTATTTTTAAATTTGAAAACCACAATAGGGCCACGTAATAGTGTAATCAGATGAATTTATTGACCTCATTAGATTTGACAAAATATTTTGTCATCAATCGAAAATAATTTGATATGTAAATACATTATTTTTTGAGTTTGGAACACTTATAAACCACAAAATATTTTGAGGAATCGAAGGCGAAACAAGGAATTAAAAACAATCCATCATTTTTTGATTTTATTACAGTGTATAGATTTATAAATATATTTTTGATTAAATATTGACTACAAAATATGTAATTCTAGTCGACGACCTAAAAAAATAAAAATATTTTAAACGTTTGTATGACGGTTTTTGATAAATCAAATCGTTATTTTTATACCTGTATAATACATAGTGTTGAATCATGAAGAACAGATCGAATATAACAGTGAAGAGCCCTAGGCCAAACTTTGTAACATCGCCGAAGATTGATCTCCAATCGTTAAAGTTGTATGCGTCCATTATCATCTGAAGCATGCTCAATATGCCACCGGCTAAATCCAAGAATATGTTTCCAATGCTCCAACCGGTCGTAGATTTACGATTGTAGTTCATATAAGCCTTAAATATGCATGTTATTAATATATATATTATAAATACGTTGAGCACTAATGACGTTTAAAATAATTATACGAACCTGTGGAATGTATTTAATCAATGTTACAGAAAGCTTAATGTAACTACAATAATAAAGAAAATCCAGCCATGTTATCACATGTGCCCCGACTAGAATACAACTTGCAATCATAATAATAGCGTACATGCATAGAAGACTTCTGGCGGCAATAGAAACGGTTTGATTACCACGCTGAAAAATTTAATATCATCTATAGAAAGTGGACATCAGATCGTAAGCTTATTTTTTAGCGGCATTATTAAGATTACCTGATATATATAGCATTGGAAGATAATAAATAGGGTAGCGAGTAAGCCATGAATCGAAAAAAATATATCATTGATATGAACGGGGACGAAACTTCGAGGATGTTGTTCAAAATATTGAGCCTGTAATATAAAATATTTGACGATACAAATATGTAAATGATTAGATAGCGGGTATCGAAGGTAAGCTATTGGTTTATCTTTGTTATAAAAACCTGTCATTGAATAGCACATAAATTCACAAATTTTAAACGAGCACAACAGTGATTGAGTTGAATAAATCCGTATAAATTATACCAACCTGTATATACGGTATTGCATAAAGGCAAATATTGAAAAGCGAATAAAACGTATATCCGACGATGTTCAAAGCGACATAATCGAAGTTTAAACCGACGACGCTTTTCCTCCTGAAGTTGATATAAATCTGAGGATAAAACGACGAAGACCACGCGATAAAATACAGCCATCCGGCAACGTTCGATATGAGATATAGAACGTTCGAGTAATGCACTGCCACTTTGAGGAATAATCTCTCCGTGCTGAATAAATAGAAAAATAATATCAGGCAATGGATTGAAAATATTTATATACGAGGAAATATTGCTCACTCGATATAACCAGTTGGGATGGCATCGATGGTTATATCTGCGTGACCGGCGTCGATGCCAAAAATCAATATTTTTCTATTGATCGTGGCATTTTGTATCATTTCATCTTTGGGAAAGACAATCGACTGCGGCTTAAGATGTACGATATCATGATCCAATATAAAATTTATCGTGATGCTCTCATTGAATTGACCTCTGCAAATTTATAAAACATGATTTTATTTGAATAATATATGAAAGATAGATAGATCTCACATCATTTGGAATATGCCTGATTATATATTCATATAATATTAAGAATAGAGTGTAAAAAACTATATATAGTTGAGATAAATTTCAATACAATGTCAAGATTGCTTTGATGCATAGATTATTTTGCACGCTGACAACATGGTTCTGTTTGGTGTCCTCTATCAAGGTTTCGAGAGCGCAATTGGATGTCCGCGTGGATTTTACCGTCACGCACAAACTGAATTTCAATACGTTCAAGTCAATCGGGATGATGTTATGACATGAGAAGGTCCCTGATATACCCGATATAAGCGATGAGTACGTCGCTTTACAAGAGTAATTTGTGGACTAACATCCGTTTGCACAGCATGCAACAGCTTTGTATGCATTACAACAATTGTTATAGAGTATGCATTAGGATTTGGGCTGTCCAGGAGCTGTAATGCATCTGGAATATTCCTGAATGGACGCATTCCACATTTGAGGCCGTTAGGCTTCCTTATATATCCTCTATATTATTAGATATTCTATCTTGTTTTGCATTCTATATTTGTATTTTTATATTTATTGTTAATATACGTATATGGCATAAGCTGTTATAAATAAATATATAGTAATTTTTATATGGAAAAATAAATTAATCTTACTTTAAAGATGCATTAAACGCTTTGGTTTCACCGGTTAATAACAGAAGTTTATCAACGGACAGCGTCAGACCTTCCGATTCTTTTCCGTTTACTTAAAATAAAATATATGATTAAATTAACGTGTCTTAAAACTCTTAATACATGAGGAGATATAAATTTAAAAAAAATGTATACCATTCTGGATGAATAACAAAAATAGCATAAATCGGAAAATAGCATAATATTTTTTCCTTATTATCAATATATTACCGAACAAGTCATGAAGGAATTTATCGTTGATCATGTTTGAATAGTATGATCTGCAATAAGTAAAAAATGTGCATACGTCATTTAATAGCTAGTAATTTTTAAAGCGTTTGTGAATATTTACACTTACCGTGTGAATAGTAAATTTTTTTGATTTTACACATTACTAGCCAAACTAAGACGGGTACACGTGAATATGTACTAGCAATAGACGATGATAAGATTTGTAAAATGAATATATAGTTGAACAATCACGTTAGATAATAATTGTGATGTCTGTCAAGCGGATGTTGACAAATCGGAAGTATTTTTAAGAACTTAAGTATATTTAGGAATAGAAAATCAAAGATATTTATTACACATTAATTTTTTATTAATATAAATATATTGCATAACTATACAAATGATATCACATTACATAATTGTTCAGACGTAAAAGTATTACAAATTTTATAAACGTGCAAAATATCACAGACAATCAGGGGTGAAGCCGTCAGAATCCTGGAATCCTCGAGGCTGAGTTTCGTACATACGATGGAAATTATTTAACATTAAAAACTACGACGGTAAAACATTTATATAGTTATAAAAACGTCTTCACGTTAAATCATTTCCGCTATGTTATATTAAACAATCGGTGCTACAATCCAGCGTCAAAATCTAGCGGATGGATTAATATAATATTGGTTTTACGCCACAATAAATAAAATACAACATGGATATACATTGAGATTAAAATAATGTCATTAAATTATATATTAAATTAAGACGTGACTGCTTCATTGTCGTCTATTTGGTCGTCGTTTTGATTTTCTGGAGTATTATCACCGTCTATTTCTATATAAGGCTCCGAATTCCTGTAACAAACAGATAAAACACTATTAAATATCGTCCAAATTCAATTTTTAGCGTTTTAATACACCGTAGCGACTTATGTTACAGCGCTACTATGATATGCACAAACACGTCGATACGATGATTATATTGTAAATATGACAAATTTATAAATAAAAACATGCATTATCGTTATTATCTGCGTATATATGAAATAATAATAATGGTAAAACACGAATATATAAATATGATTAAAAAAAAAAATTGCTCGGAATAACGAACCGTCGACGTGCAAAAATCCACATCAGTATTTAAAAATATTTGTGGAAGCGTCAAGAGATGGCATTTCAAATATCGTATTAAAAGGTCGTCGTTTTGAAGAATTGCAATGCGATATCATAGCGTTTTGAGCAGGTGTAACGAGTATCGTGCGCGATATTCAATGCACGATTACTGCTACGTTAAGCATGCTATTTTTATAAAATGTACTATTAGATATACGCTATATATTAATTTATTGGTATTAATTAAGATTCAAGATGTATTTAAAAAAACTTATATTCGGTACTGTATTAAACTTTTTGGCGTGAGCGCCTCTATTGATCTTGGAAGATATTAAATGATTTTTTTGGATAGTTGGGTTTCATACATTTACAAATATAGAATAATAAATGGGTAAATAAAAGAAGGAGATCTTAAATTTACATAAGCTTTATTGAAAAATTCGGATTTCGGGATTTCAATGGATGTATTTGCTTAATTATACGTGTATTTAAAGCGAAAATAGAACAATTTTACAACGTAAAATATCTTTGTTCTTTGTTGGAATGCATATATTATATTTTTGGCATTCAAATTCATACGATAAAATGAATATCATCGAATTAGCGGTGGAATTTATAATTAAATTACCGAGTATTTGATTATTTTTCACGTATCGTGAAAAACTCGGTCGATCGATGCCATGCATTTTGTATTTCAGTTTCAATTCTCATGCATTTATAAAACGTGCATAAAAATCATATACGGTTCAAACATACGTCGCTTTCGAAATAGGATTAAGAACAATATTTTATTGTATTTTTATATTTATTGATAACAAGAAAAATTAAAAGGAGAGTATATTTAATATAATACATATAAATTTATTTCGATTTATGAACACTTGACGATTTTGTACTGTAAAAAGATATATCCAATGGTGAGTTGTGGTTTGACGACAAGACGTGGCGATTGGCTTTCTTAGAATGCACGATTTGGATCCAAAAATGCTGTATATGTGGTTCGTTAGACGCCTGTATTATTTAAGAGCGCCGCATCTTTTGATAAAGGATATTTTTTTCCGTTGTAAAAATCGGAGAAGAGAATTTAAAACACAAGATTATATATTACTTATTTATAGCTCACCATTAGATATATCTGGAATGATAAATATGCAAAAAAATACATATATCGGTAGATAGAAGCCATAATATTATATAGTTTAAATAGAACAATCCTCAAATTAAATATAAATACACAAGTACATTTAAAAAATGGTGCTGTAAATGTAAATATGGCCAGTGGTGTCGATAGAACAAGAAGAATACGGAAGATCACGATTTAAATTTTACAATAAAAATATGTATTGTCGTTAAATTTTTAATATTAAATTGACGTTGTGTATGAAATAAATAGAAAATTGTATTGAAGAAAAAGATATAGAGATAGAAAATATAAAGATTTTGTTAGTTTTCAGTATTCCGATATAAATTAGGAATCGATTGCATAGGATCGAATTTTCGCTGTTAAGATATAAAACAAAAAAAACAACGCGCATCCAATTTAATCGCATAATCCAGCGATTATCAATATATATATATACGTTGAACGTTAATCCATAATCTATGAACGCGTGGTTTGGCGCAGTTAATCCCAGTGTTTGATAAATTTGTACTATTGATTCGATCAAAATCAATGTTGCCATACGTTTGTATCGTACGGACGTTGGATTCGTTGAATATTGTCGCGGCGATCAAAATAAACGCGTTGAAAAATAATCATCCGATAGCTAATACCGGTCTCGCTGTAATAAAATTCAAATGTGATTTTTAAACCTGGAAATCATTTGCGTACACGATTATATTGCAAATTTTTTTCCGAGCGTGAAATACTCATTATGTGGTAATTTTGCACGCATTATCATGATTTGTATATTTAGCATATAGTTGAATTTGATGCCAAAGTATATAATTCTATAATAATCAAGTGGTTAAACGAATATCATAAACGTGTAGTGTATTATTATTTTGTATATATTTGTTTGTTTGTATAATACTTGGAATATAATGGAGATCATCTTTGATAGGAGATTTTGTTTGTATCTCTTCATATCAAATTCTTTTCATTCTTATAAATTGATTCAAAATGTATTCTTAATAACCCTAGATCAATAGTAATATTTTCTAGTTATTCTGTCGCTACATGTGACGACGCGACAATCACCGTGCGCATGCAGTGAGTACGCCTGGACAGGGTGCGGAAGCGTTCTGATTGCATTCCGAGTCTGTCGTCTGTGAGACTAACGATTAGTGATCTAAGATTAATATCTTTATGGTTCAATATTCAACGTTTGGTTGCTCAAACTTGGAATAATTGCATCACTATATGTGATTTCTTTCTCTTAAAAATAAGTACTTATGATTGATATATGTATCAAAAATTATGATAATTTGTTTAATAATAATTAAATTGATTCCAAGTTGTATATGATTGTATAAGTGTATGATTAAATGTAGGTTTTGTTCGAGATTTTTAATACTGAAATGATTAATATCTATAATGAAGATATTCGATGTAAATATTATTGCTATATGTGAGTATACGTTGAATGAAGGTTTCCGCTTATGTTAAGTTAAATATATGTGGACCCTTATTGCTGTGATTTTTCAGTCTTAGTATGTTCGATTAAGGTATTTTCTTCATTTTGCTACCAATAGCAGGATAGAATTATCGATATGAGTATCTCGATCAAGAGTTTTGTACTCTGATTGTCTAATATAAATATATTATTATGCTCTTAACTGTTTTTAAGTTATATGGAAGACAATTTTTAATAAACGATATGAGTATAACCAAAATTATACTTTAGTAATAATAAATGTTTGAGATGTGTGAGAACACTTTGATATTATTGTAGCAAATAACTAATACTGAATACCGTAATCAAGCGAGAGAGATGCTGATGTATAGAATAGTTAGTAAGTATAAAATAAATAAGAATGTGTTAAAATAAATAAGAATGTGTCAAAATAAATAAGAATGCGTCGAAATAAATCTGAAACGAGAACGATGAATGAACAATGAAAACGAAAGAATTTCTCAGTGACCATGAATCCATCTCCGTTGTTCAATGAAGACTTTTTCATTAATGGTAACATCAAACATTCGAATGATTTAAAACTTTATATGGTACCTTCTAAATTTATAATTTTATCGGCCCCCCTAAAACGTGACAAAACATACATATTATGAGATCGAAACACAAATAAAATAATAATGACATTGCAAAAATAAATACTTTATTATAATATCAGTCTTTTTATAAAAAAAACCAAAGATGGCAGGATATCGAGCACATTAAAGCTATTCACGCAGTCACAGAGACTGCTCTGTATTTTATACAGGTAGCGTATCTCATTTATTACATACCTGTCTATAAAATTGAACCATAACATATTTGAATAGTGGAACATGAGGAGCAAGAAGGCGTATGTGTAAATTTACAGCGTCAAATAAATATTGACTTATTATAATATGCCTTTATAACTCATGCGGTTCAAGGATGACGAATGAGATGTATGCGATGTAACTTACGCAGTATTTTTTTTAAAATAATAAATTAGGAATTCTTTATTGTCCAAAATAAAAGTCATATAAAAATTCTTATATAAAAATATTGGAGATTTATAGTTAAATAGGAACATTTAAACCTTTGCTTGTGGGAGTAGCGTATTTAGTTTTACATACCTATATAACACATAATGCTGAATCATAAAGAATATGTCAAATAATACTGAGAATAGGCCTAATCCAAACTTCGTTGGATCTCCGAATAATGATACCCAATCATTATAATTGTAGGCATTCAATATCATCTGAAGCATACTTAGTATTCCACCTGTGAAGTCGAGGAATATATTTCCTATACTCCAACCGACGGTGGACTTCCGTTTATAATTCATAAACGCCTGTAAAAATAATTTCAATAATAGATAGATGTATAATTGATATATAGCATTATAATACGTATGTAATAATTATATTATTCAAATTTACCTGAGGAACATATTTAATAAGAGTAATTGCAAGTTTAATATAACTGCAATAATATAGGAAGTCCAACCACGTGATTACAAGCGTTCCGGCTAGAATGGCACTAACAATCATAACGACGGCAAAAATTGACAATATTATTCTAGCGGTAATGGATACAGTTTGATTTCCTCGCTGTAAAATAAAATAAACCGATAAATATTATCGTTTTAACACAATGCAATTTAGAAAGATCGAAATCATACCTGATATATGCAGCATTGAATGATGGTAATTAACGTCGCGAATGCCGCATGTATTGAGAAGAATATATCGTTTACTTGTACCGGATTCAAACCTCTCGGATATCTGTTGAAGTATTCTTCCTATAAATATAAAGCGTCGATTCTAATTGATTTTATCACGGCAATATTAAAATAACGTCGTATATATTTCGTTTTGATACCTGTATGGACGGTATAAAATATAGACCGCAATTGAAGAGCGAATATAAAACGAATCCGACGATGTTTAACGCAACAAAATCGAAATTAAGACCGACAACGCTCTTCCTCTTGTAGTTGATGTAGATTTGGGGATAGAATGAAATCGACCAGGCCACGAAGTATACCCATCCGACGACGTAAGATATGTGGTATATTACATTCGAATGCTGTACTGTTACTTTCATAAACAACGATTCCGTTCTGAAATGATATGTGAACTATTGTATAGTAGGCACATGGTATGAAATTAAAATGTATGCATGCACGTTGACGAACTGGAGAGAACTGGTTTCGCGTTCAATTTATTTAAACAACTTGTTTAAGTTTTAGTCGTTACTTTGTTAAATAACGGGGTGCTGTATGTTTCAGGGAATTCATTTTTAGATATCTAGGAATATTCAAGCATGTCAAGAACGAAGTTCAGCCCGTTATGAATAATTTTACATTTGTATTATTCAAACTAGATATGAACTAGTTATAATGTCGATGAAATATTTAAATGTATAACTGAATATAGTTCAAATCATCAATATATTTATGAGTGCATAAAGCATAAATCCCTGAATTATTTATTTATATGTTTAACACTTACTCAACTGAACCTGACGGTGTAACGTTAACTACTATGTCTAAATTTCCAGGACTGACACCTAGGATGCAAACATCTTTGACGAGCGGCGTATCCGGGCTCATCTGGTCTTTGGGAAATTCTACAGACGGTGGGACAAATAGTACGATGTCCTTATGTTGCGGTATGAAATTCAATATTAAATTATCCGGGAAAACACCCCTATAAACAACAAAAACAAATTTGCATTAGAACGTGGCATAAGAATGTAAAAAATAAAGAGTGCATTGTTCTGATTCAACGAGACATAAGTTGCATCAGAAATTCAATAGGAATTGTGCAAACATATTTTATTGGAGTGTCCTCAAGTATTGACATAACAAATATAAAAAGCAAGTGTATAAAGAATACTTACGTCAACGATGCATTGAATATTTTTGTTTCATCGACTAATAATGTAAAATCTTTTACAGATAATGTGAGTTCATTTGCAAAATTTATGTCCACTGAAAAAATATAATACAAATGTATTATGTTAATTTTATCAATCAGATTCAATAGATAATTCCATATATGTGCTTATAGTAATAACAAAAAATGTGACGAGTAATGGTCGTAACAAAAAAATAGTCATCTACGATGACTCGATTAAGGATATTATAAAAGTGTTAAGTCATGCAATTAAATTTATTGAGAATATTTTAATAAACGATAACAAAATCTTACCACTTTGTATAAAGAGTAGAAGAAACAATAAGGTTGGTAGACTTTTTTTCGGTCGATTTGGCGAGTAGTTGAACATTTTTGTAATGTCGTTTGAGAACTTGAACGTTAAATCTGCAAAATAAAAACAAACTTAATGAAGATAATAATATTTTTGTTCTAATTTATAATTTCATATTTGCCTTCAATTAAATGCTTAAAAAAAAATAATAAAAATTCATCGATAGGGTGGATCGACGATACAAATACGATGCATCTGAATGTTTTAAATTGCAATGATTCCGGTTGTGTTTGTAGACGTATTCGAGCATTATCAATGAAGTTTTATACGAATCAAATTCTGAATGAAACTTATTAATATGGATGCAATACGTGGGTTCGTTAACATTACAACCGAAAAAATACATGAAAACACATGCGAATAAATACATAAAATTAGGGTGATACCGTATATTTAAGATGGCAATAAATAGTATTTTTTATATTGGAAAATCGTGTTATAAAAGCGATCTTTACAATATATCGAGAGCAAAATACCTCGCACATGTATCTCTGGCAGATGTCAGAATCTATTTGGTAAGTGATGTTAGGCTCGAGTCTTTATATATATATGTATACACACACTTTAGGATGACGATGCATTTTGGCTGATGACCGTGGTTGATTAAATTTGCTAGAACAGTTTATGATGAACGTATGGTTTAGCGTGCTATCCGCATAGTCAGGTAATCGTGAATAATTAAACATTTACCGTTGATAAGGGGACGGGTGATAGCCGAAGGAAGAGTTAAGTTGAAGTGATGCAATACATATCACAATTGGGTTTGGGAAAATAGAAAATTTGACAATATCTCTTACGATGCTTTGTTTTAATGAAATAAAATTTAATCTGGGATTTAATTGTCAAGATCAATAGTAATCCTTAAGCGCACTTACTTGATAGCGTTTTAATTATTGATTAAAAACCATTAAATTAAATGCCGTGGATACGCATTAATTGCTTCTATTTATATAGAATGCAAAACCTTGAAGGGTATCTTTAATAGTATTTAATTATTAATGATAATTAAAAGCAATCGTTTATCTAGCTGATCCGGTATTTTAAGATAAAGTGAATTCAAAATTAAGACTTAATTTTCCGAATTATTGTCGATACAAATTGTTCATTGCGTTGAATGAATTTTTTTAAATATAAAATGGATAAAGAAGCATTGGAATTTTTTGGAGATTAAATATTATTTTTGTTAATGTATCATAGATATATATGATGGAAAATAGTAGCTATTAAAAATGTAGGATTAACAGTAGTAATTAATTAGAATTTTGGTTCATTTAATGTTGTGGATATCACATACGTTACAATAATAATATATGAAACAATTGATATGCAAAATAAGTGAAATAATGTTTGTGATTGCTGTAAATTAAGTAACCGTCAGATTTTACCTCAACGGTCTATTGTTAGCTAAAAATATGCTAATACGGCATATACATTTTTGTAAGTAAGCTTTATCTTGCTTCTGAGTAGAGAAACTATCTTATTTTAAACATGAATAACATAAACAGTACAAGATTCAATGTTACAGAGAGAGGATAGTCTCCGTTCTGTACAATGCTGTGCAACAAGTGCCGCAGAGAAACTTCCTTCTGCGGTACCCGTTAAATATCAGTAAAGATTTCAGAACAAATACAAAATGTCTACTGTTAATTTCTGTGTAAATTTGTAGATAAAAAAACACAATTTTAACAATAGAATGAGCAAATTTAACATGGATTATTGATTGATTGGATGATTGACACTATTTCTGCAGCAATCCAATGGATCAAGTTGCATGATAATTGTTAGGAAATCCAAAATTATATAATTTATAGCATAATTGATAAGAAGCAGTCTATGTAAATATTTGAATCGTGTCAATATTGATTTCTGGTTAAAAATATTATTTTAAAATAGTGATCTAATGTGAAATTTGTGTGATTGTAATCCAAATCATCTGCCTTCAAAATCTAGATATTTGATATAGTCATTCTGATTTGTTATGATTGCATTTCAACACGAAGGGCAGCTTGAGTCTATTTGAAGAAGGTTCGAGAAAAACTTGTAAATGGCAATGAATTGGCACAATTATTAGAGATATGACACACAATTTTCATTGCTCTTTAAAGCCATTCGATAATCATATCTAAGTGAGGACTAATTGAACGTCCACGATTGTTCTTGTACAACATCAAAACAGTTGAAACGTGCCTTCCTGATCTTCCAATTTGTGCAAAATATCCTCAATTACGGTCGATCTTTGATGAAATTCCGAATCTTCATGTGGCATGCCCTAATAATGGCGCCAGTATTCGCACGTTCGTTAACAGTTAACACTCCCGCGGCATTATTCGTAAGCAATTTGGTAGTCGCTCGATATAACAAACACATGGCATCGTATAAAATTATTTCTAAAGACTTTGGTAATATTCTATTTGTGAAATGCATAAAAACTATCTATTTGTGTTGCTTCCTCGGACAAAAATGTATATAAATAATCGTTTTTTCAGCCTGTTACCGGGCCAATTATTTCAAATTTATATGCACTATATTATTATGGTGTAATTTTAGTTCTCTGGACCCATTTGGCTTTTCAGCCTGGGACAAATTCTTCGTAAAAATGATGATGCAATGTCGACCAGAAGATTCGAATATTTAATCAACTTGGAGTGGTTCTATAAAATAATATCGCAGGAAATTGATACTAGTGATAATAATGTTGAGGACTATTTTTTATATTGTCATATAGAAGTGCTAACGTATCTGGAAGTTGTTTTGCAGATTCAGCAGAACGATATCATTTAATGGCAATGGACCTCGTCAAATTGGAAGTGATGATTTTTGTGTGAGCTGCCAAATTTCGAAGACAACCATACAAGGTAAGGATTATATTGATAAACCAAATCGTATAAAATAATACGTCGAACACATTTTAACCTCGTATAACGCGGTTATATGGTTCCGCTAAAACGTCGTGTAATACAAATATATGCTATACAAGGTTTAAACGTTTAAAACGTACAGGGCAATAGTCGACCAAACGAGGTAACCACTCAAGAAATGGTGAAGAAAATCCACAAAATTATAGACCTTTCAAAAAATGTTGTACATCGCATATAGGGGTCCCAATCGAATATTCGAATATTCGATATTCGAATATATTTTACCGTTTTCCAATATTCGTATATTCGAATATTTGTAAAATTATTCGAATATTATTCGTTATATATTTTTTAAGAAAATTGCTCGATGTTCTTCTGCCAATCGAAATAGCATCAAAGAAATGCAAAAAAGTGCCAAGTTTATTGAAGTTATTTTATTGAATTTGTGTAAAGATTATTAAAAAACTATTCAAAAATATCGATCATGCCAAAAAAACGGTGATATTTTAGATATTGTCGATAAAACCAAACTCAATGACAACTGAGAGTGTTTTTTCAACAGCAGGCTCAATAAAAATGAAATTACGGTCAAGCTTAAAAGTAGAACGTTCAATACACTTTTTTTTTTAAAATATGTATTGCTGAAAAGTAAATAAAATTCTGATCCTTTTGATTTCGCTAAAACCAAAAACCTTCCTAAAAAAAATTTCACTTGATTTCTAGTCTTTGTCTACGAGAAAACGCGTTGCGCAACAGAAGATGATACTTTTCGCCCTCTTTGTATGATGGGATGAAGAACCTTCCTTCCTGAGGGAGTAAATTTTTTTCTAATGAAGGGAACTTTATAGAAAAATAAGATGCTCCATTTATATTTTTATATAATAACACTAATGAAAAATTCCGGGTTATATTTGAATCATCCTCGTCTACATATATAAAATATTCGAATACTCGAATATTCGAATATTTTACCAATTTCACATTCGATATTCGAATAATTGATTTTACGAATATTTGGGACCCCTAATCGCATATTGACTGAAAATTTGGACATGAGAAAGCTGTGCGCAAGATGAGTGCCGCGTTTGCTTACAATGTAACAAAAACACCATCGTGATGATGTTTCAATCGAGTATTTGGCGATGGTTCATAGCAATAAGGCCAAGTTTTTGCATCAATTCAGGATGAAACATGGGTCCATCATTTCACATCTGAGACAAAGGAACATGCGGACCCTCTACTGACCCGAGCTGTTTATTTGTCCAGCTATTCGGGACCATGTCAGCCCGTTCAATAAATGTGCACAGCAAGGTACAAAACCTGTATTTAATATCCATGTCCGACCGGTCCGCTTTTCGGACCGTTGACATGACGAATGAGCGAAGAAAAGAGGGATTAGACAGCTTAATATATATTATAAAAACGGACAGAGTCAATCATTGTTGATTCATGTAAAGTAGAATGATCAAATAAAATAAAAACCATGTGCAACTCTCGACCGGGTCGGTATTCTGCGTTTTGCGCCCCAAACCCAGTTGTGCCCGTGGCGGGTGCCTTCTTTGCCACCCTCTTGTTATGGCCATTGCGAGTTTGTATTACACGACGTTTTTGCGGAATTTCAAGAGTATTTAAGATATTTATAATAATCAGGCCCGGTTTAACCAGGAAAAAAATAAAAATAAAAACGTGACTTAAATAAATTTTCATTAGTAAATTATTTTACAATATTTTTCTCGACTCTTCGATTTACGACCACCTAAATTTACGTCGATCCGAACGTGCAATAAAACTGCAATGATAGGTCATTTTTATCTTCAAAGTGCGTTATTTAAAAACATTTACACAAGCGATTGCTATAATAAAACTAGAGCAAACAGAGTTTTAAAAGAAGTTCGACATTCCACTCGAAAAGTTTCAGGGCGAGATTAAACTGAAAGAACAGCAATTTGCGGTAAAACATTAAAAATATACAGTTAAGCGAGCTTCAAGAACAGTCAAAAAATCAGAGAATCGAACCGTTATTTTTTTTAAATTTCGGTTTTTGTTTTCGTTCCGGTTCAAAGCCCTACAAAAGAACCACGCTAAACGCAATTGCTTATGCTTTTATCATTAAAGATTGAATAGTTTTATGACGTGGTCGAATTCAAAAATCAACAGCTCATTTTGGACATAATCTACCTATTTAAATAGGTAAAATTTGCAAGATAGATATTTATATTTTATTTCAACGCCATCTAGTGTCTCAATCGTAACTCCGATTTATCAATATATTTCTTGCAAGACCATCGCTTAAATTCATTTAACTATGCAAAATTGCGGGTAAAATGGCCCAATTGAATTGAATGATTATTGTTTTGAATTTATATAACCAGTTTCGACTTAAAATAAAACCGGTTTTGGTGGTCGTTCGGTGCTAAGATTTTAATACGCAGGAAATGCGCCTAAAAATATTTACAGCCAATTTTAACGACTGCCAATAAAGTAAATCGTCATCTTAGCAGATAAGGAACGAATGATAACTGTGTCGTTAAATGCAATGACCCATTTAAGGATTTCGAATGCGATCTTTGAATTTCACCCGGTGGGCCGTGGGCGGATGCACCATGTTGGCGCATATGGGTCTGGTTAAGTGAAGCGCACGCACGATACGGCGGATGAGCTCGAGGCCCTTCCGCCCGCGCTGCACGTGGCTTGAAGCAATAAACCACGTACTGCCTAGTTATTTATAAAATGATCAGAATGGAAGGGTTTTAAATTTATTTTTAAGTATGCCGCCATCTATCGTTTGAATTGAAATCAATTTATTAGATAAGCGGATATATTTTCATTGACTTTATTATTTCATTTGATCAATTTATTGACCTTATCGAACGCTCCATGGGCAATATTTCGTCGTTAAATTGACTTGAGTTTAACATTGAAATTGATCAATCACGATGATGGTGATTCGTAAGCATGAGTTTTAAAAATCATGCGAATATGACAATCGTTAATTTAAATTAGCTTCACGTCGGTGTTTATGTAATTTATGATATCTGATAATACATGATCGATGGGAAGAACTTGTATTGATTTAATTTATGGAATTGCACAATGCACATAAATGAAAATTTATGAATAATTCATAATTCTAGACTGTGACTTTAGTGCACTTTCATACCAGTTTATTAAAAAATTAAACGTGCAATTTACTATTTCAAATTTAAATAATAGAGGGCAGCACTTATGCACATGCGTATAATTAATTAATAATTTTGATTTAACGCTTTGACGCACAGTCAGATTCTGATTGTCTCGTCTCGTAAATCCGTTTGCAACCATATTCAAAGAATCACAAAACCATCGCTAGAACACCCATTGAGCGGTCGGTTATTCTCTCGTATTTTGTATTAGAGCAATGGGAGTCGAAAGCAATTGTTCTCAACATTTTTATTTTTGCCGAGGATTGTATTCTATTTTATTGTATTATATTCAATTTGTTTATGTGGGGTAATTCCGTGGCTTACAAATTTGCGATAATTACACAAAAAGTACATATTTGCAAAATTACTAAAAAAAGGGTTTACAAAGTTACAAAAAAATAATAATACAGGCCATGAGATTGAAAAATAATTTTATAAGCTTACAAAAAATTACAAAAGAAAAATTCACAAAAAATAACAAGAAAAATGATTCATTATGATATTTTTTTAGTTTAATTACTCGGGGATGATGTTTGGTTGTAATACTTAATAATCTCTAGTATCGTGCCATTTAGAAATACATATATTATCTTTTCTTAACCATATGTGTTCTCCTTTATTAACTCTCTTCTTTGTTATTTCTTCTGAATTTCCCCTTCTATTTGCACGTAATGTCCCTGTTGTATGCGTCCTTTTTTCTAATAATTTAGTAGATAATGAAATGTTGTTATAAAAATTGTCCATAAAAACATGATGACCTTTGTGGAGGAATGGATTCATCAATTTTAGTACACTAGCATCAATTTTGGTTCGCCTAGGTTCGTTATCAAATAACCTTCCTCTATAGATTTCTAGATTATGAATGTATCCATTTGGGAAACACAATTTATAAAACTTGATGCCATACTTAGCTTTCTTCCCTTTCATGTATTGCTGTAACCACAGTCGCCCTCGATGAAGAAGAAGAGATTCATCTTCAGAAATTTCTTCCGATGGAGAATATATATCTTGAAAATTCGAAACAACGATGTCAACAAGTGGACTTATTTTTGACATCCTGTCATTATTGTTTATAGTATAATTCAAACATTTCAATATTTTTTCGAATCTTCTACCTGACATTACATAAGAAAGTATTGGATGGTAATACAATAGATCTCGTGAAAACATTTTTCTTAGTGTTACCTAGATGTTTTCTTAGAGTCACGTTCTTTTTCTTTTAAATACTCAAATAATTTGATTGCTTTTCTTTTAATCAGATGTCTATCCAGGGGTACATTTTTTGACAATCTTCAATCCATATTATTAAACAGTTTTCCGTTCTAACTAATAAATTATTTTTTACACGAGCAATTTGATTTATACTGACTGATGATTCAATGTAAATTCTTTTTCGTATTTTATATTCCCTTTTTTGAATCCTAGAAATTATAGATCTACTCATATTAAATTCTTCAAATATTTTATTAATTTCTCCGCATTATTTCTCTGCATTTTAGTGGTTCCAAAATTTGTGCTTTTTGTTCTAGCGAAATACGTTCAGGTCCATTGGACAACATGGTTAAGAAATGATAATAAATCCATGAATATGTAATTTGATATTGATATTTTCTTTCACAGTTGTAAAGAATATAAATAAATTCAGTATAATTTTATAAGCATAAAGTATTGAATTACAAATGAAAAAAATCGACGCTTACTGGAATAATTGAAACAGAGACCTTATTATGTTATTCGATATTTGATAATATTATTAATAAGATTGAAAGATGTGCACATAATTAAACACTTTTACTAGTGGGCGATGTTTATGATAGGTATGTACTCTATGTTGGTGCATCGCAAAAATCGAATTATTTACCAAAATTAATTTATTTTACTCAGAAAAGTTTGAGAGTCTTTGAGCAATATAAATGGTTTGTTTTTTTGTCCCTTTTTTTTGTCCCTTTTTTTGTCCCTCGAAGGCGGTATACAATAGACTAATCCGGCGCGAGAGGTTTAGCCGAGCAAGTTTTATCTGCAGATGCCGTCACAGATGTGCTCTGGCTAAGACGGGATACGCCGGGATCGTACGGCAAACGGTTAAACTGATAATTCGTTGTAAATTCTTGTATTGTACATTAATACATATTAACAATGAAATATTATTTTAAATCTGGAATAATTAGAGTTTCTTCAGGATATTTGTAATGCATCACCAATTGACAATGATTTCTCACAGCAACTTACTAGCAGACGATGATTTGATGGACTTTGAGAATAGAATGGATGCATCAAAATTGATGTTAACCCTATATTGATAACAAAGGGGTATTTTTCTCTGCTGAATATATTTTGTTATAAATAATCTATGCAGCAATGTAAAAGTGTGCTAATCAATGAGGGCATATGCCTAAGAATGTAAAGGCTGGTCAAAATTTTCGCATTGACATTTTGACCCACTGTCATTGTTAAATTATAAAATTACAAACAAAAATCTTCATCTTCAGATCAGACAGCAGAGGAGATTCAAGAAAGATAACGGATTGAAAAAAGAGGTTATTATAATTGATTATATTGACAGAGATGACATCTCAAGCAAAGCAGGTGGAAATATATATGTATATATATTTTTAATATAAATATAAGATAAATTGTTTGGGATTTATAGATCTTGAAAATCTCAGTATGTATGTTGGTACTAGGGAATCCAATCTCGGAATCCGGGTACATATATACAATTTTTCAAATTGTTATATTAACCTTTCCCTACCGGTGATGTATTTACTACACCTCGACTTCTATAATCGGAATATCGATATGAAATATAATAGATACGGGGTTCATAATTTTTGTATTCCTCTGTAATATAATTACGAATCACATCAAAGTATTATAGTATATAAGTATTTATCTGCAGCGACTGAAAATAAATAATTTGTCGGTAAATCGGGAATTTTGCGAGTTTTAGTCCGCGTCTCAGCAGAAGGGAATTTTATCAGTCACATTGATGGTGTTATACTAAAATGAGGGCTCACGAGGTCATCAACTCGAACTAGCATTTAAATATATGATGACGATACCTCCTACGAGTGTGGAGGCTGAGCGAACATTTTCAGCAGCAAGTTGCCTGCATACGCTCCGGATACGCATTTATCCCCAAAAATGCCACAAAAAGCCCTGAAAGAGGACGGAGTGGCCACAGGGTCTGTGGGTCCAACTGGTCCGCTTTTCGGACCGCTGACATGACGAATGTACGCCTCGCGATCGAACACCATATCCGAACATGTCTACAAAACGATTACGAACTCTCACTACAAAACGAAGTTATCCAAAGAGGACTGATCGGGTGGGTTGCTCAAATTTTACAATCCTATATTTACGGCCCTGTATTCATATGTCTATTACATTACAAATACAACTTTTCTCCCAGGAGCGCGCAGCGCGAGTGAAGCGTGTATATCAATAAATGAACCTTTACACCGTTGATGTTGAAGCTTGAAATCGATGAATTTGATTCGATCGACACAATCGATTCAAACAGCGTTTCAAATCACTGTCTACTATTTATTGCGATTCTAAGAAGACCTGATGGTTTACGAACGGATACCGATTAAATCCATTATGATTTGAATGTTTATTTTGCCGCCATCTCTTGATATTTATGTGATGATTCTATTTTGTATTCTATGAAAAAAGTCGTTCAAATACTGTATTCCTTTGTATTTGGTCGTAAAATTAATTGAAATGTGACACAAGAATAAAAGAGATCGTAAATGTAATGTTTGAAATATTTATTTGAATACATATTGTATTAGAAATAGAAGGCATTGACAATGAAGCGCTTTGCAAGCAATATTTGGACGTGTAGGGGTACCTTTACAGTATGATTTTGTCCATCGATGTACGAGTGTATGATGAGACGCAAGACACTCTCTCCGTCTCTGTCTTTGATTCATAATCTCTGCACTCAACGTGCGTGAATGCTCTTTTCCATGTTAAACTATATTGCATAATTAAGCGATTTAATTTATTTTTATCTGCCTTCTCAAAGTATAGGACATTTAAAAGTCGTATGAAAACGTGCATTAATTGGTATGCTAAGTATGGACGAAAAATCCTTGACACTACATCCTTAAAGTATGTCATTGTTTGTTTAACACTTTTTGGCCCGATGCTATTTCGAGTTTTTATTGCTAAATTTTTTCAAATTTAATCTGAGGGTATTATTTCGCTAGTAATTTATAAGATGTCCTTGTAATTTGCACATTGTCTATTGTTTATGCAATTTATTGACGAATTAGACATTGGATTTAAGAAAAAAAAGGCAGAATTGCGTTAATTTTGAATAAGAAACAACGCTCAGATGGAATAGAATTTGATTATTTGCATCCTAAAGATACAAGAAAATATTTAAAATCCAAGGCAATTCTATGAGATGAAACCCATCATCCGTTTAGGTTTATTTATATCGCATTTTAACGCGTTGGCGGACATGTCTGCATTGCGTATCTTTTATACAAAAATATATTATGCAGACTGTGTCCGTCAACGCGTTAATAGATTAAGTATAATAAAATCAAATGTTGATTGGATTATATTCGAATTTAAATCTTCAGGTTTATCCGGATTTCTCAGATCTGAAAAAGTATATATATCGTACAATTTTCAATTTATTGGGGTCAGTTTGGGGATCAACTATTCTGCATCATTTGAATGCATCTCCGGCGGATAGTTTCAATGATTTTCTTTTTAAAACGATCCGATTTACGGCTTTGGCTAAAAATTTAGCAGTTGAACGCATTGACACGCAGGTCAAATGATATAGGAAATTTGCAGTCCTCAATTGCTTGACTCCAAATTTAACCTCAGACGACCGAATCGCTATAGCGAAATCATTGAGTTCTAGCGAATTGAGTCGTTCATCAATTTTAGTCCAGCATCGATTGCGTATTCATTTAAACTTCTCGAACAATGACCAATTTCGCAAGAGCTGCATTACATTACAATAAAAAAACGAAAGTCATCATGCATGCTGCACTTTTCATGTGATGGTATATAATATCACATAGATGCGATAAATTATGCGCCTTAAAGATTTCAATCGTTATTCCGTTGACGTACGAAACTCGTTTTGCATTCGCGTAAGAACTGCAGTTATCGAGGAAAACAATTTCTTGCAGATTTTCCTCAACGATCAACAGTGAAAGGATGCGTTTATCGTCGAAGATAACTGGTTTTAAAGCACTCGTAATAATGTTTCAGAAAGTCGTTTCTTATTCGGCGAATCTGCTTCTCTTTTGGGCGAAAAGAATGCGAATAATGCGTGTGTGAAACCAGATCGCAGACAATTTCGCAGGCTGGTGAGCCAACTAATTTGGGTGCCCGAGGACAAAATAATGACACGGGCTGAATTCCACAAATCAATTAAAGCATTGATGCATGTGAATTGTGAAGATTGAAAGCCTTTTCGACGATGCAGTGCTGCATTTCTTCAAAATATATCTTCAATTGGGTCGATCTAGATGGGCGTTTGAGGACGATCAAAATGTATGATTACGATAGAGTCTGATGTCTGCATACCAGACTATAAAATTTGACAGCTGTCAATTTTCCATCATAAAATATACCTAATAATGCTGATCGAATGAATTTATTTAATAACACACATGATGAGTCGCAGGAATTTATTTTAAATTCCTTATTGCTTCCGCGAATTTTTTCCGGGATCTGAATATCGCGTAAATTGAGGAAGGCACAAATAGATTTTTAAGTAATATTGTCATGATTTCTATGAATTGTTTAAGATAATGAGAAATGAATGGAGATAATCGTATTGGATTCATAAAAAAATGCAAGTCTATTAGTTTCGAATTTTCTATCTTAAAGAATAGATTTCTGCAAAGGAGTAGTGTTACTCGGATGAGGACATGTGGGTTTTCAAAAAGGGATTCGGCGGTAATCAAAGCGAGTAATGAAGCTTGATTATCAAAATAAGTGACTACCAAAGCAAACGCCGGGAACGGAAGACATTACGCCGGGAAGAAAAGGCGCCCAATATTAAGAATTGGCTACTAGAGCCCGACGAAGAAGGATCTCTTGAGAAGTTTGAGAAGACGCTTCGACGAAGCATCTACCATCGTCCAACGTGTTCCGTCATTTAGTCTGGATCTGATTTTGGAAGACAGGCAACTTGCTGCTGAAAATGCACGCTCAGCCTTCACACTCGTTGGAGGTATAGTCCTATCTGCTGAGATACGGACTAAAACTCGAAAAATTCCCGATTTCCCGACAAATTATTTATTTACGTCGCTGCAGATGAATACTTGTATACTATAATACTTTGACGTGATTTGGAATACAAAAATTCTGAACCCCGTATCTATTATATTTCATATCGATATTCCCATTATTAGAGTCGAGGTGTAGTAAATACATCACCGGTAGGGAATGGTTAATATAAAATTTTAAAAAACATATATGTACTCTTTATATGTATACATAGATTAGACAGTTATTGCCCCATTAAGGCCCAAATTGAACGGAATCCAAAACAGAACAAAAAAAAGATTTCATGAACAAATAGAAGAAAAAGCAGCCAAGAAGAAGAAAGAGAAAAACAAGAAAACATTGTCTACTCATGATTTTTTTTTAATATTCTATCCGACGTTGAGCTTGCTTTTTAAAATCATCAAATTATCATGTAATAAATATAAAATAGTTCAATAAAGAACAGAACATCAAACAATCGTGGTAACACTTGCATAGATGGCTTCGAACCGTTATTTATTAAATTTCGGTTTTGATTTCGATTATGTTCCTAACGAGTTCGTAATCGTTTTGTAGACATGTTTCGGATATAGTATTCGATCGCGAGGCGTACATTCGTCATGTCAGCGATCCGAAAAGCGGACCAGTTGGACCCACAGACCCTGTGGCCACTCCGTCCTCTTTCAGGGCTTTTTGTGGCATTTTTGGGAATAAATGCGTATCCGGATCGTATCAGGCAACTTGCTGCTGAAAATGTTCGCTCAGCCTCCACACTAGTAGGAGGTATCGTCATCATATATTTAAATGCTAGTTCGAGCCGATGACCGCGTGAGCCCCTATTTTTGTATAACACCATCAATACGACTGATAAAATTCCTTTCTGCTGAGACGCGGACTAAAACTCGCAAAATTCCCGATTTCCCGACAAATTATTTATTTCCATCGATGTAGATGAATACTTATATACTATAATACTTTGATGTGATTCGTAATTATATTACGGAGGAATACAAAAATTATGAACCCCGTATCTATTATATTTCATATCGATATTCCGATTATAAGAGTCGATGTGTAGTAAATACATCACCGGTAGGGAAAGGTTAATATAACAATTTGAAAAATTGTATATACGTACTCTATATACTTAAACATAGATTAGACAGTTACTGCCCCTAGACGTAGCCTAAGCTCGCCAATTAGTAGTTACGCCACTGTTTCCAAGCGTCCAGATTTCGGCGGGAATGTCTCGATCTAGTAGCCTTCATCGTGCTGGTGAGGTGTACGATTTCTGTTATTTTTCGGGATTGCGTTTACTAGTCCCGGGATTCATGAGCAGTTTTTTCAGTGGTTCAGCATAACAGTGGTTTTCAACCTGTGGTGCGCGTATCAGCGTGATAAAATTCAAAAATTGATTATTTTCGACTTGAATTGTATAAACGGGCATAGATTAAATGACACATAAACACACGAGCGAAACATAAGGACAACATTAAAAAATTATGTTTGAATGTATTTTATGACGTATTTGTTTTTAATGCAATTTGCTATATTTTGCCAACGGATGACATTTACATATGTTTTATACGATTAAAATATTGACACATGCGTGTACTATAATCCCTAGAAAGAAATTTGAATCTTTATCAAGTTCGTACAACATATTTTCAAGCTAAACTTACGTCATGCTCATCACGCGTTTATGCGGGCATTTAATTTTATCATGTGAATGTATGTGGATTATCATAGGGAATTAATCAATACATGTGATGGTAGCTAAATTTTTAATTGAGTCACGTTCAGCTTTCAAACGTTTTTATTTTCCGAGCGTTCCTACAGACTCACAACATATAATTCGATCATTCATCCAATTCAGAATAAAAGATATTTTTGTATGTGATTCCCCAAAAACAGGGTTGATTCTCAAATTCAAGCATGATTATATTTGTCGATTTAATCGCAAGTGATTGGATATTAATTTAAGCATGCAGAGAGATGATCTTCGATGGATGGATGATAGAAACATGATGCAAAACCAAAGAAAGTCATTAAGAAAGCCGCTAAACTGGTTTGATTGGCATCGTATTACATCACGACAACGCCTCTTTTTACACAGCTGAATTTGAGATCTAAAAGCAAATGACGTTAATGATATCGATTTTCACTCCATATAATAGAATAGAATAGATTATATCGATCACATCATCGGCACAAAGAGATTCGCCGTTGTTTTTAAAATCGAAATTGACATAATGAACAGCAGTCGGTAATTATACAATTTCTGTGTTTAACACCGCGTATGCTGGAAAAATAATTTCGCTTTTTAAATTCGCATGCAATAGAATGTGTGGGAGTCGTCTGATAAATGGAGAATAACTTATAGCTTAATTACAATAGTACGATGTAATTTGATGTCACATTTGTGATCAGAAGACGAGGGTCTTATTCTGATCGAATAATTTCAAATCGCTTAAGGATAGTGTTTCAGCAGAAACCATACAAAATAAAAAGCGCTTATCAGGCAGCTAGGAAATAGTTTACGATCTGTCGTTAGTCGGCAATTAAATAGTTCGTATGGTGTGCATTATTTTCTATGAAATTGGCTGATGCGGAAATAATCATCATAATTTTCTATGGGTCAACATAAATCTATATACATATGATATAATTTACAACCCATCGTTCAAGCACGTGCTTGAATGTCACGATGTAAATTTCAATTATGTATGATTTATTTATACGCTCATAAATGTATGACACACCACAGCAGGAAAAAAATCGTCATTAACTTTCATAGCCAAAAAAGGGGACATGTGACATTTTGACTTTTTGCATAAATCATATTCATCTATAACGGAAGAAAATGTGTCTGAACGTTCCCACGGAAATATAATTGGCAAACGGAATATGCACATCTAAGCTAGTTGAGTATAGATCTAGGGCAGGTGGTTAAGTGGTTTTTTGTCTTTTCGTTAAAAGTTGAGCATTATATTGATACTGAGATAACGACGTGCACTTGCGAAACGTGGCCAATTAATGCTAAGTATGTCAGAAGCTATGAATGACGTAAAAAGCTTCGGGACGCATACTGCGAAATTAGATGTGAAAGAAACACGTGGATAAATTTGTTTGTATTGTTTTGAGCGTTTGAAATGGTATGGGAAGGTCATGTGGCGAGGCTAATGGATGAAGGCATGACGAAGGCCATCTTAGAACGGCATTATTAAGATATTTTCCAACGATTCGCCAAAACAATGTAGAATTGCAATGTTCCGAAGGTGAGAGCGATTTTGAGTCATATCGAAAACTTTTTTTATGCGATTTTGGGTTTATTTTATACAGCTGTTTCAAAGTTATGCGGTTTTTAAAATCCATGAAACTTTAAGGTTTTATATAAAACGCATCTACCGCATAGAAAACTGAGGGATAGGTTCCGTTATTTTTAAAAACCGCATAACTTCAAATCAATGTGATGAAATGTAGCAAAAATCGCATAAAAAAACTTTGCAAAGATTAACCAATATTTTTTTATGCAGTTCGTGATATGCAGACATGCAATTCTTAAGTTCGCGTTGGAGTTTGAAAGCTCGTTCAAGGTTTCTTGTATAAATTCTTAGGGGCAGGAATTTCTTCCACTTCAATATGGTCTTCTGTTGCTTTCATGTCATATAACATCAAACCAATCAAGGGAATATCCGCAAGCAATTCATCGACATCATTTTGATAAAAAGTATCAAAGCCTTCTCCAAGCTGATTTGGCAAAGTAATGACTTCAGCTGACTTTGCTGTTTCAAAGTTATGCGGTTTTTAAAATCCATGAAACTTTACGCTTTATATGTAACGCATCTACCGCATAAAAAAATGTTTGAACTACATAGAAAACTGAGGGATAGCTTCCATTATTTTTGAAAACCGCATAACTTCGAAATCGCATAAAAAAGATCCGCATAAAAACAGACCCAAGTGTAGTTGGAATTTTGGAAATTCATTTGGAGAATGTATTTTTTAAAGTTGAAACATTGAAAAATCCAAACCAAATACTAGGGCGTGGTCGTAATTGAGCGATAGTAGATGCAATATGATTTACACAGTCACAATATTTTTTTTTCAAATTTCGGTTAGTGTTGATGATGTATTTCCTATTTTATCCAAAATATCTCGATACGTATTCTTTATGAAATTAAAATAAAAGATAAATTGCTTTAAAAATAACCGCATAACTTCGAAATCGCACAAAAAGAGGTTCGAGTGTATCTATTATATTTGGCGCGGAGAGATGACGGTGCAGCCTAAAAATAGAGCGTTAATTGAACGCTTCCTTTGGTAAATATGAATCCAGAAACTATCAATTTTCTCGACTTACTTTTGGTAAAATCACCTCCTTGCCATCGATTTTAACACTTCAAGAGTCGCGCACGCTAAATGTTATACCGCATTAAACCGGCAAATTGACCGTTTAAAATTTGACAGCATAAAACATCGACCATTAGATGACATCGACCGCATCATGCTAATGTTGAGTGTCGTATTATTAATAAATTGCACACACGACGATTGGGGTCTTTGGCGCATGGCTTGCCAATATGGCGCGCCCGGTTTTTAAAGTGTTAGCATTTGCACGTCGAATTTATTATGGCGCTGAGCGAACGTTTACAACAATCGATCTATCGTTTTAGAATTGCGTCTATAATTTTGTCAGAATGCAGATCGAACGCGAATGAACGTTTGGCATTATGCAAATGGAATTAGAATCGAGACCTTCTAAGGCGCCCCAGATAAGCTATTCGTAATTTTGTGGTCATTCATAAGCGCAAATATTGGCTAGACGAAGGACGCCGTGGAGATCTTTGCACATGAGATGTTAAATGTATCTTGGAGAGGTCAATTGGGAGACGAAAAAAGAACGAAGTCACTTTTGATGGATCCGCGCAAAATATAATAACCAATTAAACCGAATAGAACTGGTAGTGCAGGAGGCAGTTTTATAGAAAAAATGACACCAGTTGATAACTGGGACAGTACCTCGCGACTGGCTCGTGCAGAATTCCTTCACAGTAGCTAAATGATCCGATTTATAACATATATTTGAGATCCAGATATGCTGAATTAAGATTGAGTCTAAATCTTTGATGGACTTCCTAATAAACGGTTTCAAATTATAGGCTTTATTTATAGATGGCCTTTGAGATTCGTATTTAGATGTTAGTAGGACAGCCTATATTATGAAACGTCAAACGACAAAAAGGAAATAACGATGAACCGTTAATCCCTCGATCAGAATACCAAATGGCGACTTTTATTTTTGAAAAACCATGAAAATTATTGGAAATGTATGCAATTTCTACGATGTGCGTCTGCACGCACTGCCTTAGTAGCGGAGCATCAATGGACGTGACCAATAAAGTAACTGGGACTGTAAACTGTTTCACGCCTTATTAAATCATTCCTCAGACGTCTGGTCATTGACGCTTATAAGTCTTCTAAGAATGAAGAAGAGAAAAAAGCCGCGATTCATCGTCGACCTTGACTGATGGAAGAACAATGTTCCAAATATTGATTACGAGCATGTGGAATGCCTAGAAGTTAGTATTGGTTAATTTGCGTCTTGTGCTAACCATGCTATAAATAACGAACCATCGCTTTTCGATACTTCCTCATTGGCGACATTTGTAACGCTACAAAATGAAACGAAAATCCATCAAGACAAATCTAGTACGCAATGGCGCCAAATATTAATGGACTAAATCTTAGACTCTAATGATTCAAATACAGGCTGTGAAAAAAATCACTATACCAACAAATATTTTACCTAGTCTTGAAACTATCGCTAAGAAAATCAACGTTATTTTAGCTTTAACTTCTTCACTGATTGTTGATTATATGCATTGACTTTTTTCCATTTATGAACGAAAATTGTTGGCTAAAAGATGTGGATGTGTGTTGTGTAATATATAATAAAATAGGCTTGCTAGTGGCCACGCGTAAAAGTTTGCAGCGAAGGCGGCCACCATTGCAGAGGTCCTGGCCAGGTTGATGCCTAACATCGGAGGCCCTAAAACTAGCAGAAGAAAACTCTAAAACACGCCTGGTGCGCTGATATGGGCCGAGACACTACGAGTTGAGAGGGGACTACGGGTTGAGAATTGTGGATGGCCAGGCAATACGGCCAAATGTGTTACCACTTGATCCAGATTCTCACCGGGCATGGCTGCTTTGGCAGCTACCTCAAGAGAAAAGGAAAAGAGGCAAGTCCGGAATGCCATTATTGCGGAGCTGGCTATGATGATACTGCACATACAGCATTCGTCTGCTCAGTGTGGAGCGTTGAAAGGGATATGGGAGGAGCTGGGAGTAAACTCGCTCTCGCCCAACAATATGATCCCTTCAATGCTCAAGGATGCTAGTCCTCCACTGAGCAGACAGAATGATCCACAGGCTGAATACCTGAAGAGCCCAGGAGGGACACTCTTATGCAATACTTACGAGTGTAATATTACGAGTAGATCGAACTTTTCAGAAATAATAAATAGTGGTCGATATAGGATCCATATATATTTCAAGGGACTTTCCCTTGTTATATCAACCTTCCAGTGTGCCTAAGAATCCTAACTAGTATAAAATCCGCCACTATTTCATTTTACTTGACCATTCTACTTTACATGAATCAATACTGATTGACTCTGTCCGTTTTTATAATAAATTGTCTAATGCCTCTTTTTTTCGTTATGCCTTAAACGCAATAAAGACAACAATATTTTCGACCGATTGTATAATTTAAACAACCCACCTGATCAGTCTTCGGACAACTTCGTTTTGTAATGAGCGTTCGTAATTGTTTTGTAGAACAGCGTCCGATTACGAGGCGCTCATTCGTCATGTCAGTGGTATGAAAAGCGGACCGGTTGGACACACAGACCTTGTGGCAACTCCGTTCTATTTTAAGGCTCCTTGCGGCATTCTCTATGATATGTACAATCGCGAAAGCTCCCTCAGAGGCTAACTTGCATAAGTGGCTCATGCCAAATGAAGCCACGAACGATATTTATCTATCCTACTATTTTGTGCTGGTATCTTAATTCGTTTTTTAGTTTTAAGTTGCAAAATCTGCGCGCCCAATAAACAGCTCGTATCAGTGAAGGGTTCTTATGTTTCTTAAAGCAAAAACTCGATTGAAATATAATTACGACGCTGTTTTTGTAACATTATGAGTAAACGCGGCACTCATCTTGCGCACAGCTTTCTCATGTCCAAAATTTTCAGTCAATTTGTGATCTACAGCATTTTTTTTGAAAGGCCCATCAAGTCTGCTAGCTCACGCACCTACAGTCGACGGTCATCCAATACCATTTTGTAGATTTTCTTAACCATTTCTGTTATGGTTATCTCATTTGATCAACCGCTTCGCTGTTCGTCTTGGCAGCTCGTACGGCCTCGTTTAAACTTAGTATTTTTTTTAAAAAACAGCAACTAGCATCTATATGTTAGTTCTGGTACTTTTGGGACTATTTTAGTATATTATTTTGAAATATACATTCTAATAATATTTAATATATTGCATTTATAACAGTGTTATTTAACTTTTTAAAAAAAATTGGAGGGGGGGGCAAGTTAGATACTTGCCACGGGCGCTTCATACCCTCGTTACGGCTCTGTTTGCTATGATGTTGTTTTTTTATATTTTCTTGAAAATTTCTTCTATTTAAAATCTTTTGGTTTATTTTAGAATATATTAAGGTTCTGAAAATTTTAAATCGCGTGTAACTACCCTTTAAAGATTAAAATACATTTTTTTGACTTGGACTTTGAAGTACAGGAAAAGACCGGGCCGCCCAAAATCTGTCAAATGAATGGGTCCCCACAATTCCCAGATATAGACTCCAATTGAGCTATTGTGGGATGAGAGGAGTACTTGTCGAATATAGCGGCATTCGTTCGCTAATGGTTAATATTTATGATCGATAGTCTGTTGATAGTTTCCGAAATCTGAAATAGTATAATTATAAATTCATGATAAATTTCCTAGTTAAAATTCCTATATAAATCATCCTATAAATGTAATCCCATGTGGAAGAAAATGAAAAAAAAACAAATTTAAAAAACTTGCTTAATTGATACGAGTTTAAGAATTTGTATATATAAATTACGATTGCTGTTATTAGCAGAAACTTTATTTATCGATTGGCGATAAGCTAACAATGGATGGTAGTTTTGATTGCTATACTTTTTTAGAAACACAACTATAAAATGATTAGGAAAAGAACAACAATATCGAAGAAAAATAACCACATACCTAAGAAAACTATTGATTGGGACAAATCTAATCTGTGGAATTTGCCGAAGATAATTTGAATATAACACTACAAATAGTGCAATCGTTTTTATGTCATCGTCAACGATTTTATGACCACGAATAATTGCAATTATTTTGTCTGCAAAAATTGCTGAAATTCGAAAAGAATTTGTGGATTCAGCTTTTCAGTCTGAATTTTTCAAATCTGTGTGCCATTGAAAAATATTTGTTCCAAATTTAATATCCTGTAAGATAAAGCAAAATGGATGAATATTTTAAACCATTTTGTCATCGAAATTGAATAAAAATAGATTATAATGTTGTGAAGTAAAAAAGTCGCGTGACCATATCGTCACGCTCGTCTTTTACTATAAGTATGCGATTAAATTTGTCTATATATCTAAATCAGAATTCGTAATTTAGACGAGGGTTCTTATTGGAACAAAAAGAAGAAGAGATCTGAAGTCACCTCGTTTATTTGACATTGGCGAGGGTGACCGCACGGTGACGCATTTGGTATCGATTTACATCCATGTAAAAAAACATTTATGTTCAAAGTTATTATGCTAGAACAATGGGACAAATTGAAAATAAAAATAAAGTCGTTATTTGCTATTGGTTGCTGTTTTCAAGCCCTGTGTCATCGCAATATGACAAATACATAGTTCAATATTTATACGGAATGATGCTTTTTGTTACCATATGGTCACGCATTTTTTTTACAAAAGCTTCAGTAATAAATCTGAGATCGATTGTGTAAATAGCGGGACTTATTAAAGGCAATGCACAACAGTCGTATGAAAATGATTAATTCCCGGATAAATCTCATGTGGAGATTGCTTATATCGGATAACGGATATGGTTCCTTAACCCCTTAAAGAGGTAAGACACAGAATTGTGTCCGAATTCCAGTTCAATTACAAAATATTGTGTGCTATCGACAGTGTTTATGTATTTACATACAAGCTTCATACACGCTGCGACGGTCCTGACAGATAAGTGGATTTGTACGGATGATAAGTGCCGGTCAATCGAATATAGCATCTAGCTTTATGCAGTGGCGTAGCTACCAAGGGGCTAGGCGGGGCAGTGCCCCGGGGCCCTCAAGCTCAGGGGGCCCTCGAATCCTTACCAGAAATCTCGATCGAACTGAACTTTTGGAAATTTCTCCCATTTTCAAAATAAATTTGACAGGTTGCAGCCCCACTTTAATCATGACAACTCAGTTGAGAGAAATTCATAAGTTATGCCTAGAGAATTCCCCTAAATTCTTTCTGTAGGTTGGCAGTGTTGTCAATCACAAAAAAGAGCTTAACGCTTTCGCGCGCGGCATCGTCATTTTAGCTCGTTTCCGTGAATCCGATTGCCGACGACATTAATGAATACGTATTAGTGCTTAAGCCATCGCGAGAACACACAATGAGTCAGTTATTCTCTCTCGTGTTTGCCTCTTCACTTCACTAATCGTTTTTGGTGATAACATTCCAGCGATAAGACCGAACTTTTATTGCCGTCGAAACATTTATCATCAAGTAAATCGATCTACATGTTTTTTTAATGTATTCTTTACACTTTTCAGTGATTTTCAACCATTATATTTTTTTAATAATAAAACTATTTAAATCATCGCTAATACACACAATGAAAGGTCGATCATTCTGTATTAGAGTAATGGGAGTCGAAAGCATCAGTTCTCAACATTTTTTTTTAACAACAATTTTATAAGTTTATTAAAAAAAAAAAAAAAAATTAAATTTTCAAAAGAAAAATTCACAAAAAATAGTATAACAAAAAAAAAAGATTCATTATGAAAATAAGAAAAGCAATTTCCCCATACATAGAGCAGGATTTTTTGGGCAGGTTTGGCATCTCCATAAAGTGTCAGTGCGTTTATTATTTTTTGAACACCACCTGCAGCGCAAATAACATATTTTCTTTTTATATTTTTTTGGAATAGGACTTTTTTCCAAAAAATGACTAGTATTGCCTATTGTTAGAGTAGGATGATAGATACAACTCTGTAACTCTGTCTAACAGATGGAATATTATTTTTGTATACCACCGAATTGTTTTTCGGGGGCAAGAATAATATGATATGAGTTGGTCTGACCTATCAACGCCACCCATAAATTTGTTGTATTCCACAATTTCAATGGGCTTTATTTTTACGACTCCATATCTATTCGTTTTTTCGATGAGTTGCGAGTGATATTTGGTTGTGATGCTTTATACATCTCTAGTATCGTGCCATTTTGTATATATTATTTTTTCTTAACCATATGTGTTCTCCCTTTTTAATTTTCTTCTTTGTTATTTCTACTGGATTTCCTTTTCTATTTACACGTAATGTCTCTGTTGTATGCGTGTTTTTTTTCTAATAATTTAGTAGATAATGATATATTATTATAAAAATTGACCATAAAAACATGATGACCTTTGTGGAGAATTGGATTCATCAATTTAAGTACACTGGCATCAACTTTGGTTCCTCTAGGTTCGTTGTCAAATAACCTTCCTCTATGTTTTGGATCCATGTTTTGTAAATGGTTTGTTTTTATGTCTGGGAGCGCGGTAGGCATAGGACTAATCCGGCGTTGAGCGAGGTTTATTTGCACTCATGTGCTGCAGCGACGAAGGGATTGACGATGTGCGCGCGCGAAAGCGTTAAGTAGCTTAGCATTTTTAAAGTATTTGTATATTTCATATTTTTATTTGATAAAACCTAATCAGTTTACATAGCAGTGGGCCCCCATTTTTTAATTTGCCCCAGGGCCCTTGGTTACCTAGCTACGCCACTGGCTTTATGATGTTTAGCTCACTATTCAAAGGGTTAAATAAAAAGTTATCCGATGTAGGATTTAGCATTAGTTCAAACAAGTTTAACAGTAGATTCGACAGCATCGAGTTCCATGAATGTAAGCTCGAAGAACGTGATACTTTCCGACATCCAGACCAAAATAGCTTTGATAATCAGATGCTCGTTGAAGATTCAAAGTTACAAATCGACAGGAGATCGAAGATCTAAGCAATGCCGAATCTGTGGACATCCATTGTACGTCTTCATTAATCAGAAGATCCGTGTACTTGTCTCTATTCTTGCAATAGCTTCAAGATGGACTGTCCATATATTTATTTCCGTCGTAGTGAATTGGGTCAATCATCGCTGCGTTGTATTTTAAATAGAAAAATCCCATTTCCTCAACGGAGATCTTTCTTCCCCGTGTTCCAGGAATACTTAATTATTCAGCCTCAGCGGTAAAATACGGATGTTCTTCCATGGTTGTGCTGAACGGTCAATTACTGAAGAATGCTGTTCGTAATGTGAGGTCTGGACTGTCTTCGCGGAGTCTTTCGTGCTACCCAAACCGCATTGCTCTTTCGGAGCATTTAATCAACAGTTTGACTTAATGATCATCGGTCGCGTGATTTTAACATCCATGGAGCGACGGAGACGTCGGCGCAACAAATTTTCGATTGTGGGCTTCCTTATTGATTTAACGTCCGTTTCGCACGTTTCGCGCTCGTACGACACCGTGCGAATCCGATCACATTCACTAAAACTATTGTATTACATAAACTTTCACCGCGTCAACACCGTATGTTATACTCGAGTTCATTCGAGATAACGACAATAATAATAATACAAATATGACTTGGTTACATGACACAGATTGTCAATGGAAGGAATCTAGCGTCATATCGCTCGATCTCGATAGAATACGTCGATCGTCCATGATTCGTTCGTCGCACTTTCAAACACTATTGCAAAAATAAATAAAAAACAGAATTATTACTACAGCTGTAAATTAGTGCTAATATATCACAACAAGATCAAATAATTGCATCGAGTGACAACAATAGGCACGTGGTGATTAAGGCGATTAAAGTTCTACAATCAATATAAATATGTATAATATTTCGAGAATGCAATTTTAATAATTATGATTGCCATAAAGCAATGATAATTTAATATTTCGAGCGTGACGCTTATAATAGCAATGCGAAATTTTAAACGAGGAAGTCACTGTCATTTCATGTGCAAATGGCGTTTTTTTTAAATATAGAATTTATACAATGAATTGAATTTTAAATTATCATCATTTCCATAGAGCATATAATTTAGCAGATTTGCAGGGATTTGATGATTTGTCCGAATTTATAAATTGTAAAGTACAGTACAGCAGACCCACTGTAATCCGGCCCCGGTCTAATCCGGCGACCCTTGCAGTCCGACATTCCTATTGGCTTTAAAAGCAGTTGTTTTACACGGAGATAACAAAAAATCGTCATAGAATACGTTTGATGGCGATAACAAGTTTTTATTTTTTATAACAGCTATGGCCATTGTTTTTATGATGTTTTATAATATAAAACCTTGTATTATCTCATCATTTTCATAATTTTTCAGATTACAAGTACTCTTTTCCAAAAAGTTTCGGACTACAAGGGGTCATGGGCAGTACTCTATAGTCCGACAAATTCGATAATCCGACACTGCTTTATAAAATGTTTGTCGGATTACCAAGGGTCTGGGGACCCTCCACTCACCCGAGCTGTTTGTTGGTCCCGCTATTCGGGAGCATGCCAGCCCGTTCAACAAAATTGCACAGTAAGGTGCTAAATCGGAATTTAATATCCATGTCCGCGAGGACACGTTACGTTACGCCACTTACGCTCTGAGCGCGGAATAAAAACTAGCTAGATTTTGTAAATTAAAACAACAACAACAAAAAACTAGCTTAGATATATACATATATATAATAAATTAAGACTAGATAAAATAAATAATTAAGATAGATAAATATATAAGTTTTATGGGTGAGAGGAAGTCCAGTCTCACTCGCGACCGCCAGGGATGCATTTGCCAATTTGCCATTTGCCATTTGCAATGCCCTAAAAGATGAGAGAGTGGCCACAAGGTTTGTGTGTCCAACCGGTCCGCCTTTCAGACCACTGACAATTTGAATGAGCGCCTCGCGATCAGACGCCATGCCCGGACATGTCTACAGAACGTGGTCTGCGTTCATGATCGGATCTCCACACTCCGAAATCGGGGAAAGTCTAAGCCTGAAAAGCGAAGCCCTAAAGCGTCCGTGTCCTGTGAGGAACTGGGACGTCCAGTAGTCCGGAACGACCCAGCGACATCTCAGGCGGTTCCTAACAGAGGGGAAAAATCGATGGAGATGGCGATCGCTTTAGATATGAGTATCAAAGGCGCCCGCTGGTCCTGCAATAGAATTCTCTTTATCAGCATTACCAAAGTTCTGCTATACTCATAAAAAATGTTTGAACAAGTAAAAAGCAATTGAAATGGCAATATATATGCGAAAGCGCCCTTTGATACGTTCACCTAGGTGGCTCGCTGGGTGAGCGATATATGCGATATGGATGTGATCTCATGCCATGGGGCATGAGGCATATCGGGGCATACAGAAAAGTATCTGAAGACGTGGAGTCCCCCCGATAGACCTTCAGGCAAAGACGAGGGTCTTGGACTTTGAAGATCCTAAAAAACATGCAGAATATGAGCAGAATCTGTGGAAGCTTGGCAACAGAGATGAGATCAGTCCAGCAAAGGAAGGTAGACCCACCGACTTCCGCTTAACCCAAGTACTGATGAGTCACGGCCAAATCAGAGCGTACTTGAAGTGGATTGGCAAGGAGAAATCCACGGTGTGTTACCACTGTTATGCGGAAGTTGACGATGCTCAACACACCATTTATGACTGTACGGCTTGGAAGCCCCAGAGTAACACGCTGAAACAAGCACTCGGGATAGCTGAGCTCAAAGTCGAAGACGTGGTCCACAGCATGATGGTGAGCAAGGAGAACTGGGAGCTTTGGCGGAAATTTGTAGAGGGAGTGATGACTGCCAAAGAGGGCAGTGTGAGAGAGGCTATCACACTACACTAACACAAGAATAGGGCTATATCGAAGGTCAGACTATCTGTCCCCCTGAAGCAATATGATAAACAATATCAGGGGGATAGAGGACAAGGGAGGGGTTTAGTCAGTAAGAATCTGACACTACCTTGGGGTCGTCAACTCCCAGGGGTCTTATGCAAGATTCCCCTCCCATAAGGAAAAATCTTATGAACGGATAACGAAGAAGTCCTAGTCCTGGAATGCATGTGGCTGCACTATAATAATTATGATGTTTTAGGGATAAGTGCATATGATTCGATTGTTATACTCTATAATTTATTATGACGTTCAGATCAACGTTCTAGTAAGTACACCGAACATTTGTACGCATTTCTACAACGCTATTTTTGTTTCAGTCAGTGTTAATCCAATACAAATTAGGAAAATTACAGTCTGCCAAGCTTTCAACGCTGCGGACATCAACAACAATTTTCGAAAGCTGAACAATTGTACATACCGGCATTGAGTTAAAATTTACAAAGCTGTTTTTTTGTTCACAAGTACTTTACGTTAAATATTGTTAAATAAAGGTCGTCTACTTTCTATATAAGGTGGCTAGGTCTTCGGCAGACGTGGTTAAAGTTGTAGCGCGGGAGATGGATTGAAGTATTGCAATATTTATTTACAGGTCCCTAATATTAACAGCTTTGTAGGAATAATTACACAAATAATGTCACTGCCTCTCGTAATATTTCAACGTTGGAATAATAGAATTTGTCTTCATTCCAAAATGCATATGGTTCGAAATTGCATTAGTTAACAGCTGACAGGTGTGGAGATTGTCTGATGTCATATTTGGATAGATTTGAACTTGTTCGTTTAAGTACTGCTTGTTTGCTTAACGCCATTATTGTTAACAATGGATTTAGTCAACAGGTGAGTTGCGAAAAAATAAGAATCTAACGATTGATCCATTCATTTTATCGATCGTAAATGATGAAAAATTACCTGATTGCTGATGATAATCGATGACTATCACGAAATGGCAAATGGGAGACGTAGGAAGCGACTGAGGAACACTCTGGATGAAATTAGGAAAATATGCGGGATCAATGGATGAGATTAGATCTGCGTGGAGTTGAACAGAAGTAAATTGGTAAAAAATGGCGCCAACAAAGGCCGACTGCTGAAGAAATTAATCACTTGTCTTTAATAAATATTGATCATACGTCTACGCATACAAATACATATTGACATAATTACATGAATTTTAAGGTCATAGATCCCGTATTTACAATTAAAAAGAAACACATGTTTGTATGTATTTTTACGCCACGGGGACCGAAAATATTCCGTCATCCGAGTGTTAATAATATATTCTTTTGATGTTATTTTTGAAGAAGTCAAGCATGAAGTATTACAAAGGCAAAAAATACAGGCGCCGAAATTTTTTCCAGGTATTGACTTTTAAACTTATTCAAGAGACGATTGGGAAAAAATACTCTTTGGATTTGTATTGGAAGCCATTTTAATATTACAAAGGCACGATAACTCATCAATAACTTCTTCAACGCGGTGTCGACTTACAATAAAGTTTGAAATGTACCACATCGAGCATCACATTGACCTCTTTAAGGCTTTTAAAATCCTATAAAAAGTCAATCGCCTTGAATTTGCCGAGTCTCGTTTATTTCCCATCGAAAAATATTTACATCAAAAATATACGCTTGTGTAGATAATCGATATTTTCACATTGCAGAAGATAATTCAATTCTCTAATCATCTTGCATATAAAATCATTTATACATTTGTCTGACGATTGTTTTGCAATCATCGATAACGATACAATAAACTGTTTATGATATTTAATTTTAGAAGGCATTGTTGCTTGAAAAACACACGGGATATGTTATTTAACAACTTAAATAGGCGATTAAGTGTTGTTACTAATGTGCTTGAAGATAATCCTAGTAATGATGCCAATTGTTGCTTTTATTGCCAGTGATTATGAAGAAAATATTTACATCACTTGGCTGTTTGAAATATGGAAGATAATCGATTTTACACGGCGCTAATGCCGCTCATGGCTGCTAGGTTCGAGTAAACGGTTTAATAAAATAAAGACAATGTCAAGTTCTCAATTGACTGTATTATAATATAAATAATATGACGTTTTATAACGACATTCACAATTGTGGCAGAATTAGGTCGATTGAGATTTCCACGATAAAATTCCCAAGTAAATAAATGTGGGCATACAGCAGACGCGCGGTAATTCGGCTCCAGTATAATCCGGCGCCCCATATAGTCCGACATTCCGATACAAGTATAGTACATATGCAATGCGAGAACATTCATAAGTTTGTCTTCACCATTGATAGTGAGTCAGGCAAGAGGTGAACTTTCAAGAAAGCCATTTCCTGCGCTGCTGTACACGGAGAGTGTCTCGCTAGAAACGCGCAGAGCGTCAGCCTAAAGCCGTTCTCCCCTGTATGCCTAGGCTGTTGAAGATAGTGGTGAGCCTTTAACACAGTCTCCACCAATTACTGTAATCGGCGGTTCCACGCACCCCTTTATGGGAGTGCAGCATAAGGTGACCTGCGCTCCCAACTCATATTAGCTGGGCTACCGCAGCTGCGTTTGATGAGGCTATTTTCGCGCACCTCTATTCCACATCATTACCCCAGGTGTTCAACCGTTACCCACGGGCGTAGGATTGGCTCCCCCGCTGGGGTTTTATGGATGGGCATCTTGAAGTCTAATACCCACCAGATTAGCAAGGGTAAAAACGCTCCAAAAATACGTTTGATGACAGTAACAAGTTTTTATTTTTTATAGCTGCTATGGTCATTGTGTTTATGGCGTTAATTCTATAATATGAAACCTTGTATTGTCTCATCATTTTCATATTTTTTCGTATTACAAGTAATCCTTTCCAATAAGTTCCGGACTACAAGGGGTCATGAGCAATACTCTATAGTCCGACAAATTCGATAATCCGACACTGCTTTGCAAAACATTTGTCGGATTAACGCGGGTCTGTTGTATACAGTTTAGTCTGATTTCTTGGTTCTGGAAGTAAATATTAAGATGATTTTTAAATCTGGGCAGCAATTATACTAATGATAATTTTGCAACTGAATCAGATCCTCTATATGAATAATTTAATTGATGGATTGATAGAATCGAGAAACATTTTTGTAAGTTATATTTTTTGTAGAATTATTGTTAAACATCATTTTTGTATAAAATCTTTTTTTTTTAGTTAAGGGCAAATTCTCCAGATCAAAAACTAGCAAAGTCCACATTGTATATTGTTTTTTTTTGTTTGTTTTGATTTGGTTTGGAATGCCACAAAAGCCGGTAAAAAACTTAAAATATGTTTATGGTGAAGTGGTAACAATCCGCAGATGCCAATATTGGTTCCAGAATTTTAAATTGGACATTAGAAATTTAAGGGATGAACCGAGAACGGGACCTTCGAACTTTGATAATTAAGCACTAAAATCATTAATCGAGTCAGATCGACCAACAATTGAGGAATTATCGCAAAGACTGGAATCTCCACGAACCACTGCGCAAAAACATTTGAAACTCACTGAAAAAATGAATAGGATGGGTATAATGGGATAGGATGGGTACTGCACGTTTTCATTTAGAAAAGAAGCCCCAATTCCAACCCCTAAATCTGGATTGACTATAAAAAATGTTATATTGTGCATATAGTGGGATATGCAGGGAATAATTTATTCTTATTAATCGGATCTCAGATTTCCATCTTTTCAGATCCATGGAGCACAGCATTTAAATGCAATTAAAATATTTTTTTTGCTTCTAAATCGGCAAAGTTTTTTATTTATAAAAAAGCAATCAAAGAGCTGACAAAGCCAAAGGGAAGACAAATAAATAAAGCACTGCACTCAACATCTGAGTGCATACTCATCATAGGGTTAAAATATTATTTAATAATCACACAGATTTTCTATAAAAATATTTTTATTGATGGGTTGATGTAATCAGGAAAATATACTGAGAATATAATAGCACATTAAAAAGGACTTTGTTTTCATGATAACTATTCAATAGTTTAAATCAAAACTATGACATTATATTAACAATAGTACCAATAAATTTGCCAGACAGTTTTATCTTTCAATGTAAATTCATAAAATACAATTTACGACTTGAGCCTTTTATTGTAGTGATTTTAAGTATTTCCAGTGATTACATCTCTTTAAAATGTTCCACGAACCATTTGCAACACTAATAAATATCCATTTTATATTTGCTTCAATGCGAAAATCCATAAATTTGAGTATAAATGCAAATATAAAAATACATATTGAGCTTTACTATATATTTTTATCAATTTTCGCCTACACAAGTTGTATATCTCCTAATGATGCATGATATACTTGTATATAAGTACATTTAAAGGTTTGAAATTTTGTAATTTTATATGGAATCAATTAGTTAAAAAACATCAACGATGATCTGTAATAATTAAGCGATTTTTGCGAAATTATTTAATGATCGCCGAGATGATATCTAGATGCAATGATGGTTCAAATCAATCAAAAAAATGGGTTTAATTTTAAATAGATTTTTAGATAAAAGTGTATAAAATTAAAACTATTTACCATTACAATCATTTGTCATTATAAAGTATTCGGATAAAATAATTTTAAAGATATATCTGATCAAATTTGACAAGTTGACAGCTTATCGACAGATTTGCTGTTAAAATTGTTATTGATAGTTTTGCGAACACATTGAAAATTGTTTGGGAGCATTCAATTTTTTAATATGTAAATTGTTTAATCAATGCATTTCAATATGCAATCGATTAAATTGCATCATCACACTGAAAAAAAAACCATTACCTAATGGAGCAATTCAAATTCGTATTTAACCCCGGGTTAAATTGTCATTGTACTATTTTTATGAATAAACATACCGGTTTAATGAGGTGTTATAAATTACCAACAACGACAAACGTCAAATAATTAGATTACGAAATGGCTTTCGAGCGAAAAATCCAATTAAAGGACAACGGCGTGAGATATGCTTAAAAAGGGGAGATACATTTGGTTGTGTGTAATTAATTTAAATATACGCACAATTGATTTATTTCCTGTTATTTGATATGAAAAAAATGTATGAAAATTGTTTGCACAGGTTTTGTTTGTGGCGAAATTAATTTTGTTCTGACACGAAAGGTCAAAATAAATTATTTCAAACATATTGCATGTAATTTGTTTTTTTTAAATAAATACAAATTTAAAATATTAAAATGTGTTATTTGAATTATTATTTTTAGTTTGGCAACATTTAAAAATACATTTGCATTGGTTTAAAATACAAATTTAAATTTTTAAATAAAAAAAAATGATGGCCGTAAAAACATCGCTTGTGGCGCGAGTTGACCGATAAAAAGAATAACAAAAAAGTGACAGCTCACAATTTTGACATTTGTCTAACCTAAAATTGTGCATTATCTATGATTGCGATGCTATTATGGCGAAAAAACAAATTGAATACTTACGAAATCTTAAGCTGCGTATCCGTTTATGTTGTTCTTCATCGAAATGAAGCTTTTGTATGTCGGTTTTATGTGTAAACTTTGGTATCTTGTGCGGTGTAAATGCTGAAGGGGCCTCGCGCGACCTCCCACTGCGACGCGCACTCGCCGAATGATTGTAAACAGTTGGACGGCTCCGTAGCGTGCTAACTAAACAGTCTGCAACGGCTTATGCCCACCCTTTTAAATCGTCCATGATCCAAAATATTTATTTATTACAATAATTCTTAATTAAATTCAAATTTAAGCTTATTGGAAAATCTCATAAGAAAATTTATAATAAAAGGATAAATAATATATATATAACGGCATGGAATATTGATAATGCTAATATCTAATACAAATTTGTTATAACATATTGTTTTAAAGTGTATGACATATTCACAAATATAAGGAAATATCATATTTTTCATGGAAAATTTAAAAAAAAAAGTTTCTTTCCGATAAACAAATGAGTTGTTAAACGGTGAATACCTTTAATTTGTGTCACGCGAGACAAAAAATATCCAAGGATAATTGGGTATTTAAAAACATTCCTTATCAATTCGTCGAATAGACTCGCTATCTATAGATAGACGTTTTAAAAATATTCATTGATGATCGATAAAAAATGCATAATTAAAAATCGATTCAATCAATCTTTGATCGTTATAAAATAATGCAAAAATGTCATTGTATTGACGTTGATGTTTGTCACTTTTATTCGACGAAGATAATTTGTTTATATGATCCAATGTGTGCGTTAAAAGTATTTATTTCCAATTCGTACGGACTGGAACGCTAGAATAATTTATTGCGGTGAAATCACGAAGTCTTGGATACGAAAGTGAAATTACCTCATTTGAAATTCAATACAGCAAGTGTCTCATTAAAGTTATTTGTTACGGCGTCGATATTATTCGCAGATTGATGAAAATATAGTGTAAAATATATTTTGAAAGGTCATATGGTTCATAGAATTTTGAGCTGATGTATAATTGATTGAATAAAAATATTAAACGATAGAAACTTTCCTTTTGCCACATGATATATGAAATAAACCACAATGACTCGACGTAACGCGTTGTGGTTTTACCAAATACGTATAGAGTTTCTTTCTGGATTTAAATAGGTCGTTAAAAGCCATTCAGACGACGTTTGTTTAAAAAGTCGTGTGATTAATGCGATTGAATGACAATGAAATATATTTTATTATTAATTATTGTTCGTAATTTATGATCGATTACAAGCGTAAAACTGTGATGACTAGATTTTAGATTCTATGAATATGATGAAACAATTATGCTGTCCGTTTATTGTGTCAGCTGTATATCGATGATTAAGTATTGCTTTCATTCTGAAGGTGAATAAATATTGTCTTATTTATATTGTTTGCGATTCATCAATGTAAGAGTTTAATATAGAATTTTAACGTGGCTTGTAAAAATATTAATCTCATCATAAACGTGCAAATTGTGTATTAATTCTCTGAAAAAAGCTTGTTGAATCTTCAATAGATGTCTCTCCACTTGGATAAAATGATTTAATAAAACACACGGTCGATGCAGTAGTTTACAAAAACATCATCAATAACAAATAATTGATTTTTCCTAAATGATTAGATCAAATTGTTATTGTACTATGCTATAATTTTAATCTAATAAATGATTAAATGTTGAATTTATTGAATATTTCATGTCGTTTAACAATTTTTAACATTGCACTTTATCGATACACTCAATTAAAACATCATAAAGGGATGAATTGCATTAATTTGGTCCAAAATAAATATAAAAAAGATTATAGCGTTTCATATAAATCGCTGTCATTGAGGATTTTCCACGTCTCCGTGGCAACGCTTCGTCAACAAAAAGTTGTACTCACCATTTCCATCAATAGTGCTTTTCACACGACCGGAAAATGTGTACGAATATAAACACACGTTGTTAAAATGCAGTAATTTTACGGCGAAAATGCCTCAGAAAGTCTATGATTTCGCTCTGGATTTAGAAGTGCGATCCGTGAGTATCGTTTTTAATGTTTTAATTGATGAAATCATACGTTACGTTAATATAACCTGTTATATCAATGGAGGTTACATGCCCCGGAGTTTGGTTGTGCCTAAACGGATTTGTATCGTTGACCGTCGAAGTATTGGGAACGACGTACGAAACGAAGAGATTACCACCGATATTTCCATTAATATTTCACGAGGTATTTTATTTTAAGAAAATAATCGATCATGCGAATAGCTTACAAAGTTTGAAACAAGCATTAGGTAAATATAATCAATGCAATTTATATACAAGATTCGTTTATGATTGCATCGTTTTATTAATTTTTTAGACGGTGAGACGTTATGTTGTGAACTTATACAATGGCCCGTCGATTGTTCTTGGAATAAAGGCAGGATACTCGCTAAATATACGGGCTCGCTGAGTGACGTTTTATATTCTTCCAGCGTTTATACGAACTTCAGCATAGATTTGTTGATGAAATCATCATCGCGTTTCCCCGTAATAATAAATTTAATCGCGTCGTTTGATTTGTGATTGGGATTGTTCTAACGGTATTGTTTTATTTAAGGGCATTTTGGCGCCAAAAATAAACGTTATAACAAAGATCCGGATTGACGAGCTAATGGACAGCGAAATATATCATTCGAATAAGTATTCACACGGTCTTGATGATACGCAGCTCTCGGTATTCTCAGAAAAACAATCCAAACGACAAATGCCCGTCTGCCATTCGTATAATTATCACACGTCAGTATGATTTTTATGATATTACAATGTTTTATATGAATAACGATAATGATATTTCGGCTCCGTTGTAGAAAAAATTGCTTCCTTCGTCAATGTAAGACTGAAAATAAAAAGAGTACAATCGCTCACGCCAAATGTGCACAAAATAGACGGTATTATACGCATGTTAATTACATTTTTATAGTATTTATTCGTAGATTGTAAGCTTTTGCTTATTTCCAGGTGTCAGTCGCACGATAAATATGATGGACGTTTAAAGCGTGCATCGGACGGTGAAAAAAAATATTCGATCATAAGACGCGGTTTTAACGACGCTTGTGAAAATCACAAATGGACAAATTGCGGCATCTGCTCTGAATATAATCAATTATTCGGCAATAAACCGGTACCTGAAGTGAGTTGTAATTGTTGGGAAACGACTGACAAAGATCTCACTTATCAAATACCCGAGGAACTCTTACTGACGAAAAAATGTGAAAAACTGTTTAATTCACCGAGTATCTTATCTTCGTTGGGTGAATGTGTGCTTAAATCGGGCTCAGCAGATGTTAAATCAAGGTGATAAAACTAAATCAATAACGCAGTGTCTTCCCTCCATATTCATAGGGATTCTATCCCTAAGTATTATGTATACTTTATAAAGCATTAATTTGAATATGGAGTTTTTAAAGAGGGAAGCCGATATTATAATATATACATACGATTGCGAACATAATACAAACGTATAAAATACATTTTAAATATTGCAGAAAAGCGAGGCACGATTTGTATGCCGATTACAAACGAAGCTCGTTCCAAGGCAGCGATTGTTTAGTGAGAAGATTCGACGCCATGAAAGTTAAATGTCTATGCAAGCCATAATTCATTTTTTATCCGGTATATTTTATAAAATGTTATATTATTTAGTATTATTTTATACAGTTTTGTTATAGCTTTTAATAAAATTAAGAATGACGGTATGGTGTTTTTTCTTATTACGCCGTTACTAAATTATGTATAACTGGTAGACGGACATTATGTATTTTATTTTTGGAATGTATTATTTTATATGAGATATAATTACAATATGTAAAATATGTATATTTTGGATAAATTACACGCATTTAAATAAATTAACGAAAGGTCAAATAATAAAATTATGTAAAAGCCATAGTGTTTTTGTTATAATGTATTATTTTCACAAGACGAATGTTCAATTGCATATTTAAATACGTTTGCCTGTAAGAAAATTAATTCTTTGCACTTAAATTTTCTTCCACGATGTCCATTTTATGTATGCATGTATTCAGCGACATTTTAAAAGCAGATATTTTTACATTTAAGACTTATTAAGCATTTTTATATGATTTCTGTATTTATTCAATTAAACGTTATTCTCAGTAAATTATTATCTGTGTTTATTTTGCATTTGTATAAAAGATATGCGATTTGTTGAAGATTATAGACTTCTAATATTTCTAATACTTACTTAGCTTTTGATATAAATTTTCAGCCGTTGCGTATATAAAAACGTCTGATTGTATTAAATTCATATGCATTACAAATATTCCTCATTGAATATAATTGTAATGCAATGAGAGCATATGATTGTGTGTATATAATTTAATATTGTCTTCATAATTGTATTTAAATAGGTTCAGGCGATACATAATGTGATGCATCGTCTCGGATATGGTCAATGTTTGGGTGAATTTGGGTGTGTGTAAATGGATCAGATCTGATTGGTTTTGAAACTCAACAAAATAGGCTGTTGAATAATTTATTATGTAGTGAATTCACTTCATATTATATATCAAGTATATATTCTTTACATTTTATAAATTCATTATCTAATTCATACAAATTAGAGTTATGAGTATTTTTTGTCACAAATTGAATGAAACAAGCATTAAACAATAACAAACATTTTATTGATTGAGTTGTCTATAGCAAAATTAAAAGTCAAACAGTAAACAGATATGTCTACAGGCTATCAAGCGCCACGGGAGCGTGGAAGGTTCCACCCGGCATCTAGCGATAAATCGAAATATACCTCGGACACTGAAAGGGATCCTCTAATATCTATTGAGATACACATTTTATACGATTATTTCACTTTTATTGTATTTGACTACCTAAAAATAAAACATCATCAGCATAATATTTCGTCACACGCAAGAAATATTTTTTTTTTTTTTTTTAGATCGCTATGCAGTTACAGCTATCATATTTTGGTTACAATGTGATTAGTAATTATATTCTAGTTTATTTGGTTTTCTCATCGCCGAGACGAGGAGGAACGAATGAGATTTGACATCGACTCGCGCGAGAAACATTTGCGCAACGTCTCCGCTCAGAAATGCAACGCAAAATTTCAATTCAATTTATGGAGAGTTCGTATCGTCAAGAGTACTCGGCGTGCTTCACAAATAATTCAAAGGATCATTAAAATAGACAAAAATGTGTTAGTTGATATCTCATAGTACTTTAATGAACTGATAAACTTAACGTTTACTGGTGAAACACCCTGCTTTAATCCATATCAATTTAACCCTAGACACATTGATTCTCTTTAAAACTAATTATAGACTATTTCAAATTTAAAGTAAACTCAACGCGCAATGTCCAGCATCGCGGATCGAATCTATCATATGATTTTTTTTTCTTAATTTTTGTTTACTCATATTAATACATACATAAAGTTTGAGATTTGGCGATGATCAAATGTTATTTCTATGTAATGTACATTCAGTCATTCAATCTTTGTTTTCATAATAACAAAGAAAATAAATAGTGTGAGAGCGATGCGATGCGACGCATCGCCAAATTTACAGAAGCGATGCTAGAAATCGAGAAGCCGGCGTTCGATAGTTCCGACGCGCGTCTGAAACGCCGTCGCCTTAACGTCACAATCTCTAAATGAAACGAAACCGACTTATTCAATAAAGGAACACTTTCATCTTGGTGGTAACGTAATCGTCGACGCTGAACGTGGAAATGACTGCGGGGGATGCGAACTCACTCGATAGCTCCGTACGAAGGATCGACTGCTTTCACTTAATCTTACAGAGATTACATCCTTAAAATAATGAGAGAGAAAAACAATAAAATGAAAGGACCCGCCTTTATTTCAGTTCAACTGAAATATGACATAATCTATATGTATATATATATTAATTTAAATTATTCAAGAGAAAGGAACACGGAGAATACAAAAGAGAGAGATTAAACAACAAACATTGAGTTATTTTAAAACACTTATATGATGTTTCGTCAAATAAATAGCATCTTCCGCAAACTCCGACGTCGGACTGAGAGTGCAGCGATTTGGGCAGATTCGAAGCATCGACTCTGAGACGCGCGTCCGAGACGCGAAAAATAAAAACATATCACACATTGATTACAAAACTACATAGAAAAGCTAAGGACGCGACGTCGGGCGACGCGGGCTACGCTTCGGCCTTCCGCGGAACGATAACTATGAACGTGGTTATGGCAAGAGAGAGCAGCTTAACAATTATAATAACAAACAATCAAGATACAAAAGATTTGCTTTTACAGAGACAAGCAAAACTCGGCATACATATGATACAAGACGACCGACGCTCCGCCCGTCCGGCGATCCCGCGGCGCGGCGCTCCCTCACTGGCGAAGGCGCCACCAGCCCTGAACCTTTTCCGATAATTTTTTACAGAGTCCCAGCAACCTCCGTCACATTCCACCTTCTCCTTCCGATCCCTCGCCTTCTTCCAGGGTCACCTGAAAACGACATCGAGACGATTAGTCAAGTTCGGAATCAATCGCGCCAGGGGGGAGACTGCTAACAACAAGGGCGCTCCTTACCTGGAATCGTATCTTGTCCAGTCGACTGTCCGGACGATCGGGGGCCTGAGGCGGCGGATCGTCGGACGGCGGGGGAGACGGCGGGATCATGCTCTGATACCAGTCCCTGTTCTCCTCGAGCGTATCCAGGATGTCCTGCGCATCGGGGTGGACGAGATCCGCCCACGTTTCCCACAGCGGATGCACGATGTAATCGATGAAGCCGACCTGTCGATAAAAAAGCAAAAGGAGCGTTCAATACGAGCTCGGACGAAAGCGGCGGCGGCGCATCCGGACCTCGGGACTCACCTGGGATTTTTCTATGGTGGCGTTGTGACGATCGCACATCGGGCTGATGTCCATCTTCTGATCTCTCTCCCTGTCGCCCTGCTGGAAGAACTCCTCCATGAGCAGGCCGACCCACCGACGGTACAGCGGCAGAGGCTTCGTCGGGTTGCTCAGGTCGGCGCAGTGCACCAGATTCTCGAGCACCTGGATCCTGTCCGTGTAGTTGTCCAGCAGCAGCACTCCCGAGCCGGCGACCTTCTTCGTCTCGACCATCGTCTTCAGGTCGGCCAGCAGGCTCATGTGCTTGGACATGTCCGTCGAGAGCACCATGTCGATGACCATCTTGCGCAGCGTCTGGCGCTGCTTCCTGTGCAGATTGACGAAGATGTCGCAGCCCTCGTTCTGGAGCAGCTTGAACGCGACCGCCAGATGGTGGTTCTCGAGCACGGACTCGTCGTTGTACATGAGCGCCAGCTCCGAGCTCGAGTTGATGAGGAACTGGTTGGTGAGGCCCGGGTGGTCGACGTCGTGGATCGTCGCCGCGAAGAGCGCCGCGCAGATCTCGAGCGGCGTGAACACCGACTCGAGGGCGGGCGTGTTCAACAACACGTGGGTGCTCTGCGTCACGTCCGCCGCGTGCAGCGAATTGTGGAAGGGGTTGTCCTTTATGTAGTGGTCCTCCAGCGTCATCATGAACGTGATGAACGTCTTCGACGGGATGTGCAGGTTCTTGAGGAGGTCGCGGCTCTGCAAAACCATAAAAACGAACAAAATCAGACCGAGTCCGATAAACGAGGCACCCTAGCGGGGAGACGGGGACTCACAGTGAAGGCGGTGTAGGCGACGCAAGTGAGCGGACGGTTGTTGGTCAGCTCGCCGATTCGGAAGATGTCGACTCCCCATCGGTCCACGTCGGTCAGGATGCGACCGAGCTCGTCCTCGTTGGGACTCTCCACTCCGTGCCGGGGCAGCTTCTCCCCGGTAAAGCTGTTCGTGTGGGTGAGAGCGCGCTTCACTCCGGATATCTAAAACCGTCAAAATCCATTGAAGATACATGCGAATCTAAATCCAAGACGACGACTTCGATCGAGAAGAGCGTTACCTGCGACATGGTAGCCGAGGCGCCGCCATGGCGCGGTCTGTCCTTCTTCTTGACCGCTCGTTCCACGGCTTCCTCGACGTGCAGAGACGGTATGTCCAACTCTTGCTGCTTATCTGTGATCGAACAGAAGCATTAATATGATGCATCGCTACCGGTTAAAAAAATACGCGCACAATCGATTATATCTGAAGATAGTTACCTAAAAATGTCGAGCAGATGTACTCGGATATTTGATTGCCCGACTTGCTGGATTCGGAGAAATGGCTCAGTTCTTTGTTCAGCATGCGCTTGAACTGCAATTCAAAAAGATTTTCGGTCAATATAAAACAAATAGAGAAGAGTCGAACGCACGAAGTGCGCCGCGGAATGTGGATCGAAAATTTGGCAGTCAGTGTGTGGGTAATGTGTGTCGGTGTGAATGTTGGAGATCGAGACCTGCAAGGCGGCTACGGCGACGACGCAGGCGATGTCGGCCAGGGCTCCGTAGGCGGCCGCCTGCTCGGCGAGGGCGGCGACTCCGCCCGAGCGATCCTCGGCCATGGACGCTTCCAGCGAGGCCCTGCGCCCGATTCCCATTTCGGCTTCCGCGGGAGCCTTTCTCGCCTTTCTGTACTCCTCGCACTTATAACCTTCCACCATGAGGACCGTCTAGATGTACGTCTTTCGGAACGATTCTGAAGGGGCAAAAACGCACACGGCTATAGCATACGAATGTCGCGATCTCTTCGGGTTCTCAGCGCGGAGGAGTCAATTCAGATTCGACCGGCTCGAAAGCGAGTCGTCGACGTCGTTCGGCAAGGGCGGCGTCTCGCGAGCCCCGCTCGGGTCCCGGAGTTCTTTGCTGGTTAAGTTTGACGATTCGAACGAAAACGACACTATCGCTGCCATCAGAGCGAATCTAAGTCTAGTTGAACGTGGAAAAACACTGAATTTCGATGTGTCGACTACTGCGACGATTGTCGGCGAAATTCGATCGAATACTGAGCCGGGGGACGACGCGAGCGCTCTTTTATGTGTCTTATCTATAACGAATAGAATACTACGATAAGCGGTCGAGTCGAACGACGACTTCGATCCAGATATGAAGCGAAGGACTCGGCCGATATTGCGCCGCATGGAAGCGATGTGACGTCGCTCAATTCGAGCGGGAAACTTTAGCTGTAGTATTTGAAAATGGACATCGCTTAGAAACAGAAGATGCAGCGATCGATCCTCGTCAGATATGATCGAGACGAAAGGCGAGCGATCAGTTTCGCGACACGGCGCAAGAAATAATATCAGATAGATCGATGTTATATCTGTCGATGAACAGTCTGATGCGTCACTTTGTGATGTTTCGACAGTTAGGTCTCGATTTGCATTTTGGATTGTTTGGGTTTGCTGCGTATCTGATCGATTAGATGTACGAAGATTCGCGATGAATCACGGCTGTGCGGAAGCGGCAATTCCGAGATGCAAAGGTCGCTTCGACGTCGTCCGTCGAAGAATCGAATGAGATGGCGCCGTCGCCCTTTTTCGGATCCGCGAGAGAAGCACTCGGAAGTGTCTCGTCTGTCTTTTTGCATAAAACCGGTCTTCGCCGCGCCGAGTCCCGCGAACCGACATTCCTGCGAACGCGTAACTTTGCGAACTGGCATCGACGAGGCAATGTTTTCGATGCGATCGAGGATTTGAATCGCGTTTGCTGTTTTATTGCAAGATTTGCTGTCCGCAGCATCGACATATGGCAACGAAGAATTGTATGACGGTCAAATTTGTATGCGGGTCTGACGAGCTTCTCCTCTGCATTGCAGCGTCCGATCGATCGGAATCGAATACGGGGATTGCGATTTCGGTAAAAACGCGTTTGCATTGAAGCATTATTTGAAGAAATGGTTCAATCTCGTGTCAAGGATGCAGAAACTAGTCTTCGGGCTGTCCGAGTCAGCGAGACATCGATCGGTCGAAACTGGGTGAAGAAATTTCCAGGCGGAACTGATCCAAGGCGTTTGAGTGAAACCGCGAGGGATTTCTAAAGTTCGAAAAAAAAAATTACAATCGAGGCCCCTCAGATTTCCAGCGAAGGCGTCGAGGCCTTCCCGGGCCTCCTTCGGAAGGTCGCGGCGGGTCACTCTATTAAAACACGCGAGCCCTTAAATATTCAAGACGAATTCCGGAAATAGTTTAGACGTCAATGCGAGCGACGACTTCGGACGGCGAGTCTCGAACCGGACGGGGGGCGCTCGACTCCCCCGAGTGGGACGGGGCGCAACGGGGGAGGTCGGCGATGACGTCAACGATTCGATCGCCCCCCCGAGGAGCTCGCCGACCTCTTCGTCCGAAAACTGTGAACCGAATAGGGTCAGGCGAGATACGCCTCGGGTCCTACATTTTGCGAATTCATTTCGAATCGACGCAAAGCAAATGCAACGCAATCGAATATAAAGTGCGCCGTACACGCGCGAAGAGAATGCTTTCGGGCGCATTCAATGTTTTGATGCAATATCGAATCGATCAAAACGTTGACAGTTGAAAAGCAAATTGATTTCTATATATATCTATATCGCTATAAAAATATATTTCGATAGTGCGATGTACAGACTTAATCCTTTGCCATTGTTGAATTACAATCTGATGTATTATGGAATATGGAATTATAATAGCATGCGGGGAGGATTCGTATGAATTCACCATGGCAACTCAGTTTCGCAATAGTCGGGGGTCCCGCTATAAAGAGGGAGGCGCCGACGTTCCGTGACGCATTGGGTGCCCCGTCGTGACGTCAGCGTCTTTCGATCGTCGGATTCGAGCAGGCGATAAGACGCAGACCTTTCGCGAGGGGAACGGGATAATCTCGATCGGTCGCCGCAATATAATTCGTCGGGATCTGCAGGATTCCGCGGCGAGATAAGACGCAAGATAGCGCGCCGCTGTGTAAATATTATGAGCGCGCACGGGGATTACGCCGGGATGCGATATCGAAACGCAAATATGCGGACGGATTTGAAGCTCTGGTTTCAAGTTTTAATCGGTTTCTTTCCTATTTTAATCTGATGTATGAATTGACTCCTCGTTGCTAGAATATTTAGTTTGTCTGCGAGCGCTCGACGGGCAGATCCCAATCGTCGACGATAAATTGGGTCGCGTTGGGAAATGCCTGCATCGAACGCTGTGCAGATTTTGAAGAGTATCGAAAGTGTATATACCTCTCTAGGCGGCGCACCAGTAAAATATCACAGACTTGGATTTGTACGAACTGAGTGCACGTATGCACAAACACACACAGACACAAACGATCACAGTTTCTTGAATAAATAATTAAAGTAATAAATAGAGTCAAACTCGGCGTAACAAAATAATACTATGCGAAGCTATCACAGTCGGATCCGAAGTCTCGCCGTGGAAAGCGGCTTCGGCGAACTTTCTATTCCCGGCGGCGGAACGAAGACGGAATGAGAGATCCTTTCACTTGTCTATGCGGGCTCTTCGAGCGACAGCGTGGCGTCTTTTCTTCTGTTGACGCTCGTGAAGAAGTCTTTCATGTGGGCGAGGCTCGAAGCCCTGCGACGCGCGCTACACCGCAACGACGGCTCGACGGCGACTGGAGCCGCTCGCCGAGGGCCCCTTATATACATTCGGCCCCCCACTCGAGCGAGCGCGCGTGCAGCATCCCGCTGCTTCTTGGGACCCCGTTCCGACAACGTGACGACGGCGTCCAAATATACGGGACTAAGCGGACGGCTTTCCTGGGACGCTTTTCCGAGGAAACCCTCATGTACGCAAACCGATACCGGGAGAAAATCTACCACCAAAAGAGCACTCATCAAAGGCACCAATAGGGATGCAGATGCAATTTCGACATTTAAATTCATCGAATTCAATACGCGATGATGCCATTTTCAGCTGTTTCTTTGAGAATCATAGAAAAATACAATTTCGCAAGACTTTGTTTACGAACGCGAACCGGATTCAATAATTCGCCATTATCGACTCCGATGCAATTAATCTGCAGATGTCAACGTTTTTCATAAGCGCGATAAACAAACGATTAAATCATACGACATAAGCATTCGTGGCGCTTTCATAATTGTTTATCGAAAATTCGAAAGACACACGAAACATCGCTTATTTCGATTTTTTTAAATAGGTCAATCGAACAAATTTGCGATTGAAATGCATTTACGAGTAAAAATATTGCAACAAGGAATAACTTTTTCAAGGATATTCGGAAAATGCCGAAGACTTGCATATTAACACCTTATAGACCCCAAAAATCATGTAGAACCGCACGTTTTACGTTGCTTTAGTAAAATGATCGTATCATTTTTGTTTCATTCAAGTTTCATTGTCATAAAACTGTTAGCTTCAATAATCAGTAACTTCTGTGACAAAACCATAGAATGGCAGGAAAGTTTTTTTTTAATGTTTTTTTTCAAATACCAAATACGTTAAACGTCTCGCACAACAAACTGCGTATACAAGTAATATTTTTACTATGCCTATGTTATTCCCGCAAGTGTAAACAATAAGTTGACAAAGTTTTATTGCAATCGGATAAACGGGATGGCAGCACATTAAATACGGACAAACAAACATTGATTTTTATACATTAGAAATGTGCATATAATTTTTAAACTGCCATCAAGACTCGATTTTTTTGTACAAATTTTGATCATTTAGTCGATACGTACGTAATGTGTTAATAATATCGAATCGTCTGATAACAAATAATTTTAAGTGTATTGTATATAGATCAGCGACTGCCATGGGGATTATAACGGGTCGTATAACAATAAATCTGGATTTTTCTGGGATCAAGGGCGGATAGGACGTTATGAACAAATACGTATCCAGATAAAATCAGGATGATCCGTGTGTATTTTGAAAACATTGCATGACATCATTTCGAATCCATCATCAGCGTCCAAGAAGACCGCGTGGAAAACCTTTTAAGGCATGGACGTTCTGCGAGAGCATCGATCGTCCTCACTGCGTCGCAAAACAAAATCGCAATGTGTGAGCATCGCCTCAAGAATGTCATTCATAGCCATTTTGATGGGAGCGTGTGTGGGCCGATTTATGATACCGCTCCTCTAGAAGCTTTCTATTCAGATACCGTCGCACAGTAGTCGATGAGAAAAAAATGCGCGAAAATTCTGCACAAAAACTGTATAATCCCCATTTAATGGCATCACAGTGCAAAGATGAGCCTTGTAATACATAGACGTTTTCAAATGAATGAAAGTCGTCCCATTTTTGGCAACAGTTCACGTTTGAAGCCTTCAAAAGCTCAAAAGTTAAATGTAAAAAATACTCCAACGTTCAATTGTATTGTATTAGTGTGTGGGCGTATTTGTTGATATTTAATTAAGCAATTAATTAAAAGATAACCTTTGGCGAATTGAAAAACATCCCGGATTTTTTTCAGCGCCCGAAGGAATGACCGCAGCGTGTAAAAGTTTACTCGACACTGAAAAACGCTGTCCACTCGGATGAAGAAACGATTCCCGGAAGACTCATTTAACATAAAGAGCAAACAAAGAGACTTGTACGTAATTCCGAGAAGAATCCCCGTCCGAATGATACGCAATAATCGGATCGTTCGTCATCCTGATCCGAAATATTGCCATAAATTGTACAGAATACGAACAATAGCAGAATGATCTAAAACTATAAATAAAAGGGCGTCATAAATAAAGGTAAATCAGGTCAGAGATCATTTCTCGGATTCGAGTCTGAGATTGATGCATCCAAGATGTGAGAATTCAGTCTCGCACGGTTTATATTCGTTCGAAGTTTTCCCGGAAATCGCTAAAAGAGGATACTTCTGAAATGGTGTCACCCTGTTTCGGACTCGACTTCTTACCAGCGAGTTCGCAATGACGCGGATCCACTCGAAAGATGGTATATTGCTTAACGTCAATTTGCCAGGTGCTTATCCCAGTTTATCAATTTATAATCTGTTTACGATGTGGGTGAGAATATTATAGATGCTTTCAAAATACTAGGAAACGTCGTGTAAACACGCTAAAAATATACATTAAACAATTAATACATCATAAATAGGGATCCCAATCGAATGTGCGTATTGCAGCACAATCTTCTTAATATATAAAAATCAATGTTTGTTTGTCCATATTTAATGCGCTGCTATTATATTCATCCGATTGCAATAAAACTTTGTCAACTTGCTGTTTACACTTGCGGGAATAACATAAATAAGTTTGAACCAGTCTGGTACTATCTTAACAAGCTGATAATAGTCCGGCAACCCTTTCTCCTCCCAAACCCAACGGCACTCAGTCGCCAGACTGTCATAATAATAGTCCGGAAACACGCCAGAACACAACTATTAAATTATTCAGATGTATTAGATCAATTTATACTGCCAGCTCTCAGTCTATTCGTATCTAAAATAAATATGTACAGCAAAATTCCGGGTTATATTTGAATGTATGTAAAAAATTCGATTATTTTACCAATTTCATATTCGTTATTCGAAAATTAATTTTATAACAATATAATTGATTTTCAAATATCGAATGTCTCAATGCAGATAGATGTATTTCAGATTATCTCGATGCAAATGCACGATATAATTTTAAAATACCACAATCTTGATATGATGTCAAGAAGAGTATGAAAATAGCCTCATCGAATTCCGATCGATCTATTTGGATCTATTGTGTAATTGCAGATCAATTTGTATCGAATTTTTCAGTCGTTTCGATGATATTTTCATCGCAAATCGATACGTTTTTTAAATTCGCAATAAAATAACACTTGCTGATCAAACTCGTTTTTGTGTGTGCATTCAAAGAGCAACCGAGAGCGGGTAAAATGATTATTTTGTTGTTGTCAATCTATGCAAATTCAAGATCATTATCGAATTCGATGACACAATAAAAAAACGTTTTGCAACACTCGACATCGGCAGCCTTGCGATTGAATCTCGCGTTTCAAACGAGCAGATAGCAAAGATTGTCATAACATAGTACGGCAATAAAGCAGTCGTCGCTACAAGATTAACGATTTTCGCGAAATCCATTCGGCGAAAATTTATGCTGCACATCAAATTGCACAATGCAATATTTAGGAGGGCAGGTCTAAATCAAGCCCGATAGTAAAAGGCGATCATAAATCGCGAACGGGCTAAATCCTACGCCATTAAAACGCTTTATTGGCCTGTTCCAAATATTTCGCGATCGCTTGCGGTTATCGTATTTTTGTAAGATTCCGGCGATTTGCATTTATTTATAAGTTATACATCACAATGATTCGCTTTGTTATATTTATTCTGGTCCAGTTCGAAATGATTCCCGGTATGCGTTATTCTAGCGATTATGGTACGATGTAATTCTGAAAAATTTTACACGGAAGATCGCGGATAATTTGGCATGATGCAGAGCTAATGGGTCGCATTGTCAATGTGGCAATTGTATTAGCATCGGCAAAGTGGCGACACCGATTGGGTGGAAAATTTGGCTTAAAAAAGTGGTATGATGAATTGAGACGTGAATAATAGGGCTTTCCTTGAAGACGCGACTTCCAAGAAGCGGCCCGAGGCGTCATCTTTCCACTGGACGAAGATTGTCGGCTTATCATTAATCAATCAACGATTATGGATTAATTGGACGCTAATTCTTCATCTTGAGATAGGCCACTGACACACATACGAGATGAAATAGAAAATTGCAACCAGGCGATAAAGTGAGCAGATGCACGAACGACACTATGACGGTTCGCTAATAAGGAAACTGGTCTTTAAGATGCGTGATAAATTATCCACAAGCGTAATGTGTCCCCATTTTCAAGAGGTTGCAACTGCCGTGGATTAAATGCATTCGAAGCCATTGTGTCGGGTTGAGGTCGTCTGATCGTGGCGAAGGTTGTCCTAAGAATATCCGAAGAGACCTTCTGCGATAATTGAGGGTTTATACGACGTGACCTATGAGACGCGCGCGAATTAAAACAACGCCCAAACAACCCCCAACGATCGATACGATATCGAAACACAAATAGGATCGCTGAAGCATCGAGAACGATCGGATGAATGCGACGATAATTCAATTATCAATTGGATGCCATATGATGCATCAACGGCGAAATAATTTCATCATGATCTTGAATTTTGCATAGAACCAATGAAACAATAAAAATTACATTGAATGATTGAGTCATTAAATAGTACACGTTAGGGCCGCAAAAAACGTGTTATGCAAGGTTTGAAGTTCATACAAAATCAGGGTTTACGTTCCAAAATAAGATCGAAGATAGTTTATTCATTCATCATCGCTATCAATTATAATTCTATATGTTTTATTCTTTTTCGAGATATTTTGTCGGTTTCCATCATCAAATAACTCTGAAAGAGTATAATATCTGGTTTTAGCCTTCAGCATCTATTGTATTATACGAGGCCCTAGTGTACTGTTTTAAAAAGTCTACAAATCGTCGGCGTGTGATGAAATTCAGACTGAAGATATACGAATTTCAAAATCGTCTGAAATTTTATATCACAAGTTTTTATGAAATTTTATCAAGTAAAATGTTGATGAAACGACTGTATTGTGTTGCAAGACCTTGTTGAACTGGTTTGGGAAGAATATTAGATCCTTGCCATGTACAGCAGTATTAGAGGACATTGTTAGAGTATGAAATTTAAATTATTTTAAGAGAAAAACGTCAAAATTTTGATCAAATATCGATTTAAAATTTTAAAACAGGATCATCTATGAATTACTGGTGTGTTGTAATGATTAAAATTGATTTTAAGGATGATAATAAATTTGCTATTAATTCGATGAAGGATACAACATATGTACCATGGCTTGATGAGTGTATAAATAGGGCTTTAACAAGGGGGTGGCAACGTAGGCGCCCGCCACGGGCGCAACTGGGATTGGGGCGCAAAACTCAGAATACCGATCCGGTCGAGAGTTGCATATGGTTTTTATTTAACTTGATCATTCTACTTTACATGAATCAACACTGATTGATTTTGTCCGTTTTTATAATATATACTAAGTCGTCTAATTCATCTTTTTCGTTATCGTTATTTTTAGGTATGGCATTCGATCGCGAGGTTCTCATTCGTCATATCAGCGGTCCGAAAAGCGGACCGTTTGGACACACATCGTTTATGGCCACTCCGTGCTCTTTTAAGGCTTATTGCGGCATTTTACAGTTTTTTTTAGTTTGTCTGTCTGTAGTCTTGTAGTCTGTTTTTATAATATATACTAAGCTGTCTAATACTTCTTTTCTGTGGTCAACTTCGTTTTGTAATAAGCATTTTGTAGATATGTTCAGGTATGGCGTTCGATCGCGAGGCGCTTATTCGTCATGTCAACGATCCGAAAAGTGGACCGGTTGACACTCCGTTCTCTTTAAGGGCTTTTTGCGGCATTTTTCTGTACGATCACGGAAGCTTCCTCAGAGGCTAACTTACATAGGTGGCTCGTGCCAAATGAGGTCACACATAATGTTTATGTATCTTACTATTTTATATTGCTATTTTAGCTGTTTTTTTTTACAAAGTTACAAAATCTGCGGGAACAATTAACAGCTCAGGTCAGTGAAGGGTGCCCATATTCTTTTGTCTCAAAAAAATGTTTTGGTCAATGTTAAGCCCTCAAAGAGTTTAGACACAATGTTGTGTCCGAATTCTAATGACTCATAAGGAGCATTATTATACGTTGAGCTCAGAGACAGACAGAGACAGCGAGAATATATTGCGTACATCGTACGATTGTATAGATCGTTAACCCAAATTTATCGACTAATAATGATGTGTTAATAGTATAATGAATGGATTTAAAGTGTATTGTTTATGTTTACTAGAAGAAATGGCCGAATGTTGTATGCTATCGATAGCGTTAATTTATTGATATACAAGCTTCATACACGCTGCGATTGTCCTGACAGATAAGTGGATTTGTACGGATGATAAATGGCGGATATACGAATATAGCATCTACGTTTATGATGATATAAAATAAGCTCATTACTCAAAGGCCTGTTGTGAAAACCACAACGACAATCATTGATGCGTATGTGGTCACATGTCAATATGTGCAGTTAAACATTAATTAATTGTGTGGTAGACTTTAAAAAAAATCAATGGCATAGACTAATTGTTTATGAAGAAATTTTAAAAAAGCAAATGTGTGTCATCGTTGATTATCCTGGAAGAGTTTCCATGTACGCATGGAAGCCTATGAACTTAATTGTTTTCGAGCTCATTAGCGTCGATGGAGTTAAGGTCGTGATACAGTGACTTCCACATCCCGTGGTCAAATTATCAACACAGGGCGACCTATAATCGGAGAATCGTACCATAAATAGGCGAGGACGCGACGAACTTGACCCCATATAAAATTATGCATAATGACGAAAAATTACGCTTGCATATTCGCGTTTCAATTGCTACGTTGTTCATAATGAATTGAGCGTCTTCCGGTAATAGCAGAGTTATTTCATCTCATTAATGGCGATCGTCGGAACGTATTAATCGGAATGGCACACGTGGACTTGTTCCAAGATCCGATGTGATTCAATGCTCTTGATGAGCGTTTGATAAGCGTATCATCATGCTCACGTGGATTCATTTTTTTTAGGAAAATATTTAACGAAGAAATTAATAACGACGAGTGATCCAATTTCGCTGTGTACAAAAAGCGATTACGCTAAAAAAAGGATATCGACTGACGTCACGCCTTTGAGGACACTCTTTCAGCCCTCCGTGTCACTGGGGCTCGTTCAGATTTTTTCGCCCCTCAAAAAGGTGTATCCTTTTTCCGTATCAGATAAAAACTTCATTAAATTTTTCATTAATTGATACATTATCGGACCCTCGTCTTCGGCTTCACGCGCTTCGGATGACGTCATTCTTCCTCGTCGCGGGGGTTGAAATTATAAATATGAGCCGACAGCAGCCCCCGAATTAATTTTAATTATTTTTGAAGCAATTACAAAGTTTCCCGCAGCGAAAAAATATTTGAGAGCGACGGCCTCGTTTCGGATCCAAAATAAATAAATCTGTGTATTGATGCGATAAGGCGCTCGTAAGACGCGGGATTATTCTATTTTATGCGACGGTAATTCTAGCGGAACAAACAGAGAAAAAGAGAAAAGAATAACTAGAAATAACAGGTTTATAATCGCTATCCAAACAAGACAAAAATGACAGTTGTCAAGCTCACGAAAATCACAAGACACGTTGGATTATGTTCGTGATATTGAGCGACGATGCAATCATTCTCAGAGGAATGCTAGAGTTTTCTTCGCAATTGTTAAGGACGAGCAAATAATTCATTATTATATCGATTGCATATTTGAACAAATGTGGTCGCTCGATTGAAAAACACCAACGTGACGCTTGGACGACGAAATGCTTTCGTCACCGCTCAATAAGTCCGTAGGATGATTAATAAAACGACTTGATTGAGCCAAATATCAAATATGGAATTTTATTTATTTATAAGAAAAGATAAAAATACCAAAATTCAAAAATAGATAAATAAAACACTAAAAAATCGAAATATTATTTTGAAAATATGCCCAAAGTAACATTAAAGCATCGAGTGGTTCGTCATTTCGTCTGGATCTAATTTTGGTAGCCTCATTTTCGTATAACAACATCAATGTGGCTGATAAAATTTCAATGCAAAATTCCCGATTTCCAGACAAATTATTTATTTCCGTCGCTGCAGATGAATACTTATATACTACAATACTTTGATGTGATTCGTAATTATATTACGGGGGAATACAAAAATTCTGAGCCCCGTATCTATTATATTTCATATCGATATTCCGATTATAAGAGTCGAGGTGTAGTAAATACATCACCGGTAGGGAAAGGTTGATGTAACAATTTGAAAAATATATATATACTGTATATATGTATGCATAGATCAGACAGTTATTGCCCCTAGGCGTCGCCTAAGCTTACCAATTAGTAGTTACGCCACTGTTTTCAAGCGTCCAGATTGTCTCGAGTTATTAGCCTTCAACGTGCTGGTGAGGTGTGAAATTCATCGGCTGACAATAATATGTGAATGATATAATTAATCGATTTCAAGTGCATTGTTTAAGTGTTTATGTGACAATGTTTATTTATTTATGTACAAGCTTTATACATGCCGCGACGGTCCTGACAGATAAGTGGATTTGTACGGACATACGAATATAGCATTTAAGTTTATGATGATTTAAAGTTAGCTCACTACACTAATCGAGAACTACCCAAACTATTTTGATAACAGACTTGGCTGTAGATTTTATTCAAGTCAAAAACAAGCATTATCATTGCAATCGCTGAAAATATCAGGAGTCATAAATGGATGTCATATTGGCATAGCTGATGAAAATATTCCAAGATAATTGCTATAGATATACCAAATAAGTCAATCCTTCTATAGCGTCGAGATAGGGACCTAGTATTACGTGGAACTGTATAAATGTATTGTATTAGGGCTGAGAGTACTTTATATCTTCTAAACTTGAGCAAGACAAATTTAAAAAAAAGATGTAATACAAATAAGATAAATCCAAATTAAGTTGTTGGCATTCGTGCGAACATTATAATGTATATATCGTTACCATAAGTCGGTTATCAATTAATTATGTTTGTACATCTATATAGCACTCAGGCCTTTCAGGATTGACCCTTAAATCCTGCTACCGCAGACGATCGCTATAATAGGGAAAAACCCAAGCAGAATGAATTCAGAATCCATTATCAGAACAAAATAGGGGAAAATACGCGATAAGCGCTCATTTTGCACATGGCAGAATTTGACAGTGCATTAAAATGGCGCGCGTATGACGACAGCGCCGCTAAGCGACAAATTGCGCATTAACAAATCGCATCGTTTATAAACAACGAATCGTCATTTTGGACGCAAGCGTCCCGTTCGCCATTTTCTTGTTTTTCAAATCGAACGCTTATTTAGGGCATGTCGTACGTGCCCGCAAGCAGGAAGGCCGATAAACGTTCGTCTTTTTGGGTCATCCGACGCAGAAAATTCGCGATGGGGCGTCGCAAAACGCACACGCATCCACCACGAGAGATCCAACGAAGTACGTGCCTTAACAATGAGAGATAAATCTAGAATTTCTCGGTATTGGGCAACAATGGTCGGAGCATATCGACGGTAAACAAATTATGTAAATCGGCCGTGGACCGAAATAAATCAATGTAATATGGGTCAACATTAGCTTGGCCGCGTGAGAGTATTTCATAATCGATCTCTTGCATCCCTTAATTCCCGGAGGCGTCTATAAATACGGGATACAATGCGAGGATCTACGAAAGCACTCATCACATTCGGAAGCACGTTTTCTGGAAACCATCGATCAATAAACGTGAGATATAAAAGCGGCCGAGGAATGCTAAAAATATTTCGCAGGTAAAAATAGACAACATTTCTTGAAACGATCACTTTTGGGACGCTCGAACGCCGATGGAAATTATGCGATCTTTTTTGTTTGAAAGAAATGCACCGACCTATCCTCATTATGCACAGGCAAATTTTAATAGCGATTGTTCATATGCCAAATTGATTTAATGTAAAAAATATATATGTATATGGCTTCTGTGAAAAGATTACGACACGTGATTGATTTAGTCGAAATTCGAGATAAACAAATCGCGATAAAAAGTACGATAAGAATAATTCGCCAATTTTCCACTTAAGGATAAAGAAACGCATCAAAATTCTCAATCGTAAATGTGAAAAAGTCATATTGACGCTTTATCATGAAACCATGAGATTTACAATATGCGGTATTTCATATGGTGTACCAAATACATATCATGGTAGCGCGCGGGTGTTTTTTAGTATTCTAGTCAGGAATTATGAAAAAAATGTTTTTTTCTTCATATTTTTAATGTTTAAAAACCTTTAAGAATATATTCTCCAAAGGTATTATTCCAAAATTCCAATTATTTATGGAGTTATAGCTGGAATGCCCCCATTAAGTGCAAGCAAATATTGGGGCTAAATATCGTACCTATAATGGGTTTCATGCATACAAGTATGATGCATCAGTATTCGATCTTTATTTAACACAATAATATCGTTTTTGCGTTTATATCGACAGTGCCAAAAATACATGCCGTTTATACAATTTTGTTTAGAAAAGTTATTAAAAAAAAAATTAATGGATGTACTTACTAATCTAAAAATGTTGTAAGAGCACTGAAGTTTGATCGATTGCATTCGGATGTAAATGCGACCAAAATCAAGATCTGCGCAAATATTAGATTTTTCATAGTCACTCATCGCTTCAAATTGTTAGTACATTTTCTGAAGTTGTACCTTTAACGTTTCGAGACATAATTTGCTCCGTTTTTAAATGGGAACTTGCATTGTTTGAAGCACTACTGTTTGACATTTTCGCAAAAAATATCGATTTGTCTTTGATTAGTCCAGTGGACACATTAAATGGAGGATGTCTCCGATTTTGGTATTCGGAATACTCCTCAATGTCTACACTTTATCACAGCGTCGGCAATAATAGAAACAGATCGCTAATACTGAATGAATGCAAGCAATCAATTGATAGATCGTGATAAAAAGGATTTTATTTGTGATAAGTCCAGTGCATCAGCGTTTTTCATATACGAATCGATTGATGCAATAAAAAGGGATTCGATCCCTAAAACGGAGCCTTTTGGGAGAATGTTTCACGCCTATTTGGTATTGCGCAATATATTTTTGATCAAAAGAAATTACATCTATGCTTTTAAAATCATATAAAATGTGCAAAAAAGTGAGGAACCTCAATTTCTAAATTATTTAAACAAAACACTATTTTGAATTTGTTTAGTTATAAAAAGTTCTCTAGATTATATCCTTTCCAACGGTATGCTACATGTCATACAAATCATTCAATAGTTAAACTTGAAGAGGTACCAGTTTGCTAGGGTCAGGGTTAAGAATATACTTTTTATGCTTAAGGTGTTTTTATTAGGTTTATTTACAAAATTCGTTCAAATTGACCACCTTTGCTTCGTATGCACGCATAACCCATTTTTTTAAATTTTAGACTAAGAAATCCAGTGGTGTCAGATCTGGAGACCGTGCGAGTCATGGTATAGGATACGTCCCTAGACTAAGAAATCCAGTGGTGTCAGATCTGGAGACCGTGCGAGTCATGGTATAGGATACGTCTCTAGACAAAGAAATCCATTGGTGTCAGATCTGGAGACTGTGTGAGCCATATAATAGGGTATGACCCTAGACAAAAAAATCCAGTGGTGTCAGATCTTGAGACTGATTTATTTGGATCAAAAATACATCTTGTACATATTTGTGATATCTAGGTCAGTTTTTTCGCTCTATTTTGAATGAGATAAATTATGTGGTTCCGCGTGTTGTTGTTCGGGAAGAGTTAACGAGCGAAATTTTTATGCAGCTCGTATCGGATCTGGGACGAAGGTAGCGCAAAATCCGGATGTTGTTTCAGTTACGTGCTGAAAATATCACTTTCAGCAATATATGTTTCATCCAACAAGAAAAGCGTATTATTTATATCGAAAATTCGCACCGGCCAAAGTACGAGGGTCGATAAAACTCGGCCATCGTAAAAAGTTGATGTAGAGCAATAGCCCGGGTCGTTAAAGCCGCTCAGGTCGGAATATTTTCATAACAAAGCGTATTTTTAACACTTTTTTTTTCAATGGAAGGAAGAAGCACTCCATCCAGCCGACTGATCACACGTGGAAGTCCTCAGTCCATGTTTATCCATGCCAGATCTTGGCGCCGCGTCCGAGATGAAATGATCTATCAGAGAGTGACCATCGCCGTAACAATGCGCTTCGCTAATTCGACCCGATCTATTCATCTCGACGGGCAGCTCGAACCTTGGATCGTATTTGCGAAACGAGCTCGAAACAAACAGAAATGGAGTGCGCCGTAAAAGACGATCATACGTTACAATAGAAAAATGGACAGTCGCATAAACAACAAAGAGACCATAAAAAGAGTAGACAACGCAATAGTGTGCTGAAAGAGGCAATAAATTTTCGACCATAAAAAAATGTTAGATTCCTCTGTTTCGGAATTTGCGACGTACTCTGTTGTATGGTTTATGATGTGTCTGACATTATAAAACTGAAGACTCCGGTCAACATTTCTTACGCGTACAATTTGCCAGATCATCGTCTCTCTTTGGAGATCGGGCTCATAATATTTATTTTTTTCGAAAATAGAAACATCGAAAAACGCCAAGAAAAAGGCTTTTTTCGCTAATGCCGGTTTCTGGCGAATTTATCAAAATAAATTTCGAATGCAGAGACAAAAAGGCAATTAATTTTTCAATGCCACAGATATTTTTTTATTGACTTGATGCGCGCGCATATTTACATGTATGAAAAATACGACAATATTTTTAGCCGCTATACGATGTTAATTGTATTTAGTGGACGCATTTAGATTGATTTTATTGTCCATGATGATTGGTTGATTGAATCGCATTAGCGTCGTGCATGTCAAACAACAAAAGCCGGATGACGCATATACGCGCATTTGCCATAGGACAAGTAACTCGAGTCAGATGCAGACGTGACTGATCTCATTGTCAACCCGAGAGATTTATCTTTGATTACAATATCATACAACAAGGGATTATGACTTGGCGTCGTGTTTGCGCGGTTTCGAAACTGCCGATTTCATCTTCCGTCTTTGGTTGATTTGCGTTTTAAAGCTGCGGTAAACAGGTAACTTTAACGAGTTGCGCCGCAGATGTTGAAAAACAGGCAGGCATTGTAAATAAGCGCAGATCATGAGGTCCATGGCGAATCCAATTGGCAACATCATTCACGCCTGCTGATTGAGAAGAATGAATTCAATGCATACATCTCGGCTCATCGCATTTGTATTCTCCGCCGAGCGTCTTGGACAAACATATTGATAATCGCCTATGGAAGATCGTCTTTGTGGACGAGGTCCTCGTCAGCCATCGTACAGGTGCACCATTACCATATTAATTGTCTCTCATCCGAGGCGTAAAAGAAAAAGGTGAGAGTCAACAAATCACGCTAATAAATCCAAAATAGATGTTTTGAAAAACACACTAATTTTTTCATTATTTCACGCGGCCGATGGAAAATTCCGCAATCCGCATTTATTTTCAGCGATGCCCAATGTTTCGCCATTCATCGTACCACTAGGTCAAGATTTTATCCGCGACGGATCTTCGAATCCATGCGTCGACGCATGGAGGATCTAAACGTTGATCAAAATCACAGTTTGAGCGACATTGAATTTATTTAAAACCATCTCAAGATCGTCTTCTTTATCTAGTCCTATGGCGAAGATACGATCTGTGCTACTTAATTCACATTTGCTCCCAATGAGCGACGATAAAATCAAAGCAGATAACAAGGATGCAAAAGAAAAACCGTCGTCACTTTGTTTAAGTAAAAAATCAAAATCAGTTTATCTCGATCGAGAGAAACTCTCCATAAATGCAATCGATTAAAATATGATAGATAATATGATAGACATTTTATAGCTTTCTATTAATTTCAATTGTGGTCCATTGACAAGTCTTTGTCAATGGATGTTTCTATTACCTCCCGTCAATGAAAGTTGTCTGGCTGGACCCTAATACATTTTGTATGGATGTGGTATTTGTATGGTTCATATAAATCTGCCATATTTTATGCCTGGTGAATAAAAGAACAGACAACAGACAGCGAATAGCAGGATTGGGAGATCATTAATGTGCGATCCCATTTCCTGCGCTCCTGCATGGTATGTTCCGGGTTACCCCGAACTAGCCACACAGAGAGTGTCTTCCACTGATTTTTAGGTCCCGCTGGAAACGCTACGCGCAGAGCGTCCAGGCGCCCGAACAGCCTAAAACCGTTCTCCCTTGTATGCCTAGGCTGTTGAAGATAGTGGTGAGCGTTTGACACAGTCTCCACCAACTGCTGTAATCTGCTGTTCCACACACCCCTTTATGGGAGTGCAGCACAGGGTGACCTGCGCTCCCAACTCGTGTTAGCTGGGCTACTCCAGCTGCGTTTTATGAGCAAACCGACGTATTCTTTCGCGCACCTCTACTCTACATCATTACCTCAGGAGCTCAACCGTTGCCCATGGGCGTTGGCAACGGTTGGCTCCCCCCCTAGGGTTTTATGGGTGGGCATCGTGGAGTCTAACAACCACCAGACTAGCAAGGGATAGTTAAAACGCTTCAAAAAATACGTTTGGTGATGGTAACAGGTTTTTATTTTTTATAGCTGTTATAGCCATTGTGTTTATGATGTTAATTTTATAATATGAAAACATGTATTATCTCATCATTTTCATATTTTTTCGGATCATAAGTACTCCTTTCCAAAATGTTTTCAAAACGAAGACGATTTGGCAACATTTCTTTCAGAATACATTTTTTTTATTCCGGTGGATAGTTTCAACAAAACCAAGCCCTGCCTGTTGAAGTTTTTCCACGCCATAGAAAGTTCTGAAATGGTTGTCAGCAATAACTGTCCTTCCACTTCCTTTTTAATTGCCAGTTAATTTCAGTAGCATCTTTTCATTTAAGTTGATTGTTCTCTGGCCTCCTTATTTTTTTTACAATATACAGGATATCAATTTCCTGAATCACAGATTTACAACCTGGTTTTTATAGATATATGGTGCGAAAGGATTTCTTACTACATGGATAAAAATACAGGTTTATCATGAGAAATGTGGTAAAATATTTAATGAAGCTAAAGAATTAAAATTTTCTTACGAAACATGAAGAAAAATGTGATTTCTCATACAAATTCTATGAAAAAAAATCTGGATCTGATCAGATCACTTTCATTGACTCTATGTGTAAAAATAGAAATATCATTTTTTCTCGAAACACAAGGATGCCGATTTTTTATTGAACTCTAAATTCTGTAAGACTCTTCAATGAACAAAGTCAGGGAGATTTGGTAAGAGCTATACATAGCTACTATTATCCCCCAAAGGAGTATCATCACAGGGTCTGCGATCCCCCTCCACTTTTCAAAAAGAGCATTCAGCAGACAGAGAGAGAACGTAGCGCAGTTCGAGAGACAGAGACGAAGAGCTTTCCTGCATCATGATTTTTAGCCCAAATGTATCGACTAATAATGATTTCGATTTCAAGTGTGTTATTTGTAAAGAGTTTATCTATTCAATTGCTTGCTGTTCGCCGCTGCTTTTTGAATGAGTCTTTGACCAATTATCATTTCCTTGTAACGCAGGAGCAAATGAATCGATTTCTTGTGTATTGTTTATGTAAAGAAATTAAGTGATCTTGTATGCTATCAACAGTGTTCATTTATAATTTATTTATATCTCTAATACTATACAATTGAAATATTTTATTATTAAATGACTAGATATTTGTTTGTTTAAGATGTGTACGGATTCCCAAAGTTTTAAATCAATCGGAGTAAAACTGTAAGAAAGAGAGCCTTTTGAAATTCTGTTGTATAGGTTCGTCCGGGTGGGAATGTCGCATTTTAATTACTTCAATCAAAACTCTATTTTTGAAGTCGGTAGACACGATTTTTCAAAATGAAACCACCGCTTTTATTGAAATTTTGCATACTTCCTCTGGATAGGATTGATCAGTGATTGAATGACGATTTAGAAAAAAAATATAACATATTTTATAAAATGTAGATTTTATCAAAAGTTATTTCATATATTTAACGCTGCGATGATACTTTTTTTTAAGGGTACTCAAAAAATCAAATATTTATTCGATCAAAAAAATTAATATGAAACGAACAAGGCATTAAAAAGCATTCATAAAAATAATATATTCATATTTATACAGTGTCGATTTAATCGAATTGTATCGGCACGGGTTCTTAAATATGCCAAAAACCCATAAATAACGCATAATTCGCTCAATATATATAGCAGATGTTATAAAAATATGTTTATGAAGACTGCCTGTATGTCTTTATTTATTTTTGATCAATTTGTAGTTAGTGTTTGCATACTATAAATCAATTGGTAGTAGGTTTATCTTGGAAACACTGCAAGAAAAACATATTTTTGGAGCGTTCTTGAATGCGTTTTTGTCGTATAAATATGAAGAATGTCAGGTATTTCGGTATGCTTTCGTCAAACAACAAATTTTCGATCTATGTGTTCGAATGATCTAGGGAAATATTCGCAAGCCATTCATTATTATCATCATCATCGGGTGTGATAAATATGACATAATCGATCGGCGGCATGTGTTCGCCGTGGCGATTGTATACTATCAATAAGAAATGCTTTTCATGCCAATTTTCAAGGCCAAGACGAAATCTGAAATACATCTGAAAACATGCAAAAATCGATCGTTTGTTGTGATGCCAAGGCGTACGAATCGTATGGTGTTGACGTTTTTATTGTGCGATTTTTTTTTAAATGCCCAACCATAGTGCGCAGCTATTTTGCGTCATAAGCGATCGATATACAGCCAATGGCCGTAATTAATGTATATTGTGCTAAAATTTCTGAAAAATATTATTCGCGTGGAGAAGCATCGTGACGCAATACATGGATATTATACTACGATATGTGCTTTAATTAAATATTTGATATATCACGAGTTCGCTATCTCCGACTTTTTGATCCTCGCAGCAGCATCCGAATGACAGAGTTCCATTTTGAAACGTTATCTCGCGGTTTAAGAGCGTATTGTCTATTTTTAAAAATCGGCGAATTGGTTCAAAACCACCATCAGCTATTTTTAACCCAAGCAAATCGAAATAAATCCATGTCGTCGAGTCGTTTCAAATTTGGAAACCGAAGACTTCCATCTTGGCATCATCTTTCGTTTGAATATTCTAAATTCATACTGTCTCATGTTATTTGTTTTGGTGTAGACCCGGTTTTAGCGAGTTCCCGAATTTTGCATAAATTTGCAAAGCGAACGTTCAAAATATAGTATCGCGCTAAGTGCGCAAATTTAATTCAACGTTTTGTATTTTTAGCCGTGCCTTTAGAGATGTAAAAATAATTTATTAATTGTTTTTTAAAGTCGTGCGCGTGCCTAATTCAATACACGATAAAATAATAATAATCGAGTTTATTTTAAAGCGGTGCTTGTAATTGACGATTCATATATTTTTTATAGACGAGAAATATATTTTTTAACCATTCCATTGCACGGACGATACATTTTTACGCATTAGGATGAGTAATAAATCCTTGCGTTTTTATTTATCATCATAGAATATTTGGCTTAAGGATGGGGATCAAAACTATTAAATTAGTACGATGATTGATAATTTTGCGATTCTTGGCATTGGAGAGTTTATATTCTGTATAAATAAATCGACTGAAGATTTATAAAAACATAAGGAATGTCACATGATTCTGGCATCATTCCTCAAATTCTCTTCGCCAGAATTATGTATACAAATCGGAACGGTACAAAAATAGTGTTATAGGTGTGGAAATCGCGCATTTGCGTTGATATTGAAAATAACACCAGTCGAATATTAGTAGAAAACGTAGATCGAAAGCTATTCATAACCCACGCTTTCCCACGGGACTCAAAATAATTCTGTTTGTCATCCGACCGATACATTCCTCGGCAATAGGTGACTGTCGTCCGCGAGTATGTATCCCGAGACGTCATCCGCGCCCGAGGCGCCGCGATTCTTAGATCCAGTCATTAATTCCACATATCAAAGACCCAAACTCCAATTTTACATTTCGATAAGTTCATCATGAATTATGCCAACCCATTAAATAACGGAGGAAGTCGTACATAACACCGAAAGCTCGAAGCTAATCGAGAGACGGGAACTTTGTGCGCAACACTAGTTATTATGTGACAGTAAATCACGCCTCTTCTTTCCAGGACTCTTACGGCTCTTGTGAGATGGCTCTTATGCGACCGCAACAAGGCCGAATGCTGAAAAAAGAGATAACGGAAGATAAAATGGAAGCATCAGCTCTTCAGCGTGACGTCACATTTTCGCGAAAGCATTCGTAGCAGCGCCACGAGCTCTCACCGTGATGCCGTCGAATAAATCATTTTATCTGTTTACACGGTCATTATAAACAATAACGTGATAAATTGAAACCAGTTTTGCCGCAAAAAGAAAAAAAAGATCGATTATAGACAAGCGGGTGTGGGCTAATCGATGGAATAACAAACGGCCGAAAAAGTGGCACGATTAGCTCATTTTATATCCAGTATCCTTTAAAATTGATCAGAAACGCATATCAATTTGTCGTAGGCATAAGTGAGCGTGACCATGCGGTAACATATAGAACAAATATTTGCAATTGATAGTTCCATTGATATTGAAAGTGAACAGCATTTGTAATAATATAAGAGCGTGGATGCAGGACTTGAGAGAAAATATCGCCGTTTGTAAACAACGCGTTGCAATTTTCGCCGATTCGAATCTTCAGAGGTACTCCATTTTAAAATAGAACCATGCAAATACTTCAGACACAATGCATCCTATCAACGCGGATTAACTGCGGAGATAATTGGAATCGGATGAAAAATATCGATTTACGACTATTATGTAGATCCCCATAAATACGGTAGTTGAGTGTTTATAAATAATTCAAGTTTGTCCCGATAGATAACATTGAATGCAATTTAATTTAATGTATTTATCTATCACGCTCACCTCATAAATCAAGCGTAACGATCTTTCGGAATGGTTATTATAGTCATTTTACTTTCATATGTGAGTAATAAATCTTGATAGATATTGGACACTGAGTCAATCTTCTATTTAAGACAGGGTTTCGTACCACCGCCTTGGACGCAGTCCTCAATTTCTGGTTGCTATTTGATATATCTATAACAATATCTTGGAATATTTTCATCGACTGTGCTAATGACATCCATTGATGACTGCAGTGATAATGCTTGTTTTTTATATAAACATGTTCAAGTTGCTTTTTCTTATAAATGTCATTATTATTATCAAGCGTTATCTGAATGAGATGACAAACCTTCTTCATTTTTGAATTACACCATTGACTTGACTAAAATCTGCAGCCAAGTCTTTTAGCAAAATATTTTGGGTAGTTCTCGGTGAGAGTAGTGAACTAATTTTAAATCATCATGAACTAAGATGCTACATTTTTATATCCGCCACTCATCATCCGTACACATCCACTTATCTATCAGAACCGTCGCAGCGTGTATGAAGTTTGTACATAAATAAATAAACACTGTTGATAGCTTCATTTTATCATTTAAATATCATATTAGTTGATCTATACAATCGTACGATGTACGCAAGATACTCTTTCCGCCTCTGTCTCCCATTTGCAATCGTCAACCTGCAAGACACTTTCCGTATCTGTCTGTTTACGAGCTCAATATATGTAAGAATGCTCTTTCTGAATTTTTCTTTGTTTGGGTAAGAGTCAGAGTCGTAACAAGGGTTTGAAGCCCTCATGGCAAATATCTAACTTTCCCCCCCCTCCGGAAATCCATTTTTTAAAAATTTTAAAACAGTTAAATATTTTAAAATTATATACGAAGTATAGTCTCAAAAGTGCACGGCTTATATTAAATATATTAAATCCGAGATAGATTCTACTTAAAGGGAGTCTGCTCCTTTGTTTACAACAGTAAGATATTGGGTGGCAGAGTTTAAACGAGGCCGTACGATCTGCCAAGATGAACAGCGTAGTAGTCTCATCTCCGAAATATTGAAACGCATGACAGGTGCCGTGTTTGCTCACAACGGAATAAAAACAGCATCGTGATGACGTTTAAATCGAGTATTTGGTGATGTTTCACAGCAAAAAGGCCGTGTTTTTGTATCAATACAGATCTAAACTCGTTCGCGGCCTTATTTAGCGCGAGCCCCCAATGTAAGTTAGCCTCTGAGGGGGCTTTTGCAATCGTACAATTCATAGAAGGCCCTAGATACGCATTTATCTCCGAAAGCTCTGCAAAAAGCCCTGAAAGAAAACGGAGTGGCCAACCGGTCCGTTTTTCGGACCGCCGACATGATGAATGAGCGCCTTGCGATTTGAAGCCATACTCAAACATGTCTACAGAACGGCTAAAAACTCTCATTACAAAACGAAGTTGTACGAAAAAGATTGATCGGGTGGGTTGTTTAAATTTTACAATCAGTCGAAAATATTGTTGTCTTTGTTTTATTGCGGGCCTATGTTGACTGAATCTGCCCAATATACAAGCGATAACGAAGAAAAGAGAATTTAGATAAAGTGTTGATTTATGCTAAGTAGAAAGGTCAAGTAAAATAAAAATCATGTGCAACTCTCGACTGGGTCGGTATTCTGCGTTTTGCGCCCCAATTTTTAAATAATACAATTTGAAGTCTCCCTCGATTCATCGGCAAGTAAAATTCTTGAGGTGTTATGAAGTAAATAAATGATTTAATATTTAGGTTATTTGTAAATGTTTGTCCTTTCGGGCATTTTTTTCTAAAATAGGGTGTTTTAATCGATATTGAAAATATTCATGCGTAATTGATGTTTTATAACGATAGTCATGTATTATTAATTGCCATCGATTTGCAATAAATACACCATTGATGTACAAATTTGATACGATCTTCCAAATATAGAAGCTTGGAAGATCAACTGTGATCATTGATCGTTGAAGGTGACTGGGCGTTAACGCTCACGTTTATGATACGTTGATATAATACTCGGCATAAACAAGAGCACAGGAATGTTTACAAAATTTAACAGTTACAGCCAAAAAGATTGTATAAAATGACCGAAAAAGTGGTTATTGATCAAACAGTGCCATATCAGCAAGGTGAGAGCCGACTATCACAAATTTTCCGACCGAATTATTTCCCACGAGAACCTTGACAAAGTTCGCGGGTTCGTCGACCACAAAACCACAAAGAAAGCAAGCAAGGTTGCTCCGAAGTGACGATGGAGATCTCGGACGATAAACATTTACCGAAGGTTTTCAAAAAGCGAAATTTTTGAATGAGGCACGAAATTCTGCGAAAATCCGACCGTCCGATTGAAAAACCGATTCATAACCATCCGCCTCCCATCGGGAGTCAATGTAAATCAAATCCATCACTCTGGGGGAATGCAGAAATAATTTGGATTAATTCTTGTTGAAGTAAACTGACTGATGGAATAAACAGCGTGAAAAATGATGTTTGAATACATCCAATGATTTTGCATGCGCGCCAAAAATGCTGCACGTCAAAACAATGCAGTCCGGCGCCTTCCACGCACATCAGATGAAAATCTTTATAAAATCACTCATTTGTGCATCCGAATCGGTGGTAGAACATCGATGCTTCGATAAGGACATACGGGTCAGATGTAAACCACCCGACAATGAATAATGGTAAAACCGTTTCGTTGTCAAAGTCATCCTTGGCCCACAGGCAAGGTTACTACATAAAACTATTGGCGTGCGGGTCAAAATCCTAGAATACTATGGCGGTCGCAATTACAAACGTGATTTGCAGTCACGACACACCATTTTGACAGGTAAATGACATCAGATCTAATGACACCCATATATGTTACGAGGCCGACAATCGACGAAAAAGCTCCGCATTTAAAGAAAATTTAACAGGCTTTCTTACACACCGGAGCTTTCGGTCAAGGGCGGACGATATAGCGATAAGATTTTAACACATTAAGTGATCCCATAAGCTGTGACGCTTAAGATTAAAGAGCAGACTGGCACACCAACAAAGGAAACCCACGTGAATTACCATAGCATCAGATTTTTTCAATACACATAAACATTTGCCGAAGAAAAAAATTAAATAAACATCCGTTTCATTGTGAGTTTCGTTGATTACAGAGCGAATGAATGATCGACGAAAAGTATGATGATTGCTGCATACAATCATCAAATATAAATCAACGATGCTATGCAGCACATGGCGATATTTGAATAGCGAACAAAACGGTATTTATTTCATCCTTTCGGCGCGGATTTTTCGCATTACGACATAGAAATTTGGCAAGGAATTTCACAGCAGAGTGCTCTTTATTATGCCGAGGATAGTAAAAATAAGAGGCGAGATTCACTCCAACCTTTACCGTAGCGAGATTATAAAATTCCAGGAATTCCGGACTGGAATAACTGCGATTTTTCTTGGCCTTCGTACCGAAATTTTCTCAGTTCGCAGACATCTCCATAAAATAAACTGCAGGCTTTTAACAATGTGAGTGATGCGATAAGGATGAATACGTAATATCCGATAAAACATATATTCATCGGGAAATATCCTGTCATTCAAGTAAAACCAATGTAAATCCTTATTATTTACGCGTATAAATCAATTGTTATATCAAATTTTTAATAATACAAAGTGCAGGGCTACCATTTATAAAATGCTCAGAATATCGCTTGGGTGACTGATATTTACATTGTTTTCGTGGTGTATTTAAAACGTTGAATAGATTATAAACGCGTTTTCTAATAGAAAAAAATCATCATTGGTTGTTCGTTTAACCAATGACGATCGTTGCACGTGATAATGTCAATGAATCAAATGACGATATTGAAGATCCATGCCGACAAATAAGGAAGAAATGCTCAAAGAAACTGAACAACCTTCATTGAATATTTCGAGCAAAGACGATCGCCCAAAGCGGTATTTCTCAATCGGTATCGGGCCGCAAACAGTATGCGAAATTTCAATAAATTCAGTCGGTTACATATGCATTTAAAAAGAGGGATTTATAAATGTTTCCACTTTTGCAAAAGGTTTTTAAATGTAATAAGTCAAAACTTGAAGGCATTGGTATTAAAATTAACACTCTTACCCTGAAAATGAAGATCCTCATAAAGGAAATCTTTGTATTAATAATCCATTCATGGAGGACGTTATTTCATGTACTCTTACGAGCAGAGAAAATTAATAATAGATTTAGAACCGCAGCTCAAACTACATTTCACCAGACCAATATGCGCCAACATGGTGCATCCATACAATATTTTTACTATGTCTATGTTATTCCCGCAGGTATAAACAATAAGTTGATAGAGATTTGTCGCAATCGGATGAACGGTATAAAAGCGCATTAAATACGGACAAACAAACATTGATTTTTATGTATTAGAAGATCGGTAAAATTTTTCCCTTTTTTTGATTGGTCCGCAAGTGTAAAAAGATTGGGGAACACTTGATTTGATGTCCCCCATAATATTATATGGTGTTTTTGCCTTAATCATTTTTAATCATTTTTTGCCCATTATGCTTAATATATGGCTGGGATACTATCGGAAAAAAATACGATTCGATGGTCAAACGTTTGATCATTGAAATGCAATAAATTTGCGATATCTCCGAGTCTACGACACCAATTATATTATAAAATACTGTTTGAATGCTGTTTTTTTTTGCTTTTGAGGTGAAATTTTCATAGTTGATTCGCTGATGATTTGAAAACATCTCTTGATGCATTGCAGAGACGCCGCCAAAATTTAATCCCCCGAAGATTGTTATTGTCGTAAATTTAATCCAGAGTAATCTCGGGAGACATTGAATGAATTTTGGCGTCGCACATATCAATCGGCATGTTATAAAAATACACAGGAAAAATCGTTTCATCGACCGCCCACCATTACTGACAGACTAAATATACGCTTAGTGGGACAGCTTCGATGCGAAAAGGACGCATAAATCTTTATTTTAGGAAAGAAAACATACATATCTCTAGCATTATGAGCTCGCATAAATAGTATGCCGTGTTTGAGATTCGGATGAAAATATTAAACGCTGAAATCTTGGAAAATTCGTCGCAAAAAGGCATGCGGAACCCTTGTATGTCAAGACGTAAATGGCTCCGTTTCATTCAGGTATTCAATGCGTCCGCTCATTTGAATGACGTCGAGTTTACAGAAATTTCAATCGACAGAGGCGGACTTTACAGAGATCCGCTTCGAATCAATTTGCAAGAATTGCCGACGCAACTGGACCGAAAAATCGGACAGAATTTGACCCGCGGCGATCGCCCATCACACTTGGCTCGCATGCCTCTCATTGACGATGATCGATACTGAATCATTCGTTCATCGGCTGTCGAAGAAAGGCTCCGACCTTGACCCTTTCGCTGCTCATCTCGGAATATGTAACGTCTGGCGATGTGACGTTTTGCTTATCTAAGACGAAACGCGCCAAACGCCGATGGATGACGTTGTTCGCACAGCGCTAATATTTCGACAAACACGTTTTAATCGAATGCCCGCTTAGCGTCTGGGGTGAGCTTGTTTTCTTTTTCGGCTGTAGAACGCAATATAATATTCATTGGATCCGAAGGCAGCATCCGAAAGCAGCGCACAAAGCATCGTTTCGGCGGTCTACGAAGTTTCCCTGGTAGAATCCGACGCAATACTTTATTCATGTATTCAATTGATACTAACCGGAAAATTCTACCCGTGACGACTTTGGCTTTTCCAATCGAAAAAAATGGCTTTACATTACAAACAGGCAAAATTCAAGTGATAATTATCATATGAACGAACTGTCAAATTACGCATTGTGATAATGTTTCCATTATCTGTGACAAAAGTCGAAACGTATGTTTTGACTGCGGCCATTTCCAGTAAAAATGATAACGTTTACGGTTATATACGACCTAATCTAAATACTAATCGATATTATCAACTATTTTGACCGAATTAAGCACAAACAATAGCGAACGCCATACAATAATATTTTTGTTTGCGGAAGGCGCTATCATAGATCTCATTCAATAAAATTAATTCACGCTTAGTTGGAATAATAATATGACCAATTTACGGACTTTATTAGTAAATTTTGACTTTAATGAAACTCTGTAATAGAATGGAATTTAGATTAAACGAGCGTCATGACTAAGAGAGTTTATGCGCTTTGATTGCCAAATGATTATACAGGTGGGCACGACCCAAGACAAAGAAATCCATTGGTGTCAGGTTTGGAGACAGTGCGAGCCACGGAATAGGGCCACCAAAAGAATTAATTTACACGACAGAGGCGCCCACAAAAGAAATCCTAATCAAAGAAATAAGCACCACCTTTACAAAAATGAAAGAGGAAATGTAACTTCAGATAAATACAGTCGAAACAAGGAAGATGTATTATGCGTGCATACGAAGCAGAGGCGACCAATTTAATAAAATCATCATAAGCATAAAAAGTCTTGATTTATTTAGATCAAAAATACATTGAAAAATAAAAAAAATCTATTTCGACAACCCTGACACTTGGGATATAGAGCCCATGTGTAAAGCGTAGCAAAAGAACCCTCAACCCTAAATTTGTCGGCGCGTGTGCAAAACACCCTGCGTAAATAAATATAAATTGTGATTATGTTTGAAACGCCGGTTAAAATGTGGTCGCTAACCACACCTCCGGATTTGCATCAAAGATGTTTGAATTGCGAGTCCGACCGCAAAATCACAACGATTGCTATTTATTGTTTAAAAAAGCAACAAATATATTTTTTATATCATGATTTGACATCAATTTACGAAATAAGTTTATGGATGCAAAAATAGAAAATCACGCTAGCAACAAAATCAAAATAAATCGTGATTCAGACATTGACGATATGAATTCAACAGTGTATTTTCGAATTTGTCCATCGATCCTGAAGTGTCTAGCAGAAGGGATCTGACGACATGCTAATCGACTGTTGGAGTTTGAGCCCAATAAAATCACTGGATGGGGCGAAACCTTCTTATTCAAATTCCAAAATCACATATTCCCTCGGCTCAAATGGTTCACAGCGAATGAATGATTCATTTCGAATTCCATCCAATATTGCCAGTTGACCATGGTCCGCCCAAAGCTGAATATATAGCAGTCTATGAAATACTCAACATCTATATGGTCTTGAACATTTATTGTCTTCATGTCGATGAATCATTTTGCATTATAAAGCATGATTTAAATATACCATTGTGGGTTAAATCCTGGACTTTCAATATAAAGATTCTGGTTTAAATGCAGATACACAAAGACGATTAACACATTTTATGCGGGATCAGTTTCCGCATATTTATCGCGCGAACTTGTCGAAATTTGATCCTGGTGATTAGAGATATTAAATATGTATTCATGGAAGTCCGCTGAAAAGATTTTCGAGGATGTGGCCGTTTATGCTCGGATGCTCGAAATTTGTTAGGCTATGGCAGGCATGTTATTAAAGCAACATCTATCAAATTTATTGTAAATGATTTAACAGTGTATCGTAAAACACCATGGAAAGTTATAGCATTGAACAACGTGTGTAAATTATCAATTTTTATTTTTAACCCCTAAAGAAGTACTATCCTAGGGTCTGGGACCCTCCTTTCATTTTTTAGCAAGAGTACTCTTGTACATTGAGCTCAGAGACAGATAGAGATAGAGAGATAACGTAGTGCAATAGTTGCATAAACAAGCAAAATTGTCGGATTTGGGGCGATATTAATTCACATGATATACACCAGCATCAAATGTATCCCAAGAAAGTCATTGTTTGGTGCGGATTTTGGTCTAGCGGAATCATCATCATATTTCGTACTTCTTCTAAAACAAAACCGGCATTGCTATAATAAGCAACTTATTATGGCCTAAACTGCATGATATGGATACCGAATGATTTGAGGGAATCTCAGGTCTATGCGTTTAAAGCATAAACAATTGATTTTTATACGGCAAAGTCATCGACAATTGGATTTCCCGAATATGTATCTAAAAGTCCTATACAAATAATTTAGTCCTAATTTAACTATACGTGAAAAGTGATGCAGAATTCCCTATGAGGATTGCAAACGTTTGATATTGCATATGACATGTTAAAAAGAAGATTTTTCTTTGGAAGAAAATATAATTATTGATAATGAAGCAGCAAGTGTTTGAGTGAATGTCGAGTGTTCATTGTACAAAAACATGTGAAGGGTTATCATAGAGTTGATTGCATGTAATTTTTTTAAAGATCCAAGCACTTGTTTGTCCTCTTATCGACACGGCTCTGTGTGCAACGCTTTCTAATTGCTAATAAGTGTTTTAATTCTATTCTTCTCAAAGAGCCATGATAACATTATGATTGACGCGTTTACGAAGATCTAAATATAGAGAAGTGTTGTTGCGGCCATTAATTAATAATTAATTAGAGGCTCGTGTCAAACGCACTCCTCAATAACGCTCAATTAAAGTGCGCGTGCATCCGAGGGTTGATGCATCGAGTGGAGTACGACCCAAACTTTATGGCACGCAATTGCGATTTTATTGGGCGGCGCAAATTTATGGCGATTTTATTAGTTTTTCGCTCTTTCGCCACGAGCGTTCCGCTTTCAATGCGTCGATCGTTAATGTCGAGAATCAAATTCGGCGATGGTGGTCCGGAGAAAGAATTTAGAGAGCGTGCAGTCATTTTATTTGATGGATGCCGTAGCAAAATTCGACACTGAAATATGCCCACTTTCTACGATGGCTTTAAAAAAATCGTTGCCCTCGCGTGGAAAATGAACGAGGTGAACGCTCTATGGCCGTGAACTGAGGGGTTAAGACTGAGAACTTCCGATAGTAAAATTATATGACATCATTAACCTATTGCGTTTATGCGATTCTTCTTGAACAGAAAAAAAACCAAAGAAATATGTATTCAATCGATTAATAAATTAAAATATACCTTTTTTAACATTTCCATAGTTCAAGAAGATGTCAAACGATTGATATATCAGCACGTCAGTCCATTTGATATATTGTCAAAAGACACTTCCGCAATGCATTATTTATATGCAAACAAATTGCATAACTATTTTATTGATCTTCTCAACAATGAGACACAGTAAACAACTATCATTCTTAATCAGCGTTCGGAGCAAATGAAGTGATTAATAAAGACATAACAATAAAAGCAAATAAAATGATTAAGATCGCACCATTGCGTTATCATCTACTCATGTACACTGAGTCACAAAATTTATGAATATAATTTTGAAAAGATCGATTAAATCGTTATATTGACTGGGGATTTTCAATATAAATGAATACATAAACATCTCGTTAGTAAAATAAAATAAGATAAATGCGAAGAGACAACATAAGAGTCACAAGTCATGCGACAAAATATATACATAACACATCACTCAATAAGTTCGTAGGATGACTAATAAAACAACAAAAACTTTTTTAATAAACAACATAGTTTCCTCCAAGGTTTAGGTTTGTTAACAGGTAATAGTCGCTGGGTGCCAGATTTTGATGACTTGTGACACGGTGCGTTTTTTTATTCAATTATAGATTTATTATATGATATTATAACATGCGTTTGACATCTACTTTAACCCTGCGAGTAGTAGTGAGTTAATTTTAAATCATCATAAACTTAGATCCTATATCTGTATGTATGTCAGGACCGTCGCATCGTGTATGAAGATTGTATATAAATAAGTAAAGGGTTAAAGCTGAACAATTGTACATATGAACATTAAATAAAAACGAACAGAGCTGTGTTTTGTCTATAATCTACATTTTTTTTTTCGAAATAAGCTTTTGAGACTCACCGTGATCCATCTCGAATCAACTTCGCAACATTCCAAAGATCTTCATTGCATTATTAGCAGATAGGAAAACATAATATGGTTAAATTTATACAACGGCATCGTAAATGTTGAACTGCCACAATGGAAATAATGAACGGCGTCACGTCTCTTATCTGATCTCCGATCATCCGACCTCGCGTGTAATTTACATTATACTAATCCTCGTGTAAAATTTGCGTTAAGCGATTACAAAAATCAGCCAGATATGAACGAGCGTATGTGCGAATTTTTTAGCTATTTTTCAGCAGGAAAACTGCAACGGAATCAAAGAAAATGTACAGTAACACACACAACAGTAATAAAATGTACTTTAATAAGATTTGCGAAAATTAATTATCATCGGCTATTTTGTGTTTGAAAGCTTTAGAATTTCTTCACGAAGAAGTTAAAATGGAATTCGCACTTTGACCGCTTAATCTACAATATCGTCACACGCACGATCGATGGGATCGTGCTAAAATTAAGACGTATTAGTGAGATTCGTAATTCATAGCATAGTGATAAAATTTTCAATACTTGGAAATTGGAATATTATTAAGATTAATCGGATATTATTCGTCCTTTGTTAAGTAATTCAGAAAGTTCTTGGATGCATTTTTGTTTTCAAACTAGTTGTCAGATAAAGATAAGTTGATTTTACTATATCTATATCATTTGAGAGAGTGCAAACAATAAGTTGACATAGTTTTATCGCAATCGAACGAGCGGTATGGCAGCTCATAAAATACGAACAAACAAATTTTTATTTTTGCATATTAGACTATGTCTATGTTACTCGCGCAATCCTCGGCAATAAATGGACGAAGTTTTATCGCAATCCGATGAACGGCATGGCAGTGTATTAAATACGAACAACGTTTTGACGCATTTAAAAACGTATAACAATATCAATATATGTATATTAAATATTCGAATATTTGAGCAATTTTGAATAATCGATTTTGCGAAAAATGTTGGAATCCATAGTCTCATGTTTTTCGATAAAAACGACATGATTTTTAATGCATTTAGCTGCTTATTAAAATGCAATAACATTGCTATTATGTTTGGCCTCATGCATGACCCTGATTTTAACTAGGGTTGCAAATAATAAGCGTTTTGCTATATGCTGTGTATTGTGTAAGGTCAGTGTTTTTAAATTGGAAATAAATATATATTATTGTTGTAATAGAATTGCCTCGTTGTAAAACAAAGCATAACAAATAATTTTTGATGTATTTACAGTCCATAAGCATCGTTGATTAAAATGATATAAAATTGAAGCACTATCCATTAAGCCACTTGTTGTAAACGTCGATATCTCCGAATGATTATTACGCATAATAGAGTCGCTATAAAAGTAGTGTCGTAAATTGTGTTTTTACGATTTCGCGAGCGTTATTCGATTATGGTGTTTTTTCTTCGCGGCAATTTCTCGATTGATTGATGCATTTCGAATGAATAAAATGTATTCGAGTTGAATGGTGGTTCAATTGGTATTGATTTGGTGGTTTTGAGCCGTCTCGGGTTAATCAGCGATGGAGCCGTTTTCGCTCCGCAGAATGTCGTAAATCATCTCGGACATTTTTAAATGAGACAAAGGGCGATTTCGTTCTTGCTGGCCATCATCAGATTAGTGCTGATATATGTGCCATGTGTGGACGATGTCATACGAGACACGGATCACGTAGGCATTTCTGAACCAAACTATAATGCAGGAAAAATGGCGATTTATTAGATTGATGCAAAATGTATTAGTGGAAAATTGACGTCTTTGTCTTTGATGGAAGACTGAAATGTCATGTAGATGTGAGCTCAATGTGACCTGTTCGTTAATCGTGCTAACACGGAGCATGCTCCCTTACGGTATTGAAATCGGGATCGTTGGAAATATTTGACGTACGCAAATAATAAACAAGTCGGAAAGAACTAATAGAAAGCGTGGAAGTTTTCCCCGGAGCCAATTTGTGAGGCGGCGTGCGAAATAATGAGAAAAGGTAGACGAAAGAGGAACTGATGATGACACGTAGCGTAATGCGAATGACGTCATTAGAAATTCTCGATTAAGCGGGCTAAGTTATCCATGTCAAGGATGAGGAAGGAAGTGGCCATGGCATATTTTCAGATCGTGACCGCCTCCGTGTACCGTCATTCCGACGAGGGAACTAGCTGACTCCGAACGATCGATCGTCCGCAAGGTGTTAATGGATCGTGTGCACGCGCTGCCGCCATGGAATTAAAAAAATAGGGGCGCAATGCCATGGGGAAATGTGGCAATGAGAGCATTTCCATGTCCTCGATTTGGCGGCAAAGAGTTAAAAATGGAGCAAAGTTAGCGCCTCTCGGAGATAGACCTACGATCAAAATCAAAGGTCGCAACGTCACGACCGAATGTTGCGATTAGACATGGCCGGCGAAAAAATGCACCGAGGCCAAACGCGTTAAAAATATATATTATCGAATAAGACATCAAATAAATCAATCGCGTATTTTAGATACAATGTATACAAATATATTCAAGATCATACTTCCCTCGTTGTTTACATATTTCCACGCAGGATAATTTATCTCCTAAACAGTTGTAGCGTGGAGCAAATAAGTTTGTATAAATATAAATCTGGTCAATAAAATTATTATTAGGACGCGCCAGAAGTTTGCATAAGAATGTGTTGGAATTGGATAGTTTGAAGAGAGTCTGAAAATCATCTCCCTTTCCATCGAGATCATCGAAAGTTGTATTTTCAAATTAGATGTGATAATCGAGATCCCACTGCAGATATTCAAGAGCTTTTCGAGTCAAATGCTCGCTCAGCTATACAATAAGAGAGCTTAAAAAATATCAAAAAGATCAATTAATTAATTTTATACGCCATCGATCAAAGGATCATCATCAACATTATCGAATCATAGCAGCGACGGTCCACTTCAGGATTGAGATAAAATATTCATACGAATAATTTAATATTGTTATGCACAGTGTGTGCGATAATACATCTCAAATCGAATTTCATGAAACGTATAAAACACAAGGATCGAACTCAATTTGAACACAAATATATGGCATTGATTGGCAATTTTCATAATTCGCTGGGGGCTTCGCACCAACGATAATTACTATCATATTTCAAACGATAGCTCGTGAAAATCAATACGCGTGTTTATCTCATTTTTCGAAAAATATAATATATATAGAGATGTATTTTAAAATAATCTCATAATAAAACAACAAATATATCACATGTTCAAAGGGATTATGTTGCAAATTAATCCACGCGCGATAATGATGGCGATCATGATTTATACATAGTATGTACGCTACCGTAATCAATTTTCTAACAAAACATATCTAAAAATATCATAAAAAACATCGAAAAACAAAATGTCGTCGTATTAAAATATATGGACATTATAAACGATCATTTTGAATGGGACAAAAGCGAAATTTGCATATGCTAATATGCAAAAACAATACATTATCATAAACATATTTTTAAGCATGTTGTTTAGATGCATTTTGCATTTGTGAAAAATTAATATTTTATTTTAAGTTTGGGCTGGCTTGAAAAATTCCAAAAGGATGCCATGGTATTAGTGAACTTGAAAATCACTGGGAAAAGCTTTCTACTGATATACCTTCAGCAAACACATTCATTGACATATTGAAGCTATTTGTGGAGAAGGAAGGATTCGACGAATAATTTATATACAATGCAGATGAGATCGTCTTAAAGGCGGAAAGTTTAAACCAGATCCAAATTTAAATGACAAGTCGGTAATATTATACAACCATGTTGAATCAGGGTGTAATAGAAACATTAAAATGCTTACATAGAAATCAGATGTTTCGACGACTATTGCTTACAGATGAAAACATTGAAGATAAATTTAAAAGATTGTTGCTACATCGCAGCAGATAGTTGGAATTCTTTAGATGTGTCAACTTTGAAAAAATCATGAAACAAAATTTTGAAAAAACGCTTATTAAGTTCCAGTAACGTGGAAGAATCTCAGGTAATTTTTATGAACTTCAAGTAAGATTTTGATATTTTTTAAAATGCTAAAATCAAGTGAATACTCTAAAAATATCGTCTCATTGCCTGACCATTAATTTGTCATCTGAAATATGGAAAATAATTGGTTCTGAGCAATTGAATCGGTGCAGGTAAAGTGCAGTTTTTCGTTCCACATCTTCTTAATAATCTACAATAAGCGAACTTAGACATATATTTACGGATAGGTTTTACACCAATCCAACCCTTGCTGGAGAACTCTTGAAAGGGGAATATTTTCTCACTGGCGCGATAATGACCTACAGAAAGGGTTTACCTAATCATATAAAAAAAAACAAGATTAGCCGTGGGACGAAAGATAGCATACAGAAAACAAGATATTTTAGTATTAGCTCGGTGAGACAAAATAATGGTCACAATGCTCAGTACAAAGCATACGTCAACTTCCCAATCAATTAAAATAATAGCAAGGACTACCCCATACCAATCTAATCAAGATGAGCTAATAAACAAGCTATTATTAATTTGATATTACATTTTTTTAAGAAATACGCAAAAAAAGGCTTGGAGTTGTTGGGAACTTTTATGAAAAATCTTGGAGCCCAAAGGGTTAAAAGAAGAGCTAGCATAAATCCAGACTAGGGGTCCCAAATATTCGTTAAATCTATTATTCGAATATCGAATGTGAAATTGGTAAAATATTCGAATATTCGAGCATTCGAATGTTTTATATATGTACACGAGGGTGATTCAAATATAACCCGAAATTTTTCATTAGTGTTATTATATAAAAATATAAATGGAGCATCTTATTTTTCTACAAAGTTCCCTTCATTAGAAATAAATTTATTTGGTCAGGAAGAAGGGTTCTCGATCCCATCACACAAAGAAGGCGAGAAGTATCATCTTCTGTTGCGCAACGCGTTTTCTCGTAGACAAAGGCTAGAAATCAAGTGAAATTTTGATGTTTCAGCGAAATCAAAAGGATCAGAATTTTATTTACTTTTCAGCAATACATATTTTTTAAAAAAAGTGCATTGAACGTTTTTACTTTTAAGCTTGACCGTAATTTCATTTTTATTGAGCCTGCTGTTGAAAAAACCCTCTCAGTTGTCATTGAGTTGGGTTTTATCGACAGTATCTAAAATATCACCCTTTTTTTTGGCATGATCGATATTTTTGAATAGATTTTTAATAAATTTTACACAAATTCAATAAAATAATTTAATTGATTGGCAGAAGAACATCGAGCAATTTTCTTAAAAAATATATTTCTTCATCATTAATAATTTTCGTTGTCCTTGTCTTTTAATGTCCTTTAATGATTTTTTAATCTTCTTTAATTCTTTAATATTTTTGCTATCATACTTATGGAGTTCCAACTTGTTTCAACTTTCTAAATTACTTAACGAATAATATTCGATTAATTTTATAAATATTCGAATATACGAATATTGGAAAACGCCAAATATATTCGAATATCGAATATTCGATTGGGAGCCCTAATCCAGACAAATTAAAATTATTAATACTTTCATCCCCAATTAGTCCGGACAATCGAGGTTCTACCGTAATTCGAATTTCATATTTAGATCGAGCGAGGTGTTATGGCCAAATGTGTCAGAAAACACATGGACGCACCTTAACAAAATGGCCACACTGCATAGTAAGCGCACAATATTAATTTCAGCACTGATTACATATTAGTGAGTATCGATTACAATTAGCATGCGGCTCTTAAATTTTCAAATATTGGCATGACAACAACGCATCTGGTTAATTTCAAACGAGCTGAGCGAATTCTTTTTGACGTTTACATTAAGTGTAAAATTTACAGTCTTAACGGCGCGTGAATCGACCATAACAAACGCAGCCGAATTACTCGCATCGCCGGCCGTCAAAAGGGGAACTAATTCGAATTTTTGTAAATAAGATGTGAGACGATATTTGAATAAAAATTAAGCAACGGACATGAATAAGAGTGAGATTTTCGCACCGAATGGCACCGGAGAAAACGAGCAATCGACACAAATATTTGTCGACGGCGCATGACAGATTGTTCGTTTTTTATTTTATTTTGGCTGTTACGGATTCCATGGATGTCCAACAATTCTACAACGCATCCGTCAATATTTACGAGCAAACACGTTATGCTATTTTCTATACGGAGCGAAAAAAAAGTGGAGGAAGGAGACACACCAGCGCATATGCCCGTACACAAACGCAAACAAATTATATTATCACACATTTTATCGTAAAAATGTTAAATATTTCGTTACACAAAAGTATCGCCGCTCAAACACGCGCAAACAAAGAGTTTTTTTCGAGTTCAAAGGAATCGCTATTCAATATCTGGGATTATTTTTCCTGGCGCTCCCGGTATGAAAGGATTCGGAAAGCGCGCCCGTTTTGGGGCGTCGGGAATAAATATTTCGTCGGGGGATCGCGCTGTTTAGATTCAGATTGGGTGCCGCGGAGGATGGGCGTGCTAAATCGAGGAAAATTGCTTAATGAAAAAATTCCGTCTTTGGACAAACACGAAGATAACTGAACCTCGCCGCCGAGGATGCCGCGATCTCGCAAGTGTAGGAAAAAAACGGATTTCGAAATATCTTACGTTGGATATTTTGCCAGCTGGATGTGTCGTAATGTATGCCGCGTTTCTGAGATGTTTTTCAACTTGAAAAATTCTAAACAAACACATGAATCTCTTTCAGACAGGCTGACGCTTGCCAGTTAATTTTAAAAATCAAATTTGAACCGAATTCCTTCAAGAAATCAAGTCTTTAAAAAAAGCACAAGCGGGCGACATTAAGTCGCAAGACAATTTTGTCGCAATACGTATCCAAAATAGGGTTACCAAGCGTTCCGTATTGGCCGGGATTGTTTTCAAATTGAAATCGCTGTCTATCTCCGTTGATTTGATTTGATCCATTAAATGTCTGTTCCACCACTTCTTATTAATAATTTTAAGGGAAAATTAGATATTGGATTTTAGCGTAAAATAGGGAGTAAGATTCCTGTTATATAGGGGAGGGGCAGCTCCTCGTTTTCACGCGCTCATCGGGATGGCCGCGCTAACGCACGGGTCCGTTCTTGTTTCGGATCATATGTAGCCAGACGGACGAGTGGGGATGAAAGAGCGTCAGACAAAAGATTGGGTATCTTTTTATTCAGCACGATAGAGAGAGATCTGGTTGCGAGAAGGACGTCTTCTCGCAGCCAAGGCCAACCGACCACTACCAACTGGCGAATTAAATCTGCTCACACTAACAGCGCTATTGCATTGGCATGGTAAATTGCCTATACTACAGTCCCTCAGCTCTCGATCTTGACACGTTCATTTTGGTCCACTAAATTAAACTCCGCTTCGTATCGAACATCTGTGTCTTGTGATTATCACAGAGTATCATAAAAAGGTATTTATAGAGAATTTAATCTTTTAATTACCTCCCTTCCTTCCGAGGCAGGGAGTTGAATCTTGAATAATCTAAATAAAGTGAACTTCAATACGATCATTCCGATGATTTGATCAGTGAGCGTTCATGATACTGTTTAATAGAGATCATATGAATATAATCCTTATAATATATTGGATCCTGGACTCTTGGAGGTATTAATAGATTGCTTCGATCCAGAATTTATCTTGTTTAGCATTAAAATTTTGAAATAAATTAAAAGGAATATTAGGTATATTTTTGTAGCGTGGAGCAATTTCGTGATAAGAGTTTAATATCAAATATTAAAACGTTGCTCATTAAAAATGTCAATAGGGTTCTGCGCCTACTGGATTATAGCGTAAAATCGGGTGTAAATGCCGTCCGTCGTCAGCCGGAGCGATGCTGAAAGACGGAGCCTTGTGTTGCGGAGAGGCGGACGTATTAAATTTCTAATTGTAAACTCATTCAATGAGGGTGAGCGGGTGTGGGGTTGATTTGATGCCATTGCTATTTATTCGTGGTGGTGTTTTTTTTTTAAAGGAAGCATAAATAAATTAAATAGGGGGATAAATTCAAAAATTTACAGCACGTTCGGTATGTGGATATTAATGGTTAAATATGTATTATCTAAGCTACTGGTCCATTGTGGACGAGTGTATGTCTCGAAATTCTCTTAGAAAAATATGGCAATCCTAATCCATACGCGCCATTACAACAAAACTGTCGTACGACAAACGTTACTAAATGAAATCCGCATGTGAACCTTTATCAGCAAATTAATAAATATTCCACACTCACATGCATGTATCAACTGGGGAAAACTTAAATTAACAAACATAGCAGTTTATCTTTATGGCGTTGGGGTTATCTGGCATTCGGTATTAGGTGAGCCCCATGGGGAGATCGGCAGACTTTGTTATCATAAATGACATAGTTTAATTAATTGACTTACAAATAGTTTTTTTTGGGCGAATAGAACAATGAAGGCATCGAAGTCAATTGATGAATAATATTTTCAATCTATAAGCTTTTGGAATTCCATAATATATAAAAGTTGAAAGATATTTCGTCGTTTTGTATGGATAATACGGCTAGATTGGTCAATAATATAGCAGCAACGCTCTGTATTATTTACATTTATTTCATAATCACATAATAAGCATAAGCAGTTTATTGCAGAACTGGGGTATCTTCAATAGCTATTCAAGGATAAAGATCATAAGTATGTCGTCTAATTTATATAGTAATTAAATTATCGACAATCAAGATGTTTGATTTTCGAGTTTCCATAATGCGAGAACACTTAACAGATCATCAGGATAAATATTGTGAATAACTATTATCAGTTCATCGTGCATGGAAAAATTCATGCTGAAGAACCACAGCGGAAGATCCGTTTATCGGAACATCATAAATGTGGAAAATGAGTAATGAAGATAGAATCTGACGCTGTGCATTATGTTTTTTTGTCTTTGCGATTCGCCACAGCGGTATAATTGCAGTTGGCAAAAAAACGAGTCTGAAGCATTGTACGGTCATTGAATGTTGGTTGAAATGATTAGCACAAAATGAATCCTCAAATCGGATGTTGAGATTTATCAGGTCAGTCCAAATGTTCATGCGCATTTTTCAGATTTTTTAAATAGTTTGAATGAAACATAATTTAGTTTTTAAGACAAATGCTAAATAGTTCAATCAGAAATATGGAAGAATGAATGAATATGATGAGATTCATTGGAATTGCTTTTCGTGAAATGCAAATTCCATATGAGATAAATTAACATATTGTCGTTCTAATTGAGTTTTATTGCATTGACCTCCCGCATTATGGTGAATTTATTAAAGGTAATAGCGGTCCGTGCCCGGCGTTGTTCGGGATTCAGATTCATTGTTCCAGAGCGAAAGAGGGTGAGTCGTCCAGTGGGCGGAGTGATTATATTATTCTCATATTGCGTCAATATAAAGCACATTTATATTTGGGGTAGGAAGTCCATGTTATGTGCAATAAATGCGCAAAATTCGCTTCGGATCGATCGAAGGACTACACGGACGATGGAAGGGCGTGCATACAATCTGTAACGAAATACAGCACAAAGAGGATTCATCTCCTTTGTTTTAAACGAAAACTCATTACTGAAATGAGTTGTTGGTATTTTAGCGCACACAAGGAAATGTTATTTGACACGACTCCATTGCACTGTGCATTATTTGAACGGTGCATAAATTACGCTGCTGCCGAACAAAGGGCATTTAAGGAAAGTTGAACACTCGCCATGTATGCTAAGAGCTTTAAAAGCTTCGACGAGAAAGCAGAATACGAGGACAAAGAGATTCATCGGCAAGAAGTCATTGGCGCGGACGACGATAATCCAGCATGCGAGAAGCAGTGGAAGAATTTCTGCTCACTGAGGTCATCAATTAAATCTTAAGCGCCGGTAGGATGGTCTCTAATTGAATTACCGTCGTCGCTAACTAGTTTCGTACGGATCGAGAAGCAATGAAGAAGACACTTGGTCAGTGCGAGAGAGCAGCAGGGAATTCCAAGGCGAGCAACAACGAATTCTTATCATTCAGGCTTCGGAAGCAAACATTTGCCGTCCGATTTCTTTTGGATCTGCTTTATTTTTGCGTCAAAAACAAATAAATTATCTTGAGGCTGCCTATTTTTAGCCGGATGCCCAGGAAGTACGAAAGAACGCTCGCCAACCGCTGAATCCATGGAATGAGATTCGGGAGCGAAGATGGATGCATCTTCTTTTAATTGATCGCTTAAAGAGCACTTCGCCTGAGAGTTCTTCGTCGTTCATATTGAAAATAAATATTTGATCATCCGAATCAAATACCTTGTTACGCGAGGTCAAATATTATAGAACAACATATTTTCAATGAGCTCTACATACGCATAAAAACGGATATTAACTCTTGGCCAACGATATAACACATCATTCAATAAGTTCGTAGGATTTTTCTAGCTTTAAACAATTTCCTTCTTAAATTGGGATCGATTCAATCGAATTTATCAGAAATAACAAATAGCAAATACATAAATATAGCTATGTAAAGAATGAAATAAAAATTACAGAAATATGAAGAATATCCCGAAAGTAAGTGTACTGTGATAAGAACGGGCTATGTGAGTAGTAGAAGGGGGTCTCCTGATAAAGTTAGCGTAGCAGGAATAAAGTACGTAAATTCACGTTATAGTGTCCAGTTGCGTGAAAGATGTCGATAAGAAATCCCGCCAAGTGCGAGTTTCTTCCGCGACTTGAATTGGAAGGTGAGGATCATTTGGACTGTACTTCAGATTATCATCTTTTTCCCGACGAATTTTCAACCGACGTTCGGATGCAAAAAGAGATTCTGAAATGGAAGAAGGAGCTCGCGGGAGAGTTCTTCGAGAAGGGCATAAAGAAGCTTGTGCCACGGTTCACCAGATGCATTGAACTGTATGGCGATTATATTGAAAAATAGTTAACAAGCGTATCAACAATATTTTTTCAAATAAACTTTTCCTAAAAAAATATAAAAATTTAATACACTTACTTTCTGGATATGCATCGTATTATGTATAGTAATAGTATACATAATAATCCGATATAAAATACTGTGAAAAATTAGAATCTACGTATTTATAAATTGAATTCGAGTTTTTAAAGATTTATTTCAAATGCAGCATCCAGAATGTCTGTTTAAAATGATCCCTGGCGAATATATCCGAATAAAATGAAATTCCACTGACATTGTTCGTGCTCATATTCAAAACTAGCGAAAGAAAAGCCCAATTTTCATTTCATTGTCTCGAATATGCCAGCGTTCGTTCGCCAAACGTTAAAAAGTATATTTATAAAATATTTGGATCGGTGGAGCATCGCATATAGAGTTTTAATTGAAGGCTTGTTTTTCATCGATCCGAATTTATAGCATCGCCGTTCCATCTGATAATTCAGATAACTGATATATCGATTCGCCTAGCAATAGAAATGCACGTTTATTATTATGAAACTATGACAGGAGATAACCGATTTATTTCATCGACAATAACCTGCTAAAAATTCAAAATGTTAGCTAGAAGACGATAACGCAAATATATTCAGCATTACTCATCCCACGGCGCAATCTGAAAGATCAAAGGCACAACAAAATTAATGGAAAACACACGGAGTGATTTTTTTATCTTCCAATGGGAATTGTATAGTGAAATTCCATCAAGGACTTAGGGGGCTGACATTTAAAAATATTAATATTATGATCGTCGAAATTAAATTTCTATCAACAATTTAAGCTGACATTTCCATAAGAACAACAGTTGCGGCATTTAAAGAGGCTTAACATAATAAATCGCCAAGTTTCGCCAAGACTTTCAGAAAAATATACTAGAACATCGCGACGATTGTACGCCAACATAAATTCACAAGCCTACATTACGTACATCCGCAAATAAATACACCGCAAATGCATCCCACCAAATATCTACAAATCGTGCGAATTTATTATTTTAAATATCCGGATGAATCAATTGTTTGGATTTTTTGATATTTCAGCTTATCCCTTGATTTATTTGCGTTCGAATCGGAATTTTGTTGTTCGAAGACATACAAGATTTCGCCTGAATTATGTATAGATCATGTATCATTCTTCCACCTATTACTGCAATATAATGTAGGCCAAGTAGTATGTATCAATAAAATTGCTAAGAACCGTTCAAGTCACGAATATGCAATAAAATGTTTAAAAAAAGATTTGGTTCCTTACAATTACTAAGTATAAAGATATGCCAAAAATGTCGACAGTCATATTCGCAAGACGCATAATTAAAATGTGCAATTCGAGACGCATGCATTATTTTGGTGCACAATGTAAATATGTATTAAAGTTTTCCTCGTGTCAAAGGTTTTCAATTTGTATGAATCATGGTTTGCTATTTAATAATAGCAAAATGCTCTTAAAACATTTATATTTATGCATCGACAAACAGTAGATCAAGAAGTTGAATCATACAAACATGGATGATCTAAACCATCCTTTAAAAATAAGTATACAACTGACGGAATTTTGAATTGCGGGAAGAAATTATTCAGTTAGTATCCATTTCTATATAAGCTTAATTCTATGTATGATAGTTATTTAAATATTTGATTGAAATCCGAGGCAGTGGATATATTCAAATGGAATTTGAACAATTGGAACTACAACAATTTTGGTGTACACAGTTAGAACGTTATCCACAGCTGGCGAAACCCACTAATAATATCATTTTTTATTTGATATATAAAATGTACATATGTTTCTAAATACACAGTATATTTTGCAAATAACGTTTTTTTCCAAATTATAAAATCGAAACACATTTTTAAATAGGGTGCGGACACCTATTTTCAGATTCAAAGGGGTGCGGTTCGCTCAAAAGACTAAGAACCACCGATTTAAGTAAATGCACTTTTTGCAGCAAATGCTTTTATTTTGACATGGAAATCTTGATCCACTTTAAATATAATTTAAGCTATTGAATAGTACTTCGGAAATTCGGAGACAGAGACGGGTATCTTGCGTCTCATCATACACTTATATATCGGTAGCAAAGTTGTGCTGTAAAGGAACCTATACACGTTTAAATGCTCGTTAGAAATTCGGCGCAGAACGAGATGCCCTTTTTTTAAATGATCGAATTTACTGTACAAAAAGCATTTCTTTATGCTTACAATTTAATGTCACTTTGTTACGGACAAGGTTTAAGAACAGAATGAGTGTCTAGAAGTCGAAGTTTGATTGTTCGTGTTGTCTTGAAAACAGGCGTTTGTTTTGATAATTAAGATACTTACAACATTCTTATCGTATTTTTATCATATCTTTCATCAAAAATCTACTCATTCAGAAGTAAACTGGCAGGGGAAGATTTATATATTAGGTCAAAAGTTGATTAGGTTAGGGTTATCAATGATTTAAAAATAATGATATTTCGCTATTCATAGATCTGATTCTGTGTATGAATACCTATTTACATGTGCTTATCCTAATTTAACCATTCGTGGAAGGCAATGGTAAATTTGCGTTTGATTGAGGTGACATTTGGCAGGCAAAAAGGACGATTGAAAAAAGCATTCGCTGGAGATGTTATGCAACAATATTTGTCGATGTGTTTCGATTCGAACAGTCGACGGTAGCTAAAAAGAGGCGCCATTAGAATATTGAAATTCACAAATCTGGTTTTTAATGTCAGACATCCGAAGCGATGTGGAATAATGGAGTCGTATACATGAATATAATTGGCCGGCGCTCCTGCGTAGATATCGGCTTTCAATAATTCGAAAAAAGGAGTACCTTCGAAAATATGATATCCATAACGTGATTACGAACTTTCGGAGGGAACCTGCGATGATCACTTCTGTGGAAGTAATTCGAAATTCCGCCCTCGACTCCTGTTGAGCGCCGGAGGGGTTCGTAAGTAGCCGAAGTCCTCCCCCATTCCCGATCGGGGGGCGTTTCGGGGATCGATCCCGTCGCGGGGGTTCGACTCTCGTCGTTGGAGTGCTCGAGTTTCAGCCGCTGAAGATTGACAGCGGCCTCTGAAGGGCATAATCCTTGCTTTGAATCTGTCGACTCGGGAAGACCTTAACGAACGGCCAATTTCCTCCAGCTCGAAGCATCTTGACGGTCCAATTAAAGCGGATACTTTAGAAACGAGCGCATGAACGAGAAACAATAACCGATATGCCTACCCCCACGGTTGATCATCGTACGCGCATGCGCACATACAAATACAGCACAATCAGGACCATCCACGTTGAGTGGAATTTTTTGCCATAATTAAGATCGAAGCTTAATCTCGCATTACATCAGATCAACGTCACGCTTATTGACTAGAATCAATTTACAATCCAATCAGATAGCGTCTTAACTCCAGGGATTATGATGTTTTGAAGCGATATAAAGCCGATAGAATCCAATTTAAATTAAATGTGCTTCAATTTTCAAGCCGGTCCGCAACAGTTATTATTACAACACACATTAAAACAGCTAATCCCGTCAAAGCAATGGAAGTTTTGCACTCAACGCTGTTTGCTCAGTCGCATTAACTTTGATATTGGATGGATTAAACACTCCTGTTTGAAGTAGCCGATATCCTTGCAGCGAGTTCCTGGAGGATTTTTGAATAAATAAGTCTCAAACATTTGCATTGATCTTGCAGCGTGGAAATAATGATAGAAAAATAGAAGCGTCTTTATATTGACGATGCCACAATTTGAATCCCAAATTTCAGTTATGCTAAATCGCTGACCGAGTAAAATTGTAACATATTCTTGACCATCAAAAACGGTTATTTTCCATGGAAAAAAATACCGTTTTTGTATTCAGATGTGGCTAAATATTACGTTATTGAATCTCATCGACCTTATAACGGCCATTGTGGCACTTGAATTGCATTAAAATGTTTAATGCGAGACATCCAAGGCTGGGTGGTGCAAACTGACCACGAGCGTTTTTGATCGAGGGCAGGACTATCACTTATACGATAGCAAATAAATGCATATCAACGATCAATAATTGTTAGAAAACACAAATTGACGTTTTTTTAAACGAAGGAGTTAAATCCAAACAAAAAAATAATTAATTAATTAGGAGGAATTTAAAAAAAGACATTATTTTGGGAGCCCGACTGGAGTCAAAAGCTGTTGCAAATGGCAGAAAACCATTGCTTTAAAAAATATCCAAAGCTTGAAGATCTGACTCCATTTCTTGGCCAAGAGATAAAACATCATCTCTTACCAATTTATAAAGATTTGTCCAGGGATGAAATATTTCAAAGATGCTTGAGTGGCCATACCCAAAATGCTAATGAATGTTTTAACTCGACGGTTTGGCGACTGGCTCCAAAGCACATGCATTCTGGTGTAAAAATCATTGAAATATTAACATACATTACTGCTGGGATATTTAATAATAAATACAGCTTCATTTTAAAGATGATGAATACATTAAATATAATTATTGGCATCTAATGCAAAATCTTTACTGAAAATACCGATGAAACGCGGATAGCGAGGTGGAACCGTAAGAGTCTCTCTGAGACGAAAGCAGATCTTATAGCCCGAAAAAAATAGTTAGTCGAAGATAATCAACTTTTAGAGAAAGCTGAAGATCTATTATACGCAACTGGAATCATTGGTTAATCGATAAGTCATTAAAATTGATAGTTTTATCCCATTGAAACTTTAAACGAGATTATCTCGAAACATCATTTTCAAAATGTTCACCAGTTGTTACTAAATTTATAATTTTATACTTTTTTAAATTTTTAGGATTGCCTCCCTTAAACCTTTTTCTGACTTCGGATCTCATTTTCTAAATTAAAATTTTCACTTCTGAATTTTTTAAACCATCTCTGGCATTGACAAACCGTTATCGTTAATTGACAGCAGTTAGCTAACAAAATATACAATATGTGTTGTCAAACTGAGACAAATCTGAAGGTAAAAAAGTAAGCATGAAAAAAACGACATTTCTAACTGGACAATCTAATTTAGTGTATGTCAGTAGGGGTGCCGCTGGAAAATTCGTCATCTAGTTCGCTCGCAAATGCAATGATTCAACTCGTTATAGTCATAAATAAATCATGACGCACTTACGTCCTGCCGACGGTCCAAAAATCGACCCACGCGTTTGAAATCTAAAATGCATCGGTTATCGTCGGATATTTGTGATAAGTACACAAATAAGTCATCGAAGAACAATGAAAAATAGCAGATGGAAGACAACTCATGCCTGTTCACGACCTTTCGCCGTGTCAATCAACCAGAGCTTATTATTAGCATCGTCCAAATCCAAAATAAAAGATTTATGGCCGATTCGAGCCTGATTAGGGCCAATGTATCATCGTTCATTCGCACGTATCGTTAGAGAGCAAACATCGGGAAAAAATATCGCGCGCGCGGAGATTTTTCGATCCTTGACACGAATTTGATATGCGATAATGAAATGAACGTGGGCGTAACGATGATGTCGTTTAAAATATCATTTAAAAGCTAAGCGATGCTCAAACTGTGCGCTGCGGGGCTCCGATGACAAGCTGAAGAGTTTAAGGATTGCTGGATGAGCCCAGTTGTTTGCCCGGGGAATCAATTATGATTACAACGCGAGCGCTTTTTTGTGTTACGTCCATTTATTTCGAAACGGTTATTTGGACTTATTTTAAGATTTATGCATTCAAAACAACGTTATTTATGATCAGGGTTGCCAAAATATCACAATAACAATTTTAAATGATGAGCAATTGCGACACACTGCATTTAGGGCGCATAATAAAACAATGGCTATATCTAGATCAAATATCTTTTCCCACTCCAAAGCCATCATTCACATTTATGCAGTCCCAAATGTACAATTAATAAATCACGTATCCAAGTGTAAATATTTCTGTTTTTCAATTACGACAGACGTTAATGTGCTACAAAAATAGAAGTTAATTTAGCACCATTATCAGCCTAATCCAGAAGACAATGACGGCTTATCGCATTAACTTTGGAAATGCAATTTTCGTGTAGATAAATAGATTTTGGGATCAATGCATCGATTGTCTCGCTATCGCTTGAAAATCGCTTCAATTTTAAATAATCGAATCAAACGAAAACAAATTTATCGTCGATCGTTAGTTTAGGACGCAGACGATGCGCGAAACTAGTAAATTGTGCGCGATTTGACGCATTTTTCAACGTTCATGTGCACGAAATCGAAATAAACGGATCGTTAATTCGATCGAGGATAATAATGAAACAACACGAGCGCCGTGTAATTATTTGCGATTCGAGCTGATATGTTAATTTTCGCGGTTTTTTGCCGTTCCAAAACAAAAGGCGCCATTTGGATGGAATTTTCCCAACTTGATGATGATAAATAAATTGGCAAAATCGACAGACATGTTTCATTAATCCGATTGGAGCGCTCTGCGCATGCTGTGCTATGCAATTGTGTTAACACATGTTTTGCGGGAAACTAGCCGCATGCGGGAGAATGTTATCTCGCTCGGGTAATCGCGAATGCGGGTAAACTGTGATCACAATCCTGTATATTTCAATGCATTCGTATTTCTGTAATGGAAATATTATGTTAATGTATTAAAGGGTAACATGAGTTTTGAAACTTAACCAACCCATCTGATCATATGATGATGAGGCGCTCATTCGTAATGTCAGCGGTCTGAAAAGCGGACCGGATGGACATACATAACATGTGGTCTTCTTTTAGGGATTTTTGCATAATTTTCGGGAATAAATGCATATCCGGGGCCTTCTTTGATCTGAACGATCATGAATACATAAGTGACTAACTCCATAAAAATTAATTACAACTTAATTACATTTAAGTGATCCACAATTTATGATACAAAAAAGAGCCATGAGGAAATCAAAAAGTTCGTCTCCACCATTGTTTGTGGGTCAGACAAGATACAAACTTTCAAGAAAGCAAAAATATCTAGAGGTGGAGGAGGCTTTGTAAATGTTGTTTCTTCATATTTTTGGACTCATATTAGTCAAAAAATCAAAGTTGTTTTACAAGGAGATAACAAAAAAGAAAAAATTGTCGCAAAAATCGTCATGGAATACTTTTTATGATGGTAAACATATTTTGATTTTCTATAACTGCTAAGACCTTGTTTATGTATATCTGACCATTTTCATATTTTATCGGATTACAAGGGGTCGGGAGCAGTACTCTATAATCCGACACCACTAGAGAATCCAATCCCGAGCCAAAATTTCGATCCCGGGATTTCGGGATTTCGTTAGACAATCCCGGGACCAGTCCCGGGATCCCGGGATAGGGATTTTCAATATTTTAAAAAATTACATTGATAAATTTGATCAAAAATTACTAATAAGTCCATTTGTTCAATATAAAAAATCAATTGAAGGCCAAAGAATTTTATTTATTTAAAAAAAGATAAAAATACAATTCAAAAATAGATAAATAAAACACTAAAAAATTCAAATATTGTTTTGAAAATATGCCCGAAGTAACATTAACATTAAACATTAGTGTTTCGTCATTTAGTCTGGATCTGATTTTGGAAGTCAGGCAACTTGGTGCTGAAAATGCACGTTCAGCTCCAACTCGTTGGAGGTATCGTCATCAGATATTTAAATGCTAGTTCGAGTTGATGACCGCGTGAGTCCTCATTTTCGTATAACACCTTTAATGTGACTGATAAAATTCCTTTCTGCTGAGACACGGACAAAAACTCGCAAAATTCTCGATTTCCCGACAAATTATTTATTTCCGTCGCTGCAGATGAATATTTATATACTATAATACTTTGATGTGATTCGTAATTATATTACGGAGGAATACAAAAATTCTGAACTCCGTATCTATTATATTTCATATCGATATTCCCATTATTCGTCGAGGTGTAGTAAATACATCACCGGTAGGGAAAGGTTACTATAACAATTTGAAAAATATACATGTACGCTATATATGTATGCATAGATTACACAGTCAATGCCCATAGGCGTCGCCTAAGTTCGCCAATTAGTAATTACGCCACTGTTTCCAAGCGTCCAGATTTCGTCGGGAATATCTCGATTTAGTAGCCTTCATCGTGTTGGTGAGGTGTACGATTTCTGTTAGATAAAAATTTCAATCCCGAAATTTTCGAGATTACGTTTGTCAAATTATGCACCAACGTAACCCGTTAAACAGGCCCCGCATAAGATGCGTTAAAATTATTTTGCATTTAAATGGCATGCATGGACGGTATAATTATCAAATCGCATCTCCCCTTTTGAATGATAATGATCAATTCAACATCGGCTTGAATGAATTCAATTGATTTTAAATCAACGCGATTTGCATTGAATAAGTAATGGATCGTTAATATCAACGACGTATTTATTGCGCGAAAAAGGATAATGGGATAAATAGATTTATTCGATTAATTGGGGAATTTGCGGGTGCGTTTGTTTTGGTAGGATGCGAATTTAGGAGAGCAACAAGCCGGAAGCGATTGTTCTGTCATGGATCCTTGCTTCCGGGTGGCGCGATTTCCCTGGAGTCAGGTATTTTGACCGCAGCAACAATGCGTTCGACTATATATCGCTTGGGGGTTTACGAACACGCTTCAAAAATAAGGGGATCCTTTAGCGACGACGCTAAGCGATAATTATGTATAAATCGATAATTTTTTTTTTGCAAACATAAAGTCACATGCTGCGAGTTCAATAATTTTTCGCAGTTGAAGGATTACTAGATAAGTGTGTTAATTTGACACGTGTTCGTTACAGAGGCGGCCACGTGTGAATATTCAACAGTTCATGATCTAAGTAACGTGCCGTTGCATCGCAAGCAATTTATTCACGGACGAGAGCACGTTTTGAAAATCGACGTTAACGGCTCATTATTTTAATGGAAGATAACAATCTGCTTTGTTCTTCGGCGGCGCATTCTCTTCCTAAGAACAATGTTGGCGTTGAAAAATACGCAAATAGTTCGATAGAAATTTCAATTGAATTGAACGAAAAACAATTATTCTGAGAGAAATGCTTATTAATGGTCGCTGTGAAATTTGTTAAGACTCAAGTCTTCGCGACAAAATGGCGGACGAATCTGACATTTGATTAACCTCAAATTTAAATCGGTCGTTGTCGCTCGAAAATGAAATATATTTGTATTATCGGCGCAAAAATAAACTTCGAATTAGTTTCGGTGATTCGATCGAAACAAAGGCGAAATCTTCAAGAAACGAAACAAAGCCGCCGAAATTAAAATTATTAAATGAAGTATCGATTTCATAGTCGATGCTCCGCAACAAAAAGAAATATCCAATTAACAACTTCAATTCAATGCGTCAATATTCCGAGCGTCTATATTAGTCCCTGGATGTATAGGAGTCTTCGTGGAAGAATAAATACCGGGAATCAAATTAAATTGATACTCTTTTCATTTATTTCAGCAAATAAAACTGACTTAATTAAAGTTTCATTTTACCTTAATCGCAAAGAGAGCCAGATATTTATTTATGAAGGAGAGAGCGGAGATTAATTGTGATGAAATTTAAAATGCCTTATTATTTCATTTTCGCGATGAAAGATCTTAAGCGTATCCTATGCGTATGTATGCTTGTATAGAGACGGTTGAAATTTCGCAATATCAATTTTCGGCGAAAAATGTGTCCCCGGAAGAGAAAAAAATATAAAATCGTAGAAGCCCAAGCGAAAAATGATAGCTGGAAAATTTTCCATCCCCAAATGAAAGCATTAAAATTCAGGGCAAGTACCTTCGAAAATATTCGAGGTTGCTTTCGTCCCCCCCCCCGCAAGACGCGAATGTGTATTTAATTAAATTCGTGAAATTTAATCGATACACTTTCGATGGCCCGTGTCCGCATTGTTTGGATGACGAGGGCACACATTCGTTTGTGAATATTATGCGAAGAGGTTCTTTGACATCGGGACAAAGGTCCCCGAGACCGGAACGCGGCCCTAGACTGGGGCTCGTCAAATCCTTGGCTTGAAATTTTCCGGCTTCCGTGACCCAAAAAGGTTGCCCGACGAGGACGACAGCCTTTTGTGGGTGCGTTCACCGGGTTCGTGTGTGACGCGGGGCCCAAAATGGTAATGAGGGTCGCACATGTAGATCCTCGCGGATAACCGGCGCGATGTCGTGCTTCGGTAGCACTGTGTAAACATACACAAATTACCGTTAGTGCCATGTCTTTCGGGTCGTCAAACGAACGGATGCAATCGAAATTCGATCGAGAGCTTTGGCTATAAACCGTGTGAGTCCTTGTGTTGTGCGGATGCTGCACGCTGAGTAGTTGTGCATCTTCTGTATGAAGGCAGAAATGTCGATGTACGTAATGTTTGACATTCTATTAGAAATAAAAGCAAGGAATCGTAAATAATCACTGTCCGGATCATATGCGTGCATACTCTCTTAGGACCACTCAAGAGCGCACTCAACAACACAGCATGTGAGTGCATACTCATCAAAGCGTTAAGAAACAATCTATATATTTACAATTTTTTCAAGATGCTACATTGAATACAGATGAAGATAAAAGGATTCTGTAGTCTATATTTTTCTTCATTGTGGGGTAAAAAACAATCGACCAAATGCCATTGTTTACAACGAAGTAAAATACAAGCAACAAAAGGTCACAAAAGCTAAGTATTACTTCTAAAAAAGGTTCACAAACAACAGTACTAATTGCAGCGAGATGCCCACTGAAAGGCAAAGGTCTTAAGTTCGGATTAATAGCAAAAAGCTGCTGAAAGTTGACAATGCATCTCCGTCCACATTGTAATAAACACTCTGCAAAAACTTCGTTTTGAGGCGTCAAAGCATCCACTATATAATCCTGATCTTGTCCATTTGTTGCCACGAAAACAAACCTTCAATTATGGTATTTCGACTCTGTTCATATAGGATTGTTATAAATAATAAGACATATATATATAATTAGCTGATTTGCATGTGGATAAACAAACTCGAGAAGACAAAGAAGAGATATGCGAGGGGGTAAATATTGGTTCTATACATTCTAAAGCTTTTCAGTGTTTAGATGTCACCGTGAAATGGCTTGAGAACCGAGAAGAGTGTAATTCAGGACAACTTGTATATCTTTTGAGAATATTTGCGATTTGGCAGAGTCTAGATAAAGTAGACCATTTCCAAGAAAAATCTCATATGGAGATCATCTACATTTAATAATGTGTGTACGTAATTTGACGTGATGATATACCAATTAATGAAAGACGGAAAGGGTCCTTATAAAACCCAAATGTTTCAATGTCAAAGGTCAGATCAATTACCTATAAAATATAGCATAAGTAAACATGATATATATTCCAAGAACAATGTTTAAAATGAAGCTAAGTTTAATAAAGTTCAATGTTTCGAGAAATGGAATTTTTGCATATGACGCAGAGGTGGTAAAATTCGTACGCAAATTGGGCAAATAGGCTATTAAGCCGCCTGCAATGTTTGATATTGCAATAATAACGCAAATAAATTCACCGCGAATAGTTTTATCGCGTTGGCATTCAATCGGCCGCGCAAACAAACTATCAGTGGCTTACAAATCTCAAGCGAATTTCCCGGAAGATTTGCACGTATATTTTTAACATCAGCGATAACAGAATCCATGGGGATACCGTGGCGCCCAAATACAATTTTAGACCGCAAATAAACGCTTTATTTTGCGAAGATGAAAAATCGAGTGGCCCGACTCGCAGACTAATTAAACCAAGTCGTTTCTTCCAGCGTTTTTCGGCCGTTGCTTTTACGAGAATAAATATTTGATGCGGATCAAAAAAATTAGAACCGATAATGGACGCTTGAAGCAACACAACTATGCAATAAAAGAGTTTTTTTGCTTCCGATAGAATCGCGTACGATTGCAGTGGTTGGGAAAGTCTTTGATCTCGCAACGCGCATAAATCCCGAGATAATCGATTGAAAACTCAATATCATGGTAAATAATCAGTGATTGAATTCAAATCACTATATAAATACAAGGCTGACTATCGAGATGATCGTATCGAAGATTGCAATTACTGTCTGAACCGCTGTTAAAATAGAGCTGTGATGACAAAAGAGCCCATCTTACAAAACACTGATACACAAAAGATATCGCAGACATAACTATATATGAAATCATATCGGCTCTAAAACAATTTTAAAAAACTTGGAGTAAGAGCATTGAAATATTATTTTATAAAGATAAATCATTGCTCAAGAACTATCGACCAATTTCCTTTTTCTCCCATGTATATAATGTATTATCTAGAATTATAACTAATAGGCTGACGATTCCATTTGTTTAATATAAAAAACAACTTGAAATAATTCAAATGTTATTTTGAAGATTCTGACTCTGAAATTCCCGATTTTCTGACAAATTATTTATTTCCGTCGCTGCAGATGAATACTCATATACTATAATACTTTGATGTGCTTCATAATTATATTACCGATGAATACAAAAATTCTGAGCCCCGTATCATATCGATTTTCCCATTATTAGAGTCGAAGTGTAGTAAATACATCACCGATAGGGAAAGGTTAATATCACAAATTTGAAAAACATATATGTACTGTATATATATGTATACATATATTAGATTGTATTCATAGATCCTATCCATAATAACACCAAAATGGCATCTCAACACTCGAAAAGCGTTTCTCGACCGTTAACGAACGAACACGTATTTGTATCCAAATCTGACTGCTGAATCCTATTCTAAGAATTTAATTTTGTTCTAATATATACGCATTGTGTTTCTGATAATTTCACACGTGCCGGATTTATTTTCGTACTTCATTTTAATTTCGACGTGGAAACATATCAATTAACATTTGTACAAAATGGGATATTTTAAAATTAATTCCCCTCCCAATTGCTCCCAAATTAAGCTCCCATCGTTGATTACCCCCCCATTATTATTATGATTGCCCCCAGCGTCAAATTTAATTTTCTTGTAAAACACGATAATAAATTTTTGAGCCGAAGCGATTTCCATATAATTATTTTTTTCCTTGAAAAATTCGCCAAAACTATCAGTTGCAGAGTTTCTAAAAAAAGAATACATTTTCCGTGGGATCGTTAAAACACGCTTTTCATCTGCTATATGATGTGTTTCGTAAGAAGAATTGGTATAATTCTAGATCGAATCTTTTATATTGAATCAAATACATATTAATATCGGATAGAATTGGAGTGCGTCAATTTATGTAATTCCATTGAAAGTCGCGCAAAAAAATGATCCAGATAGAATATTCGCATTTTCTTTCAATGCCACTAAATGAGTTACCGAGACCTAGACCATGGCTCGACCCTGCCTTTGACGATCAATTTGTTTTCCGAGGACAAGGTTCATTACTCCAATTTGTCGTGCAAAATCGATCTGCCCTTTTCAATTCGGTGAACAATCATGACCTGCCATTGAATCGTCCAATTGCCATACAATCCAACACGTAGCTTTGCATTGAGAAATTGACGCTGGAGCCTTTTCCATCGTTGTGGGCTCCTTTTTTGCGCCGTCTTTGTTTCGCGTTAATGAGATGAAATTCGGTTAAAAGGGAAACCACGTAAATGTTTACGTTATCGTGATTTACAGCAGTTTTCCGAGCAAAACGAGCTTCGGTTACGTTAGTTTTTTCTCTCTACGGCGTACTCTTTACGACGGCCGCTACTCGAAAACGGAATTATATCTGGGCCGTTTCGGTCTTCCACGAACGACCGTTTGAGTATCACATGCTTTTGTGTCTTTTAAAACAAAGATTCCATCCGGGGAAGCGAAAATAAAGAGGATGGCTACGTGATGAGTGGACCGTTCCGTGAGAAAAAAGAATGTCCCACTGAGTCATTGACGTCGCGTGCCAAAAGTACGTCATTCCGAGTGTAAGTCGAGCAAGAGCGACTATTTTTCTGGGACAATTTTACGGGATCTCCTCCAATTATCTGAGCCGCTCATCCAGTCGCCAGAAGATGAAGAAAGCGATATAAGCCAAATTAAATATAATAATCTCTCGAGATAAGCGCCCCTTCAGCCGGCATCACTGCTACAATTTATAAATTATTAATATCTCGTATCGTCCAAACGCTTACATTTACATTTGATTCGCGCTATCAAGCATCGATTGATGCGAAGACTATTTAAATTCGTCTAAATCGAATGATTGTATAATAACATGAGGTATGCACATGATTTGAACTGATAAAAACGTCTTGGGTCAATGCATGTACATACATACGTCATTTTATCAGCTATTTTGCAATAAAATAAACAAGTGTGCATCTAAAATATTATTTTTCGCAAATGCATTGTTATTTGTGAACATTTTGAACGGTTATAGCGAGCGACGATTGTTGCTTGTTTTAAACGATCATACTTTTTTATGGGTTTGAAACAATAATCTGTTACAAAATCGGGAGGAATTCCAACAATCCAATCAATGGTATTATTTAAAGGCTCAAATAATAAAAAAAAACCAAAGACTGATATAGATAAGATAGATAATATATATATTCAAAATTGCTGAACGATTATGATGCATTTGAAGACGTTATCTCAATCAAAGATCGATTTATTCAAAAAAAATAAAATTATTTTTAATGCTCGTTATAAGCGAGCCCGAATGCATCTTGAACATAATAAATGGGAACTGGATTTCTGGATGGTTAAAAAAATCACAATTCGATGTTTGGATTTGAATTCGAACCCAATGTACGAGAGTCCAACATCTAAACCGCAACTGAAAATAATAAACATATTGATGATACATAAATTTGTTTGTGTTTTAAGGCTTAATTATGTATACAATATGCCATAAATTCGATTTCGCTTATGTTTTCATATTCGAGTGTGTTTACCGAACGGATTGGATATATTGTTTCAATAGTGATTTATTAAAATTCAACGACACGTATCTACAATATATGCAAATGTATTTCCTTGGATATTAGCATCGCATTAATCGGGTACTTTCATTGAAAGAGGAAGTAATTTGTATAGAAATTATGGTAACCACAATTCATGCATATCAATTTCTCGACACTTTATAATAAATTAGCCTTTTTTCGAAGAATACACGGACACTATGCACGATACGAGCACGTAACATCTACGGGGTACGTGACGTATATATATATGATATTTCAATGGGAATTTTCACGGTGGTTTATCACGCTTTGAGGTATTTTTCCCGAGGAATATTTTAAATATTTTGATTTTAATGGTGGTGCGATAATAAGTGATACATCGTACGACGTTGACCTTTATTGATCATTTTTGATTAAAAGGTTATTGCGGTGTTCTCTGGGTAAAAAATAAATATATTTTTTTCCTGTGTAGACAGAAATTCGGGCGTATTTATGCTCGTGCCGATTTGATAAATAGCGAGTTGCTTTATAAAGTAATTTAATATAAATACAACTTTTACACTAGTTTTTAAAAAGCGGAGGAATCGACGAACAGACACAAACACTGCTTTCCGCGAACAAAAAGAAATCTGTAAAACAACGGATGGACAAACTTCTCTCTGGACTGGACGCAATTCCATTTGAAATTTTTTCGGACGCAAAAATGAATTTCCAGCGCAAAAATACCGAAGCTAACGATGTCAAAATGCTATGATTTAATAGAAAGAGTCGAGGGTTATTCGATTTTTTCCATTCAAAGAGCAATCCGAGGTGAGTCGGGAAAGCGGAAAATTTCATTGTCATCGTAAGAAGCCAGAAGCACACACACAGAACGCCGAAATAGAATTGGAGAAATATGTAGCAGCCATTTTGACAATGCATGATTTTTACAATGCAAACATTTCTCCGAGATTAAAGCATTTCATTCAGAAAAATATCACCGACGTGAATAATTTTTGTTGTATTAAAACATTCCTAACAGAACGATAAGCCGAAAAGCGCATCGCCATTTTCTCAGTATCACGAATGGAAGCACTGACGGAGAAGTTTCCAAAACATGAGGAAAATCATCTCGAAAAATCACATTTTATCCCGAATGCTCTTCGAAGAATTTATGATGATAACAAAGAAAATTTATTATAATTTAAACTATTATAATGATTATCGAAACGTCAAAGATCCAAGCCAATGCAGGATTATTCTCAATTTTTGCCAAACGGATGCGCGTAGATTTATCGACGGTGTTTCGCATTAAACAAGCAAATTAATTTATAAATCGAAAATTTTCAGTACGTCATCAATAATGTATTGCATTATTATGCAAATTGATGGCATTCAAATAAAATGCAAAATCGTATCCAAATGGGAGAAGAGATCATCAATAATTCAATTTGGATTATTCATATACGCTGCTGATTTTTTGCAACTACAATAGTAAAAAACATTTTCGAATTTGGGTAATATTCATATCGACGCTTAATGTGTATGGTGGGATGATCGCGTATTTGCGAGCGAATTCCAGTGATTCGAATCGTGAGAAATAACTTATTTAGAAAAAAATATTTATTTCCGTCGCTGCAGATGAATACTTATTTACTATAATACTTTGATGTGATTCGTAATTATATTACGGAGGAATACAAAAATTTTGAACACCGTATCTATTATATTTCATATCGATATTCCCATTATTAGAGTCGAGGTGTAGTAAATACATCACCGGTAGGGAAATATTAATATACCAATTTGAAAAACATATATGTACTGTATATATATGTATACGCCACTGTTTCCAAGCGTTTAGATTTCAGCGGGAATGTATCGATTTATTAGCTTTTATCGTGCCGGTGAGGTGTACGATTTTGTTAGATAAAAATTTCACTGCCGAATTTTTCGGGATTACGTTTTCTAATCCTGGGATTCATTAGCACCTAAAACTGTCCGGGATCCCGAGATTGGATGGATCTAACCCTATGCAGATTTTAAATTAGCTCACTACTAAAAGGGTTAAAAGTCATATTTTTCATCGCCGAAGGATAATATTAACATTTAGAAGTGTATCACAAAAAAATGGATGTTGTCAGTTGATCGGAACCTCCCTGATACCACCCTAAAATATATTTTCAATAGCAAACAATGAAATGTAGGCGATTTGCGAAAAAATCATGAAGCCATTCCTACGCAAATTCAAATATTCTCAAGTCTGACAATATTTAAATATAAACAGACAATGCGTTCTTTATAGAACAACTTAACATCTCCGCAAGCATTGAAATAAATTCTAAATGTCATGATAATATGAAAGATACTGCTGTGCAAAAAAACGAATAAAAAAACCATCAATGATAATTAGATAAAATATACAAAAAAAATTATTTGTGGCTCAAAAGGAGTCCTATACAAATGTTTCAGTTTCTAAACAACCAATTTCGACATTTAGGTCGCCCACATATAAACCCTGACATCTCATCATTATTTCATACCTTGAAAGCAGGGACTGGTATTTTTAGACCACCTTTAAAGGATTTCCATTCGATATTTACCCCCCAAAGAAATTACATCGAATCCCTACATAAAAATTGTATTAATGCCTTTCTTCATGTTTTGCATTAATTCGGCAAGGAGCATGTTATTTTACAGGCCCACGTATCAAACGTGGCGCAATAAAACATTTGCATAATTTTTAAGGCAATCAATGTAACGTAAAGATTTGCGCGTCATTAAAAATCGTTCGCATTAGATTCGGATAACAGGGTGACAATGAATGTCTTTCATTGGCAATTGGCGTCATCAGCGCCTAAGAATATATTCGTCTGTTAGCAACAGACGAGCTTTTCATCCATTGGGAGTGTGTGTGTGTATAAGTGGGGAAAAACCTTGAAAAGCTCGATTTTAATAGAAGGTTTAGGTGGATGGGTAATGATGATACGACACTCTGCTCACTCGCTTGATCCAATTACAATCATCACGGTCCAATGGACTCCCCGCAAGGTCTGCGAAGCCGCTCATTGGAATTACTGACATTTTGTGTTTGCAAAAGTATTTATGGCACAACATAAACGGAGTCAGAAGACGACTTCCAACCATCAAAGGGACATAATGAAGTGGCAACTTGTTTTTCTTTTTAAAACGGGATGAACGTCAAGAGAGCAACGCGATATCGATTCGGGAGCCGACGTCAGCAGTTCAACGGACGCTTCCGAGTGCGTCGATTCTGGAACATCACAACACCTCGGCGAGAATGGAGAGAAATGTCTGAAATTGCATCACGAATTTCTAAATAGAAAGCGTAATTGAAATGAGCGGAAAACGCCTACAGAGTCAAGTTTACAAATCGAGCAGTCGTTCATTCAAATTCACGCAACCGGTGACGCAACTAAACGACGACGTCTGATAATATCCACGACTTATCATCGGATCTCATCGCAAATTTGAAGAATTCAAGCGATTAGATGCCGTTGAAGCTGCACGAGAATAACTCGCGAGATGACGTTTCATGACTCAGTTCAACGCAACGCATGACGCGAACAAATTAACAAAATACCGTAATGTCATAATATCGTGAAAAGATCATGCAATTCCAAATTCCAATATAATAGATACATCCATCGATATTTCAACAACACAAAAAAATCATCATACAGATAACCATAATGGGCCATTTCAAACGTGGGCGTCAAATGTGTAGCCTAAACTCAAAGGTTCCATGCGAAACTTAATATAATAATCCTACACAAAAGGTGCAAACGTGTAAAGATTCGATGTCTTGGAAGGATAAGCCGAATTCTACTTCAAAGACTGTTAATAGAAATCCATTCAGTCAATCGACCGAGAATAAGAGCCAAATCCGACAAGATATAAATCAACCGACAAGGATCAAAACGCGCATTATATTGGCTGAATTTGATATTTTTTATTAAAAAAATTCGACTGTCGAATTAATTGACCCTCATGTTGCGGGCTCAGATGCTGCAAACTATGTGCCGAATTAAATATTGATAATATCGATTGACTTATCGCAATAACAGCGTTAATTAGAGCCACAGAAACCGTGCTGCAATTGATGATATTATTCAATTAAAAATATATTGGATTTGCTCAAAGCGAATTACGAGGAAAATAGCGTTTTTCGCCAATCATGCTTGCGCTATTAATATTGTCGTCATTAATTACAGAGGTTTAAAAATGCCGCTTATCATTTTATGGAAATCATATAACGGAAAAAGTCTTTATCTTGGCCATGCAATTATAAATTTTCAGCCAAAAATTCGATATATTTTTAACTCTTCATTGATCATCAATAGTTAATCGATTTGTATTAAATATCAGGTCAGTCCAAAAGTTCGTGCGCATTTTTTAAATAGTGTAAATAGAACACAATTTAACATTTTAATCAATGATGTATTTTATTCCGTTATCTATAATTTCTCGCCATCTTACAGTTAGCTTTTATAATTCCATTGCTGTAGAAAGACAATGGTTTTGATGCACAAAAACTTGAAAGTCCATTTTGTACTAATACTATTATAAACGCAATATATTAAATACTATTATTATGTATGTTTTAAAATAATATACAAAGAGAGTCTCAAAAGTATCCAACCTAACGTATCTAGATCGTACAAATCATAGAAAAAAGAGGACGAAGTGGCCTTAAGGTTAGTATATTCAATCGGTCCGCTTTTCGGACCGCTGGTATGACGAACGAGTGCCGGATCGGATGCTATATTTGAACGTGTCTACAGAACGATTACAAACTCTCACAGATGGCGGGTACTGTTGTATGTAACTATGATAAAAAGTGTCTAGACGCTACGTTACTGCAATAGTGCAAAAATGCTGCAAATAGACCTAAAGGAGAACGGAGTGGCCATAATGTTTGTATGCTCAACCGGTCCGCTTTTCGGACCGCTGATATGACGAATGAGCGCTTCGTGATTGGATGCGATATCTGAATATAACGATAATGAAGAAAATGAGGATTAGGCAACTAAGTATATATTATAAAAACGGACAGAGTCTGTAAACATCTGCATTAATAGTTTGATTTAGTTTAAGCAGTTCATAATAAATCACATCATACATATCCCACCAAACACTTAAAAGTTTATTTTTAGGATATAAAGACACCTTTGCTGTTGGAATTGACTGCATATCTTTATCTGTCCGCTGTATTTTTCTTGTGACGTTATCATAAATAATCCATTTTTCGTCATCTGTTAACAAACGGTCTAAAAATGGCTTTCTTTCGAAGCGCGATAAAAGGGAAATGCAGATGTTTATTCGTTGTTGGCAATTGGATTCGGATAGCTTGGATACTTCGTGCCGATCTTCTTTAAACTGTTCCATGAGATGAATCGATCCTTTCTGCGATTTGATCCACTGATAATTATGGCTCATAAGATTTTTAAGAACGTCATTATAAAAATTAACAGGACGTCTAGAATTTTTACTGATTATCGATATTAATTTTCTATGGGTACTAATATGTGTTTGCGGAACTTTTGGACTGACTTGATACATCATAAACAATCCTATGAATTTCTGTGCAAAAATAAATTATACACTCTTATCATCATACGATTGAGTAATTAAAATGGCAATTTTAGAAAAATGTTTCAATAGATGCTAACGCCTGAAAATAATTATCAAATTTTTGGATCGCTTGAACGAGGAATTGTGTAAGATCTAAGGTTTTTGCGGTTAAATGCGATTTCCAATGGATATCTATAGTACATATGTATACAGAGAAGCGTTCATGCGATATATTTCTACGATATACAATCACAAGAGGGTCACGTTTTCTCGAGTATTTTCTATTGTATATATCACCTGATCATAAAGTGCAGAGCCATCGATACAGAACCTAATCTTATAGACAAGTCCAGTCGCGTGAGTATTCCATATCTCTACGAGCTCTCCGGGAGAGCTCCTTCAGAACATCGAACTTCCATTTCTCATATCCATTTATATTAAACCTCCAGGTCAACCACAAACAAACCGATATTGTTAGCAATGGACGCTGTTCGTTTCGATCATTTCAAAAGATTCGGATGACGAAACCCAAATGCTGTTTGCACCGCTTTGGCGGAAAATTCCGGTTCAAATTCTATACAGTTCGTCAAATTTTCGACGGTCGGACTCGAGACGATCGGTCGCCACGGGTATCAATCGATCGGCGACCGCGAAAAATTCGCCATTTTCCATGGTCCTTTGTCTTGAAAATGAGATATTTTTCTGTGTCACCTCACCGGGCGAACGAGATGAACCCATCAACGGATGATGCAACATCTGGGATCCTTTTATGTATCTCGCATATGTAGGCTCATCGACAAGTTATTTAGGACAGAAATGGAAGAACGAGGTCCTGTTTTACGTCAGTATGTGCCACGACTATTTTAAATAATTTAATACCCTTGTGGACCGTATTAAGCAGACGTGGCCTTTTCTTGTGCAACATTGCATACGGAGCTGAATTCCAAAGCTATTCACTGGAAAAATGACGTAAATATAATATAATTTACATGCGCAATAAGAGAACATTGTTTAAATATACGTTTTGATAGTCTATCAATGATAAAACCAATGTTAACAACAATAAATGTCATTAAATCATCATTGAACTTTACTTTAGCAACACGACTTTTAGTGGACGAATAAATGCATATATTGCCGTTTTTACAGAATACAAAATTATCTTGATTAACACTTTTCAGTCTGGTGCATTTGATGTTGAATTATAAAAACGTGCATCCGTTTATCAATGAAAAATCAACGGTCAATCGAGTTTGATAGAATTTGAACCCGATTATTAGACTATCCAAGCGGATGCTGTTTTAATCAATACTCGATATTTCTTATGTAATATATTAAAACTCCGATTCAAGAATGGAAACGGGTTTTTTTTTGAGTTTTTGTATCATATTTTTAGCAGCGAATCTAAAAGCACTACAATTTTAAGAAGAAGAAAAAACGGTTGTCGAAGAAACAACAAACGTTTCATGAAAACGTTTACTTTGAAGTGGCGAAAAATAATAAAGATTTTTTCGTCGGTGTAAGCTAACCTTTAAATTTAATATTTTCAGACTTATTTGCTTTTTATAAATACTTTACGATTTGTTAAAGATAAACTCGATTTTGAACGCAGATAATATTTATAATAGTCTGCATTCATTACATTTTCATATGGGATATAATTTTATATGGGGTAAAACAATAATTATTTCTGCATAGTATCATAGAATTTATTGCTTGTTTTGAAAAAAATAGATAAGATAATTAAACATTGAAAGATGGATTTATATCGGGATGATTCTCAAAAAAAATCGTATTGAGACAAGGTTCCGAAAATATATTTTTGGTTACTATTATAAATTGAGACTATTGAGTTTATAGATTTTTTTAGTACTATTCATATACAATCGATGAAGAATATTTGTGTTTTATAAATATTATTATAGGGGAATAAAAATACCGAAAAAATGCAATATTAAATCAGGAACGTTCATAGAATGAGAAGACCTATTAAATTAGATGATGATGTACTGATATTGAAATGGAATCAGATCTTTGTCAAACAATTAGAAAATTGCAAACTGAGCTAGATAATTGATGTTCAATAGTTTAGGAGCATCTTCATCATATATTAATGAAGGTCTCCAATGAATTGTCGCTAACCGCATTAGGACGTGCCTAGGGTTTTTCTTTTTGAGATAGTATATGTAATTCATATAAATAATATATTAAACCTTTCAACTCCATGTCGAAATTATGTCGCCAAAATTTTAAACCCGTGTATATATCATGTATCGCGTTCTATTCATATTTTTTTATATTTAATATAAAAAAGATATTACACTTATAGCTTTTTTATGCGATAGATGCGTACCGCGGAAAATCGCACAAAAAAAGCTATGAATTACATAGAAAAAATTAAGATGCGTTGCATGGATATTAAGAACCGCATAACTTTGAAACAGCTATATAAAATATATCCAAAATCGCACAAAAAAAGCACGTCTTGCATCATTGATAAAATTTTAAAGAATCTAGCATCTCAAATGCCAGACATCAATTAGAGAAATACTAATTATTTTAATTACAAACTATCATCGCTGTATGATAATTTTCGTTGCAATTTTCGATATAACTCAAAATAGCTCTCTTCTTTCGAAGAAATAGTATACCCTGTGTCAATATCATCATTGTTCTGTGTGCATAATTCATAATTAGTAAGGATGTCACTATAGTCCCTAACCGTGTTTTGCTTTGTGCTTTATAGAAAAAATAGGAACAAGTTCCATTATTTTTGAAAACCGCATAACTTCGAAATCGCATAAAAAAGATCCGCATAAAAACAGACCCAAGTGTATTTGGAATTTTGGAAATCCTTCGGGGAACGTATTTTTAAAAGTCGATATATTGGAAAAATGTAAAAAATAACGAAATCAATATTTTCAAAATTCTAAACTAGAATACAGGGCGTCGTCTTATATTCAGCGATAGCAGATACAATATGATTCACATACTCCCAAATTATATGTTTATCCTATTTCATCCAATATATCCCGATACATACTCTTTATGAAAAAAAATGTTGCTTTAAAAAAAACCGCATAACTTCGAAATCGCACAAAAAGAAGTTTTAATGTTTTTTTTTATAGAAATAAAGATACAAAATTTTATCATTTTGCGATGAAGATTTTTCCTTTTTATTGATAATGATTTAAGTGCAGTTGAAATCAAAATTTTTCGAAATTTCTCGAGAAATTAAAATCATTGAGAAATCAGAAATACCTAGACGTTTAATAATATAAAAATAATGCTTCCACGAGAAAATGCTTATTGTGCAAAATGAATACAAGAAAAAATAATGGGGCTTGATTAAGAATTTCTACCCCGATTACCTGATTCGGCAAATATCGCACCCTCTGATTGCCATTTGTTTGAGGTTTTAGAATGCTCATTACGAAATAAAAACTATAATAATTGTGGATATTGTTTCTAGTTTCTTTCAACAAATTTATTTGCACATGATAAGAGATTTTGTTTGCATTTCAGTCTCCAATTCAGTGGGCATTAAATTCGATACAAAATATTATATTAAATATACACAATTGAATAAAATCCGCCCTTCTTAAGAGCGATTTAATATCGCATCCTAATCCGCATTTATAATTCAGCCTTATAACAACAACAGGCGAATATGCTTTTATATTTATACAGACCGGCTGGAAATGGATTAAAGGCTTGTGTTCAATGGATTTATAAGGTCTCGTATGCGATTTTGTATGTGGCACAAGAGATCTTTGTTTGGGGGTCCTAAATTACAATAAATGCTTACACCTTTTTGCGGAAATGGGCATTCGGGGAGATATTTCAATTCGGCCCTCCGAATGAGCGTTGAATGTGTGCCGATAGAACGCGGGGGTGGTTGTGGGATTCCTTAAACTTATCCGATAGCAAATTTATTTATAAGGGCACACACGGCCGATGGAATGATTGCATCGACAAGCGCAACGAATGTGCACATAAATAATTCATCAACGAGCATTTGTAGAGGGTATGACATTGTCAGACGCTTAAAAAATGCAAATCTTCGACGATGATAGCTCTATTCTGCCGTATAAGGTCCGCACTACGTTTTTGCTAGCGTTTCTCGGCTGGATTATATAAGAAAACGTATAATTACGATGGCAGAACTGAGATGTTAATGTTGCAGGAAATGATTATCGTTATTTTGGTTTTGGTACGACGTCGCTGTGTAATATTGGCAAATTGCTTGGAGCGCGTCGGGCATAGTTTGAGAAACTTTAATGGAGATCGGTTAGCAGCGATTATTTCATTAGCATCTTGAGAAACTAAAACATTTCAGCAACATTATGGCGAATTTAAATTGTAAGAGCACGTCCATCACGCGACCAACTCGTATGAAACTATTCAAACAGTGGGATGTATGAATGACTATTTCGAATTAAATGCTTGAAATTAACTATTTTCACATGGAAAATGTTTGTATCAAACAGGGCGCTTAATAAAAGCGTGTTCATTCCTAGAACATTCATCCGGCTTGAGACTAATTTGGAGAAAAATCTGCGCTATGAAAAGAAGCCATTTTTAAGCTTTCAAATATCTATGTATGTACGAGAAACATCATTCTCGCGATTCCATAATAAAGCTCAGCTTTTAAGGGTTGGTAATATTGCGATGTAGCTTCTCGGCGCTTAAACGAGAGCTTTTTGGATCACTGAGAATTGCTCTCCGCGGAGGATTATTTTTCTTCCCTCGAGTGGATTCCCTGAACTTTAATTGCCATTTCTATAATTTCTTCGAGGACGTTTATTTCCAGCAACTTATAATTATCGGATTGTTTGAGTTTCGAAAATCAATTAACAGCTCGCCAAACAAGAAAAATTGCACCGACGTCACAAAAAGAAACATTGGCATAGTTTCGCCATGATTCAAGCACACGTCATTTTTACTCGCATCTCCTAAAAAGGCAACTTTACAATCCAGTAATGTAAATCGAGGCACAATTCAAGAAATACTCGACTTGATAAAATGCCAAGAAGAGGCAATGATTGATCTGGGACAAAAGAACAAGATTGATTATGACAAAACATTAGATTTCAATTTGAATTAAACTCATCTATGAAAATTTATTACACAACAACAATCTAGATGTATCGATATGTGCCATAAACGACAGATTTATTTTAACCTCACATGACAAACATTTCCAACTTGGGATTGCTGTGGGAGTTGATCCGAATTTCCGAGAAATTTTCTTCAGAAATGAGCATAGAAATATTACAGGTTTGCGATACAGTCACTAGTGGGATTCGCAATAATCGGTGTATAAATATTCTTAAATTCGCTGAACTGATTCTCGATCCTCTCGGATCCCGTGTGTGACATATCCATAAATAAAATATTTCTATGAAATCTCAGCTCGCAGCAAATTCTAATGAAGCTTCTCAAGTTGGTTTTGCAGAAATTTAAAGATAGTATTATACAATTCTTGGTCAAAAAGATCTTTTTACAATGTTAACAATTCGACGAAAATATCTTTTTCAAGTATAGATAAATGTTTTTTTTATATTCTCGCGAACCTCACTTTAAGAACCGCTGATTAAGACCATCAATTAAATGTCTGACATCCAGATCGGAGCAAACTATGTAATCGTAAATTTTATCAGGACTATAACAAGGGGTTGGCAAAGCAGGCGCCCAACACGGACGCAATTGGGCTTGGGGCGCAAAACGCAGTATACCGACCCACTCGAGAGATGCATATGGTTTTTATTTTACTTGATCATTCTATGACATGAATCGACACTGATTGACTCTATTTAATCGTTCTGTAGACATGTTCAGATATGGCGTTCAGTCGCGAAGGGTTAATTCGTTATGTCAGCGGTCCGAAAAGCGGACCGGTTGGATACACGGACTTTGTGGCCATTCCGTCCACTTTTAGGGCCTTTTGCGGTATTTTCGGAGAAATGCGTACCTGGGGTCTTTCATGATCTGTACGATCACGGAAGTCTTGTGGACATGGATATTAAATTCAGGTTTTGCATCTTGCTATGAACTTTGGTTGAGGACCAATAAATAGCCCGGGTCAGTGGAAGGTCTCCATATTCCTTTGTCTCAGATATAAAGTGATGGACCCATGCTTCATCTTAAATTGCTGTGAAACATCGCCAAACAATCAATTGAACATCATCACGACGCCGTTTTTATTTAAATGTGAGCAAACGCGGCACCCACCTTACGCACAGTCATCCAATAACATTTTGTGAATTTTCTTCACCATTTCTGGGATGTTTACCTCATTTGGTCGACCACTGCGCTGTTCGTCTACTATAAACGAAGGAACAGAGTAGATAGACCGCAATAGATAGTAGACCGCAAGTTAGATACTTGCCATGGGCGCTTCATATCCTCGTTACGACTCTGAATTTGTATCTAAATCGAATTAATAAACGAACTGTTCTTTAAATAAAATAACATCATTTATGCATGATAGTGGTTCAAATTGATGTATTGTGATTATCAAGTATCAAAAAGGCACTGTTTCCATTGGCTATCGTCTGCAGCGCCCGTGTAAGCATTTAGCATGCTCTTAAGCGTTAAAGTCTTAAATTTTCAAGTAATTGAACTTGATCCAAGTTCTTAATAAATAGGGCCTTAATATTACATCTAACATAAACGACCTTAGCGATACATTACGGAATAAGAACACCCAAATAAAATTGATTATCGACTATTAGAATTTGGGCGATACTATTTCGGATCAGCGATTATCAAACTGTGTTCGAGTTTAAACCAAAATCGAATGCTTTAAAATGGACAAATGTCCAAATAAGGTTTGGAATGATTTGTTTGCTTCCTATTCAGAAATCGGATGTGGGATCGTGGTGCTAATTTGGCGTGCGTTTAGAACCGTTTTAGTAATTTTAGTTTAAACAAAAATATTGCGCAAGAGATCTATGTCGAATTTCGTTGTGAATCGTGATTTTGAGAATCAAAGTTATGAAAATATTTTGGTAAGCAAATCAGTACCGAATGTATGTATACAAATATATATACAAACAATCAAAAAATAGTATGATATCGTATGATAATCAAGGATAAATGCGATAAGATCGTCGAGCAAATATCCTGTTTTCCGGTAATTCGCTACGTGCAAAACAAATCGATGGAAAATATAGTGATTAGCGACAATATTTTTTTCCGGAATCGATTAGCATCGGATGGCGTTCCCCTCGACGGTTGTTTTTTTTTTTGGGGGCACAAATGAAGTTAGGGATGAATTATCATAAAGCGATCCCAAAAGTGATGATACATTACCGAAATTCGTTGGGGGGATAAATATTAATTTAGGTCGGAGGCAGTTAAGGACCACGGGAAGACTTTATGCGAAACGGAGGATCGGGGCTCTCGGGGCATTTTCATTTGGCCCGAGGGAACCAGTCTGAATTTGGGGAAGCATAATTGAAATTTTCTTATCATTATAAGACTATCATAGCGGCTTAGTATACACGTAGATGTATACGAGGTCAATTCTCCCGGGAGCGAACGATTATCGTCGCAAAAAGACTTGCGAAATGCAACACGATATTCGTGATACACAAACGTACCGAATCCCCGAGTGAAAGTCATTAAAAAAATAAATATGCGTTCTAATGTGTTTATCTTTCATCTGTATGCGATTATTCAATGCTAAGAACAATGACCGATTATCGAAGATAATTTCGAGCCAGTTTCGTTTCCGTATCCGTCATATTCAACGATAAATCGCTATTATCATAAATTAGGCGGCTTTGACCTTATTCGTACACCAAGTCCTAAGCTCATGACACATCTGCGAATTTATGTGATGACGTCAAAATTTGAGCTACGTACGAATTTAATCGATGATTTCAAATTGTTTTAATAACCATCTAGAATGTATATATTATTATTTCGAATTGAGCGAAAGAAAGATCTCAAGTCAAGATCTCTTGAGATTGCATCATTTGAAGATTGAAGATGATAAAAGCATGCAGTGTGCTCCATATTATACAACCCCATGTTTTATGAAAATGATGTTAATGTTATGCTAATTATAATAGCATTTAACGTTTTGAAATGCCTCTTATCATGTAATATCCAGCATCCGACATATGCTATCTTCGTATAAGATATTCCCAGGGATAGTAGATGTTTCCCATTATCTCCCACGTATGATTGTACTAGGATACGGTCATTTGAATAAGAATACTTAGGTATGAAAGAAAATTACATATCAAATTAGCATGACATTATTACTTGTTTCAAGCATTTATATTTTCAGCAGCTGGAAATAAGGATCTTTATTATTTTACATAGCCCTAAATTTATTAGGTAAAAGTCAAGTGAAGTAAAATTGATATTTTATAAATTAAAATATTTTCTAAAACATAATCGAAAAATTGTATCGATTGAGGCAATTCTTGGACAAATAATTTAGATTCGTCTCAGTATTACAGCAAAATGTATTGGTATTCTATTCAAATAAATTCCGCAAACACAAAGTCTATAAATAAGGGAAAAGGACGACCAAAGCTCGTTCCAAAATTCATATTCGGGAAATGTACATTCCGCATACTTGCAGGGCAGTTTGGTCATTTATGCCGCGTCACGGTTCGCGGTCCAAATACGGCAAGCTCAGGTGTTTTCCCCGGGAATTTATCGCATAATAAAATAGACAGGATACTTCTCGGTCCCGGCCGTTCTGTTCCTGTAATTTTCGATGAATGATAAAACCCCACTTGAATGTTTGCCCGTGCGCTATGGAATGGAAAATGCTCCCGATTGAGCTTGAAGGGCCAGTATGGAATCAGCCCTTTTTTAATAGAGCCATCGAGGCTTGAAATGGCCGAGATTAAATTAAAATTACAATTCGCCTCTACAGATTAAAAATTATTCGGGACGAAATTTCGAGCAGCCCATCGGCGATTTTTTTCACATCGTCCGCGATACATTTGAGATTTTGCACCAATTTCTATAAATCCACAAAGCTGCTCTTTTGTCTACAAGTAGTTTACGTTAATTATTGTTAAATAAACGTCTTCTATTTTTGATATAAGGCGGCTAGGGCTTCGTTTGACGTGGCTAGAACAACAAAATGGGACAAAATATCACTGCCTTCCATACTATTGTTGTTCTTAAAAACCCACTGCAACAAAGGATTTCATATGGCTATTTTCAAACGTCCTCGAATATTTTAATAGCAGAATCGGGATTACTGATAATCCGTACAAAGCTTTAATAGCGATATTGAATAATTCACTTTGAAGTATGAAATTCGTCCGAATGCCTTTGTGCTGAGCTCCCACAAAGGTAAGCTCTTCGTTTTCATAAAGTTAAAACATCTTTCTGTAAAAGATATAAATACGTACGAATTGCGTGCAAGTGAGCTACGATATATCGCGTAATAAAAATTTAATACGACATGTCTGCAACGGAAGCCATCAATTGAAATGTCTTCGCACAGGCGTCCCCGCGCTCTATGTCCTCATAAATGTCAATTTTGCTGAAATTGCATTTCTCGCATTCGCCAATATCGACAATTTCGTGTTTATGGATGAAATTCAGCTATGAATCCATTTGACTTTTGATGCTATTATATAAACATAGTCCATCCAATATGGCAACAATCCTTCATTTACTTGCATTTTTTTTTAAAATTCAGATAAAAACACGCACAGTTTATCATAGAGTAATGTAATTTACATTCATAGAACTGCGTGTCCTAAATTGATAGTTACAAGTTGTTTTTGAAAGATAAAGATCGTCCTCGACTAAAAGAATTCTTCAATTATGCTCCTATTATCACATCACTTCGTTTCATTAAGTTTATAGAATCATCTGTCACGAACGAGTCTATAATTATTAATACAAGCAATACGCGTGTAATGCACGAAATAAGATCAAGTGTCGATATATTTAATTAGTTCTCGGATATTTATTAAAAATACATTTAAACTTTTTTTATGCGGTATTTATCGCACAAAAAAAACAATGAGTTACATATAAAAAAATGAAGATATATTTGTTGGATTTTAAAAACCGCATAACTTTGAAAAATGTTTATGAAATATACCCAAAATCGCATAAAAAAGTTAATAGAAAAGCAATTAAAAAATACCAGTTTTGGTCACATTTTAAGGATGTCTCGCATTATTGGTATCTGTATGATGATATATGAAAAAAAAATCTTATTAAAGAAATAAATTCACAAAATGGTGACCATTTTTTGGCAAATTTTTTTACAAATTTGACATCTAAAATATCTCGATACTCTTTATAAAATAAAAAAACTTTAAAAAACCGCATAATTACAAAATCGCACAAAAAAATGTTTGAGTGTATGTTTACACTTGTCTGGAGTCGCATATAAAAAAATCGCATAAAACGACTTGAACTACATAGAAAACTTAGGGATGGGTTCCGCTGTTTTTAAAAACCGCATAACTTCAAATCAATGCGATGAAATGTACCAAAAATCGCATAAAAAACTTTGCAAAGACTAACCAAAAATTTTATACGCAGTTCCGTGACACGGAGACATTAAATTCTTAAGCTCGCACTGGAATTTAAAATCTCGTTCAGAATTTCGATTTTTTCAAAACTCTAAACTAGAATACTCCCTAAAGTGTGTTGTGGGAATTCAGCGATAGTCGTCTGTTGTCCAAAATCGATTAATTTTTATTTTATCCAAAATATCTCGATGCGCGCTCTTTATGAAATAAAAAAAATGTTTTGAAAAAAAAGCAGCATAACTTTGAAATCGCATAAAAAGAGGTTATTTTTGTTCGATTCAAAAATTGGACATTTTATTTGTAAATCGTTCATAGATTATCTCTCCAATATTTACGTTCAAATATTTATACCACAATTGGAAAATGCTACAAATATCCATACTTATTTTATATCAATTAATGTACAAAAAGTACTTAAGATAGTCATGTTGGTTTGCATTTGAAAAATCAAATTAATTCACGACCAGACGTCATTGCATCGCACTCGTTGATTCGAAATCATTATCAATCATTAACGACAATCACATACAGATTTATGATATTTAAACTGTATATTATGATCTGGAATGGATTATATTGCGCTTATAGATGCATTATAAGCTAGTTGAAAATATTCCATCGTCTGTTCATTATGCGCCTTTATTTCAAAAATTGAATACACGGATATTATTAAGGCAATCCTCGCGAGCAAGACGTCTTATTTATGCGTCGCCAGTCTTTTCAAAACCATCATAATACCACTCGCTGTAGAATTTACAAGAATATCAATCAATGGGGGCACAAGTGAATGCTGAATACATTGAGCAACCGTATATTATCGGATTGTGTTTACCTCTAGGTATGGTTCAGAAGAGTCGTTGTATCCGAGTGTGGGTGTATCGATGCCGAAGGTGTATTGAAGAGCTTAGGAGTACGCTATCTTTGAAGAATGAAGAGTGGTGGAGAGAGGAAGCCTGCGAGCGGATGCCACTCGGAAATTTGAATTCAATAGGCAAAAGCTCCGCCATCTTTGCTCCGCGAGCTTTTTGCCCCGAAGACTTTCTGGGAAAATTGTGTGAATGGAAATATTTTTTTCTAATTGGTTTATCGCAACAGGAACGTAGCTAGAAATATCGAGGCCCCACTAAAAAAATATATCATATAGCGCGCCCCGCGTTTTAAATACAAGATGCTAGATTATTTCCACAAGTGAACCATCCGTATTGTGTTATAAGACACGTTTCCATCGAAGGAAAAAATATTTTTTAGGCATCCCCTATCCAAATGGATTCCCGTGCTATATGTACGAAATTCGCTCCTATTCCCCCACACAGATATAAAGACACCCGGTATTTTATCTCCAGGCCGCAGAGCGGGAGATATACAATCACGCAGTCGAGACAACGGCCATACATTAAAGGGAACCGATCCATCACAGAATTTAATTCGATTCTAAGATTTATATTGCCTTTGCAATTATCCAATAAGACCCATTAACCGAATATAATACGGAACATCTTCGTATTTGTATTTTCAATATCGGAGCTTAATATTATATTCAAATAATGCCTTGGGGCACGTTCGAATGTCAATTAATGTGCTTAAATATCGCACTGAAGCGAACTATCTAGAGGGCGATCGATGTTTGTGAGATGAATATCGATCGAATTTGTAAGACAAAACCGCAAATAATTAGCAATTTCCGACGTTAAAAATATTTTGCGTTTATCAATCAGCTTCGGTTCTAATAATTTTCGATGAAATATCTTACGTAAGATGGCTTCATTACGTGTAATAGGCCTACATCATGACCTTTATTGGATGTAATCCATACCAGGTCGGTTTTTTTTGCGAGGCGATCGAACGGAGGCGTCAGTTTGTGCGGCATTCAAATATTGCGTCAGTCGATAGTATGTATCGCTGTCATATACTGTTACAAAATCGAATCAAAGTCCAATATACATTTATTTGACAACGAATGAAATAAAATGATTGCAATGAAAAAGTGTATCATCTAATAATACACCACTCAATAAGTTCATAGGATAACAAAATTGTAGTTGGTAGTTAACCAAAATTTATCAGTGTTTATTTATTTATGTACAAGGTTCATACACGCTGCAACGGTCCTGACAGATAAGTGGATTTGTACGGATGATAAGTGGCGGATATACAAACACAGCGTCTAAGTCTATGATGATATAAAATTAGCTCACTACTCAAAGCGTTAAAGATCAACATTTTTCCATAAGAAAGCTCGGTTCGAAATGGGTACCGCGTTTGCTTACAGTCGACCAAAAATAACATGTTTGGAGTTGTTTCAGTGCAATATATATTTTTAAGTGATATATGACAATGGACGAAGCATGGATCCATCACTTATATATCGTATATCGTAACAAGATAATAATCGATCACATCATGACTTGTAAGACATCTGATGCTCAAAAATTGCGAACCTTAAAATATTCGCATAAAAGCGTGCAATATGCGATTTAACCGCTCGAGCATAACGGATCACATGACAACGGATAAAGCCGCAAAAATATTGCTATGGAGCGCAAGGACGAGAGATTGATTAGAAAGCCTTTGAGGGATCGGATCGGTTGAAGAAATCAGAAGATTAATTTTTGCAAAGGTCGCTAGAAGAGAGGCTCAATCGAACTTTTCCCAGAAGCTGCGAAGCCGGCAAGAAGCAATGTCTTTATGTAAATGATAAAAAAATCCACTACTAAGGAGTTTTGTCATATTAAATACTGCTCAAACAAACAAATAAAGGAAGAATTGAGATGAAAAATCGGAAGTTTGCATATGGTATGAGATCTGGGATAATTTAATAACTTCAGAATATGTAATATATGGGAAGATTGGGATAAGATATCCAGTGAAGCCAGAGAGATATTTTTTTAAAAATGAATTGAAGATTTTAAGCGTCCTTAATTATTTTCGCAATAAAAAACTATTGGCGTTCAATATATTATACAAATAAGTTTTTATATCAAATATTAATAATGTAATAAATAGCACATGACTACCGAAAATGGAATTGTATTAAAAGAATTCATTTTCTATCTATCGCTGAACAATAGAACGAGTGTCCTTTTGGGAAAGGATCAAAAGGCTAATGAGAAAAAATGTTTCGGATGTATAGACCAGGGTGCCATCAGAATTTATTAAAATAGGGGAGAGAGAGCAAAGCTTTTCTTCGTTATTCTCAATGTCTCCTTTTAACGTCAATTATTCGGCGCGACCTCCATTGAAATGTATGTTGCTAAAACGTATATTTGTTTCGATGTAAGTCAGATTTTTACAAGAATTAGGATATTACACTTAAACCATTTTTGGGCGGTAGATGCGTTACGTAGAAAATCGCACAAAAAAAGCTATGACTTTTATGGATTTTTAAAACCGCATAACTTTAAAACAGCCATATAAAATATATCCAAAATCGCATAAAAAAAGTTAATAAAAAAGAAACTTAAATTAAAAAATAACATTTTGGTAACATTTAAAGGACATCTTGCATAATTGGTAAATTTTAAGGATGTCTGACGTCTGGCATCTCAAATACCAGACATCCGCTAGAGGAATACTAATTATTTTAATTATAAACTGTCATCGCTGTATGTCATGCTGATAATTTTCGATATGACTCAAAATCGCTCTCTTCTTTGGAAGAAATAGTATACCCAATATCAATGTTATCATTGTTCTGTGTAGATTTTCTCTTTCAATTTTTAATTTTTTATTAATAGTTAAAAAATAAATTTTGACATAAATCTGGTAGGAATAATAGAGCGTTATATAGATAAGATTCGTACCCAGTTTTAAGTAAATTAATTAATTATAAGGGTTGTTTAAAAAAAAAGTAGTTTCGAGAAAAACGCGTTAAAAGATTTTATTATGGTAGGACCAGCCAAATTGCAGCATCACTAAAATAGCTATAACTTCGTAAGTAGCTGGAATTTTGGAATTTCCTTTGGGAGAATGTAATTTTTAAAGTCAAAACGTTAAAAAAATGCAAAAAAAACGAAATCAATTTTTTCAAAATTCTAAGCCAGACTAAAGGGTGTGGTCTTAATTGAGCGATAGCAGATGCAATATGATTTACATAGTCCCTAATTATTTTTTTCCAAATTCCGGTTAGTGTCGATGATTTATTTCATCGAAAAAAAATCGCTTTAAAAAAAGCGCATAACTTCGAAATCGCACAAAAAGAGGTTTGAGCGAATTCATATTTTTCAGAAAATACATTAATTTAAACGCATCACGTGTTTCATTATTGCAGATCGTCCTTATCGATGAGTGTGTGGCTCTATTGGAGTAGTTGGCTCACTTTCGCGTTGAGTAACATTCGCTCGAATTAAACGATAGCAGAATAATTCAATTAGTCAGTTGCTTCGTGCAATTACGATATTGATCTTTTATCCGCGGGAGATATGATTGGGCATTTGAAAATGAAAAACGCGACAATGGGAACGCCGTCGAATATTATATGGCGGCATTATCTTTTTGCGCCGTGGCAATGGATGAGTCGAGTTTCGGCGAAACAATGGGAGGGTGGGCGATTAGGATTTGGGATTCAGTCATCGAAATATGGCGCTCCAATGCCGAATGGAACACGTGTAATACGGGCGGATCTAATCCGGCGTCTTATCGCCGAAATAGTCGAACGGTTGACTAAAAGACTCCTTTTTTCATTGGCATAATCCGAATAATCCCGCGGAACACGAGGCATTCTCTTTTGAAAGCACTGCCAAGTGCCTTCGAGCGTATTTAGCAAAGCCTCCGACCGAAAATATGCCTCGAATTGGTCGAGGAAGACAAAACGACCAATTTAACCTCGATATTTGGCTCCTTTTCCCGGATTTTCCGCAAATGGCACGCGGATTCGACGTTTCGTTCGGGAAATATCGATGAATTTGTTGCGAGCATCTGACGGCGCAATGAAAATTTTAAAAGCACTTAAGACATCCCATGGGGGATGATGGAGAAAAAGGATTTTATGGCACGACGTTTTTTATTGGATTATAATAATTTTTCATTGCCGTTATCCATTTATCATCATTTTGTATGCCTACGCCTACATGCACGTCACGACGTAGACGAGACCAATTTTCTTACGGCAAAGCAGGAATTTCCTTTTCCTGAGCCTTTGGATTTAATCCTCTTTGCGCCCCTGAAAATAATTTCCTTATTTCGAATATGTTTGGACGCACGTTTGTAGGCAGGAGACTTATACAATTTTCATCATTTGGTTTGATGAGCGAGAATGTATGAAAAAAGAGCAACCATGCGAAAGATATAAATATTGGTTTCTTCGTTAAATATGAGCAAAACCATGCTGAAAAAACGTAAATGTCCAAAGCGTACTTCGTGGACGTTTTCCAGTTCCAGTGTCTTATGACGCAAAACGATTCCAAGAAACAATAATTTCTTCTCGAACCATAAATATTCAAATAAATTTCACGAAAATAAAGAAAAAAGTAAAATTCTTCGAATGCGATTGTACGATTAAGCGGATAATCAACAGGTGTATTATATACAACAAAAAAGTGGATCAAATCGATTAACACGAATTCGCAAAGTAAACGGTTGTCTTTAAACATATACAGTTCTGGATAAATCGTATGGCGATTCCGGGAATGCTGTTATTGCATCGCGTGAAAGGTCACCGGATGAGACTGAAGCCTATGAAAGATCGTTTGATTATAAATCTAAATCGCTATTAATACACTACATACTAAAATATCTAAATATCCCTATAATAAATACAAAATAATTCCTAAAGAATGACCTCAATTCAGTGCGACTGTAACCATTAGAGTGACCGCATGTCGTGTGAACGTTTGCGTGAGGACTCTAAAAAGTAGCTCATTTGGAGAAAATAACAGTCATCAACATTCTTATTTAATAAGATAACAATTTAAAGAGGATAATTGAACACATGATAGCATTTTAAAATAGAGATAATCGATTGATCCACAAATTGAGCTTCTAAAAGAATTTACTTTTGAATAAATTTGTTAAGGGGTGGGGGGGCAAAATAAGTCAACTTTAGCTCGATAGTTTGTCGCATGTGGTTGAATTTTATTAAAGTAACGAAAGATAGAGAAGTTCGAGGAATTACTGGAGTCAAAAGCTGGAGCAAATGGAAGAAAAGCATTGCTTTAAAAAATATCCAAAGCTTGAAGATCTGACTCCATTTCTTGGCCAAGAGATAAAACAGCATCTCTTACCAATTTATAAAGACTTATCCAGAGATGAATTACTTCAAAGATGTTTGAATGGCCATACCCAAAATGCTAATGAATGTTTTAACTCATCGGTTTGGCGACTGGCTTCAAAGCACATGCATTCTGGTGTAAAAATCATTGAAATATTAACAAACATCACTACTGGGATATTTAATAACGAATACAGCTTCATTCTGAAGATGATGAATACATTAAATATAATTATTGGCACCTAATGCAAAATATTTACTGAAAATACCGATGAAGCGCGGATAGCGAGGTGGAACCATAAGAGTCTTTCTGAGACAAAAGCAGCTCTTATAGCCCGAAAACAAGAGTTAGTCGAAGATAATCAACTTTTTGAGAAAGCTGAAGATCTATTATACGCAACTGGAATCATTGGTTGATCGGTAAGTCACTAAAATTGATAGTTTAATCGCATTGAAACTCTAAACGAGATTATCTCGAAACTGCATTATCAAAATGTTCGCCAGTTGTAGCTTAAAAAGTTATTGATCGATCTGACTGAAATTTTGGGATGTTTCTCACTATAATATTATCTAGTCAACTAAGCTAAAGAATCTGCTGAAGAAAACCCACCAGACGAATTTTTAGGATATTATTCACGATAGTATGATTTCTAAAAAATAGCCTAACTAGAAATATAAAAATATCTCCTTTGGAAGCTAAGCACAATATCATAGATTAAGTTGAAGTATCAGGTCAATCCAAAAGTATAAGGACAAGTATAATCAGCATAAGAACTGCCCGGAAATAGTTAAAAAAAATTAAATTTGGAAAAAGTAGCATTTATGATGAACCCCGTTCAGTGAACCACGTCCTCTTTCTCATTAAAAATCTTGTGGAATCAGAGCTTTTGAAGCATCTTGCTTACAATCCGGATATTGTCCCAAGTGATTTTAACTTATTTTGTGTATTTTGTATTACACTATTAAAAAAAACAAAAATGCGCACGAACTTTTGGACTGACCTGATATAAAAATGCATTTTTTTCCATAAGGTCTTTCTTACAAGATAAATCATAAAAGTGTGCTCATTTGAGTACTATTCACACCACAAAAACCGTAAGACTTTCCAGCTTAAGCATATCATAAACTAAGCTGTCTTAAAAAATCAGAAGATTTATGCTTACATTACATAAAATGCCACGAGTTCCAGTTTTTGATTTATGCTGTTGACATTAGGTCACAAACAAGTTCACTTTATCGCCGAAGAACTATTTTTAGTATAAAGATACTTTGAATGACCATAAGTGACGACGCCAGGCCGTCTGTGCGATTCGATTACAAACTACAAATAAAAAATTGCATCGTCAACGAATTCCACAACAATTGTTGTCCAGATCATCATAACACATTGTGTAAATAACGTCATCCAAATGTATTTATTTCTGAAAAAAAATGTGTATGAATTGTGTCGGTACAAATTTGTGTTGAAGACTGCCAAATCTTCGATATACAAAAATGAGACTTACCTTCAGTGACGCCATGTCCGAGACTGATCTGTGGGTCTGTATTGTCTCCAGCTGATCCAGACACCAATCCAGCTCCTCCATGGTTTCCAATGCCAGCTTCATATAGGCATCGTCTGCGGAAATTAAATCAAATTTAAATCGGACCGAATTAACAGCAGAATGATTCGCCGCGAGATGCGCCGACGTCACGTTTATTATATTTGGCTATTTGGTATAAGTTGTCCGTCCGTTTCGTAAATATTAATTATTCGACCGTTTCTAATTGACGCCTGTTTCTGCCTTCGTTCAGAGCGATTTGTTTGATCCATTGAAAAAATCCATGCGAATGATTTTAATGAACTATTTACGTTACATCTTTGATATGGGCCCGCATTCTTTCGGTGTTAACAAATCAGCTTAGACTTCGCGCGCTGTCATATCCATTCATTTGACAGCTGTCACGCGCTCTTTCATTAGAATATCGTCCTCGGCGATAGATTATAAACAGTATCAATAAACGTCCGAGTCGAATAGTTGAGCTTTTTATCGATCATCGGCGTTTTCAATCGCCAATTTGAACGACTCGTCATGTCTTTATTCTCGTTTGGGTTCTTTAGACGAGTTCCCGACAAAACCACGCGTGGAATGGAGAAAAAATGAATCGAATAGCGTTTTGGAAAATGGTTTAATTAAATTCTGTACACGGGTGCTTTTGTGGTATTGACAGCGTATTGTCATATTGTACGACCACATTGTTGCTTTGTTAATTTACTTTATTTATGCGGTTTAGTGTATTCAACTAATTAAATCCATTGAATAAATCAAACTATTACATATCATTCATACCATATGAAGATCACACATTCTTTGTTAGAGGAAGAACGTCCTTTATTTAGGCACATAACTAGCAATTGTTCATTATCTATATAATTGAAATTCTGAAATATAGTAGACTATCGATTATCCGAGCTAATGCTGAGGAGGAAAAGCATGGATAATCCAAATCATATAATTTCTGCAATAGAATATAATATCATATTTACAATGCAATATTTTGTTTGCCATAAATGCCACAAAAAGCCCTATAAGTGAGCCACAAGGTCTGTGGGTCCAACTGGTCCGCTTTTAAGATCGCTGACATGACGATTGAATGCCTCGCTATCGGATGCTATACCTGAACATGTCTACAGAACGATTACGATCTCCCATTACAAAACGAAGTTGTCCGGAAAAGACTGATCGGGTGGGTTGTTTAAATTTTACAATGTTTAAGTGATAACGAAGAAAAGAGGGATTAGACAACTTAGTGTATATTATAAAAACGGACAGAGTCAATCAGTGTTGATTCATGAAAAGTAGAATATAAACTAAAAACCATGTGTAACTTTCGACTGGGTCGGTATTCTGCGTTTTGCGCCCAAAGCTCAGTTGCGCCCGCGGCGCTCTAGTTTCGGCTCTGCAAAATATTTTAAATTTTCGAATAATCCACATATTTCAATTATATCATTTGCTTCATTCTCTTCAGAATGCATTGATCTGTTGGAAGGGAAGAACCAGGAAGAATCTTTCGTCATGATCGAACAGGTGTTTCTGGCTTTATTTTTGACCAAGATTGTGCTTGAATTGAAATTGATCAAGTTGATTAAAACTCAGCAAGAGTTTTGACGAGACATTGACGATAAAGACGTTTCATTGATGCTATAACGCCTCGATCCATGAGGTGAATCATATCTTACACTTCTGGAACCTATTTCTTTTTTAACCTCATTCTTAAAATCTATAAAAATCACCACCTTTTTCTGGATATAATTTTCGACAAGGAATATTTTTCATTGGAGTCATGAGAACAGGCGTTTGCTTTGGTAGTTAAGACATAAGCATCATCCTTATCGCTTTTAAGGATTTTATATCTTTAACCCTTTCAAATCGGAGAACATACACGCTTCAAGCATGATAATGAACCAGGCTCAAAAATGAACCATAACACTGTTGATAGCATACAATATTCGCTCATTTATTCGAAATATTTCTTAATGTTCAACTTGCATGACAACTGCTTTCTGTTGTTCAGCTATTTTTGCTTATTAGTCAGTTTAATTCTGAAGGATTAGATTTTGTTACGGAGTGGTGATATTCTGCTAATAACGCCATTCCAGAACAGTCAAGGGGGAATAACAAAATTAGTCAGTGATAAAAATGATGCGAGTATCTTAATAATCAAAACAAACACCTGCTCTCACGACAACACGAACGAAAGTCATTTTATTTTTGTTGAAAGAACGATGACGATGATAGCAACCACATGATAGTTTCAATCTTGTATAAATGTTAAAATATTTATAAATAATAAATCATTGTTGTAGATGTCGACAATAACATCAATTAAAACAATGATGATTTCGTCACATACTAGACGATGATAAACGTCCCCTTTCTGTCAGATTGTGGAAGAAATTGCCAATACAAACGAATTATCCAAGGTAAGCTCGATCTCAGAGATTTGGAATATCAATACAAATAATATAAAAACAATATTTTCCCAAATTAACCATATGTGAAAAGCACCATATAAAAAACCCTTAATCCCGAAGACAATTTTCCATGAAGATCGCCTACGTTTGATAACAGATGTGTCGTCTTAAAAATAAGATGTTTTTCACAGAGAATCGATAGCGTTACATGTGGACAGCCGATTGTAAGCGGTTTATTTACTGCGAATAAGCAAAGCCCAAAAAACACGCAAATATGACACACGAACATTCTAAGAAGGCGGTTATCATTAACTTGTGATATTATTGTGATTGTTATATTTTTTATAGCGATTTTCGAACAATTTCTCATCCCAATACAATCAAAATATTTACCAGTTCCAATTGATGATAATAACGACTCATCCAAAGCAAAATCGACATTGAGCCGAGGCGCAATAGCAACGAATAAGCTCCCGAAGAGCTTCGTTCAGCGTCGCTCCAATAACATCGGCGATTGATTTTTTGATCAAACAGCGACACGCATCGAATTGAGTCGATCATCAAATATTTGTTTATCTCTCGTTTTAGCCATCGGAAGCGGAAATATGAAGCCGGACGGACATCATGCAACGATTGAGTGACAGCAATCGTCGGGCGCATTTTCACACGGGCAGTGCATCACTTTGATATTTGACCCCCGCTAAACGGGCTGCGTCAAGTCGTTGAAATTCGGGTTCGACGCCCTCGTCGATTCTGCGAAAATTCGATTACCGCGCATAAATTAGATCAATTCGTCGTCGCCAAACAAATAAGTGATGCAACCGAGTCATTACGTCGATAAACAACGCTATCGGCAACAAGGATGTCTCAACGAGTTACGTTTATCTGTGTCTCAAAATACCGGGAACTGGCTGCGATATTTTATGGAAAAACAACATTACATATGGATCGATGTTTGTCATCGTTTGCTCTCAATGTAAGGCTGGTGTGCACATGGCTCGCGTGCAATGCAATGTTGAGACAATATGGGTGAATGTTAATAATATCGCAAGATGCGTTTGGAAAACGTAGAGTGCTTTTGATGAAACGTGTTTGTCATTCGATGCATTTTATTGCATGCATTGCCAATTCGACGCATTGTATAATTGGAAAAGATGAGCCATTTTACTGTTTCTTAATGACATGTTTCTTAAATGCGATCAAAGCGAGGATTATTTTAAAATTACTTGACTTTATTTATCACCTCTGTAATATAAGTAAAAAATCTGACAAAATCTGAATTGATAATATACACTCGAACCTCTTTTTGTGCGACTTTTTTTTGTGCGATTTCGAAATTATGCGGTTGTTTTAAAAGAAATTTTATCTTTTTTTATTTCATAAAGAGTACGTATCGAGATATTTTGGATAAAATAGAAAATAAATCATCAACACTAACCGAAAATTGAAAAAAAATAATAATTTGGGACTGTGTAGATCATATTGCATCTGCTATGGATGAATTACGACCACGTTACAACACGTAATTCTGGTTTAGATTTTTTGAACGTATTTCGACATGCGATCTTCTTCTCCAACGACATAATAGCCAACCTTTTTTGAAGACTTGTCATTGGAGACGAAAGTTGGATACTCTATGAGAATATCCAAAGTAAACAGTCTTGGACCAAGGGTACAGAAGCTTCAACTGTTGCTAAACCTGGCCTACATCAAAAAAAAGTTTTGCTATGCATTTGATGAGACAAAATTAGCTATCAGACGAGGCATTGTTTTTCATCACGATAACGCCAGGACTCATGTGTCTTTGCTCGTCAGAAATAAATACTTTGATCAATATTTTGCGAACAAACCTGGGAAATTTTGGCAAGAAGGCATTATGAGGCTATCTGAGAGATGAAGAAAGGTAATAGAACATAATGTATCATATATTATTCAATAAATTTTGATGTAAAACAAATTATTGTTTATTTTCTTAATATGAAAGCGAAAGAAACTTATGGGACACACTAATACTTTTTTCAACAAGGTTGACATCACATCTCATGTTTTAAATTAATTAATTTACTTCAAACTGGGTACGAATCTTTTCTATATAATCCTCTATTATTCCTATCAGATTTATGTCAAAATTTATTTTTTAACTACTAAAAAAAAATTAAAACTGACAAAATAAGGCCAAAAAATTACAACTGATTTTTTTTAAGCAGTAGCCATTTTGTGATTTTTTTTTTTAGTTAGGGACTATAATGACATCTTTACTAATTATGAATTATATCGTTGGAAAGAGAAAATTTACACAGAACAATGATGACATTGACACTGGGTATACTATTTCTTCCGAAAAAGATAGCGATTTTTAGTCATATCGAAAATAAAATTGGGCGATTTTGGGTATATAGCTGTTTCAAAGTTAAGCGGTTTTTAAAATTCATGGAATGCATCTTCGCTTTTTTAATGTAAGTCATAGTTTTTTTTTGTGCGATTTTACGCAGAACGTACCGCACAAAAAAAGGTTTAAGTGTATTGATTGATGTATAAGAGGTACCATAAAAATTGTTGTTTTATAAATGAAAGGTTTGAATACACATATTCTTTTTATTTTTAATATATCACCAAATGTTATTTCCATCGTTGGATATAACCCTTTTCAGTTTTTCTGGTAACATTTTAATGCCCTTGTCGTAAAACATCACGGGCTTTCAACGATAATATTCCATTTTTGATCTCATCGTTTGTTTAGTAACTTTTCCCATCCAAATAATGCCGCATAGATCTAAAAAGATGAAAATTTCACGGAGTGATGTCTGTAGAATAAGGAGGATGTCGAATTGTCTTCCATACAAGGGTGTTTATTTTTTCCCACGTCACCAAACAGACAAAGTATTTTTGTTGTTGTCAGGCTGGGCTTTGATACTACGTCATCGTACATACTGAATCAAAGGCCTTTTCGCTTTCAATAGTGCATAATAAAAGTGATTTGTGATTGAATCTCCATGTATTGTATTTTAACACATTAAAGTATATTTTAAATCATGACACATCAATGGAGAGAGCTATTAATCAATAAATCAATCAAAATGAATCATAATTTATATATGTAAAATTGCAATAAGTCGTTTCATAAATTTAATAGTTTTATCTTTAACGTCGTTGCAATTTTGATGCATTGTGCATAATTTCAATTAGCGTCGTAGATTGGATTTGGTTAAAAAATAATGTACACCGATTGATCTACGTGGGAAAACTTTCCGCTGAAAACCGGTTTCACGTTGTTTTATTACCTGTTATTTCGATTCGTGATGCTAATTCTGTTTGTGGTGCGATTTTAAATGTAGGGATTCTATTCATGATATTCCATTTCTAGTTTTGCGAAACGAAACCCGCAGCAAAAAAGACTAGAGCCTCGTATTAACGAGCAAACTTTTCAAAAAGTGGTCTCAATGCATGATTACCATAGCGAGGATTCGCAAACTTGTAGTTCCGTTTTGTTGAATTTTATTAAAATGCATAATATTTTCATAGCTGACGGTCTCACAAAATAAAGGTCATCCGAACTTTATCAAAGTTTAGAGTGTTTCTAAAGAGATTCGCCGCTCCAAGTTTTAATGGTCGGCGAAAGCTTAGACCTCGACAGGGCAAAAAGGATCGCACATTTTTTGGACGTTTTTATAAAAACGCCGGCATGAAAATGTGACGCAAAAAAACGTACCAAGGATGGAAACTCATTCGACTAAGATTGGATGATATTTTAATTCAAAGGGCCTCAATGTTCGTAACGACGCTCAAAACCGGCTAAATTAATTATTCAAACGTGCCAAGATAAAATTACGTCTTTATGTCGGCGCACAAGTTTACACTCTGCGAAGCCTGAATGCGGGATGAATGGAGGAATCATCCCAAAACCATCCCAGGACGACGCGCTCACATTCCCCATGCAAATGTCCTTAACCCGAAATAACCGCCGGTTAGTCGCCGAAGGCAAACAAACATTTCGCTCCATATCATCGGCGGCTAATTCAATTAATGAACCGCTTTCCCGGCGTGCTGTACAGCGTTTCATTCATAATTCGGGAAATACTTTCAGGATTAATTTGCAAGCATCTATTATGAACGTCCCCTAAACGATTTTGTGCGTTTGCGCGCGGTAAAATATCAAGAACGGCTTATGAAAATATTTATGTTGGTACTTACCTCCGGGCGCCAAGTTTTTAGGCTGCGGCGTAGCAGTGGCCGCTGCGCCTGACGAACGGCGCGACCTGCAAACAGCGCAACATAAATGTAGCTCCAATTGCATGAAATCGTTTTGATAGGCGCGTAACAAAATCTTATAAAATGATTTTAAACAAACCACAACCAAAATGACGCAAAAATTGAATTGATTATTAAAAAAAAAAAATAGAAATTAAATAGATGCTAAAATGAGGGTTTTCTCTGCTTATTTTGCTCAGTGATAAAATGGACATTTAGGTCATTCCAATCATCATTTATACGCATTTTACTCTAATGGCTCTGGCTATCACGACTTAGCGAGCCTTAAATTTATTCCATAGGTTTGTAGGTTTACAACCTTGAGCGCACGTTGGGGTGACGTATGCCGTGCAAACTGTATGCTGCCAAGCACGTAAACACATTTTTATCAAGAAAATGTATTAATGATAAATTCCCCATTAAGTGTATAATTATTACGATCGATCCAAGGCGCATAAATTAAGAATAGACCGACACTGTATGAGTGACGTTTTTAAACAAACTATACGGAATTTGCTTGATCAAGTCTTACCAATTTAGCATGCAATGGTTTTTGTAGAATTGAAGCCTTAAATATTACGTCTGGAAAATATCTCGATTTTTGTATTTTAAGTCCTTTTGGAAGTAAACATCAGCGGTTGATGTAGTCTAGTTTATGACCTGAGTAGGTCCTCGTAATTATTATCGAGCCGCATTTACTTCAATTAAATAGCTTCATTTCGTCTGTGTTTTCAATGTTTTATTAAATACAATTTTATTATATAATAGTAATGTTTACTTACTTTCCCAGAGGTACATTGGTGAGATTGAGGAAATTGTTACGCACACTTCGCAAGCTGGCCAGCACCTGCGCGAAAGGTGTAACAATAAGATCTTCCCCATGGCTGAAACAGAACAAAAAGAAAAGCTTTAAGCATCATCGAAATTTTCACATAGAAGTATGTTATGATATTTTCAAGTCGTAAAATGTATAGCGACTCCCGTCCAAAAATAGTAAACCACTACCGCACATGCAAATAGAAACAATCGATAGTAAATAAGAAAGAAAAATAAAATCGACATTGGTAAACAGCTTGGCGTCGCAATCGAGCCAAGGTTAACCGATTGCATGCGGTCGTAACGTATGATTTACGACTTTGTTGTTCATGTCCGAATGCTAAAGAATAGAAGTACCGCAAAAAATGCTCAAATATGCAGTTAACGAATATGGCAATCAATGCGAATGATTTTGAGGTAGCTATAGATTTAGCCCTTTATATTCAATGCTAGTCCATTCGGACCCAATTTAACCCATTCGGACCGGAAAACAGATATGCTATGCTATATAAGTTCAATAAATGAACCTTAACACTATTGATAGGATACAATATTCGATCATTTTTTCGGAATATTTCTTAATGTTCAACTTTCATGGCATCTGCTTTCTCGTGCAAATCTGCAAGTTTACTTCTGAAGGTATAGATTTTGCAAAGGAATGGCGATACTCGACTAATGACACCACTCCAGAACATTCAAAGAGGAATAACATAATTAGTCAACGATAAAAATGATGCAAGTATCTTAATTTTCAAAACAAACTCCTACTCTCAAGACAACACGAAAAATCGAGCTTCGACTTCTAGACACTCATTCTGTTTTTACACCTTGTTCGTAACAAAGTGACATAGTAAATTAGTTAAAAATCGATAACTCACTCAAATTCTAGATTTATAAATAATAATGGATCGAATAAATGTATTTTTTAGTATATTGTATGATAGTTCTGCCCTCGAGTGTTAGATCATCGCTAAAAGTGTATCGCATGGAATGGATTTATCATGCTTTGGAGATCTCGGTCTATAAGATTTATGTAGATCTCTGGATTATTTACGCGATGCTAAATGCATCTTGTTGATGCATAATTTGATTCAATCATGATTTCCCAATGAAAATATGACATCAGGTGTTGATTGAAGCGCTCTGATTTGAAACAACCGTATGTGCCAAGTACGAAATATCTCGTTTTATGCGTACGGCGTACCAAAATATCGGCATATCGATGTCGTAAACATTATTTTTTTAATTTTAAAAGCAACATTTCAACTAAGCTCATAAAATATTTTTCCCCCGTGACTTCATCCACGGCGAGGAGCTAATTTCCCGAAACTAAGAGTATTAACGAACTTGCGTTGAAATGGCGTAAGCCTATTTACCAACAGCTGTAATACGGCAGAGAAGATGTATGACTGCTTTTGACTCGCAGTTAATTGAAGTCTTTATGTACTTTCATACGAGCAAATACAATTTTCGCGCAAATTACTAATTAAATAATAGCAACAAACAATCTGAAGCACGAGACGTCTTGACGACGCGTTGAATATTGCGTGACGGCAAAATCATCTGATGTCATTTTAAGTCGACTCTAATGTACTGTAGTCATATAAAATCGCCTGATTTAATTTAAATTATCCGCTATAAAAATCGCACATCTAAAATTAATATCGGCGTGATGATAGTTGCATAAGAGCTAATGAAGGTCTATTGCGTTACGTGTACTCTTGAATCGTTTGAACTCTGTCGGGAGGTCGTATAATGGCGCCAGAAATGCATCGTTAAATGCAGCTGAGAATTTAAAACAACAATTAGAAATTATAGTGTTATACTAGAGCCATATGTTGTACTTGGCAATCACTGATCGACGTTTTGAAAATCAACAATCTTATCAATCCTCATTTATTGCTAGATTTTCGAAAATAAATTCGAATTAAGATAAATTTGCAAAAAAATGTTGATATCGTGCTTGATTGTTGATATAAAATTGCATCCTAACACATTTCTGGAATATATATATATATATATATATATATGAAAAGATTAATCTCCCATGTTTTGCAATGCAGTTTTCAACAAAATATTGATAGAGTGGAAAGATTGGGCGTTTTATTGCCATGAGTACTGTCCTCAGACAACAAAGAATAGCAAGTGAACATGTACATTTATATGATGATAAGATAAAGAATTGATCCTTTTTGTATCAAATTTTAATCGTATATAATAAATAGATAATTTATAGACAGTCGATGAAAATAATGGCTATCGTCAAATGAACCCATTGAGTAGTGAGCTTATTTAAAATATTCATAGTCTTAGATGCTATATTTGCTTGTCCGTCACTTATCATTCGTATAAATCCATTTTTCTGTTAGAACCGTAATAGCACGTTTTTTAGCTTATAAATATTATCAAGCTTATACTTAACACTCTCGTCGCCTAACGTGAATCGATGTTGTTTCTCACGGGGCCCGATCGGCGCATCTTCTCTCAGATGTTGTTTTATCTTAAATCGATAGCTTGACTTAGTCATTAATAGGGAATCTAATCCCGGGATTCCGGACAGTTTTAGGTGCTAATGAATCCCGGGATTTGTAAACGTTAATATTTGAATCTTTTAGTGTTTTATTCGTCTATTTCTGAACTGTATTTTTATCTTTTCTTAAATAAATAAAATTATTTCGCCTTTAAATTATTTTTTATATTAAATAAATGGACTTATTAGTCATTTTTAATCAAATTTATCAATGTAATTTCTTAAACTAAAGAAAATGCCGATCTCGGGATCAAAATTTTGGCTCGGGATTGAATTCCATAGTCATTAATCAAATGAAAATAAGCAAGTGCGAACAGACAAGGGTAGGAATGCATGTTTCAAGTTTGATCTTTAAAGATATTTCGATAGTGATCGTCTAGAAGACATTATAGAAAGACGTTCGCAAAGTAAGCATTTGTAAGTTGTTATAGAAATACGCAACAGTGAGATGCTGGATTCGCTTTCCGGAAACTGTTTATGATTTCACTGTACGTACTCCAGAATCTTCATTCGGTTGAAGACCATACTTTTTATGCAAACATATCAGTCTTTATGTTATAAAACCGTCTATCTAAATTACGTGACCGGGATCGCTCATATCCGGTGGACGCAGCGACGAACGAGTTAAATAAATAAACACTATCGATAGCACACAGTATTCGGTATTTTTTTCAAGTTAACATACATACACAATACACTTGAAATCGATTCATTATATCATTCACACATCATTATTAGGCGATAAATTTGGGTTAACGATTTATGCAATCGAAGGATGTACGCAGGAAGTTCTTCGTCTCTGTCTCCCATGCACAGTTATCGAACTGCGCTACGTTTTATCCGTCAGCGAGCTCAACGTACAAGAGTGCTCTTTCTGAATCACTGGAATTCGCTCGCAAATACGCGATCATCCTACTATAGAGGTTAAACACTGTTTTCAAATGTCGGCACGTCTAATATTCAAGTTACGCACGTAAGCATATATCCGTAACAACAAACGCTATCTCATCATCATCATCAACTGTTCAAATTAGTTTTTTAAAAATATTAAATTAATATACATTGAGCCAACATACGATATCATTTTTTTAATATTCAAGCAACGAAGAGTTCTTTGATCAAAATAATGTAGCATTACGATGCGAACGCGAACCCCGGCGTACATATTTTTCGATAATTTTTTTTTCATTAATGCCCAGACGTCAGATGAAATGTATATTCCCCATCCGCGATCGCTCCCATCCGAAAGGTAAATAATTCCATCTAAATATCACCCTTTGATATCCTCTTTGATCCCGCCTACCCCTGTCTGTATAAATAAGACCAAAGGGATCTTATTCTGGAGCAGTGGTCGCCATGGAAACCTTTACGCTCGCGAGCCACCTATTTGTTATTTCTGTATACAAGGTGTGTCAACAGCTACGAACAATTAGCGACGAGAGCTGATTGGGACATCTCCCGCAGGATCTGTTTTTAAACGAGCTTGAGAAATCCTATAACGATGCTCCAATCAAGAGCGACATCTGTCGCTTAATCACGAACAATCAAAATGTTACATCATGATTTAGCCCTTAGGAGCATTTTTATAAAACAGGCCGATACACACGCGCACTTGGCGTTATATTATTCAGAGTGTATGTATATCTTCCGAATCATCGTGAAAATTTTATTGTACAGCGATGAATAAATAAACAGAAGAGCGAACGCATAAACCGATACGATCCGATAAATTTTATGCCCACCGTACAGGTGTTAAATCCAGATTCTCCTAGGCCGTCTAGAGTATTTAAATTATTTAGTTTCGAACATTTACATACGGTTTTTTGCCGCAGTATAGGATGATCTTCAGCAGATCTCCCATAGATTTATTTATTAAATATATCATACTTATTTGAAATTCAAAGCCACGCATGCAAGAATATGTCAAGAATACATCCAGAACAGTTTATAACGCAAGATATACAAAATTTAAGATGCAATGAGATGCGCTGGCGATTTTGCAGATTGACGACGTTCCTGCATTGATTTCATTGTCGCAATCGTAAAATATTTGGATTTAATCCAAGATAAATATGAAAAACCCCTCCCTGATATAATATCATATCCATATGTCGTTGATAAAAAATATTCAAAAAAACGAAGCCAAATCGAAACTTAAAGTCCTTTCGTTGTCGGCTCGGAGTAAAATTGGATACATGTTTACATAAGACCTCCCCTTCAGATTATTTATAAGCAGAGAAGGGTTTATTTAAATGTATCTATTCATGAAGACAGCATTTTCTATTTGTACGTACGCAAAACATGGCTTATATTTATAAAAACTCGGGTGGCTTTATGGATGTGATGTGGCCAAATAAAAAATACGCGATTTTTCATTGAGATCCTTAACGCATAAGCGACAGGCGGAAAGTTGCTTGAAACGCGCTCGATTATTTAAAATAGATTTAATGCGATGTGTTCGCCGCTTGTGGGGTCTGTTTACGTGCGTAACATTAACATTTTGCACATTGAAACCTTAAAAATAATGTTTGATCAGGAACACATTCAATTCTATGCATAAATAATTCATAATCAGATGAGTAGTCAGATGGATGTATCTAAGGGTTGTTAAAGAGGATTCTGTTTGGAAAGTTTCTTCAGTTGATATTTTAATAATTATGAGCTTTTAATCAAGCCATATCTCCCGTCAAAGAGCGCTAGATTTGCGAGGGACGTAATGAGAGAGCCTCATAATATAATCGAGCGACTTTGCGACGTAGAATTATGTCGGTCGGCAAAAACCTCATTAGAGAAGTTTTGTTTTTGGTCGGAGAACTCTTTTAGCGTTGTCGAAAATTGCACAAGAAAACGTAGAAAAGCCATTTAATGATTTCCCATTCATCTCGGAGGCGAACAATGATGAATAATTAATTCGGGGGAACGTAAACAAGTGAAGGCTTTATGCTCGTTAACTAGTTTCTTTTTTCGGGCTTACGCGCATTTTCGCAGCATTGAGCGGGCGAAATAAATCGCCATTTGCGAGATTTTCGACCGAAAAAACCGCACAAAATCCAAAGGTAAATTCTGCATTCGACAAATATTATTTCGGGTGACGCGTTCTAATTTTAAAAGCCTTTTCTGCGTTCCCGAAAAACACTGTGATTTTCTAAAAATACGAAATGAAATGCCTGGCGTGACAGATGTCTAGCTCACGTGTCTTTCCGCGAAGTACAACCGAGTGTAAGTGCTTTCCTTCGTCCTTTTTTCATTTTATTGAAAACATCACTCGACAACAGTTCAAGGACTGCTGCGGAATTATAGTGTTCAATAAATCGTCCTGTAAAAATGAAGCCCCATCTCAAACATACAACGGCGTATTTACATTCCTTGCACTTAACGGGCAATGTCACATTTGAGATGTGGGCGGTGCATCGACGCTTTTAATGGACCCCTCAAGGATAACGACGATGCCGATCGATAAAATGCACATCATAATGCTCACAACGATAAAGAGCCATTGTAAGAGTCCTTAGACGTAATTGATGACCGACTATAAATTCAATATTTTATCGATAATAGATGATGGACTGACAATTGTCCATAAATCATTGCCATAACGAAAGATGATGAGTCGAATAATTTCATTTGTGAATTTGAATGCAGACTAACAGACTATTAAATATCTTTATGACTCCCAAGATAGTTCTTATTGAATCATCCCAATGACCACATATTTCCATGATTAGGTGTATGTTTAGATGCCATATTTGATACCAGACACAGGTCAGTTCTAAAGACCATGCTGCTCAGGGAGCAAGACATATCTCCGGACAAGAAAATCCACTGGTGTCAGATCTGGTGACCGGGCGAGCTACGGAATAGGTCTGCCAAGATAATTATTTTTTAATTTTTTTATTATTCACACCTAGGTTGATATATAAGTATATGTTCAATCCGTAGTGACATACTAAAATAGTATCCGCCCAAGGTGCATTTGGCTTCGAAACTATGGCAGAAGGTCCCTGTGGCCAAGAGGTCCAGAAAAAGGACCTCTGATACGGCACAAGAATTCCATCTGCTTCCTCAGCTGATAGAGTGGAATTACCAACTTTAATTATTCTACGTGCTTTTTTAAGATGCCTCACTGCCTTTATTTGCACTTTTAGGTCTAGTGGCATGATCCCTGCAAGGACAGGGAGGCTGTCTGTAGCAGTTGTTTTGTACGCTCCAGTGATTCTTAGTAGTGGCTTCCATTGTGCAATGTTTAGGCATCATCTCGCCGTCTTGTCTCGTCCATGGTGTCCAAGCCTGACCGCCCATGCTCCTGCTCCGTTTGTGGCAATACTCTCGTAGATGGCTTCATAGGTAATCCTGAGGTGTTTGCCCTTAAGATCGCAATCAGCGCCCGTCAGTCTGGACATTTTGTCAAAAGCCTTGGTCACTTACCCGGTTGCAATTTTAATGTTTTTTCAGAATCTGCATACCTCAGAGATGGTTACGCCTAGATAGAAGACGTTTTTATCAAAAACTATACGGTCTTCACCCAGTCAAATGCGTGGATAACGCATGATATTGCCCTTGAGCATAATCGCTCTTGATTTTGACGCTGCATAAGCAAGTTTATTAGTATCACTCCATGTCCTTGTATCCAAAGGAGTACAAGGAGAAGCAAAAGCGGATTCAGAAGAAGTAGAGGAAAATAATTTGTTTAAATCATCATACAAAGATAATTAATAAACATGTTATGGTCTTCAGACCTGACACCACTGGATTTATTTGTCCCCAGGTATTTTTTCCAAATTGGAAAAAAAAATGTATTTTTACAACCCTGACACTAAGGACATAGTGACTTATATGCGAAACGTAGCAAATGATCCTTTTAACCCCAAAAAAAAAATGTGTCGGTCCATGTGTAAAACATCTTGTATATATAAGGATCGAGCGATTCATTATCATTTAAGTTTGGCGTCATATCTTTTATTAGTCGATTCGACTAACATAAGGTAAATCGCATCAATATTATTATTGCACCAATTTTACTCTTATTTGAGAAAAAAGATACATTGCATTTAGCTGAATTGCTTTCATCGATCCGTCGGTCATCTTCCGAGGACTCTCGACCTTATTTATCCATCTACGTCTAAATTGAATGCAATGAAAACGTAATCTCATTTGTAGTAAGTGGGACGTCTTAGCGTGACACCATTAAAGGTTATGCCACAATGTAGGAGATTGTCGTTTAATGGACGTCCCCGAGGTCTGCTTGAGCGATCCAGATTAAATTCAAGGCGGAGCGTCCTTGGAAGAGGGTGTAAGCGTGGATTTCTAGAGCATAAAACTCGGATCGTTAACTGACCTATGCTAGATCTCGGCCCTGCTCCACCAGTTGCTCGATTGCTCTAGTACTTTTACCGCGAAATTGAGCATCCGCACTCTTCATCAGCCTAAATGGAACTTCCGCTGAAGTACTTGTGTGCTAATAATAAAAGTGTGCTACTTACGCGATAACTCACATGTTATCAACATTCTAGTGTGGCGCACGATAGATAGTCGAAACAACGTGGACGCACTAAATTGACTTTTATCTAGCCCATAGGATTTTTCTTCGCTCCCGAGCCGCAGATAAATTCGTACATAGTGGCTGGAAGCAAACACAAAGGGCTCGAATCGAAGTGGACAGAACTTATCCGACACCCTCGTGCATAATAGGAGCCTGATGTATCATCCTATAAATATTTCCCCTGCCGGGAGAGGGTAGAGCCGCATTCGACACGCAAACAAAATTTAGCCCCCGGCAACGTAAATAAATAACACGTGTCACAGCGCGTGCAACTGTTTAATTTGAAGCACGCCAACAGAGCACGACACTGTCGATCTAAATTTAGCGCGATTCGAATAAACTGCGCCGCTGAGCTTTCGATCAAAGTGCGCCCCTAATGAGACAATCGGGAAATAAAAGAGCTCATTTAACATCCAACCCTTCCGATGGGGTGGGTTCATTCAGGGCGCCGTGTGGAAATTAACGACAAACATTTCTCCATGCCGATTCATCAAAACGATGCGAGCGCAACATAATACCTTTTTGGTCCTTTATCTTTTTCGCCCTATGGGCGCGCCGCATATCGAACCGTGAAGTAGGGATACAAATATTGATTTTCACAGTTGATTAAATGACCTAGAACCCGTCGGTATTCCTCGAGGACTGTATACGCATGCGATTATATGTCTTTTGGGTGGACGATGTCAATTTATATTTATTTCATCCCGATGCGGACCAACCGATTGAAAAAAGCGCAAGCTAACTCCTGGGGGGTTCTTCAAAAAAGTCTAAATTTAAGCCTGAAAATATCAGTAAAATCCAAAAAATTATCTTTAATATTTTAGCATTCTTATCATTCATCAAACTTTGGCGATATCCATACGAGAATTTATATAATATTATAAATTGAATTTATAAAATTTAGATAATTTTTTCGATCGCGAGATTTCGGGATTGCATTAGACCATCCCAGAATCAGTCCCGGAATATCGGGACCGAGATTTTCAATCAGGTTAAGAAATTACATTGATAAATTTTATCTAAAATTACTAATAAGTCCATTCGTTTAATATAAAAAATAATTTGAGGGTGAAAGAATTTAAATTTTTTAAGAAAAGATAAAAAAACATTTCAAAAAAATTCCAATATTGTTTTGGAAATATGCCCGAAGTAAGGAATCCAATCCCGGGATCCCGGACAGTTTTAGTTACTTATGAATCCCGGGATTAATAAACATAATCCCTAAAAATTCGGGGTTGAAATTTTTATCTAACAGAAATCGTATACCTCACCAGCACGACGAAGGCTACTAAATCGAGACATTCCCGCCGAAATCTAAAAACGCTTGGAAACAGTGGCGTAACTACTAATTGGCGAGCTTAGGCGACGCCTAGGGGCAGTAACTGTCTAATCTATGTATACATATATTTGTTTCAAATTGGTATATTAACCTTTCTCTACCGGTGATGTATTTACTACACCTCGACTCTAATAATGGGAATATCGATATGAAATATAATAGATACGGAGTTCAGAATCTTTGTATTTCTCCGTAATATAATTACGAATCACATCAAAGTATTATAGTATATAAGTATTCATCTGCAGCGACGGATTGGAATGGAAATGCATTTAATATCGTTTTTGCTTCTAAGCCAGATTTTTTTTTTACAAAAAAGGGATGAAAAGACTACCAACGTGATGGGAAGATATGTTGAATAACGAAGGGAATTATAATTTATAATGTCGTATATACAATTTTTTTGTTATTGATGAATTTGAACTATTTTTATTAAATTTTCGAATACTTTCGGGTCCACCCAATATGTTAATTAAATTGGGATGAGATATTTTTGAGAAATAATTTTCTTGCTTCTCATCTTTAAAACTCTAATGGAATAATAATTTTTCGTGTTCTCGATTATTAGTTGATGAAATCATTAATGTGGAATGTTTTTGATGTTCCAAAGAATGATGTTATTTTTACGGTGAATTGCACAGTTTTACGTTTTTTAATATGCGTATACAAATTTACAATTTTACGTTTCATAAAGCTATGTTACATAACGTATGGAAAATATGAATAAAGAATTTGTATTATAATACATATATTTGTATTAGATTTTATTCCAAGAGTAGAAAAAAGCATTAAATAAGAGCTCCAACCAAATGGATGAATTCATTTAGACAATTTGCAGGAAATATGCGAATTCAAAAAGCATATCCGAGAATATATTTATTGGATTTTGATGTCTTATCATAGAAGAAAAATAATTAAATAAAATCGCTTGAATGATGCGCTGGGTGTGCGTTCATAAATAGTACTCTTGCTCGTTTTAATATTGAGTGTATGAAGAGGTGATGCGAAGGATCCTTTATGCTACACCAAAATGTATTTCTGATGATGTAAATTTGGATTTCATATAAGAATCAGAAGATATACAGTCGCTCATAAAACAACAAGTTATAAGTTTAAGGGGTCAAAAGCGAGTTGAACGCTTAAATTTACGCGATTTCTTAAATTATGCAACTCCGTTCTCATTGATGATAATACATAATTGCAGATGTAACGACATGTAGAGCGTATCATGCTGAGTAAGATTATTTACCAACAAAGCACGCAAGTATAATAGATTCATGCGAGTTCAACGCGCGCGAAATATGACGCACATGATTCATAACAATAAAAAAATATATGGAAATGAGTGGAAATCCGGTTGAAAATTTCGATTCAATTGTCCGATAGAAACAATAACATAATCAAATACCGACGGCCGTAATTGAAACGCATGGGAAAATTAATAAACTGCGCTGAGTAATGGCGTGCAATAGTCCTTTGGTTGAAATGCATTTCGTGCACTATCATATTGTGGTCATGCGGAAATGTGACGTCAACCACATATTAAACATAGATTGGAAAATGTGGTTTGTACCGACACCGATCCATCAAATATTCACCGAACCGGAGCAGAGCATTTGCCACATTCCGAGCTGTTGCGAGATATCGACGAATTACGTGCAAACAAGATCAATTGACGTTTTTTTCCGCCGGCACTGGAGCAATGCCAGAATATTTTAAGAGTTTGGATTTTTTGTCGGACGCCGTACAAACATGTGACGACCGCTGACCTGACGTAATTCGGATCGGAGAGCGAAAGTGAAATTGCTAACGTTTTTATTATATAAATGCTCGCATTGAAGATCTACTTACTACGCGGCTACGCAACGTGGTTGCCTCGTACACAGTCAAATCATAAATCGAATCGGCCGATAAGTAATGTCGCTCATAAATCAATTTTATGCAGAAAATCGGGATGATTCAGCATACTTATGCTGAATAATGATTTATCTATAAAACATGTTTATGCTAACACTTGTCGGATTTTACTACGCGGTAATTCCGTTTGGGATTTTTTTTAGCTTTAATGATGGATACAGACAGTGAAAGATGTCAATGGCAGCAAGAAAGTGTTTTAATGCGAGGAAAAAATCATAAAAATACAATCAAATACATTTTATGCCCGATTTACAAGCTATTCTTGTTATGCATCTTCTTCTTAAAGTGCAAAATTCGTTATTGTATGTAAGCAATCAAGATAAGATTTATTTTATAGGGATGAATTTTTCACGTGGGGGTTTCTTATTGCCTTTTACTTAGGTAGACGAGGATCGCGTAATAATTTTTAGATATTAAAAAATATTTATTTTCTACCAAAAAAAATAGCGAATCACCGGTAAGTCGCTGGATTTTGAGTGGTTACTCGACTTAGTATTTTATTTCTCTTGTAAACTCCTAAAGGAGTACTATCCCAGGGTCTGGGACCCCCCCTCCACTTATTGCACATTGAGCTCGGAGATAGACAGAGACAGAGAAAGAACGTAGCGCAGTTCGGGAGACAGAGACGGAGAGCTTCCCCGCATACATCGCACGATTGTATAGATCGTTAGCCCAAATTTATCGACTAATAATGATATTATAAATCGATTTCAAGCGTATTGCTTATGTTTACTTGAAGTAATGATCGAATATTGTGTGTTATCGACAGTGTTTATTTATTTATGTACAAGCTTCATACACGCTGCGACGTTCCTGACAGATAAGCGTATTTATACGGTTGATAAATGGCGGACATACAAATATACACGGACATACATACAAACGGTTAATATTGATTACTTGGTAGCTCTAAAAATTGACATTATTGCATTATTATCACGATCCACTATCATGCTCGAGTATTTACATGCGGTAGTCCACATGCGTTTACGCTGACTAGTATCCTAGACAATGTGGGTTCGATCACCTCAGCGCGTGCAACTGGTCAATAGCTAAAAATAAACCCAACAACTATTGCTTATTTGAAAACACAAACCAAGACTGACGTGCACTGCGCTCAGATAGCGCGCTTGCAGTGATCGATATGCAACCTGCAACAAATCAGTTTAGCACTGTGTCCAATATCGCCGATTTATCGGTCGATTTCACACAGCCGAAGAATGGAAGCGCCCGACTAATGGACGATAAACGGCGGAATTGTACTAAAAGCGTGGATTTAATAAAGTCGAATTATCGGCATATTGAAACGTAGTGAATTCGCCGGAGCATTTTGCTTGGAGTACGGTTTTTTTTCTATATTAACGAGGAAATTGTTTCCTTTTGTACGAAAACCAATTTGTGGAATGTCATTGCTTTTCCAATATTCAAAACGGGGATGAAAACTCAATAAACGTCCTTCGCGTATTGCGGGCGAGTCGAGCGTGAAGAGTAAGTGGGAAAAAATATGATGCTGCCTTCATTAAAATGCTTGTACAGACGGGGGTTGCTCGGATTTGAATGGGGCGATTTGATTTGTTTTTCTTCCGAGGGTTGCAAATACTTCAACGGCAAGCATCGATCTCGAATTGGTTCCTAAAGATACGGATAATACATTCGAAGCTTGTGCAAATACATGATTTGTATGAGTTTGGGATAAGAGTATCCATTTACGCGGTTTTGGTTACATAACGCTTTCGAACACGTGTATTTATCTCTTTTCAGATGGAAAAATGTACAACTTTGAATCGTGATTTGAATACAAGATTAATATATATATATATATATAATAGCTGAATTATATTTTTGTTAAAAAAAAAGATATTGAAAGAACTTAACCACTATGCTTACATCAGGTCTTATTTAATCAAGGAGAAAAAAGTTTTCAAGTTCAATGAATTTATATACAAATATGAACAGCCCTCAAATATGTCCGAATTCTCAGTATTTCATATGTTTGATGCCATATTAAAGACATTTTCTAAAGAGAAAAGGTAAAGTTTTTCTCGAAATCTTCACAATGTTTTCTATACATTTTCCGTCGTTGATGGTTGTATGCTGCGGATGCAGCAGTATTTCCGTTCGAACCGCTGGAAAAACGGGAAACGGAAACATTTGGGGGGTTCCACCACAAACGGTTCGATAAAAAAAATAGGTCGACGATCCCTGCTCTCGCGCCAAAACAGAAAGTCGGTCGCCCGCTTCTGCGAACCCTAAATTCTTCGAGATGGAAGACCAAGATTCAAATTCAAATAATTAATTATTTATCCGACGACATGATGCCTGTTTGCTCTGTCGGTATTTATGGAAGAGTCGGCCTTCCGAAGAGCGAGACCGTGGCTCATTCCCGGCTCGGTTATTTATTGCCTAAGGCCGTTTTTGAGACCGTCGATAGTGTCCCATTGGCCTCTTTTCCGTAAGGGGAGTAGCGACGGCGCCACGGCGTCTGCTTACGTCTCCCAAAACAAACCTGCTTTTAGTCACGTAACCCAATCTCCTCGACAAAAGCACGGAGATACACCTGTAGTCTCATGGAAATCCTTCTTTAGACAAAGTAAACAAACTGGAAGATCGGATACTAAATTTTGTAAATAAAAGTGGAATATCACATGACCCCATTTCGTGATAAACACGTCGAAAACTAAATTTATTCATCTAACATCAACACACATTTTGGCCGTAAATTCGGTATTATTTAACTTTTTTTTTTCTTCCTTCTAATATATTTCAAGGATATAAAAACAACGTCAGCTTTCATGTCGTTCAAGGATGCTCCGACATTTTTATTGGACGAAAATATTGCTGACTATAAATTAAAACCATTCATGATCCTGTCACTCAAAAAAATCCAAGAGCCACCTCTACAAAAGGGTTTAGATGACCCAATTTATTTTTTAGGTTTATGCAACATTTTATAACTGAAGCAAAATAAAGCTGTATTCGGAAAGAACTCAATGGAAAAATAGGAAATTATTTAAAAATGTTTTTTTTTGTAAAAATAATACATCATTACGAATTAGCATTGATTGATGATCCATCATTATTTTATATGCAATTATATATTGTGCTAATCTATATTTATATAAAAAGCAAAAAATTCAAAGGACGACATCGTTTCAAAAAACTTGAAATTCATAGGGAAAAGCTTTCTGCTGACATACCTTCAGCAAACACATTCATTAACACATTAAAGTTATTTGTGACGAAAAAAGGATTCGACGAATAATTTATATATACAATGCTGATGAGACCGGTTTAAATTGGAAAAAAACTATCCAACGAATCTTTAGCATCAAGACGTGAAAATACTTCAACTGGGTACAAAGCTAGCAGAGAACGTGTCACTATAATGGTGTGTGCAAATGCAGCAGACATGCAAAGATCTCCAGATGCTTTAAAAATATCAAAAGTCTTCCGGTTGAATATGATCATCAGAAAACCTGGATGAATAGTGGAGTTTTCAAACGATGGTATGAAAAACAGCTCATACCAAAAGTGAAAAAATATGAAAATTTCATAGATAAAAGAGGAAAAACATTACTATTAATAGACAATGCACCGTCTCATCCATCTATAGAAAGTTTAAATCAGATCGATGAAATGCTAGCAGACAAAAATAATGAAGAACCAGTCGGAGTGGGGAGAGCCACGTATGTTGGTGCGTAAGCGATGATATTCTACACCATGGAAGTCTTAAATCCTGAACAGATGATTTGCAGCAAAATAATTAAACATATTTTTATTTCGTATAATATTGTGCATAGCTTAGACTACAATTAAGAAGAAATATTGGAAAATAAAAGAATAGTGAGCAATCGAAAAAAAGTTTGTACTTTTACCAATATTTTTTCTTCATAAAATAAACATTTTTGAATGTTTTTGAATAATTGTAGTCTATATGATGAAGACGTTTATTATACACGTTTCTGTTAATTTTCATAAAAAAATCTTATCTAGGGCACGTGAGAGCACTTCCATAAGCTTGGAAAAAGTAGTCTCGAGGAAACCGCGTTTAAAGTTTCACCTCTCCTCGTCGGCCTATAACATTGCGAATTTAATTTATATCGACTTGAAATTTACTGAACGTATTCTTAAACATTAGTTCTTTCCGATACACGCAGAAAAACGAAGAGGAGAACGAAGGGAAAATATTGGTCCTGCATATTCTGAAGCTTTTCAGTGTTTAGATGTCACCATGAAATGGCTTGAGAACCAAGAAGAGTGTAATTCAGGACAACTACATTTTTCTGATTATTTTCGATTAACCGGATTTTCGTTATCCGCACTACTTTCATCAATATAATGCAAGCTGAAGCAATGAAAAAAGTGTTCTTTGATCTTGCTACTTATTACTACCCCTGAACAATAAGTTCCGAATAAATAAATATTCAGAATACATTTTAAATTTAGCGCAATAATTAAGCTCAATTTAAAATTTCAACCCCAACCACATACAGCTGGTCATGCATACATACATACATTTTGTTACAATAATTGATTCTATGCATTATATACTTTCAAAATCCATCTGTACTTTGATGAAGGATATTTAATCCCTAAAGGAGTACTATCCCAAGGTCTGGTACCCCTTCCATTATTCAGAAAGAGCATTCTTGTACATTGAGCTCGGAGACAGACAGAGACAGAGAGAGAACGTAGCGCAGTTCGGGGGACAGAGACGGAGAGATTGTATAGATCGTTAGCTCAAATTTATCGTCTAATGATGATGTGCCATCGACTGTTCGTCGCTGCTTGTTGAATGAGTCTTTGTCCGATTATCATTTCCTTCTAAATCAGGAGCAAATGATTCGATTTCTTGTGTATTGTTTATGCAAAAAAAAGACGTGGTCTTGTATGCTATCAACAGTGGTTATTTACAATTGACTCTGCCTCAAATTAAAGACTGTCTTACGCTGATAGGAGTTGACAGAACGTAATCTGTGTAAAGCGGTTATGGCATCAACGACTTTGAAATTTGCTCATTCCTCAAAAGTATTAAGGTAACATTATTGTAACTGTATGATGATATAATATTGAATCAATCGGGGAATTAAAAGGTGGTTAATTTTTGATACTTGGATTGCTAGGGTGCTTGGTCGTGCCAACGTTGAGCTAAGTCTTAGTTGCTTCCAGCATCCAGTGGGTTAAACGTGAATTAATTCTTAATCAAATTTTTGAGGATCTCGTTCCTTATTTTTATTAAAGCAACGATTTTTCTTTCACAAAGGAGACGTCATTATATTCAGGTACCGTAATATTTGTATACAAATATCGAGATCTTACATCTTCATAATTGGCAATCTGACAAAAGGGAGCCACTAGAAGCACGTGGGTGTCTATTGAAGAAAAAAAAAATGATACCGAGTGCCTACAAGTGGCAAATTGATGTTACAAAACAGAATGGAGGAGCACAAATTATTGACTCTAACAATAGACACAACGAATCACGCTCTATTTCAATCATTCTCTTCGACGGATTATAAATAGGAGATGGGCGTCTCAAAATATTATCGCAGATTTGAGTTTTAATTATTTCGGGCAAAGAGCAAAAAAGATCGTTGACTGGACGTTTTTTGGGGCGGAATTTGGAATTCTGCTCGGATTGGGGTGACCACAAATCAACGCCGCACAAAAAATACGCCACCCATCCCGTTTCCTTTTAATATCCGCGGTAGGCGTTATTACGATCATAAAAAGAATATTAAATATATCTTCCGTGCGTTATGTGGAGGTTCAGGGAAGCGAGAATTCTTCCCGTAGGCCTCTGCCGCAGATTTCGTGTAACGTGAGGCATTATGAGGAATTAATTTATTTATTGCTTCGGCAGCAAATTCCAAACATCAAAGTGGTAAATCGAGATAAGCACTTATTCAGAGGCAGAATTATTGAGAGTTTGGCGAGCCCACGCGTTTTGCCAAACAAAACGTGTGACGTTGAGAAACAATTAGGACCCGACTCAAGCCGAAGGATAAAAATTTATTAACGATCGGAAATTGCTCGGTTTTAATTCTTCGAGGCTGCCGGAGGAATCGTACGGAATTAATTATTGGAAATAAATTACAATTGCTGGACTTATGCTCGGATTTGCTCCCTAGGAGGGTCTCGTTATTTTATATAATGGAAGAACTTAAATATGCTATCCGAGATCGATTCGAAAAATGCTGAAGATAATAGCGAAGATTGCGATGGAATGGGAGACTTACGATTCGGGATAAATCCCCCGAGGTGCTTCCTCGGATCAAATTAGAAGAAGACGTGCGATAAGCCGAAGAAGTCATTTAACATTGTAACAATTTAATAGTGTATATATCTATCATATTTCATTAATAATGTTAATGCAGCACCGAAACTATAGCTTTGATATAATGATCGATGATGATGATGATTAAGATTGATCGATTATGAACTGCCTTACTTGTTGAGCTTTGTATTGCACAATTGGCGACAAATACATCGCATAAAACGATAATCCTCGTTCATATTCAAGCGAATTGCGCGGCAAAAACGAATAAATTTGAAGCTGAAAGCGTCTTAAATTATATCGCGGCAATCCGCGAGATCAACACTCTATCAAAGAGTGTCTAAGACTGATGCAAAACTATCCAGAATAGATTAATATGGAGTCATCAAAATCCGAAAATATGATCGATGCAATGGATCTATATATTCATCCTCGAAATGCTCGTCGTTCATTGATGAAGTTCAACAATGATGCAGAACAGGCAGGAGCAAAGTAACAGCGCACACTGCAAATGATACAATTTTTACGATCCAAAATGGGCATATTGTATGAAATATTACGATCTTGAATGGTCTGAGGTTAACGATTTTACATGTCGGACTCCCCATTCGGGGTGACGCTTTTAAGGGTCGTTCAAATTTTACATCTCCCAGGGCGCGGCTGAAGTCGTAAAAATTCAAAACAGCTGTAAAATGCCGTCCTTGTGGGATGCTCTTTTTGACTTTGCAGATTTTCATCGTTGAGCGAAGATTCGGATTGAATTCTGATCTAAAATGATATAGGACATATTCGACCATAAACGAAGTGGATTCGAAATCGATATAAAAGTGATTGATCAATGTATTTGGGCAGCGACGAAGTGAAGATGTAATAGTGCCATCTAGAAAATAAGGTTACAAAGGATCCTGAGGCTGGAGAATTGTTTTGTTTCGAAGACAGAAATCCTAACGGTCAGTTTTTTTTGTCTCACCATTTAGGCCATTTTGTTCAGTCATAGTAGATTCTTCCGATGGAGAGGTTGTCGCACATTCTCGCCACCTCCCATCTATGCGAGATCCGTGTATTTAGTGCAGTGAAAGAGAGACGCAGAGTGCCTCTCCAGCACTAGAATAGGGCCAATAACCTAAGGCCAGACTGCCTGTCCTCCTGAAGCAATGTGTAAAACAATACCAGGGGGACAGAGAAGGACAAGGGAAGGGTTTAGTCAGTAAAAATACCCTGGGATCTAATTCAGGGTATCTTGTGAAGATTCCCCTCTCACATGAAAAAATAAGGCTTCTCTATCGATATTCACCGACTAATCTTAATCTTTTTTGTCTCCTCAGCAACAGCAAAAAAAAGTCGAGAGCCTGCTGCGTTCCAATACGCCCTGCTGAGTTATGATGGATCACACAGGAGTCAGCGTTTGCTCAATCAGTACTATTCGCAAAGGTCTTTCCGATGTTTGTCCAAAAACCAAAAGAGGAAGACCGTGGAAGAAGCTGATTCAAGACCGAAAGAAGACTTAAAGCAAGTCAGCTCAACCAACTGTCAAGCACGCAGGCGGATGAATAATTAATTTGGGTAGTTTTATGCTCCTTGGCCCCGGCTACTGCACCCTAATAGAGGGCAACATGGACCAATACTCTTATAACAAAAATATTCTGGAAAGCGACTTGGAAGAAACATTCGATTTTATGGATTGAACAAAGGAATAATTATATTCCAACACGATGGAGTCCCCAAGCACACTATAAGTTGGAGGAGAATAATTGGGAAGTTCCCAGTTCTAAAAGGAATGGGACAAAGTCACTATGGAACAATGTCAGAGTTAATTTCCTTGATAACTAGTCGATTGCAAGCCGTAATTGACGCAAAAAGTGGCCCGACAAAGTACTGAACAAAACTGTTCAAATGCTTTTTTCTATTTTTGGTCTTAATTTTTCTTTCAATAAAATCCATACTTATATATTATCAAATATAATAGAAATACTATATTTTAAAGTCTGAATGGGTGTGATTCGACAAAAAACAAAGCGAAAAGAAACGTTTGGAAAACATTTGAACAGTTTTGAGCGGTACTGTAAATGTTGTAAACTTACTTTCTAGATGATTACCGTACATTGCAACCACAGAATAAGTTAGTGAATTAATTGTGAAGCTAGTCAATTTGTAATTTCTTTAGAAAGAACATTATCTTTCAAATGATGATTTATGTTGCAAATGCATCAAAGTAAAATACGACATTACTTTTAGCAATCCGAATGGAAGAATTATACTTTTCATCTAATTTATTATTAATAGATGTACGCGTGGAAAAGATTTATATTCCAACGCCAAATAATTATTAATAATTCATAACTATGCAATTTCGTTTCTTGGTTTACAATAAAGGCTTCCCGGAGGCGTCCATAGGATGACCTATATACAAGAAGAAAAAGCGGGAAGATGGAACAAAACGGCGCCACTCTGTCTGTTATTGTTGATTTATGACCTCAGAAATAAAAGAAGTAGGCAAGGAAAGCTTAAGAAATATGCAGCATTATGAATCGCGAAAGCCGATGCATTCATCCGAAGAAATAGCAGAATCAGAAGCGGAAAAAATCCAATATCTTCGAATAAATGTACGAGAAAATTTAATATTGCATTGTTTGTAAATATGATCTATTGTCGATTGACCCAGGTCGTAAACAATGCAATAAAAAATGACCCATCTGCAAAATTATTGAATCCATCATCAAATATGTATTTGTATAAGTTTTACAGTTATACGAGCCGCCATTATGGTATACTACAATATCCAAGCGAGTCCCTAATAACTTTTATAGAGACCATATGAAATTAATTTGAGCGTGACGAATGAAAATAGATTTAAAATGCAAATCCACCGTTATCACTCAATCATCAGACTAATCGATCAATCGACACATTAATCGAATTATCTTCGATTCATCTAATTGCATAGATTACATCGAAATCGCACATTTCAAAAAATACGCCAACAATTCCGATCCAATTTATATTAAAACAAGAAAGACAAGGCGCAAATAATTAGCGAAGATATATTAAATACACACCGACGAAATTCAATATCGACTACATATATTGAAGTGTTTGAATAAGGATTTTCGAGGATTAGAATGGCGGTTGGCGAATATTGAAGCCCGGTAATATAACAGCAATAGTTTGCGATAATAATTAAATTGGTTACGGATTACAAACCCATTATTACGCCGCGGTGGGATTAATTATTTTCAACCCTAACGACTCGAATCGATTTTCCTCATCAAAAAAAATGAATTTAATGGACCACTTTGCCTCATATAAAGCGAAATCGGACTGAATTTGATTGTTAAAAAATAGCTGGGTATAAAAGGGGGAAATTAGTGCAATTAAGATCGCCCAAATTAATTTTAATACTTCCAACAGGTCCCTAAATGTTTGCAACAATTTTCAGTTAACAGAAAAAATTATGTTTGGATCATCATTAATATTATAAGGGCTGAATTTTGACGCGGTGATACGTTTTGCGTTGTTTTTGCATATATTATATTATTATATATGCATAGGATCGCCAAGAGTTAATTAACAGACTCGAGATTTATTTCCAAAGGTTTTGCGAATCATTTTCGGAATGTCTTCGCTGATGACAAGTTAACTGCCATAATCGAGGCCAATCCTCGACGAAATGAAAGATATACTCCTCAAAAATTCAATCGGGCGCAGATGGATGCTTTCATCGAGCTGGAACGGTTTCAAAACGATATATTTAGAATAAACACAAACAATAATCTCCGCATTTAACTTAATTCGATTGAAAATGCGAGAATTTTGAACTTACTTGATGAATATAAAAGGGTTGAACGTGTACGCAAATGCGTCACTGTACTTTGTAACGCTTTTGAAGTGGCCTTTTAAATGCGAGGCATCGATTTCATTGCAGAAGTTTGCAAACAGAAAGCAACACGACGGTATTTTAATTTGTCAACTTCCAAAGGGGATCGCTCTTGAAATGTCAAAGAAGATTGAATTTCATCCCGCCGAAACACAAGTACAAAATAAAGCAGGGGATGCAGTGAGCGATGCGAAATAAATTTATTTAAATTTTCGAAATTCCAACGGACGTCGAAACATTTTTTCCACGCAAAATGTGGATTTAATTTAAATATTAAGCTCATTTCACTCTGATATTTAGCTCGACCCGCGCAAACTTGGGTGTGATAAGCCCCTAAACGTTTCGGAATTTTTCAGATTGCAGCTGTCGAAAAAAATCCTACATATTTCCCCCCGATTTGCATAAATCCATTTTCATGCGACTCAAATCGGTTGATAAACAAAATAAGCTTGCAGTTCAAAAAACGTGATGATACATTTTTTTGCGCTTCATTAAAATTTAATGCGTATTTTATAACCGTTCCGTTGGATTTGATTAAAAACGAAAATTGATGATATTATTAGGGATATCCATATGTAATTTCGTTTTTTTATGCACTATCTTCTATATAAGTAGTAAATACCTGTTTTGTAGGTATTTTGTGTGAGTGTCTACCTGTTTGTCAACTTGAGACAAAAAACCCACTCCCTTATACCTATTACAACATATGAAAAAAAGTAACGAAGAACATTTACGATATTCATGGTGATATTTTGAATATCAGAAAATATCAACGATTTTTAAATATATCTTATAATTTGAGTTTGGAAAACGAGTCTTGAATTGGACATCTATAATCGAGGACAGTCTGTTGCGAGTTAGTTCCTAAATGAATTGGATAATATTAAAAAAATAAGGTGTTTGGGTCTCATTCGCATTGACCGACCGCAATATGACCCAACATTGGCAGATTCTTGCAAGAAAAATAACTATTAAACGCGTGACTGGTAATGAGAAATGTGTTTTCTATTCAAACTTGAAAAAGAAAAAAACATGTTTAGACCGTGGACAAAAGGCTATTTTAACCCCTAAACGATCAATGCATTCAAAATAGTATTTTTGTGTGTATGGTGGCTTTCTAAATGAATAATTTGGCTTAATCCGGCACCTCCTGTAGTGTGAAATATAAGTATAGTACATATGTACGATGAAGCTTCGTCAATGTAAAAAATGCAAAAGTGTGATTTTAGATCGCATAAATCGTAATGAATCTTTTTATAAGTTGGCATGTGAGTACGGCGTAGGACTATCGACAGTTTATGATACAAAAAAGAACCAGGTAAGAGACAAACTTTCAAGAAAGCTAAACATCTTAAAGTGAAGGAAGCTTTGTACATATGGTTTCTTCAGGAAAAAAAACAGGTATACACTTATTTCTGGGTTCATATTGACCATGAAAGCAAAGTTGTTTTACAAAGAGATAAAAAAGAAGACTTTGTAGCTAGTAAGGGATAGTTAAAACGTTTAAAAATTCGTCGTGATGTCGGTAACTGGTTTTTATTATTTTATAACTGCTATGACCGTTGCATTTATGATATTAATTTTATAATATAAAACATTATATCATCTATGTATATTTCAATATTTTCATAATGTTTAAAGGGGTCGGGGAAAGTACTCTACAGTTCGACACTGCCTTGCAAAATATGTCGGATTATCGCGGGTCTACTATATTGGCACAAGTTAAGAGAGGTGTTCTGTCAACAGATGGACCTAATCTTGCAAAATGGCTGTCATTTTATTGCATCCACCATGTTTTCGATTTTTTGAATATTTCGTTATATGCAACATTTTTTTAGCTCTTTGCACTCCGAACCATACTAGACTATGGTATTGTAATAATATTGGACATATGAATTTTTAGACATCAAGAAATATATATTTGTAAAAAAAATCAATATTTTATTTCTTATAATTTTGTACAGAATGAAAAATTTTCGCATTCTCTTCTGACGTAAAATCCGCTGACATTTTTATATATACCTTAGTAATTTTACCACATTTTGATTTGATTTCTTTTGCCATTTCAACAGAAAGCTTTAGGGAAACATGCATTTTTCAAAAAGTTGTGCTGGAATAAGTTGATTCTCCGTAATCACTAATAAACTTTAATGTCCCACGAGAGGGGACATCTGAGTGAAATGCTAGAATTACGATGTCCCCTGAGAGGAGACAACGGAGTGCAAAGCGTTAAGAGATCAAAATTTAAGTTCCGCAGATTGCTGAATTTTAGATAATGTAGAAAGTTTTTTATCATAAGAAAGAATAAAAAAAAAACAAGAAAAAATATTTTGAAACGCTTTGGATAAAACGGCATTTACTTCCGGGTATCCTAATATTTTAATGTCGTGCATTTATTTTGCACAACATGTTTGAAAATATATTGAAATAAAAATTATAAATATGTATATTTTATAGCCATTCTATTGCATTTTTTATGTATGCATTCACACGAATATAAACAATGTGTTTCATTATATTTTAAAGCCATTCTATTGCATTTTTTATGTATGCATTCACACGAATATAAATAATGTATTTAAATATGTTTTAAAGCCATACATTTTTAATCAAGGTATAAGGCGTACGCTGGTGTTTTCTCATTTAACCGACGCAACCGGTTAACCGACTACCGTAAATGTTTGGGGTTTGCATAAGAGGGGTGGAATCTTTTTTGTCGTCGAATGTCGCTTTAAAAGAAATAACGTATATTGTGAAACGACAAGAAATGGCGACCTTGTAGTCGCATTTCGGCCGTGAAGAGTTGAGAATCTCGTGTAAGTACGCGTGAAGAGTTCTACAGAAATCCGAGAGATGGAACGACCCCAGGGATGGGGGCAGGAATAAAGCGAATATGCTACAAGAGGGAGTACGAAACAAAGGACTTTTCCCAAATAGGACGAGACAGAATCCTTTTACTGGATCCATCCCTGGCGAAATTCGTTATTGTGATGACTGAAAAGTATGCGCAAACCTTCCATTCAAAACACAGTAGACGTGTAATTTCGCCCTTCGGATTTGCGAATCCTTCCGCTTTATTTGACCGGCCTCCTACCGGTGTGTGTGCAAGCCGAAGAAAAAGCCAGAATCCGCGCTGATGTCGTGTAGTGTCGGAATACAAAGTAGCATATTGTATGAAAGGCACTTGAATAATTACATTTGCATTGCAAAGAAATATAATGAGGCATCACTTTGCGCAGCACAATAAGAATACATTTCCAAGCGGACATATTAAAAAAACGTATTACCAGTGATATGACACGCCATTTTCCATTATTTCTTCGCTATGAAAAAAAATTCAAACAAACGTCAAACAACATGGAAAATAACATCGAATATTTCGACCATACCCAAAAAAAAATTCAATCAAAGGTCGATTTCATTTTGTTTAGCTTACGTTTGTTTTTCACGCAATATTTAAATTTATCGCATTCAATGTTAGCCGCATAAGGACTATTTTGGCGTCGATCTTATCGTCCGGTACAACGTGCTGCATTTATACACGCATGGCTTAAAAATATATTGCGACGAATATATTTCAATATAAATTGTACGTTTACACGGAACGGTTAAAAAAATATTCAAATTAAAAAAAATAAAAATAATACTATTTTTTATTAAAAGTTGTATTTAAAAAAAAAACTAATTTGGTCATAAACACGAGAAACTTTGTTAGGTTCTTTGGAATATTTAAATGAAAAAGTCAACATTGATATGAAAGTCACGTAAAATCGTAGCACATGTATCTTATCCTTGTGTCAAAAGCACATGCTTTCGTACTGGAATATTCGCGAGATAAATTTTTTAATCATGAAAATGTACATTAAGAGCAAATTACATTATATAAATTAATAAATATACAGATATAAAACGAAAGACACATTTTCTGTATGAATTTCAGAGCATATCCTTTACTGAAGCTTTCATAATAAAGTCACGCTCCAACGACGCACGTCTGAGTTATATTTGTTTAAGACCAAAAATACGATTGGTTTTTATAGCATTTGCACAATTTTTCACAACAACAAATTTGGACCACGTGAATGGATCCAAAATAGAAACATGGCTCGATAATTTCATGAGTGCTATAAATACGAACGAAAATAATAGGATTTTCATAAGTTCACATTAACTTTTTTATATGCATACCTTAAATAGTGTTTCTGGACAAATCTGAGAATATCTGGATGTTAAAACGTTTGCGATACGCTTTTTGCGGTCGCTATAAATAAATATTTCGCCGCGGCTCGTCTCTATCGATGACACGATTGGTTTTATTGAATAAAATCGATTTTTCAGAAAATTTAATAACCGCCGTCTGCGCCTTGAAAGCTTTCCGGGGCCCAAATTGAAGAAAGACGCCTTGAGCTCTGAAAGGCTTATGGAATTCAATATCGAGCGAATTTAACGACATCCGAGGCTGGTTAATGCGACCAAAAGTCAAACCGCAAACTTGTTTGACGTGGGTTATAATTAACTGACCTGTGATGCTGTTGAAAGCTTTTCCCTTTAGCGAATTTCGAGCAAATGAAATTTTCCAGGAATTTCCAGGTGCGTTAATAACTACGGGAAAAGTCTTGCGAAATTCAATTCAATATTTTGTCCCGCAAGGACGGAACAAAAGTTGAATATCAATGTTGAGTGCCGAAATCCGCAACGCAATTGATTATACGAAAGCTGCAAATTCCTCTTTTTTTCCCAGCTCTTTTAATACAATTACGGATGTTAACTATGCAAATGATGGCGGTTAAAATACGAGCTCTTAGTAATTAAATGTCGCTCTAAATAGGACCGGAGACAAATTGGTCTCTTGGACCTGTGGTGAAACCAAGTAACTTTATATATAATAGTTCAAGAGGTACCTACAGAATCTATATAATTTATTTAAGGTAATTATTCGTTTTTTGTCCTTAAAAGCATTCAACAATTCGTGGATGAGGTAGAAGACTATTTAATTTATTAGGTTTTTACAACATATTTATATAAGAAAAATAAATACTGCTGACATTTACGTATAATGGGTACGTAATCGTAAGATTTATTGACCACAGTTTAAAAAAGATTGGATGAACCGGCTCTCCGTGCCGGTTCGTTTAATATCAGTGCATTTCGTCCGTCGTTAAACATGAATTAAAACTGAACAAATTCAAAGATTGGTGATCGACAATCCGTATATCATTTTATCATAAGAGATTAAAATACCATGTCCATCATTGGAGGATTGTAAATACCCAGCAAATATCTTGATTTATAATCAATTATAATGAATTTATGCAAAGATATGTCATCAAATTTTTAAACGATGACAGTATTATTTAAATTGTCCAATGTTGATCATTTTCAAAGTCGGCACACAAAAGAAAGTTTGTAAGAACACGTAGAAATTGCCAGTTGATAAATCGTCTGATGACGGGAAGACGTGCATTGAGCCATTCTGCAATAAATCTTGTGGGACTAGCAAAAAAAAGAAGAGTTTTGCTCCGCAAAAAATACGTCTGGATGAAATTGAAGAGCGCTGCTGTTTTGCCACATAGTATTGGCAAAATGTTGAAAATCTCATATTGCCAAAATTATCGATATTAAAATCGCGCCAAGAACAAAACCCATGAATGAAAGCTCGGATTGAACTTTCAGAATATATTAAATAGCGAAAATTTAAATTTCGTCTGATGGGAAAAGCTCCAGGCTATTTCATTACAGCTGAAGAGGCTTTACTTATTGTTTGTTTTATGTTTTGCTGTTGCTCTAATTTCGTTATCAAAATTCATTAAAATTATTACAGCGCGAATTTCGGAATATCCACGTTTATATATATAATGACACGCCAATTGTGCCTTTTAATGACGAAAATTAAATAATAAGTCGAAGAGCGTCAATCAATCGGGGGTGTGGGGTAAAACGGCGGAGATGTCCGACGAAAAACGATCTTGCTCGAACATCACAGATTTGCGGTGTCGAATAAATTCTTTCAAAATGGGTTGGCTCCGTGTATAACGCCTATTTGCAAAAACACCACACACATTGCAGATTTGTTTGCTTTGCATAGTTTCGAAACCAAACGTATTATTTACACGCTATGTGTACATTGCAAATTCGAAGGTTTGAAGAGATGACGTTCGCAGATGATGTTCGTCAAAGTCAAAGCATCCATTTAAAGTGCCACTCCGGGAATTATTCATTAGCTGATGAGACTGCTAATTGAAGGTTCCGATTGATATCGATTCGATACACAGAAACAGAAGAAACAAGGCAGCAAGCATAGAGTTCGAAGCTTCAATGGGGATGTGCCATCGACAGAATCAATTAGCTGCCTCTTCTGGGCATGACGAGGAATCGAAATACTATAATCATAAATGCAAAATGATTCTGAACACAATGCCACAATCAAATGATGCTCGGGCATGACATTTGGACGTCTAAAATTAAGATCAAATAGAGCATAATTTTAGCACTTGTTTTAAGTCCCGAAGCCATACTGTCGCACTCATTGATCGACATTTTTAGATTTTAAAAAAATTATATGTAGAATAATTATTAATTGTATAGTTTCATATTGGTGGCCCTATTCCGTGGCTCGCACGGTCTCCAGACCTGACACCGCTGGATTTTTTTGCCTGGGGACGAGCGCTATTCCGTGGCTCGCAAGGTTTTAAGACCTGACACCACTGGATTTCCTTGTCTAGGGACGTGCAAAATAATTATTTTACACGACAGAGGCAATCACAAAATAAATCCTAGCTGAAAGAATAATCGTCGCCTTTGCAACAACAGTTATTTAGTGCCACTACGACTACAGATTAAAAAGTGATGACGATTTAAAGGTGAAATTTTGGGTATTTTTTCAAAATTTCAAAAAAAAAATCGATAACCCTAACACTTAGGATATAGGATCTATGTGTGAAACGTAGCAAAAGATCTCCCTAATCCCCCATAAATAAAAATAAAACATCGGTCTATGTGCAAAACGCCTGTATAATTGATTTGTGTGACATTCTACCATTGATATTGATTTGATCTAAGAAGCTTAACGTTTATTATGTTGTCATTTGTTGATGAATAATTGTTGTTAATGTGTAATGTTGTTAGAAATGTAATTTTTGACATTGTAGTTCGACATGATCGGCCTTGGCTGCGGGAAGACGTCCTTTCCGCAGCCAAATACCTCTCTCATGTGCCCAATAAAAAAAATCCTAGAGAAGAGAGTCTTTTCGTTCGACGCCCGTAGCGGGAGCCGCCCGAGGGATTCTGCCCTTGAGAGCGCCCACCCTTCTTTCGTAACAACATTAGAAACAACGATTAGAAAAACAAGCTCGGGATCAAAAATAAATCGTTATAGAGCGCTGAACGCCACATTGGCGTACAAACTCTTTCTGGATCACTCGAGTGCTCACACACCACATTAGTGTTTATACTCATCAAAAGGTTAATGGATGCTGAAAAATTTCGATTCAAACGTTATTAAAACAATAATAAACGCTACAATATTATATTTATGGTTCTGTGCATTGTGCCAAAGCATTCCACAGGTTTTGATTGAATTTTCTTGCAGTTGACATTCAATGCAGCCATCGCCTGTGCAGATTTAAATGCACTTGCATACTTGTTTGATATTAGAATGACGTGCTTTGAATCGATGGTCGCATAAACGGCGTACGCAAATGAGTATGGTGTGTATTAAATGAGCGTTTTAATTAATCAGCCAAGTAATTCCGGTCAAGGCTTAATCGCCACGATAATTCATACGGCGCTTTGGTGCAAAACGCATTTTCATTCGATTTGAATATCGACTCTGAATAAGGACTATTTTAAAATTGCCCCGAAGATCCTTGGCTTTCGGAGCTTCGAAGGGTCGGACCGAACAGGAGCGTTTCGACTCGGATTTAAATATTCATTAAATAATCAATATTCGGGGTAAGCTTTGAAATTATTTAAGAGGGTGGAACACTTGCGTGGGTGGGTGTGTACAATGAGAAAAACTCATTCTCGAATAATCTCGATAAATCTTTTTTAAAGTCAAAATATACTAGATGAAGCGATTAAACGATTAAATGTGAAAATTAATAGAAATTTCATGACTTTTAGCAATGTTTGAATTGATTTGGATGCCTCACAAACTATCGCTTTATTTTGCTTATATATAGTGGGTTGATGCAGTATTATTTTGCACCATCCATTAATTCCCTGTGAATAGCCAACGAAAGTAATTACTTAGTCGCCAGCTAGCAATTTTAACAAAGTAAAAGTTTTAATAGCTAATTACATTGTGGGGACTCGGTTAAATTTTTAAATTTTAATTTGATTCTATATTGATAATTCATGTCATCCCACAGGAGTTTAATATTCAAATTAGAGCCAATTTTAAGCCAAATGCGTCCCAATATGACACACGGATTACAAGTATGACCCAAAAAATTGTCATTTCGCACATCTTCTCCACATTGACAGAGCACTTCTTGGAAGCGATTCAAGATGTTATGCATCATTTTAAAGGGCAAATAATATTTATGGATGTCTGTCTTCTCGGACAATAAATCCATATTTCATTAGAGCGCTTGCAAATTACGACGACAAAGCCAAGATCATCTCAATGTTATTAGTACATATTTGCGACAAAAATAAATGTATTATAAACGGGATTTATGGGGCTTCCGTGGCAAGTTCGATACGCACCACCATAATCCGAGACAAAAAACGATAGGACCTTGTACAGTTTTCATGTTTACTCATGTTTTTCTGTTATCAAGTTGAAGATAACCCATAAAGGATAAGCTCGCTTATAAATAATGTTTGTATATGGTCCGATTAAATATTTGAAAGATATAAGAGGGGTTTTGCGCGTGTTTGTACGAGCGGGGTAAATAGAAATCAGGGTTGAAAAATGTTGGATAAAAGCACTTTTTGATCTGAATTAGTAAGTATATTTCGTGCTTGATATTGACACGATCCAATTACATCCCGTGTATCAGTCGAAGAATGCTGACTGTAAAGAAATATTATGCATTTAATCCAATGATAGCTCTTCTCGATTAGAGTCTTCCTGTTGTCGTCCCAAGAAGACTCTGCACTTCGAATCTTGTACAGGATTGTGCGTATGAGACGTTTCAAGATGTACGAATAAATTCGTAAATAAATAGATTGATGTGGCAATGGGGAGAAATTGAATATAACGACCAACATTCGCATGGGACTTCATATAGAATTAATGTCGCGGCAATAAAAATATGTTGAATTTAATTAAGGGGGGACATTTATAGGATTTAATTTGTAGGCATTCTATCCAGGGATGTATTTTTGGGTTCAGCAGAAAGCTAAAAAATGTCCTCATTAATCTCGTAGCGCCAAAAATAACTAAGCGCACCAATTGAATATATTTACTTATTTTCGGCTCGGAATATAAAGCAACTGTTTGGAATCGAGACAAAGGCTTTTAGCGCTCTTAGATAGGGATAGAACCCTAAAAGAAAGAACTATGAACGGAGTGACACTAGATTATAGCCCGAAGAAATGAAAAAAGTCCCATAAAAGGCCATCAGCGCGATGGGAATGAGGCAGAGGCGAACGAGATAAGGAAGTTTTATGGAATAAAACGGATGCAAGTGGCGCAAGATAAATTCGAAAGCAACGAGCTTCCTCCAGACAGAATGTGGTGTCGGATCGCAGACAAAGGGGATGAAATGCTGCATAGATCCATTTATAAGCGATTCAATTTATGAACTACCGAAGACGAACTAGAAAATTCGATTCGATCAAAATTTATGTATTTCATCATCAAGGAGAAAAATTATAAGCAATTGGCGCTGTTATCGATATTCCATCGACGCAGTGCTCTTTAAAGAATGTTGATTAAACATCTATGAGTAACAATCGATGATCGAAAATCTCAAATATATCAAAGGCATAATTCGCTATCAGATTGGATTTTCAAGACATAATTAGATTTACATTTTATCAATATTACGATAATGACATCAATGCAACAATTAATTAAAGAATCGAGATCAATTGGATCTAAATTCTTAATTAAGATGATTCAAATAATCAAACATCTGGCGATGGTGACGAATTTATAAAACTATTTCGCCGAATGAATTTCATCAAAATAAGCAGCTTTTGCTGAAGATCTCATTTCAGCGATCTTCATTATCCTTCGAAATGTGAAACTTATCAATGGATAGATTCATTGGGTACTTTATTTTGCCATGGTAATATGATTCCTTCTGATACGAAGTAATTCATTGATATTTACAATTCATTAATGGATATATACAGCGTGGCTGTCCGAGTTTCATTTTGATACAAAAATTCATATTGATGCTATTTTTTCATACCTTTCATACAATCATACATATTCAAATTTATAGTCTCGGATTGCAATGAGCAAATGAGATGAAAATCTCTGGAATTTAAGTATTTAATTCATGCTAATACATCACTCAATAAGTTCGTAGGATATTTTTTCAATTTGAACATTTTTCTTCTTCGTTTGGGGTCGTCTTTTCGCAACATCTCAAAAAAAAATCCTACAAACTTATTGAGCACATTGATCATGGACGATTTAGCATTTATGTAGTTGTATATATTAATTGGAGAGGATTATATTAAATATGATTTTTTACATGGATATTATTAAATTGGGTACTTTGTCTATACAAAAATAATGTATAATGCAATTAAATAAAGCATCTGGAATGGATCTTACTGGATCACCATGGATGAACGAGGAAAGCACTGCGACACCTTGTTTAAATCAGACTGGCAGATCGACGACAGGGTCTAATCATCAGCGTCTGCTGGATTCAAATCAACAGATTTATGACAGATAAGACATTTTTTATGATTAGGATTCTATGGCGAAATGGACCCAAAATAGATTCTGCTATCAACGCGAGATAGCATGAATATATTCTTTGGCGTCCGTCATCCGAAAATTCAGGATCCAATTGAAAATTCTTCGATTTGACGTTTTTTCCGCTCGTATGATTTAACCGGGATAGCAGGTCGGGATTAACGACATCTCTTGATAAACGAACATAAAGCGTGGCAAGGAGGATACGACCTCGGCTGGAATTATTAAAGCGATATCGTTACGTTCGTCCCACGCACGTAAATTAATTGACTAATGTTCCACTCGAGAAGACGCCATAAGGTTCAACTGTTGAACGTGCTCCGATCTAAGACCTCCGCAAGATCGAAAAACGAGTCGAGCCCGCGATTACAATAAAGATAATTAGGAAGAGCAGCCATAACGCGTATTGGGTTTCCTAGACATCAATTACTCCCCTCAATAATGACGGTATTCCTCAGCGATTCGAGTCGTAAGTCGGCAACAACAACCGGCTCGTGCCAATTAGTCGCCATGGTGCCGATACATCGGATCTTCGGGCGCCGGACGCAATTTTAACATCAAAGTGATCGATGGGGATATAATTTTAAACCCCCCCCCCCGAAGGTGAACAAACATCCATTATGCGGCGAAATATTCAACATCGAGTTACAAGATTTCGCCGTCATTCGAACCGGGAATCGCTGCACATCTACGGTGTCCCCCGGGGATGAAATATTATGCGGTCATCTCGCTCGATGAATCCCTAATAGTATTGCCAGATTTACCACAACACCACATTCTGCAAGCCTTTGTGTCGTTGGCGATATAATGAAGCGTATAAGAAGGCTTCAATCGGACAAAGATTTGATGAAAGTTCTAAGCGGATATCAATACATATTATCGCAATTTATGATATATTATATTAAAAAAATGACTTGTTTAAAAAATTAAAATTATCATAAAATGGATGGAATTCGGATGCCAAGAACGCGCTGCAACAAAAGACATACAACGTCGACTGTTGTAAACATTTTTTGATTGAAGTTGTTGATGATCCATGCGAATTTATCATTTTTCGCTGTGGATCATTGAAATTATATAAATAAACGGTGTATTTATTCCAGCAGCTGTTCGTCGATCGTAAATTTTGATTATGATTTTTAATAGAAATTTTGTACGGCACGCGATTTGTGGGCTCGGTGGGGTTTTGTGTCGAATCGAGCTGCATAATTTAGATGTATGGGATTTTTCGTTTTTGTTGTCGCTTGCACGGGAATGCAGCGCATTTGTGTTTGATTCGATGGTGATTTAACAGTCGGTTGAACTTACTAATCCCGCTTGCTTCGGTCGTCGTAGAACTTGTCCCAGAAGCTGGATCGGTTCTTGATGCGGAGGACGCTCGTGCTGAGCGTGCGAGGGAGCTTGGCGGTGGGCGCCGCGGGCGGCGGCGCGGCCCCCGCGGCGCCGCCCCCCGCCAGCGCCGACAGCAGCGAGGGCGAGGAGCAGTTGCCGAGGGACGTCCTGCTCAGGGCTCCCCTGTAGACGAGGGGCGACTGGGGCGGGCTGGCGCTCTCCGACGAGCAGGGGCTGCTCCGCTCGAGGCGGTAGCAGGCGGAGCAGGGGCTCGTCGACTCGGCGTCCGCATCCAGACGTCCCAGCTCATCCGTCCCGACCTCCTCCGTGTCGATCTTGGGAATAATGTCGGGCTCCACCTTCGGCACTTCTAGCGGCGGGACATCTTCCCTGAACGTGACGTAGTGCTCCCGGGGATCCTTCTCGTTCAGCCTGCCGTGCTTGGCGTTGTTGACGATCAGGGGGGTGACGCTGCCGCCGTTGGCGCCCGCCTTCGGACGCTTGCAGTACTGGAACAGGACGGAGGGGTCGGGAAAGGGCTGCTCGTCCGCGTGCTCAGCCACTTTGGATCTCACGCACAGATCACATCCGGACGCAAAAATTTTTTTGAGAATATTTAACGTACACGAACACACGTCGTCGACCCGAAGAATAACTAGTCGCTCTGCTCGGAGCGACTCTTACACATGTTCGTCTCGAGCGCGCGAGGGATGCCGCAGGAACTGTCGCGGAGCGGCAAGCCTGAGATGCGCTCGGCCGGCGTGCCACCTCTCGACTGAGGCCCGGAGCGCGCGGCTGTGGCCGTCCCTTTTTCGCTCTCGACGTTAGAGCGAGACGGCCACAGCCGGCGCACGCTTCGACGGCTTAATGACTTATTACTCAATCGCACCACCACAACAATACAACTATTTCCAATTGCATTTTACAAATCTTGCGAGATGAAAAACTATCTCAACATCAAATAAAAATTTTCCCACATCGAACCATCGAGGAAAATTTCAAACTCTCAAAACTCATACGAATCAAATTAATACCTAAAATTAACCCCAATAAACAACATTTGCCTCGTGAATTTGTCTCATTTTTAAATTCCATACGAATCAATACAAATTTACACATGCGTGTAAATGTATGATTTCAACATTATTAATACGATATAATACATACATTGTCCAGATTTATCAACGCCGATCTTTTTGAGGTGAAACCCACAATAAAAATCTAAATCGTAATCAACCCAAAAGTAGATCAACAATAATATTCAAATCTTATCAATATAAAGTCATAGATAGCGAGACGTATATAAAATTTAAAAAAATCTCAAATTCAAACCCTTGGGGGTCCGTAGGAACGCTATATTTAGGGTGCTATTATGATGATAGATTTTTTTATTATATCGATGTCAAATTGCGAGGATTATATTTGCACGAAATCATTATTTACCGCGTAAATATGTTGTTATGAACGATCGTTGATAACAACATGTTTTCAAAGTGGTTTCACAATGAATTTAATAAGCGGACGTCAAAACCGCAGAAAATTTCGACTGCAAATAAATTTAGCCGCGTCTAATGAAACCATAGCCATCTTTTATCGAAAGTAGACCACGTGTATATAACAATACTTAATGTTAACTACTTGTGGATATAAAAGTAGCTTTGTAGTATTTTAATTTACCGCCGGTATATATAATTATATTGAACGCTTAATATACTGTAACTGTCCTGATTTACTTTGTATAAATGGATGCAAAATTTGAATCGCTTCCTCCCATACTAATGATGATTTTTAACATAATGAACGTCATTGGTAGTTAGCATAATGATGTTTTAATAAATTTAGTAATAAACATGCATCATGCAACTTATAAGGGCTTGATATTAAGCAGTAAATCATAAATTCGTATAAATGATTTATGATACCGTGGAGGTAATGCATCATCATCAATATGAAAATAATAAGCTATGACTGGATGCAATCGAGATTATATCGATAAGAACGGCCTAAAATACATAAAAGAGTGCCGCGCGAATTGAATACAGTCAAACTTTTAACATCATCTAAAAAAGTTTGAAAACCATTATTTTCTGGGGTATTATCACGATCGGAAATCACTAAAATACGATAGCCCACTCGACTGTGGCGAATAGATACTGTCAGCTGTCAGCCGATGAACAGCTTAATTAAATAAAATTACAATTAGATACGAATAATATATCGGCCAAAACCGACACTGTTGCTTCGTGGAGTATGAATTATTTAATATTTGTATCGATTCCCCGATACAACATTATCCTCGATGAATATCATATGGCAGAATAATGTATTGGTCCATGCTAAATGAAATTAGCGACCGAATTCGAAACCATTTGCGTGTTCGCAAGTTCGGCTCGCACGTAACATAAAAATGAATTATTCCGGGCCGAATCCAATTGATTATCTTTGTATGCCATGCGAAATATATTCATCCATTCTTTCGACGCATTAGCATAAGAAAATAAACATTCGATGTTGGCATCCCTCCAATAATAATAATTTTGCGCGTAGGGGATGTTTGGTGAATGGAAGTTGCAGTTTGAATATATTAGAAATTCAATATCCTGTAAATTTGCTAGTCGATGTCGATACAATGCCTGGAATTTTGAGCAGACTCTGGCATAATTTTATCGCTATCGCAAAACAGGCGGATTGAATGCACTCGAAGAAAAATGTATTTATCGAATGCAGTTACAATAGTTCGATAATAGATAATGAGGCTTGTCAAGAATGTCAAACATGCTGGGATTGCGTTTGAACAGGATTTGATTGCTATCGTATCGAATCTGAGCTTATATCAAATGTTTTTTCTATTATTGCTAGATAAGATAATTTTTTTGGCATGATATTGATTTGTAGCATACAATTTTGAGGAATGCATCAAAATATGCCTAATCGCTAGAGGAACGTGTGTTTATTTTGATCGCTATTGTTATAAAATCGGACAAATATTTAGGGAATCGAAGAATAAACTGTTCAAGTCCACGTTTTAGTACAAGAAGCAGCGACCAAAATTTCAGTCAGTCAGTATTTATACAATGTAAATCAGGAAAGTCTACAAAAAATTAAAATCTACAAAACTGCTTTTAGTCTACAAGTAGTTTACATTAATTATTGTTGAATAAATGCCGTTTATTTTCGATATAAGGTGGCTATGGCTTCGGTAGACGTGGTTGAATTTGTAGTGAAGGAATTCGCAGATCTCAAAAAAGGTTTTTGCTTGCAAAAGCTTAGATCAATTTTCGATAATGAATTCCATTAATTACCAAATAAAATTATTACATACTTATTGCTAAGATAAACAGACGATTTAAATGTTAAAAATAATAAATTTCAATCCATAAACTTGGTTTAACCCAGAGGGAGTTATTTTATATACTACGTGTTTAGAAAAAAATCATGTTCATATATCTAAAAGCATTGTTATTTTCCAATACTCTCATCATTGCTTGTTCTTATACGGTCCATATACAGCCGCATAGAATCTGCCGTTTAATAAGTGGTTTAACGCCCATTACTCCACTTGTTTTTTGCGTTTTCCATCATTTTTTCAACTTTATTAAATACATTAAAGCCGAACACTTAGAGCGTATTAAATTAGGAAAATTGCTTTAAAAGAAAAAAGCACACTTTGATCGATATTACCGATGGAAACGCTCGGCTCAACGGTTAAAAGTGTCGACAAAGAGGCACCTAAAAATATTCCACAAAAAAAGGGAGAATCGTAAGATTTCCCATACAAACGACCGAGTCTGGGGGCGAAGAAAAAAAAATGAAAACAGTGCAAAAATATCAAATTCGCAGCCAAAAAGAACCGAGATCAAAAGTATCAGTCGTGACGACTTTATTATTGCGGGCAATACGCACCTTTGTGTTCGAGTTCAATGCAGTTTTTTCAACATTTGAGGCCAAAAATATCACATTTTGATAATGAGCATCGCACATCAATGAACACAATTGAGGATTTATCATAAAAAATGGAATTTTCGTAGGTGGGGTATTTTTATTTCGCCGGCAATAAGATGTAAATTTGGCCACACGTGGCTGGCATTAATTTTGTATATTTGAAGAAGTTCGTCCTCGAAGATCCAGGAAGAGTTTTCCGGGTATGGCCTTAATTTTGGGGGCGTATGAAGTTGAACGAACTCTCGATTTATAAGGAATCCATCATTGTGTATTTTGTTCGGGCTCAGTTGAATGGCTTTCTTAGAATTTCATCCATTACTTGTTGGGGTATTCTGTGGACTTGTGGAAATCAATTTTGGATAAAATTATTGACAATATAGCGTTAATACCCTTTTTTTTTTGAAAATATAAAAAACACGCTGCTTTGAAATGAATCTTTACGTCTCAAAGATATTTTGTATTGATACAAATATGCTTCGGTATATGATATTATATTTATTTTGATCTCGTCCTACGCGTATTTTCGGAAAAATAATTACATTTAATCCTTATTTCAACAATATTATTGTTTTCGTCGACGAAAGCCTCCAAATAAAAGGACACATCTAAATTTACAAAGGACATGCGGTTTAATGGCGCGTTATTAATACATATAGAATATGATAGTAAATTTTGTTTTGAGACATAAATATGATTCTATAAAAATAAAACAACCCCCATATGGCAATATGATGTTTTTACTATTTATGTTATATATGACGTATGAAGTCGTCTGCCATTTTGAATTTTCCGACATCCCCTTGCATCCGATTCGCAACAAACAACCCCATGCGCATATGAATATTAACTTTTTTAGATTGAAATCGCCCCCGAAAAAATAATTTCGAGCAGATCTGAGACGCTCCCCGGGATCGAAATCGGTAGCCTTCACGATCTGACCGTGAAGTTGAATAATCAAAGTCGCTTATTGAATCCGCTATTTTGGAAGAAAAATCAATTATATACATAAATAAATATGTAAATATATTCCAGGATATTCTATGAACGGCCTGCGGGGGCACACGCTTGCCTGAATTTGATTCAAACGACGGGCTAATGCGCCGGAAATCGCCGAACGCCTGCGAAAGCGCCCGAACGCGCCGGGGGAGTTGGGCGATCAACCCCTAGCCGAATTTGCGAGGGGGCTGTATTGATAAAACATATTCGGTTGAATTAATATTTTTTGACGGGAAACCGAGACAATGCTGTATGGAAATACGATTACAGCGAATGCGCGACCTTTGTCTTTCGAGTCGAAGGAATACGCACAAATTCCATATTGAAATTTTGAAGGTCGAAAAATTCCCATTTAGATATTCCAGATTTTATCGAAATCTTTATATACAAGATAAGATATATCGATGAATACAATATTTAAAAGATTGAAGGTATTCCATGATGTATTTTAATTTTTAGTAATATAAGTCATACATTGTCTTCATTTAAGATCACAGAAACTAAAACCTTTTAGATAAAGGCTTATATATACAAAAAAAATATATCATTTGCTACCCTTATGATGAATATAAACGGTGGCCCTGCCCTTGAACGGACAAAAACATACAAAAAAATGCTGCTGGCGTGAGTTTAAAATATCTAATTTTGCCTATTATCTGATTGTCTTATGTGTCAACCTTGGTTTTTAAAATTTATGTCAAGCATTGTGGGATTATTACAAAAGTTCGCATCTTCATTTTATCCTCAGGTAACAAAGAAGAGTGGAATTTTTTGCTGCGACGACAAGAATTGATCTTTTTTGCAACAAGTGGTAGCTGGGTATTATAAATGGCTTGCGACAAAATAAGAACTAAATTTAATTCTTTAAAATAGCATTATACAGCAACAATGAATGTGAAAAATATAAAAACAGTCGAATTGGGAGGTTCTATTAATATATTCACCAAACAACAGGATTTATTGAATTCGATCGAATGTCTTGTTTCTAAAAATATTAATACTGATTGTGGTTGCCTACGTGGGAAAAATGCGTAGGGAGATATTGTATAAAAAATACGAAGATAAAATGCTAAACATCTTGTATGTTAAAAAATACGCAAGGGATTAAAACGCAAAATTGTTAACAGCAGATGGTTGCTGACGGGATGGCGAGTGGCCATCCAAGGGCTAATTGTCTCTTACGCTAATTGGTATAACGTTACAAGGGGATGTAAAGGCGCAGATGCAGCCATGTATTTAATTGAGTATCAAATAACATAGAATTCTGCATCTTTGCTACCCTATGATAGCGTAATGTGGGCGCTCTTGGAGCAGAATCCCCGGGCAGCTCCCACGTGTTTCCTTGACCGCGATGTATTTACTACAACTCCGCCTTTATAATGGGAATGTCGATATGAAATATAATAATTTTATATGGTGTACCAAATACATATCATGGGTTTTTTTAGAAGCTTGAGACGGACGCGCTCACATGTGGATTTGTTATTATTTGGGCTGCGGTGATGCCAAACGGTAAAACAGAGTTGATCGCTCTCGTTTTAACTATTATCTTATTTATGGAGAGAGAGGTTACAGTTATGTGTCTGCAGGAATGACATCTTCCCGCGGCCAAGGCTATCCGATGATTCTTCACTTCCTGCGCGTCACCACAAGATGGGAAACGGTGCAAAAATCTAGATATATATCATTAACAAGATACAATGCGCCCGAAGGGAGACAAAAATATGTTGCTATTAATCTGATAAATTGCATTTGAACACATCAATAGCGATTTTGCGTGGGAATACAATTTCGCCCACGCAATAATGTGCTTTTATCGAGTAATGACGAATTTATTTTGCCAATATTGAAACATCAGAATGATGTTTTCGACAGGAAAACCACAAATTAATCGAATTGTAGAATTCCGAAAATGCGTTGAATTTATTATAGGGCTGCAATTTGGTAGAAAATCCAGGAAAATACGTATGTGCTTTTGATTTTGCCCACTTGTTCAACCCTTACACGTGTATTATTTTACGTAAGCTGCCACATATGAACTGTTCGTCGGTGTATAATGCTCTGTGCTGTACAATTTTAAACAATTCCGAGTATTATTCCATTGAGATATAAAATAATATAATTGTAGATGAAAATGTATTTTAAATTTAGGGGTTGCCTCAAGTGAGATCATTGGATCTTGAAGTTTAAGCTGCTCGTATAAAATGATAGTTTCGAATGGGTTTATTTTTGCGCTTAAACATATTTGTTTGTGATATCCAAAAATAGTAAATAACATGGAGGCGAATGCATATTGATGGAGCAATATTTTTGTTTTGCATGTCGGAGAGTTTTGTTTCGAACATAAGAGGGGATGTTTACAACCAATGTATGGATGTAAAATTGCAAACCCTAGGAAATTTATTCATAGTTACATGTTGTTCCATAGGATCTTTTGAGCACACGATTCATGCGCGCAAATGTTAAAGTTCATCGCTTTATAAATACATCCAATGGTTAGAGCTTTCCGAGTGAGACTATATCTTCAATACGTGTAAAATGTCATTTCGAAATGATACAGAATAGCAACAAATCGATGAAATCCTGGAGTGAAAATAAATATTTGAGCACCTGTAAAAGGACAGACAGGTCTGAGTTCATACCGGCAAGTATAAACGAATGAATAAGGGTGTGTGTTGCGAATTTACACAATATATAGTCGGTGGGGTGGAAGATTGCGACGCTGAACACGAAACAACCTGATATGATATCCAGAAAGATCATAAACACTTTCGTACGAAAACGTTTATACTGTATACGTTTATAACGTCACTGTCGGATAAAATAACTCTGTCAGTGAGATACGACAAATAAAACGACAAAACTTGTACGCCTTTCGCTGCAAAATGCAACACATTTATCATGTTGTGAAACCGAGATGTAATTTCCGGTACTATGGGGGGGCCTGGAAAATCGAGACAAAACCGTTGCATAGATACGGGATTATTGATGTATTCTGGATTGCCTGTCAAATATACATCTTAAATTTGATCGTAGAAGCTTTGTAAAAATTCAATAGGAACGCCAAAAAAATCATCTTTAGCGAGAAGAATTTTTGGATGAATTGATGTATGAATAAGCAAAATTGGATGGATACCGGCGATATGTGGTTCCAATGTGGTTATATTCCATAGTTAATGCCATAAAATATTCAATCATAAACAAAAAATAGTAGATATATTACATACAATCTTAAGATGACATATCTATTACTGGATGTAGAATAGCATTCTTTGGAGATATTGAAATATATTCAAATCCAGAAAAACAGGTTAAGCTCAGAACGAGCAATACATTCGATCTCTTAAATATGTTGGCATAGAAAACTTGATTCTAAATCTTTATATAAATGATCCAGAAACATTTGCTTATTAATTATTTTTAATACCAATTACACTTATAGTTCAGATATAATATTATCGTTGTCGATGCAGAATTATACCGACGTAATTAAGTCTTAATAATATCGTCTGAAATGAAGAGGAAGTTCACAAAGGGCTCCAACATTGACAAGTGCTTTAATTGAAAGACAGAAACACGTCAAAGAAGCATTTGGCATTAAATGTAATTCAGTGCAACATGGATATCAGTGTCTTGATGTATAAAGACGATTAATCAAATTTAGCATAATTTGAATGCATCTTAAGTCTATAAATTTTGTAATAAGACTTATGAGTAAATCATAGGAGAGCTTTTATTATTTAGGAAAAATGTGTCGCTTTTACAAATAGAACACAGCTTTGTTCTCGATTATGTGCAGAATTTCAGGGGTGAATTTAAATGCACTTCATCCCTTTGTTTCAGATTCATTGTAAACCTCGTTCGATATTTTTTTAATTGGCATTTTTCATTATTATAATCGACGGCCAACAAAATACATGTTTTCAACAGTAAATTGTATTGCAGCAACATTGCGATTCTCATATTACAATCTTTTTTTTTTAAATATGATATTTTATCATTTATTAAAAAGAAACATTGTAATGTTTGACAACGATAACGGCACAGTGGATGTCGTTACAAAATTTATACCATGTAATATTAACGATGCGCGGAAGACAATATCTTTAAAGTACGCTGTTGTAAAGAAGTTTTTCCCTGAATAGAATTTTTACAATTACTTTGTGTAGCTTGATATTCTAAGTAGATCTTGGATCAAAGACGATGCACATTTTCAGAATTTAATTAAAAATTCCATCAACTTAAGTGTTTGATGCAATTTTACCGGTAGAAGTCTATTTTGAATAAAATCGGATATTCTTTGTCTGATAAAATACTCGGTAAGATGAACGAACGAAACAAATGGGCGCTGAGCGAATTAAATGAAGAGCATATGATAAATAGATCATTTGTCGGAGAGTAAATGTGAAATATTAAGTGATTGGTTCGTCGGTTTCGATCCATACAACAAACAGTAAAAACACACGAAGCTGTAACATCTGATTGGAATTGAATATCAATTGATAGAAATCAGACATTTCGCTAATGAGGTAATAATTTACATTACGCCCCTGACAATTTCCCGATTCATACGTCACATTGAAACTTCTCCATAATACACTTCCAACTCGGTAATTTGAGTCTGAGGAATCCAACGTAATATATTTGCTATAATATCTTATTTGGCTGAGGCACATGTCAAGGTTTCAGAATTGGTTTACCTATCCCTCATCAACCCCAGTACGCGTGCAATTGAAAATTTCGTCGTCATCCCCGAAACTTGTTACGTCCCACATCCACGCACCGACTCTGCCTAAAGACAAACCCCCACTTATTAAATTAATTCAAACAGATCATCGAATTTCTTTCCCCAAACAGTTTGATCGGACGCTGAAGATCGTGTTGATATTCCGATGGAGAAAATTCGACAGCCGCCCTTAAAGTTCGGAAGAAAAAATTCCGGCAAAATCTAATAAAAACTTTCGAAATTACAGTTTAATGCGAAAATATTCATAAAAAATCCTCGCCATATTTTTTCGCCCCCATATATTTTTTTTAAATAAACACAGAAGTTTCGACGCAAACTGCGCAGCCGAGTTATGAAAGGTTTTGCGTATTCAACAAATTTTTTGAAACCATAAAAATACTTCAAAAACATCACGCGGGATATTCAAGCTCCTCAATGTTTTTTGTGCCAATATTTCTGTTCTTCCACTATATGGCTTAATTTTTTTGTTCGGATGATGTGAATTCTATTAATTGAAAGCTTAGAAATACTCCTCATGTTCCAATTTTGCCCTTAAACATTGCCTTTAATGATGTGGAAATTTCGATAGCATGATTCAAATAAAAACTCATTGAATTTAGATTCATTACGAATCTTTCGTAAATTTAAATTTGTAATCGATCAATGTGCTATTTCCAAGTGATTTTGAAATTAACCCGATAAAAAAATTGATTCATGAATCTAAGCCCCATGAAATAAATAGGGGTGAGATGATTAGCAGAATTATGAAGAATTTATGCTACATTATTGTAATTATAGCTATAATGAAAATATGTACTCAAACATAAAACAACTCGAGATACAAGCACATTTTCTGAAAGCGGTTTTACTTTGGCGTAAACTTAAATTTACACTCCAATAGCTTTAAAAATTTAAGCTTGAGATTTTTTAAGCGTATCATAAAATTATCATTAAGTTTGTCTGTAAATGTGTGGGATTTATGTCGTAATTATAACCTGGATCTACACGATCAAACCGATTTATACGTAACGGACGTCCTACGAAATCTTGTAGCTTGTGGGCGATCAGATTCGACGATACATTATTTAGTAGCCATTTTGGACAATAGACCGCATTATATCCAAATTCGAAGACAGCCACGTTGATATCCACGTGGGCGGACCAATATCAACGCAGCAACAACATGTCGCCGCCGTCCAACAACCTGGACTATTCAACCTTTCAAGTTCAATAATACGCCCCTCTACCCATACCTGGGAGTGCCAATTACCTTTCAACCCTATCGTAATTATTTTGTACTTGTGTTGAAGACGTTCCATTATTAAATAGACAGACGTTTAATGGACATTCATAATTGCGGCATGGAATATTCGAAATTATAATGGATGTTTAAAATCCATGGATGATGCATAAGTCGCATATCGCACAATCGGATAAAGTTACCGCTTGAGCCTTTGTTTGAGTTCAACGACAGTCTATGTGCAAGTAAAGCCTATTGTGTACATTTTTGTTGAATATTAAAATGCATATAATTGACTGCATGATGGACACAATAAAAGAGATGGATTGAAGCGCGTATGCTTTTGACAGACAATTTAAAAAAAAAACTGGATGAAAGACCAAGATTTGGTTTTTAGACACAAAGGGACTTTCTCGGCAAAAATACAGAAATCCACGGCAAATAACCCTGTTGTTCACAAGTATGAACATCAAAAGATCCCGATGAAAAGGTGCTCCCTGAAGATAAGCTTTTGTTGTTCGATTCAGACTAATTGCTGACCTCAAATACAAATATTTAGTTTGTCTTCTAAATTCTTCAACAACGTTCATTGGCACCAATGCGACGCCAATCGCCTGGACAGTAGTTGTTTTACTACTGGCATGAGTTCAATTACCTTCGTTAAAATGATTAATATTTGTGACTTTTATTGACGTTGCAGTATATAACGTCAAAAAATTATTACAGTACCATATGAAGATTCGAATTTTCAGTTAGACGAAGATTGATTGTTATTGAGATGAATCTCTTTGTAATATTTTACAAGTTCAACTATTTGAAATTGCTATTTCTATTGTTTTATTTAACTTACAACATGATTCTGCTTACTTTTTGTGTGAAATTGTGAAAACAAAATCTGATAATATTAATACGAATTTCGAGGAAGATCCAAAGTCGTCATTAATAATAAAGATTTAAAAGTTACAGTGGAAGCAAATCCACATATAACAGTTCGAGCACTTGCTTATGAACTAGTTTTGTCAGTGTCACGTCTATTTCTTGTTATGAGTGTTGTACGAATTGTCAGAAGGCCAAAAACTGAGGCATTTTTTGCATTATTACTTTTGAAGTTAATGGAGATCATTTTGTTTGAATAAATTATATTTTGCAAAAAATATGGCGTTTTAATTTTCAATGACGAATTCCGAACGTTCATGTGGAACGCCTTAATATATGATATATGTACTAAATCTAATAAATAAATTCGACTATTGGCTTAAAAAGCAATACATATTTACACCGATTGCCGATGCAAGATGTGCAAATAATCTTGCAAGATAATGCTTTGTAAATTCGAAGCATTAAACTTCATTAATACATTCCCAGGATTTGATAAATTTATGATAACAATAAAACAACACATGACGCAAAATCTTCTTGGCTTAAGGCTCTTAATAAAAGATAAAGCATTTCATATCAGGCATAGGTTTGAAATTTTTGGTTCACAACAAAAATGTGACTCCAAACTATGTTCAGACTGTTTGGATCTTTGCATAAGTCTATGAAAAAAATATGTTCTTTAAGAGTATTTAAGATTGTGTTCATTAAAATTCACATCAAGATCTTCTTACAACCTGTTGGTCATATAAACGTTATAAAAGGATGTCTTCGAAGTTATTTATTTTGAATCGGGGTTGAAAAGCTTACTCAATCTACTTTATTTATCTAGTATTGCACCCTCAAATTATTTTTAATCAACGCTAGTATATAATAAAGCAGGTATTCTAAAACTTACTATGCATATTTAAAGTCGAGAATAGGAATATAATTATATTAAGCGTTTGGGTATAAATATTTATATAAAATAGATTTAATATATCTAATCGTCCACTTTGGCAATGATTCAAATAGCTTTTCAATATACATATTTTTGCCATTATAAAGCAAAAAATATTAATTCCACGCGTACAATATGTGCTGTTATTTTGTATTTTTTGCAAAAAAATAATCAGCTTAAAGAAATGAGTACGGTCTACTTTAAAATTTAAAGCATTTTTCGCAATGGTCGTTGAACACAATATCGACATCGAGCTTTTTGACATCAAAAGCTTTCAGCGCTCCAATTTAAGCGCTCTATGAAATCTAATATTAAAAGCTACATATATATGCAATCTAAATATGGCTCCATGCTACGTATCATCACTTATTTGCCATTCGACCTTTTCACTGTCGATTTATCTATTACTTATTAATCTTCACAAATGTGGCGTGATACATTCGCGATGATCGATTGTGTTTTTCACAGTGTGTAACCAGAAACATCGGGTATTCGTCCTGCTTTGATATAAATCAAGCGAAGAGCAGGTCTTATCCCCTTTTGTCATTTCCATAAAAAAAAGCTCTCGAGTTGATTGATCACCAAATAGCTGAAATGCATCGCAACGTTGAGCTTTTCCCGAGGCGTAGTATCGTACAAAGTTATTGCTCTTAACAAAGCAAACATATTAATTCTCCGGGATATTTTTTCTGTGATATTTTCCCGATACTTTGTTCGTATGGGGATACGAAGAAAAGCGTCGAAATCACGCTCAAGTGGAACCTGGCATGAAAAAATGAAAATATCGTATGAAATAAAAATATTAAGCCGCACATGAATAATTCAACAGGAAATAGCGAACGTGACACTGTGACGATGTACCAAGAAAAATTATATTTTTATCGACGCAAAAGGAGCCCGGGAAGTTTACTTTACTATCAAAAATTATTATTTTTGACGTGGCGCCAAAAAAAAAAGCCGAAAATTAGGAAGAGAAGACTTCCAATTACATTCTAGGAAGTGAAAAACAAAAGTGATGTCGGTATCGGGAAACAAACATATGCCTTGAAACAATTTACGTGCTTTGAAATGAAAGCTCTTATTATTTTTATCCCGATATAGTATATCATAGGGGAAAGCATATCATTTAACCTAGATAATACTAAAATATACACTTTAATAGCGTTCTTGTATATTCAACGAAGGTCTTGGCGTTACACACAATGACGCCAAAAAAATCAAAATATATTTTAGTTTGTAGTTCAAAGCTATTGTGCTGTTATAATGAGTTATTTTTTTGCATTCCTATTGTAAAGATTCAAGTTAATATCCAGATAATGGAAACATTTTTGATCTTAGTCTGATTTTCTGCATTTGTAATGGTAAATATAAGTAATAATATAATTTGGATTTGAGCAAAATCTTATAGTGATAAAAAGATAAGAGCTCACGATCTAGCCGATTTTATCAAATCTGTTATAAAGTATTAAATACAGTCATGATTATTTGACAAACATGTGCAAGTTTGCAAAATATTGTATGGATTCTTATCGTTTTTAAAGTTATGGACTTATTTGCGATCATCGGATATTCAAGCAAATTAAAAGTGCCTATTTTTATCTATAATCGGAATTCGCCAATATTCAGATCGGACGAACTTTGATATTAAATTTTACCTAATAAAAATCGATCAGCAGCGGATATTAAGGAGAAAAAGTAATTGAAACATTGCCGAGGAGCTGTCAAAAAAAATGTCAAATAAAATCTTTGATGTCCCAAATTGTACAAAGGATCTTTTTATATTAAACGATGTTAATGATTTCATTGGGCGCCGCAGCGAAGCAGATTGATTGGAGGAAAATTTCAATAAAAACATGCGAAACAGTCTCGCCTATTTTCTGCAGCCCCCCCGAAGGATTAACTTTATTATCGGGATCAAGATGTCGGAGTTGAAAATATAATTAAGGCAAAGAACGCGACCGGTTGCTTGAATTCCTCAAAAGGAGGATTTTAAGCGATTCGGGCGACCGCATCCGGGACTTGTCAAACTTTTTCTCGGCCCAAATCCGCCAAAATGGACTTATTTTTAAAGTTGTTTCAAGGACGCTTCGGGGGCGTCGTTGGGGAGTTTAACTTTTAATTAAGAATTTTATTAATATTTCTATGGTTGCCGGAACTCGTACCGATTCCCATAATTGACATGCTTCTATAAAAAAGTTCGAGAATTAATATCTTCCGCTAATTTGAATTTGATGAGAATGGAAATTAATATTATTACATTGCTTCATTTATATTTTAAATAATATTTAATTATGCAAATCGACCGGGGAGGAGCCGATTTTCTCGAATGGCGAAACTTTTCCGCGGAGTTCGTTCGTGTTGGAATTTTGCTCCGAGCTTAATTCACACAAGGAGACGTCCAAAGAATCTTAAAGTATCCGGATGAGATTTGAGCAAAACAATAGTAGAGCTTTCACTACCTTCAACATGTCATGAAGGTAGATTTGCGTGATCAAAGCTTCAGTAGATTTACTTCAATAGATATAAATGTTATTTGACATAACTCTTTCTGTTATAAAGGTCACAATTGTCGGCATCCTTAAAAGCTTTGATGACAAACTGAAAGAATCTCAGGATATTATCAAAAAAAATGACTATCTATTCGTTCTTAAAGATTTTTTTAATAAAAATCACGAATATATGTTGTTTCATTTTATCAAGAAACTAAGACAAACCAAGTAACAAAAATATTTAACCATGCTTATAGGTATCTCAGGAACATTTTTAGAATGGAAATGACCCATAAATTGAACGATGTTGTGCTGGTATCATTAGTGGAATCGGATCCTCGTCGAACTAAGCTTGGTAATTCATGGCCAATAGTTCAAGAGTATCTTCATTGTAATTTAATGATGCATATTAAATGTCGCTAATCGTATTAAATCAATGGATAATGCTTTTAGCATCTGCCGTTTTTAAATTATTGGTAGTGCCAAAAATACGTGCCGTTTTTATACTCCTTTTAGAAAAGTTAAAGTTGAAACAAGGGACGGAAGTTTTGTAATGTTTTTTGCTATACACTTTGAAACAGTAGTTGTTCGGTTTATTTTGACCTGTTTTGCCATTGACTGTATTACCTGATCCATTGATGGATCAGTTGAGAGATTTGGATCAACTCACTCAACTGTCTATCGAAATTTATTGGCGATCAAACTCATCCAGAACCCATCAATAGACACGTCGTTTTTAACACTCTCGTCACCCAGCCTGAATCAGTGTTGCTTCTCACGGGGCGTAAACAGAAGGAATAGCGCACAACGCACGAGATAAACAAGAACGGCTTTTCTCTTAAATCGATAAGCTTCACCAATTACTCTGTCATTAACCAAACTAAATAAAACAAAGTGAAGATATGCAAGTGCAAACAGACAAGGGTAGGAACGCAAATTTCGAGGTCGATCTCGAAAGATATTCAGACAATTGTCTGGAAGACATTACATATAGAAAGACGTTCGTAAAGCTAACATTTGTCGTTACAGAAATACGTATTAGTGAGATGCTATATTCACTTTTCGGAAACTGTTTTAGATTTTACTGCACTTACCCCAGAAATTTTATTTGGTTGAAAAGCTTACTCAAATCAAAAAAATCCGGAAAGAATTCTAGTGAGAGAATGGTTGTGGTCGGAAAATGCTAGGCCCGAAAATGTTAAGAAGAAAGCGAAAAACCGTTCATAATTCATAAAAATCCGCAGGGTAAATCTATTATAAGGAATTGTACTATTTGTTACATAAAAATGAAACAAATTCTCAATTGTCAGGAAGTGAAAAAACAATGTTAAAAAGGGTCTCAACATATTGTCTAAATTGTCCAAAAATAGCTTCGACGCGGCGACGAACGAGTTAAAATATCATCAGATTTTAAAAGAGAGTTACTATTGCATCCAAATCATTCGCTTGGTCCTGCATTGGTGCAGTTTTTGGACACATTTTTTAAATGAATTTAGATCACTTAAAAACCAGCTTTCTTCGTTTTTTTGCTTCTAAACTGAAGAATTTTTACAACAGCAAAATTCAAAAATTATTAACCAGATGACGAACTGTAATAGATCCAGAAGGAGTATATATTATTGATTAAATTGTGTCGTTTCTTTTATATAAAAAACGGCATGAATTTTTGGCACTGCCGATATGTTGGTACTTAAAAATCATTTCACTCAAAAGTAACAATGGTTTTCTTCGGGCCCGATATTTATTACTATCCATAATACCAATTTATTATGAAAAAGTCTTTATCTATGTATGGTAGGATAACACTGGAGTGATTATTTTTAAGTACTTAAATTTAGTCAGACAAGCTCAGTATTAGTTTAATCTATTCCTGAAAAATAGTACTTCCAATAGATAATAATATTTTGCCATTCATTTGTAAGACCTTAATGTTTTTAATTGGATTGGACAAACAATATAATTCCAATTGGTTTAAAAATATATAATAAGGAGTTTTTTTTTAAAGCGAATCTATTATAAGCAAATCATTATTTTAGTCGTTCAAATTTCAGATTATTTAAATAAATTGCTAAAATCATATAATGAGTTCGAATTTGCTAAATTATTGCTCAAGTATTTAATCCTTTTTAAGTGGTTTCGCTGTTGCTAAAATTATATGAATGGGTTCTTCGTCTTTATGCTGCAAAAATCATGTTGTACATTTTGATTACGTACACAAATGCAAATTTATGTCACAGTTCAATTTTGTAACAAATAAACTAAAAGAAAATAAAACAACACTAGAAAAACCACACTAAGCTACTGAAAAAAAAACCACACAAATAACCACTACCTTATTGAAACTCGTAAAAATCACACATAAAATCAAAAACTATTCATAGATATGAGAAGAATTCATAGGAAACAAAAAATGTGTAAAAAGCTTTGATTTTTGAGTATTCAATCATCTTTCAGCATCATGCTTGATTCGATAACAGGGTCGTGCATGATTAAGACGATTCTTAAATCAAATTGATGATAAACATTTATATTTTACAATATAAACATGCTTTCGAACTATCGAGTGGATGATCTGATATTTTTGATTGGAAAATAATAATTGATGGATGGATGGAGGACGACGTCTCAAGCTCGCAATGAAGTCGCCATATTCGGGCGCATGAAATGTTCTACAATAGTTTATAGCAAGCGGTTCTATAGAAATGGGGGGATGATTCAAACAGGTTGCCAACTAGAGGTTGAGGGTTGCATGAATTATGCTCAAATCGGGGGTATGTGCGATTGATTGTAAAAATACATACGATCGGTCGAGTTGCACGGTCTCTGCTTCTTTGAATCTGTAAGCAAGAAAATAAAATAGAAGAAGAAGAAGGTGAGAAACTTACATTTAAGCTAATATCCATAAAAGTCAAATTCTAAATCTCGTAGTGAAATCTGTTCGACGGGCTCCATACAAAATATTTGCCACCCCTAACTATATTTATATATACAAGCGTACAAAAGATACATATTAAAAAATCAACTGAAAAATAATATATTACACAATTATCATGCATTCTTAATATTCACAAATATTAATGTTCATAGACGCATTTCTTAAAAGCGAATGCCTCTAAATCGTATTAGCGTAATTTAATAAATACAATCGAATAAAGACGCTTCAATCCGATAAGAGCGGCCCTTAAAATTATTAATATTTCTGCAGCATAGTGATTCTAATAAGGGCAGACGCTGATGGGCATCTGGATCGATTTTTATTAAATTTAATAATCGCCCGACGATATCTTCTTTCGATTCCGAGAACCAATCTCATCAAATTAAACACGCAGCGCAAAAAAAGCGCAGAGTTAAAACAATTTTTAATGAGCGTAGGTTTGATGGATGCCTTTTAATTAAATGCTCATAAGGGCGAAAAAATGCCCCAGCGCAAATCGCGCCATCTAAAACGGATTACTTTGCACGCATACATCTGAAATTTAATTCCCAGACACAGACATGGACGTATCCGATCGATAGACGTAAGTTACAAAAAAAAGATTTATCGGGCCCTGTGTGGATGTTCGAATCCATTAATAATTCATATAGTATTTTCTTTGAGATAAAATACAGTTTAGAATATGTTCAAAGAATATTTTTGTGCGGCTTATCGAATTTAGTCTCATTTTTGCCCGAACCCAAGGAGATCAAAAGACGTATGAAATTTTAAAATCATATTTTCAACATACAACCCCCTCACTGCCATTTCGTTTATGCGATTTCATAAATGTCACGTTCTGCGGACAAACCACCGGGAAGGTGCGGTCCAGATAAACGGACCTCGTCGGCGACGGGGGGATGAAAATGGAAGGTTATTCAATTAACAGATATCCGCATTAAACCGGAGACGAAGATTCCATCTATATTCCCTCTTTTGCTTGTAATTAAAATTTAAAATGTCAGAAGCACACATTCCCTACGGCTGACCTTTTAGAGTCGCCGTTAAATCTGAATTTATTCAGCTCGGGCTTTTATTGCGTCGAATATTGTTAAAAAAATATTGCGGATATAAAAGACGTCGCGTATAAATATTTTTTTAATTTATTTTAATTATGAAACGCTTGCGAAAACACTTCGACATTATTTTTAAGCGCGAATCATGGACGCGAATCGTTTTATTGCTATGGACGTCGGCGAATTTTCTCCACCGTTTCGATGTTTCAATAGTACATATAGATAAAAATAATCCATGATAAATTCATGGAACTATTGGCGATCATTCGAATATTTGCAGGGAGATTCTGGGATTAAATTGAAGCGCAATAATACCAATGATCGCAATAATCCAACCCCGGCTTAATCCGGCGTCCACTATAGTCCGACACAATACACTCAAACCTCTTTTTGTGCGATTTCGAAGTTATGCGGTTTTTTAAAGCAATTTTTATTATTTTTATTTCATAAAGAGTACGTATTGATATATTTTGGATAAAATAGGAAACCGAAATTTGGAAAATAATGATTTGTTTTTTTTGCATTTTTTTCAATGTTTCAACTTTTATAAATACATTTTCTAAAGGAATTTCAAAAACACCAACTACTTATGGAATTATAGCTACCAAAAATGTATTTTTTTATTTGCCTTATTGTTTTCCTGTTTTCTATTAACTTTTTTTGTGCGATTTTGGATATATTTTATTCAAAGTTATGCGGTTTTTAAAATTCATGGAACGCATCTTCGTTTTTTTAAGTCATACCTTTTTTTGTGCGACCTATCGCACAAAAAAAAGGTTCAAGTGCATAGTATATATGTACGATAAAGCCCGAAACGAATCATTTTGTAAGTTGGCAAGTGAGTATACGGCGTAGGACGATCCACAATTTATGATACAAAAAAGAACCGCGAGAACATTCAAAAGATCGTCTCCATCATTAATTGTGGGCCAGGCAAGAGGCAAACTTTCAAAAAAGCTGAACATCCAAAAGTAGCAAAATCGTTATGGAATACATTTGATAACGGTAACAAGTTTATATTATCTATGCATCAGGTCAGTCCAAAAGTTCGTGCGCAATTTTATGATTTTTTTAAATTGTGTAAATAAAATACAATTTAACATTAGATTTCGAACTCAGTCGAACTTGATTAATGTTTTAGTCAGTCAGTCAATAATTTTCGTAACCATCAGACCCATAGAAAATGAATATCGATAATCAATACAAATGTGCTATGTTATATTTTTATTTATTTTCATGTGGCGAATTTGCCAGATCTGCAGCGATTAATAGTGTATATGGTGAACATAATATCAGTGTAATATCAGAAAGGATGGATTCATCTTATGGAACAGTTTTTCGTCATTTAGGATTGGGACAGTATCCAAGCTTGGAATGTGAGTACCGCACAAACAATGCACAAAATTGTCTTTCAAGTTTTATTTTTAAGCTCAAAATGAGTGTCTTTCTACAGCAATGGAATTAAAAAGCTACTTGTGAGATGGCGAGATATTGTAGATAATGAAGGAAAAATTATTATTGATTGAAGTGTTAAATTGTGTTTTATTTACACTATTTAAAAATATCCCAAAAATGCGCACGAACTTTTGGACTGACTTGATATATCTCATCATTTTTATAATTTTTCGGATTTACAAAAAATTCCAGACTACAAAGGGTCGAGGGCAGTACTCTTTAGTCCGACAAATATTAAATACTGGTCATAATAAATTTTCTATGACAAGTCTCCTTTGGGAAGTCAGTCGATGGGTCTACGAGGAGGATAATTGTGTTTAACCATTTCTTAATATGAATTAGCTCTTCTAGCTAAATCTGCATTACAATTACCAGTTTCATATTTTTTGTGTACAAAAATGCGTTTTGCGACAAATTGTATATCAAATTTGAACTTGATACACATTTTCTACGAGCATATTCTTAAAAATAAGATCCATTTTAAAACTGCCAAAAGTCAATCAAAAACGATTTTTTTGATTCTTTCTTACGTGGAAGACGATGTTGCTTTAAGCTTTCGGCGGGATTAAATAGGTGTTGCTCGTAAAAGGTGTGAAATGTATTTAAATGGTCGAACCCACGCAAATATCCTCATAAGATAAGTGAAGTATCCCTGTTAAAAGGATTTAGACCTGCGAGCAAAAGCGTACAAGGAATATTCGATTAAGAAAGCCACAAAGACGTGCATCATGAATGAGGTCTTTGGGAACGTATTAAAGCGATGGCGGCAACAAAGATTAAGCAATTTGTTTGAGTAAATATCCAGTCTAATTTTGAACGCCCAGTATTTCAATAAGACAAGTCCCATGGGGATGACCCCATGGAATATTGCATTGCTTCGATGTTATCAAGCTCGTGAATTCGTACAAGCATGAGCGAAATTAAGAGCAATCCATTATTAAAGATCGCAAATAAATATAGTAGACAGTGGGATTGATTGGTATCAAATTAATTTGATACCGTCTTGGCAAAGAATCCGTTTTGAAATTCAATGAAACCAAAGAAATAACGTTATGGATCCCGGGGGATGGACGTCTGTATGCGCAATAAAAGAAACTTTATATTTACGTCAGAGATACGTCATATGAAATTTATTTTTATTTAGGTAGGACGAAAAGGTTAACGGTTAAACGTCTACCTTTCCATCTAAATTTATACCATTAAGAGGAATCGATAATCGCTTGTAAAGACGTATTATAATTATATTGAGTTTTCATATTTTCTTCAAGAAAAACGTTTTCCAAAAAAAGCGTCCAATCCAACGATAAAGACTAAAAAAGAACGAACCTTTTTCTTTTGAGATATTTACGAACGGCATTCATCGAAGTGAACTACATTCATACAGAACAAATTCGCTACTGGTCTTTGGTTTTTAACTTACCTAATCTATAAAACTGATAAATATTATAAATTATAGCAACTTAAATGATAAGCGCTCCGATGTGATTCATTATGAAATATATGGAGAGACACAAAGAATTGAGTTACTTGCAGACAACAAAAGGTACAATGTCGAAGAACTTGCTATTGGCAATATACCAGACAGATATTTTGCATAAAAAATAAAATATCAAAACATATATATATTTTTTTTAAATATGTTTGTGGATTATCACAACTGATCCAATATTTTTGCATTAATAAAAAGCAAGCTCAAAGATCATTTAAATGGCAAGTAATCATCCACAAAAATATTGGATTTATAATAAATATTAATCATAGTTATATCACTGTGTTATCATAAATGGATTAAGATGGATTGTGGGTTAATCAATTTTAAATAGAAAAGATTGTGTTTATTTAATTGGCCGAAGATAGTTATAATCGATGATATTGCATAACATTGATAAGTATAATGTTGCTGGGTATTCAAGTTTCATTTTGATAATTGTATGAATATTTTCTGAAATATATTTCAGATTGTAGAAGAATATTTTCAGCATATTAACACATATACTGAGAACTGGCATGTTCTGGCGTGTTTTTGGACTGTTATTATGACAGTCTGGCGACTGAGTGACGTTGGGTTTGGGAGAGAAGAGGTTTGAAATCTAGTGAAATTCATCATAATTAAGATATACTGTCAAAGTAGTTTTTTAATTTTCTATAAATTAGTAAAATAAACAATAATTTATAAGTGTTGCCAGACTATTTATTGCTTGTTAAGATAGTACCAGACTGGTTCAAACTAGCTGAAACCAACCAGAAAATGATGTAATTTTTTTTATTCCATATGAATTTTTTTTAATACCTTATAATAAATAGTTTACGTTTATGACAAGACACATCATCTTGTGAAAATCACGAGGAAGCCGACACAGCCGTTAACAGCGACATCTTCCATCTCTTTTCAGGTGCAATGTGTTATTTTAACAGCGCCATCTCTTGTGGCCCTGTGGAGACATTGCACCTGCATACCGACGGATCGCTTCTTGCGCGTGCACCGTTGCCGGTTGGGGAGAGACATGTAGGAGGCGGGAGTCGGAGAGTCGTCGGTTAGCCTTGGCTGTGGGAGGTCGTCCTTCCTGCAGCCAGATCTCTCTCTCTCGTGTGGGATAAATAGTTATAACTGAATTACTACGGGCCAGTACATTACCACTGTATGGCAAAATGCACATTTAAAAAACCCAACCCCATTACACTCACATGATTGTGGTTGGACAAATAACAATGGAAAATACGACTTCGTATGGTTTGCTGGACTGAAAAAACGTTACCACCAATCACGAGTGAAATTGTACTGCAAAAAGGTATCTATATTAACTCTGTTTAATATTTATAATTAGTAATTAAGGGTATGGTTTAACAAGTTATTGTATTGTTACAGAAGACGAAGGAGATAAGGAGAATATCACAGAAAGCGACGACAATGAGAGTCCTGATGTATACGACGACGAATGCAGTGATAGCAGTGAAAAGATTTAACTAATATAATAACTGATGAAATATTGTTAATAAAGCTTTCGACTTTTATGAGTATTATTATATTCCTAGCGACCTTTTGCTGTGGCTGTGCCACTTTAGTTGATTTTTTTCATTATTTTGAAAGTGAAACAGTAAACCAGTTGTATTCAGGTTGGCTTCAGAAAGTTTGAACCAGTCTGGTACCATCTTAAAAAGTAATAAATAGTCTGGCAACAATTAAAAACGATTGCTTATTTGACTAATTTATAGAAAATAATAAAAAATCTTTGAAAGTTTGACTTAATTATGTTGAATTTTCACTAAATTTCAACCCCCTCTTCTTTCAAACCCAACGGCATTCAGTCACCAGATTGTCATAATGATAGTCCAGAAACACGCCAGAAAACAACTATTAAATGAATGTCTAAAATTTGGGATATCGGAAGAAATCATATATACAACTTCGATTCATATTTAAGTATAAATAAATATTGAGATGATTAATAAAGATGGGCAGGGCTATCTCTATGATTTTTAAATTTAATTTAAAAATAAGTATAATTTTTATAAAGATTCCACTCAAATGTCATATCCAAATTTAGACATGTGTTGAAGATGATAGGAAATTATATTAAATAAATATTTCTTATGGTATTTGAGTAATTTAGGATGATTCAACATTATTTTTTGATTGTTATTAAATGGTTATCAAATAAAATTATTACTGTTTTTCGAATACAAAGTCGTCGAATTGCAAAAGAATCGTTTTTAGTTGGAATTACTTCATTTTAATGTGATTGACGGCCACACTGCTGGTGTCGGATGAGCGCGTTCAAAGAAGAAATTGACTTAAAAGCTCTCTTTCAGGACTTGAAGCTAAAGTTGGAAAACTTTCGAGTCGATTTTCATTGACAATTATCTAAGAGGAAGAATTGAGTCTTGGGGAACTGAAATATACACGCTGTAATTGTAGCTTATTTCGCGTTTCAAGGTTAATTTTTCCGATCATTAAAGCAGGAAATTTTAAGCAAATGCTGAAAATCTCATTTGGCGCTGAAAAAATGTACATACAGAAGATTGAAAGCAATCAAGTTGAAAATCGAGTCTTTGCGGGCAGATTAAGCGGAAATTGAAAAATAAAATACTGTTATGCTGTTTGGGAAGTTTTGAAAATGTCTCTTAAAAAACGATTTTATGCCCGCGAAGGAAAAGGAGCAACTGGATGAAATTATCGACGAGAAAAGTGACAGGTTGGTGAGCTGACATTGAATGGTTAACAAGTGTGCTGTTAAGATTTGTGTGCAGAGCCGGGTGCCCACGCCTCGGAGCGCCGGGGCCAGGAGCCGTCCTGGCCTGGATCGATCCACCTGAACAGAACGAGATGCCGATATGACAACCCGTCCTGGAGCCACAGGTGGGACAAGGACGCCGCTAACTGCTCCTGTCTTTCTACAGGGACTTTCTATGTAATCAATCCCAAATAACAAAGTCAATGCTAGGGCCATGCTCACAGACAAATCATATCATAAATACACTAACAAATAATTGCTCAAAAATGCTGCTCCGAACATATTCGCACATTCAAAATATTTGCGTTTCGAGGGCTCGGGTTACCATAGGGACGACATTAAGCCCGTAATATGAACCTCTTAGATGCCCAACTAATTTCTCACAATATACATCACAAAGACGTCGATCTAAATATGATTATACACAGCAAGTTCTTGTTTAATACAATGCTTGTATAAGACGATTTAGATTTAATACGATCGAAGATTTGAGAAGATCGTGGCAATAATATGGTGATTACAGATGTTCTCAAATTGTTAAGGGAAAATTCAATTAACAGTGATATCTTTTTAGGGTACTACATAAATTCTCGACCTTTTCTAATAAACTTTCATCATGAGCACAATTCAGATCTCATCTTTGAAAAAGGATACAGCCATTGACATTGTTTTTGAATTTTTGATTGATAATAATATCTGAAGAAGTGATAATCTATTAGAACCAAGTCATGATGTAGACTGGATGAAATAAAAATTTGCAATCCAACTAGCCTAATATTTCCATGCAATATGCTCAGGATATTAGTAGAAAATAATTCTTTTCAAATTCCAGTAAACAAAAACAGGACATTTATAACATAAATATTGATTTTTAAGGTTAATATAGATCGTGTAAAGATGAGACTATTACTGAATTACAAAATACGGATTTTCACCCTAATAAATTTGTGAAATAAACCGACATGTCATGGCAAATACAATATAAATTATATAAAAAAGATGTTGTATCAAAATTTAAATCATGCATGAGGAAAAACGCGAATATAATAAGAATGTGCAATTGATCTATGGAAGATCCACATATGCCATTTGAAACCATTGGGTTGCCATCACAGCGTAATATTCGCTTCATTTTCAATCTAAAATGTTAATTTCATGTTCTAAATATGCTTCAGAGATTCAATATTCGCAGCAGTGGATGAAAGCATTCAACATGTTCATATAATCTTCCAAAGCTGAATGTGTAAGCTCATAGTATGATGTCGATGAAATTTTTGGAAAACTTCACACTGTAGAATGGAGCGAAATTAATATATATTTCATACAAATTTTCGGCGAAATAAAAAAAAATGGAACATCTCGACGTTGAAATTGGAATTCTTGACGATTTGTACCCATGACGTTGATGCTACATCTATTAAAAGTCGCCGTCCCCTAGGGTAAATTTTTGCTAATTTAATGCGGCTACGATAGTGTTAATAGCAATTGAATATTTAAATTGGTTTCAAATTATTTATATACATTTGATTTAAACTATTTTTAATTCTCCAATCAATTTAGCTCTCAATATAAGTGGTCTTTGTATCATTTTGTACAATGCAATTTTACAATCATTTTTATTTCTTAAGTTATATATAATAATTTGAAATTCTGTAATAGTTCTCATCGTTTTTAATGCGGCTTATTTTATTTCAATGTACTATCATATTATTGTTAGAATATGCTCGATTTACAATAGATGTATTGGCTTTATTGTGTGGAAGATTGTATTGTATTATATCAAATTATCGACGTTTTGTAATTGTGAACAATTTGTATGGTCCAAAAATAGTATAAGAACAATACTGGAATTTAAATAAGCATTGTTTGCATTGAGTTTGTGTTGTATATCACATTAATCAAATCTTGGCATCGACCCTAATCTGAACAAGTGGCTAGCACTGTTTGAATTTTGAATATCCACTTTTTTGATTATCAAATTAGAATAGATAATTTTGGAAGCATAAGAGTTTCTTTGACTCAATTGGGAACAAATTTCCATATAAATGATAAGTCGTTGTATTCGACATTATTGGAAGCAATATCGATGTTTTAACGTGCTAAACATTTTTATTTATTTTTTATAAATTTAATTGTATAGCTGAGAGGCATTAAGGCTCGTCACAGGCAATTTTATCCGGCCAATCATTTTATTTGGTCTATCAGAGAGGAGGCGAATCGAGTGGAGTTTGTTTACGGAGGAGATGAGACAGGTTTTGTTAAACGAATCAGAGGGGCCTCCTTTTGAGATGTAAATTCGGCGCTCAAAACAAAGATGGATTCAATGGGGTAATGAGGGATGAGGGCATAAAAAGCCGAAAAGTTAATTAATCCCTCTTTGTGCTTTATGATTAAATTTGAAACCTTAACTCGAAATTACCCAAACACAAAAAAGAAAATAAGCCAAATTGCGGACAACGAAATCGGATCGATCAATCCTTCGGAAAATGTGTCATTTTTATAATTTCCATTCAGAATCGCAGAACAAATACAATTTAAAAATAGACCCACCGAATCGAAAACCGCGTATCAAATTCGACACAAAAAATAAATACGAATCCTAATATAGACGCATTTATAAATACAATTGTTTGGGGAAGCGCCATCAATGTCTCGGTATTAAATGAAGTTAAAGCCTCCGAGCACATAAGAAGACATTCCATATAAAGATAGCTGTGGAAATTGGCTCCTATGCCATAACAACAAAATTCCAATTTAACTGTCCAGTGGTTGCTCGTTTTCTACGACGTCTTTTTGCTCTGCAGAAATATCCTCCGCAAGGAACGCTCTTTGAAGTCATAGTATCAAAGAGCTTCACAATTCGTTGTGTAATTCAAGAGTGCCTTGCGAGCCGCAAGGTAAATTGTTAAGTGCAGCTATTAAAAATATGGCAGGATTTGTCACATTTAGGTCAAACAAGTGCATGCATATTTCACAATTAACTTTCAATTGCGTGTTGATCTATTATATTAAGAATATAATAGATTATAATAGATATATTATAAAGAATATAATAGATTATATATTAAGAAAGGGTCTTTCAACAAGAGCGCCCAAAATTATTAGCTTATAGCGGTCATGTCGTTAAAGCAAAATCCATAAAATTTATTGTAAATAATTAAATAGTATATGGCAAATTATATTAGAAGATTAGAGTATTGAAAAATGTGTACAAATCATCAAAATTAGTGGTCCGTTCAAAAAACGAAAATCCTTCCGAGTAGACTCTTCGACGTTTGGTGAACAAATTCAAATCAGTTGGTTCGATAAATAATTATCTAACATCACATAGATGTTAGGTCTGCTAAATTATCGCTACTGTGTTTGGGAAAACCTGAGGCAGTCAATTTTTCGTCGTTCAAAAGAACTTGACGTTTTTGCAACTTCAACTTAGTAAATTTTGGTCCAGAAATTTTAGGTAAATGATCATAGATTTCGCAAAAAAAATCATATTCAGTTTAAATCCGGTTTTGAATATAAAAATTAAATTTTCATTGTATAAGAATTTTGGACAAAAAATATTGAATCGTTCACTTGACATTGTTAAATCCTTTGAGCTCCTATGTCGAGGTTATATCGACATTTGGGCAACAAAACATAGAGACTGCACGGTGTGATTTAATCGCAAAATTCCCGAAGGAAAGCATGAAACTTCCAATTATTGTGATACATGCGATAGAAAACCAGGCCTTCATCTAGGCATTGGTTCCAAAAAATATCACACATCATTGATTGAACGATTGACTGACGACTAGAAATAATAACTTTTTGCAACTGTAGCGTGAGAAATTTACCGTCCCCACGTAGTAGCGCTGTTATCTTCCATCTCTGTTTAGGTGCAATGTGTTATTTTAACAACGCCATCTCTTGTGACCCTGCGGAGACATTGCACCTGCATACCGACGGATCGCTTTTTGCGCGTGCACCGTTGCCGGTTGGGTAGTGATGCGCAGGAGGCGGGAGTCGGAGGATTCATCGGTTAGCCTTGGCTGCGGGAGGTCGTCTCTCCTGCAGCCAGATCTTTCTCTCTCTCGCGTGGAATAAATAGTTATTTAGAGAAGAGAGTCTTTCTATTCGACGCCCGTTGATTCCCACCCATTCGCCCAGCAACATCACAGCTAAGGCTTATGTGTAGTGAATCCAATCCCGAGCCAAAATTTTGATCCCGAGATTTCGGGATTGCATTACACCATCCCGAGATCAGTCCCGGGATCGGGATTTTCAATAGTTTAAGAAATTACGTTGATAAATTTGATTTTGAAAATATGTCTGAAGTAACATTAAAGCATTGAGTGTTTCGTCACTTAGTCTGGATCTGATTTTGGAAACCAGGCTACTTGCTACTGAAAATGCAAGCTCAGCCTCCACACTCGTAGGAGGTATCGTCATCATATATTTGCACGTAAATGCTAGTTCGATTTGATGACCACGTGAGCCCCCCATTTTCGTATAACAACATCAATGTGACTGATAAAATTTCAATGCAAAATTCCCGATTTCCAGACAAATTATTTATTTCCGTCACTGCAGATGAATACAGTGGTGCCTCGCATAACGAACGCCTCGCACAGCGAACGCTGCACACAACGAACATCCTATTCGTTCATTTCATAATTCGTACAACGAACTTCGCTTCACACAACGAAGTCGCGACGAACGACTTTGGACAGGTTTTTCATGAAACCATCGGCCAAAAAGCGTGCTTTTGCGCGTTTCACATAACGAACTTTTCGCATTACGAACTTGCTCCTGGAACGAATTAAGTTCGTTGTGTGAGGCACCACTGTACTTATATACTATAATACTTTGATGTGATTTGTAATTATATTACGGAGGAATATAAAAATTCTGAACCCCGTATCTATTATATTTCACATCGATATTCGCATTATTAGAGTCGACGTGTAGTAAATACATCATCGGTAAGGAAAGGTTGATATAATAATTTGAAAAACATATATGTACAGCATATATGTATACATATATTAGACAGTTACTGCCCCTAGGAGTCGCCTAAGCTCGCCAATTAATAGTTAGGCCACTGTTTCTAAGCGTCCAGATTTCGACGAGAATGTCTCGATTTAGTAGTCTTTATCGTGCTGGTGAGGTGTACGATTTCTGTTTCTGATAAAAATTTAAATCCCGAATTTTTCGGGATTACGTTTACTAATAACCGAAAACCAGTTTTGAAAAATATCGGTTTTTGTATGAGCCCTAGCTAGGACCATATGTATCTCGAGATAATCATCGTTTGGTACGGATTTTGGTCTGGCGAAATCATTGGTATTTTGCACTTTTTCCAAAACGAAACTGCCATTACCATAATAAGCAACTTCTTGTGGCTTAAACTTAAACTGATATGTATATCGATGACATGAGGTTTCAACAGAACAGCACTGTATGCCTCACAGCGCATGCCGCGATAAACATTCTGTACTAGCAATTTGAGGGCATAGTTATCTCGCACGGCTGTTATATTCCATACTTTTTGCCATGAAATGTTATTTTAAATAAAAAAAGCGTCCTTATTTAAAGACTCTATAGTAAGATTTTTATTAAATATATTTTTCCTTAATGATTATAATATCATAGACGTTATTAAATTGAGATTGAATGTGTGGCTTCAAAGGTAGTTCTGATAAGAGCGCTCGCCATTTTGCTTGTGCTTATTATAATATGAAAAGTAATTAAATAGTTTTCTAAGAAGTGTCGTGGTTTTTTGACATAATTTCGACAAGTAGTTAATCGATGTTGAAATAAATTGGATATAGTTTAAAAGGGTTTTTATTTTGGAATCAGCTTTAAGCAAAAATAATCTGTTCAATCTCCGTCAAGACTGGGTGTCAAAATTGGCTCGTATATTATAATGGCAAACAAAGCTCCATTCTGTAATTAAATATATCTTCGACGTAACGTAAGCAAATCTTTATAAACACCGTAGAATATTTATTATTTTTAATTAACGATCGCCGAATAATATGAAGCCAGATTAAGTTTGTATCATCGAACCGGTCATTCTTTACTTTTTTGGCTTGTTCGCCCTCAGATCGAACTATATACAAGTGTATATAATTTTATGGTTTATAAAATCGACCCTATCGATGCAAATTCGAACTTCGAATGCTCGCCTCATCTTCCAAAACTACCCCTCTTAACTTTGATTCCCTTTTTGGTTTCGTTTATGCCCCACTTTATTCCCGAAATGAGAATGGATATTCATCGCCCATCTCCTGAAATTTTCCATTCTGCCAGCATTGGCTCAGCTGAAGCCTTGTATAATAACGGGAGGCGATATAAAACTTGTACTGTCTATCATGAAATTGCTTCGGTCTATCGTTTTTCCTTGTATAAATAAGAACAAAGAAGGTTGCATTATTACCCGACCACTTCCTTCTACCTCACCACCTGTATCAGTATTGATCCAAGGAGACGGATGCAGCGGTCTCTTCTTTTGGAAAATGAAGACATCGAGCAGATAATTTATAATATGCTGCACAACAGGGAATTATTTCATGATGATAGGGATTGTGTTATAAATTATGACTGACAATTAGTCTCGCGTTTGGATTATAGTGGAATAAATGCCATAAGGCACTTAGCCTATTTTTTCAAAGCCTTCTACCTGCGAGCTACGTCGATTGCCAGTGACGTCACTGCAATCTTTGTGACGTCATTCTGCGTTAGATTACATGAGGAGATATTTAGTTGCATGTCTGTGTGCGATAATAGGTAAACTACTAATAATTTTCTTTTGAAAATTTCTTTTAATCCCATGTTGTCATAAAAGGGCGTTTTTATTAATGCGCCAAAGACCCAAGCTATAATTAATTATTTTTCGTTGTCATAATCCTAATATTGATCGTAAAAAAACAAATAAAAAAAAACAATATAAAAGTACAGCAAATATATTAAAATATTTTATGGATTAGTTTATGCGAATTTATATAGTTAGTACAAAATTTTATTTCAATTTAATACTGCCATCTATACAAATACGCAACAATTTGGCGCTGAATAATATAATTTAGCAAATATCCAAACCGCAAAACAAAACCATGAAATAATTTCAAAGCCATACAGATGTCGCTATACATTTTATAAAAATGTAATTTAAAATCTTATTTTGGATTTATGTTTATGAATTGAAATAAAATTTTAAAAAATAGCCGAAATTTAATGACTTACCTCTCGCTGGCGATCGAGCTATTCCTCGACATGGACTTGGGGGACATCTCGAAATCGGAATCCGAACGATAGAGGAAGCTCTCCCTTCTCTGCGGCAGGTTCTGAAGCACCAAGCCGGCAGATGGGGAGGCTGCGCCCTCCAGGGGACTCCGACCTCCGACGCCGGATCCATTTTCGACGTCAAAGCTGCAAAAAACAACACAAACATTAATATCGATAGGATACGCCGCGAAAAACTTGTTCGGCGAGACAAAAGTTCGAGTGTTTGCCCGTACAATGCCGTGGGGGAGTGTTTGCGAAACAAGAATGGGAATTTGCTACCGGGGCATCATTACACAGTGTAAACATGTAGTGGCATGTTCAACATGCCACGATGGAAAATTATTCAGGCGTTTTCTATACGTGAGTGACAGAAAACCTCCCATCTTTAACGTACGGTCGAACCATTATCGTGGATCTTCGCGATGGCTCATCAATCACGGTGGATGGCACGAGTCCTTGTGCTGATTTTCTGTTTGCTGATATGCCGATGAGTTATTGAATTCCATGGGAAATCCGAGTATTTACACAGCAAAAAAATGAAAGCATCGCGAAGCAAGGACATGTAAAGCAAAAAATTAGCCGATATCAACCAATATGATATCTATATTCAATAGCATTATATATAAATGCTGGATCCTTTCATTTTTATGACTGAATATATCATATAAATTGGTGTTAAGACTGCCTTTTTTTCGTGTTTTAAGTCCTGCTTCTCGACGTCGCCTCGAAGAGACGAATCATCGTTGATAATCAAGAGTCGTGCTACATTAGAAATTAGTTGTTACTCGTTCATCGAAGCCGAGATCATCATCGAGGCTAATGGTATATTTTATGCAGCGAGTGAACTCCCAGTGCGATCTCCACAACCGAACAACGCGACAATCGAGCATTATCGTAGCGACGAATGCAACACAGGGAGAACAACTCAAAAAATTTTAAAGGGATTTTCGACTATATTTACAATTTCGAATGCTTTTTCATATAAAATACGTTTTAAGATTGTTAATGGGAAGCATTTTATTTTTGCAGTTGGTCATTTTTAACTGCATGAAATATTAATTTCCTGTTGTTCCTGAGCCAAAATGACTCAACAATCTTGCACATTTTGATGCAATTAATTTTGCTATGTACGAGGTCAAATAACAAATTAAATCAAGTGCATTTATAAATACGTATTTCAAATTCTTCAATCGAGAATTCACTAAAACTGATAATATTAAGAGTATACACCAATACACATTTTTTCTTATCTAACCTTTTAACTACCGAGCATCAATTTATCGCATCCACTTTTCGCTGCGAGAAAGTCGACTGTAACAATTGATAACTAATGATCGACAATCTCCGTTAATATATTGTACAAAAAATACAAGAAATATTAGAATTCGGGATAAATTTATGTTTGCTATCGACGTCCCTTGTCAACGATCAATTTGATTTAGAGCAAACGATTTAATTATAGCGGAGCACTATCAAAACGAAACATCGTGTTTTATTATCTAACATTATCAACGTATCTAAAACATCTAATTTTCATCGAATAAATTTATTTTCTATCTCCTATAATCTCATATATTAAAGACACTAAACACGAAGATAACACGTCAATCTCAAGTGATTTCGATGACTTTCACCTTGAAATGCTTGGGAAAAACAAGATTTTGGCGGAGACCTATTAGAAATAATCAGATTTATCTATAAAAAAATATATATTGCAATTCTATTTTATACTATTTAAATCATCGATGTCAGATATAAGATATGTAAGATTTGAATAATTTATCGCTAATTTAATATTTGATCAGTAGCTGGAAGAGCTAACATTTTTTAATATCTTAAGTAGACACAGACCGAATTAATCTTTCAATCTCTTTAGATAAAAGCAAATATGTAGAAATTAGGTCTTGGACGTCACATGCTATTTGACTCAAAATTTATACAACACATCTATGTTAGGATTATCTCGTGTTTTTTTATTATTTCATAGTCTTCAGATTTACTCATAAATTGCAATCACATGTTCATGATCACTTTAGATTAGACAAGACCGCATATAATTGAACCATCATTTTACATGATAATTTAAGGTCGAACCTAATCAAAATTTTCAAGATTTACTATCGAGCAATACAATTGATTCTGTGACCAGATCGATTTAATTGCCAACAATTTGCTAGACCTATGATCTGCGGAGCGATATGTTAATATCTAACGTTGATGATACACAGTATTTATTTATGCAAGAAGCGGAAAATTTGACATAAATCATATGAACACTCGTCAAAAAATAACCGGGGTATTTTAGGACCCCGCATTAGATTCTGAGCAGTAAAAAATCGGTTCAATGAATTTGATTTCATGATACAATTAATGTCCCAGTCGCGTGGTAAAGTACAATTGGATTTTTTTACACCGAACGTGTACAAAGTGGATTTTGTTACATACTTACGGACCAAAAATACTCTCTTTATGACTCAAATGATTTTCTAAATAATATAACAACACATTCAATTTAATTACAATGTGCTGTTATATTATACGCGTACTATGAACTCAATAAGTTCATAGGATTTTTTCACTTTATGGACGATTTATTAAAGGATGTCACGCAGAGATTCATCAAATTTTAAATAGCAGATCTTCGAGATATCGATCCAAGTCAAAGTCTGCAAGAAGTGCGCGAGGACGCCGCAATATGTTAGATTTCTATCTAAGAAAAACAAACAGATCATAATCGATTTGCCGCTATCTTATTTTTAAAGAATTTCCGCGATGCGACTAGATAGAATCGATCATCGGACATATCTGTAGCGTGTAAAAACAGGCATTATTTGAATATAAAAATCAAAGTTAGTATTCAAAGAAAATCTTCCGAACTACACGATCGAGTATTGAATCTCAGATTTTGGGATAATTCCGTTTTTTAACAGGCAATGAATCGTCCAATTGTGCCGAAATCACGATAATTAACGAGCGGAATTAGTAAGTCAGATAACATTATTTTTAATTGTAATCTATTTCATTAACTCTAATTGTGAAAAAGTGTACGATATTTTAACTGAGATAAACGCAGTAGGGTTGTTTTTAACGCGTTGTACATTTGAAACGACGACATTTTATTACTGTTCAGGAAATATTCAGATTTCACCAGTTAAATAGGATTGCATATTTGACGATATGAAATCGTCTATGAATTTTTAATCATGTTCAGCAGACTCTCAAAGCACTGATTTCATCCATTATGCCCAGTATATCTCCTGATTACTTGTAGTATTTATATGTTGTTTGTTCAAAAGGACTTTTATGAATCCCACCAACCATCCAAAAGAACATTTTTGCCATTGCTGGTGACATTTAAACGCTGTGTTGTCGGTTGTATTTCTCAGTATTTCATTCTGAAAATTGAAACGAAGTATAACAACAAGCCTTTGGAATCTTTCCCAAGCCATTTATTTTTTTACATTGTTGCTTGGCTTGGTACAGTCCTTTAACAACAGAAAATAGAAGAAAGATAAAATGTCGAAAATATTATTAATTAAAAGCCATATTTATATAATTGGTTGTAATATTTACATATATTTCATGTCGTGGTTTTTCGATTGTTTTCTACGTAGGATAAAATTATTTGAATAAGATAATATTAAAGATAAATAAGAAGAATATTTAAATCCAGACTGTAGAAAATATTTTTATCATACAAATAAATTTAGGAATGATTTTTAAAATATATTTTAAGTATTGTTGCAAATTCAATAATTTATCAGTGATCCTGCATAACATTATAGCATGGGTGATTTACCATCCCCACGTTGTAACGCTGTTAAGAGTGATATCTTCCATCTCTCTTCAGGTGCAATGTGTTATTTTAGCAGCGCCATCTCTTGTGGCCCTGCGGAGACATTGCACCTGCATACCGACTGATCGCTTCTTGCGCGAGCACCGTTGCCGGTTGGGTAGTGACGTTCAAGAGGCGGGAGTTGGAGGAGTCGTCGGTTAGCCTTGGCTGCGGGAGGTAGTCCCTCTTGCAGCCAGATCTCTCTTTGTCTCGTGTGGAATAAATAGTTATTTAGAGAGAGAGGGGACTCTGCCCCCACAAACGCCCCCGCCTCAACGTTACAACTAGGGAATTCAATCCCGAGTCAAAATTTCGATCCCGGGATTTCGGGATTGCATTAGACAATCCCGGGATCAGTCCCGGGATCCCGGGATCGGAATTTTCAATAGTTTAAAAAATTACATTGATAAGTTTGATCAAAAATTACCAATAAGTCAATTTGTTTAATATAAAAAATAATTTAAAGGCGAAATAATTTTATTTATTTAAGAAAGGATAAAAATAAAATTCAAAAATAGATAAATAAAACAATAAAAAATCAAATATTATTTTAAAAATATGCCCGAAGAACATTAAAGCATCGAGTGTTTCGTCATCTAGTCTGGATCTGATTTTGAAAGCCAGGCAACTTACTGCTGAAAATGCAGCCTCTACATTCATAGGAGGTATCGTCATCATATATTTAAATGCTAGTTCGAGTTGATGACCACGTGAGCCCCTATTTTCGTATAACAACATCAATGTGACTGATAACATTTCAATGCAAAACTCCCGAATTCCAGACAAATTATTTATTTCCGTCGCTGCATATGAACACTTATATACTATAATACTTTGATGTGATTCGTAATTATATTACGGAAGAATACAAAAATTCTGAACCCCGTATCTATTATATTTCATATCGAAATTCCCATTATTGGAGTCAAGGTGTAGTAAATACATCACCGGTAGGAAAAAGTTAATATAAAAATTTGAAAAGCATATATGTACTATATACATATATTAGACAGTTACTGTCCCTAGGCGTCGCCTAAGCTCGCCAATTAGTAGTTACGCCATTGTTTCCAAGCGTCCAGATTTTGGCGAGAATGTCTCGATGTAGTAGCCTTCAACATGCTGGTGAGGTGTACGATTTCTGTTAAATAAAAATTTCAATCCTGAAAAGTTTGGGATTATGTTTACTAATCCCGGGATTCATAAGCACCTAAAACTGTCCGGGATCCCGGGATCGGATTCCCTAGTTACAACATCATTAATCGCTTCAATATTTTTTATTAGATGCAGGACGAAATATTGACAACGAGAATTGTTTTTTCCCAATCGGAATTTTAACTAGATTTTATGTAATAAGAGTAATAAAGGGAAGGAGAGAAAAAAGTCACCTCACATAAAAATATTTTGATTTAACATAATACAAGATTGCATAACAGAATTACTCAGAATTTTTATTGGGATTTGAATTATTGACAGCCAGAGTGCTTAGATTTCATCTAGATTTATGGACTTTCAAAAGAATGTCTATCAATATCGAGATATTATCGATCAAAGTGCCGGGGGAAAATAACAATTCAAAACTATAATCTACCATCTGAGAGATAAAAATTAGTCATCTGAGCGAAATTAATTTATTAACGAGCCAAAAATATTAAGTTACATCCTGACGGTGTAATAAAGCTTATTATTTCGCGCGAACTATGTTACTTTAGTTACCGCCCTAAATCATGGTGTCCCGAGGGGCGTCCAGGACGCGAGCTTTACATATTAAAGTTGACAAGCTCTGATAAATGGCTTGGCGGATGACAAATATCCCGGTTCGCTAACGAATGTGTAATCAAGGCTCTGGCGGACACGAAACCTGGATTTTGGCAGCCGAAAAAGATTTCTGGCGCCGCGGATTTAAGCGAGATGCAATTTTATGATGAAACCGCAGGGCAGACGAGCTGCATCTCAGATTGCCCAAAATGTGATGCAATCGACGGAAATTGAGTGTTTATTTAAATAAGTATCGGAAATTATATGTTAAGAAGATGGAGAATGTGTGATTGAATGGAGTGGGATTAAGCGCGATAGTATGTCTTAATTTAAAACATTGCGGTCGGGAGAATTTCTATTGTTTGTGTCGGGAATTAGTTTCTGGATATGATGTCAGGTTTAAATCCAGACCGTAGAAAATATTTTCATCATGGCAATAAATTTAGAAATATTTCTGGAATTTAATTAAGAATGATTTCTGGTTATAAAAAAATAAAATATTTTCAATTTTAATTTAGCAACTGAAATTTTGCACCCATTTCTATAAAGCTATACCGGCATCAAATTAAAATCTAAAAAGCTGTTTTTTTGTCTACAAGTAGTTTATGTTGATTATTGTTAAATAAACGTCGTCTACTTTTAATAAAAGGTGGCTAGGGCTTCAGTAGACGTGGCTAAATCTGTAGTAGTGAAGTATTATAATTTTCAAAGCATTGCAATATTAAGTGCATATAATATTTATTATAAGCAGCTATAATATAGCTCCAGTCTTGTAGGCATAAGACTTTTATATAATATGTATTTACAGACCTCAAAAATGTTTTAAATGTCAGCAACAACAACATCATAGCGTAAGACCGCCTATTACTTTCAATATCAAAACAACATAAAAACAAGAACATGAGAAAGAATCAGCTTTGTAGGAATAATTACATAAATAATGCTTGCAAATTATGATCGCAACCAGTGCTTGGCATAGAATAGGCTAATAAAGTAAACTAAATAGATAAACTTGTAACAATAATTCTAATATTATCTTAAAATATTGATAATTTCACAATGCACTTGGGAGAGCACTCGGGGAATTTTATTATGATGTTGTTTTTTTTTAAAAATGGTTTATTTCATAAACAGGCATTATAAATTAAATTGTTTAAACGTGTTTCTTAGAAATACGATTTCGTGATAAAAATCGATTCGTGCTAAAGATGTTTTTTCCATGAGTATCCAACGTCACATGACACGGATATAGCTTGATTACAGTTGTCGTTCGATGTCAAATAGCGATGTTCAACAAAGTCCACGTGGAAAAACTCTCATTTTGATATTTGTATAAATGAAAAAGTTTAGAATGTGTGCATGTACTTACTTCCTATTCTTGAATAGATCAATCGCAATACCAGTCGAGGCAACAGAATTACTACGGACCGTGCGGTACACAGTCATACTGTTTTTGCGGCGCACACGAGGCGGAGGATTGCCTTGTACCATCGTCATTTGCAGCTTTTGATTATTAAAGAAAATATTTAGAATAGAAACTAATCACTGTGACGTTTTTGGTTACGCTGACCGTACCTCGTGGTCCAAAACCGAACTAAACATAAATAATAAGTCGATCTAAATTAGAATTCTCTAATGCGGTCACCGATTGATTACGTTCAATGGCCACATTCGATTAAACAATTTCAAATTAATAAAACCAAATGAGCTTCTCTTTGATTACACTTCCGACCGCAAAATTAATATTGAATTTACAGCATCGACTCAGACTTTGCATTCAGTCGACCGAAATTTCGTCCATAATATGTATTAATGAGCGAGCTCATTGAAACTGCGGTTGTCGACAGTGGAAAACGGCATCTGATAAATTGTTCTCGCAATCGGACGCTGGAAAATGGCATTTCATCTTTTGTTCCACGATGTATGCGTGTAAATTGTTAGAATAATGTTAAATGCAAACGAATACTACCGTTAATGTCGTCATTGAAACAGCTCATGCCAATTTTTTTTTGCAAGCGCGTCACACCGCTTAAAATCATGGCAGGAATCGATATTTGAATAAAACTCTAAATAATAAATGAAATTGAAACTATAATTTAAAAAGTTCGAGGGTCGTTAATTTGATGAAGGTTTTCCTTTTAGGGGAAGTTTGAAGATTGTACAAAGTTTAATGGTGTTTGGGAACTCGACTATGGAGACAAGATAAAATTATGCTCGTAAATATATTAAAAAACATAATTTATGGCCAAATAAGCTATATACATTTTTCAAAAGATCATATAATAAGATAACATCGATATATTTATATTTGTTACGAGATGCATTAAGTTCGTTTGAAGGATGGACGGGTTTTTTTTTGGGAGTTATCTTTGAATGCGATCAAATTTGAGATAAATCCGAATGTACAAAAATGAATTCGTTTTCCGTCGCCATATTTGGACGCAACGATTAGGGTTATAAAGATATGCAATTAGCGATAAAAAATATAAATTTTAAAGATATCAAAAACGTTCTTGCATTGTCATTATTATCATTTTGCATGCAATCGATTGCTAATTGTTCTGTGATGCCATCCAGTGATATTTCAATGATATTTAAATCCTCGTTTAATTGAATTCGTAGCCATGTGGGGGTTTTTATTTAAAATATGTAGACGTGGATCTCGTCACAAAGCCATCCGATTTATATTCAGTGCATCTCGCCGAGATTTATCTCAAATCCGATTCTGTATTCGCGCACGATTTCAATATACGTCTTTTTCATTGAAGTGGAAAAGTAATATCTCCATATGTGTACTTTTGCAAATATGCGGTGTGCATATTATGCCGAAGTACATTTTGGATTGTATCAATAGTTTTGTGATGTTAAATGAAATACAATCCATATCGTTCTTAGGTCTAATCTCTAAGCTATTTTGATTATGGTGGCAAATCAATCATTCATAGACGGTCCTGCTCAATTTTATCAATTATCTCAGTATTTATTTTCACGAAAGCATTCGATCAGGATTGACCTGGATCGAAAAAATCCATCATTTTCGTCTAAATCGATATTTATACAGCAGTTTTAATGATAAAAAAAATCAATCAGCGCCCCAGGATCTAAACATTTATCGCTTGCTACAATAATTTAATCTAATTGCTGCAACTAAAAAGTCTTTATATGATATTGATTAAACATTTAAGCGAGTAAAATTACTGATAAAAATTAATTTGATATTAAGATGTCATTAAGCACTTTATCTCGTCTCTACATATGATTAATTTGTAATGAAATTGTATTCTTTGAATGTTATAAACGAACCGACAGGCACGTGCTTAATGTTAAAAACATATTTATAATCTGATTTAATATTTGTTATTCTAAATCTGATATGATTTATATTTGGGATTGCGCGGCGCTTAATATGTTAATCTTCAGAAGTTGTGGTGGGATGAGACTTGTCATTCATAAAAATGCATCTAGCTGCGTTCACCAAACAATGGCACGCGAGCTCAAACTATTGTATTTTTATCGACCAATTTATAAAATATGGAGATTGTATAAGACACGTTTATAATATAAATGTAAAAGGATAGAAAGATGACAAAATACAATAGAATCATTGTCACAGAACATTGATCATTGATAATATAACGAATATCCAATTATCGCGGTTTTATCTAGTTTTAGTCCGATTCAAGTGTCTCACTATTAGGGTTTAGCCCTAGTGAATGATATACAGCCATGGTTATAAGATAGCAAAACGAGTTCGGCCAATACACACATTTCCATATTATAAAATTAATCGATATTGTATATATTTTTATCCCTTTCAACGAAGACTTAGGCCGAATTAAAATAATTCGCAGCCATATTAATTATTAAGTGCTTTAGAGTAAACAGCGATCGGGGTTTAAAAGCCCTGTTTCGGGCACGGTACGACAACAAGTACTTATTTGAATTTATTATAAAAGCCCGGATTAAAATTTGAGAGATAGCGTATATATGCATGGCGCTTTTTAACTTGCTGAAGTACACGCTTTTAATTAAAGCGGCGATTTAGTACGTTTTGGCCAAAAATTCCACCCAAGCATGGACAAATTATTCGTTGAAAGATATTCGAATTGCGCATGTACATCATTTCGCTTGACACTGTGGCGCAATAGATTAAAAATGTGGATACCACCCACTGGGGGGGTGAAGATTATGAGACTGAATTTGAGCCTTAAAAATGATAATTTCAACCGGTCAATGTAACCAAAGAGCGTCCAATTTAGCGAAATTAATGATGAACTTTACGGCACGGAAACTTTAGATTCACTTTTCGTCGAACAGAAATCACTTTTATTTGCACTAGAACAGTGGAGCTATTGAACACCGCGGGTTGGCAGTCCAAATTAGACTGACGAAACGCTTTAGATAAAAGTGTTAAGACGATTTTTCAACCGTCACACCGGCACGCCGTTCGTCACAAAGTGGTCGACGTAGTGTGACGAACATTTGCGTTATCTATTCAATGTAGATTTTCATGTGACCTTCGAACCGATTAAATCCCAGTTGATTACCAGAGAGCATAAAAATGAATCGTGAATTAGCTATTCCGCATAATATTCAATAATTGTATTATGACTATGGAGTAAAGCTTATTTGTTGAATACTTAGTGTTTATTAACGAGAACAAATATGCTCAGATCGGATGTCAGGTAGCAAGATGGACGTGCTAATAAAATAACAATTGACATTTTATTTGTAGAAGAAAAAAATTGATCAAGGCGTGTTTCTTGCACTGACTAAGATAGCCAAGAATGTTCCAAATTGAATTACTCGACTTTTTGTCTAGTTGATCTAACCAATTTTATTGAATGATATTTTAAAGTTTAATCATCAATTTTATTTGAATTCAGTGAAAAATGATTTAGGCTTTGACGACATTAAGCCCTAAATATGGTCTTATTATTTTAAATTTTTTCTTCAAAACACTATAATATTATTCTAGGACATTCTACGAGTATATTAATTTCAATAGATCTAAAAAAGTGGCATATAATAATGTAGACAAGAGGTTAAGTTCTTATAATTTAAAAAATATTTTTAATGATTAATGCAAGACTCATATTAATTAATTATCTTGGTATTTATATTCTAACAACTAAGAAATCAGGCTAATATATAAATAAGTTTTTGTGGTGCAAATCTTTAATATAAGAATATGAATTTTCATCGACTATGCCCCTTTTATAATTAATAGCTCCTGATAAATTATTTCTTTCGAATTGAGCAGTATTTATTTGCGAAATCTCCAACTTTCATAGCGTTGATTTATCAATTATCAGTTTGAGATTAGGTTTAAATTCTAAGGCTTCTTGATTTATCCTTCAGTTCAAAATAAATATTAAAAACCAATTATTACCCGTAGATAAAATATCAAATAGGTTTCATAGAGTCATCTTTTATCCTCGACGCAAATTTATCCTATTTAGCAATGTTTAATAAATACCAAAGCAAAAAGGTTGCGAACCCCAGAAAAGTTACTTAATGGTGCAAACAAAAGCCTGCCATTGGTCTATGACATTTAATTCATAAAAAATGCAATGAACTTTAACGAACGAATTTTACTACACGTGTTACAATAAATCGCTGGATCTAAAACTTCTTTTAAACCACATAAAACATTTTGTTGATCAATAAAGAAGCTCATTTTTATCTATATTACGTTATGTTATTTTCGTGTATTTTTCTAATCTTTATTTTTTAATTGCCCCAATATATTTAAAGCGGAAAGTAATCAAATTTTTTTGGCTAGTGAAAAATTATTTTTATTAAAAAATCAACAAAAAAAATCATCATTTTGTATTACCAGTTGCCAGCGTAAAGGTAATTTTGCAATTACTTTTTTTGAGAAGTACTTTGATTAAAAGATCTGAGCGATCTGAAAAGGTAGTAATCCGACGGCGTGTGTTCTGGTGAATAGGCTGAATGGGGTAGTATTTCCTATCCAAACTCCCTTATTTTTTCCTATGCTATTTCTGCAGCATGTTCTTGCGTTATCGCATCGCAGTTATTCATGAGGGACCCAAATTCCTTATTTGTGCAACTTTCCTGTGCAAAAAGATGATCCCTTTTTGTAGATAATGGACAGCCAATTTTCAACGATAATTTCTTGATTGTTCGACGAGGATCTAATTTCACAATCGACTTCAAGTAATCATTATCTTTGGGGTTGTTTTTATCGAGCGATTTCCTTGAGTTCGAACAAAAACAGTATAAAATGACATTTTTCTCCTGATTTGTAGAAAAAGTAAAATTTACATTCATAGCTTCAACATCATAACAAAATTTTTGTGTTTATTGGACAGTGTTTCAACACAAACTAACTGTGAAAGAGCTCATCAAATAAATTTTGATTACTTTCCACTTTACGTAACACATTTCAAAGTGTCTTGCATTCACGAAATCATAATAACTGTAAATGTTTTTGCCCTTAGCAAATGACATTTCTATATAAAACACTTATCAGTATATCGACACTATTCACATTGACGAACATAAAAAAACATGTTGTAATCTAATGGCACTGTAAATTCATAACCTACGCTAAAGTGTTTTCGATTAACGACAGCGTTACGTTTTATTATATTATAGAAAGATCGTCTTTGAAAATGTCAAGCTTTACCACCTTATTGAGAAACATTCACAAGAATGATCTAATGCAGCTGTTCTTAAACTTATGTAGTTCACGGACCCCCTCTTGAGTGAAATTTTTTGGTCAAATATTGGTCAAAATAGATCTTCTTATAATGTTTTCTGTAAATAATTCCCCGAAAAAATCTTGTTTATGTGTAGATAAATAGTTTTTTTAATTGCTTAGTGGACCCTTTGGTAATAGCTTCGCGGACCCCAGCTTAAAAACCGCTGATCTAAAGGATAATATCAATCGTCCGCAATAAATGCGTATAAATCATCTATTATATCAATTGCATGGTTGGCTTTTAATGGATTTCATATGTATTCGGATATCTTCAACGATAGGAAGTAGATTTCATTCATAATTTTTTTGAATAATATCTGATGAAGATCGATTTTATAAGGTCATTGGATGGATATTTAAAAAAAATATATATACACCCGGACCTCGTATAACACGGATTTGTATAACACGACGGTTTTGTGGAATCATATGAACAAAAAACACAAGATAAATAAGCTAAAAGCGAAGATATAATATAAACGTCATGCTTTTTTTAAAAAATGAATCACGGATGATGTTTGCATTCATATTCATCAAATGCATGGATTGCACTCAACAGTGCTTATTCAACGTCATTTAAGCAAGCACAAGAGCTTCGTTCTCATACGGAAAAAAACGATTAAATCGCATCGATTATCGTGATATAGTGCATGAAATACACATTAGATATATACGTTGATTGACATCGTAAATTAATATTAAAAGAAAGAGAATTTTAGCACGAGAAGAATTCCTTGCGATCCATTTGAACAATATCGATTAACGGATTGTCTTCCGAATCTGTGGCATTGAAAATGGATTAGATAAAATGAAAACATGATAGGATTCAATTAACGGCAAATTATATGGTATTATTTGTTTGGCCTTAAATCAACTACTAATTTTATAAAGGTTCGAAATTTTCGACATTAATCTTTGACTTATGAACATGATGCCTTATGTTTGTCGCCCATCATGCCCTATTCCGCATCGATAGAATGATAGGGTTTAATCCATTTTATAATTGTGTAATTAAATATTAGAATCGGAAGATTATTTGGATGTTTAGAGGAGCCTAACGTTTGAACAAAGCAAATTTCGTAACAATCGAAATAGAGATAAAGTGATTATAAAACAACGCTTTCTAAACAAATGGATTTGAAAAAAAACTTTTATTGACTAAGGCAAAAAAAATCTTGAAAAATTGGTGATATATGAGGCGTCATGCGATTTTTCTTTGGCGATTTATTGTAGTTCAATAAATAGTATAGATTCATAAATCTTACAATGATCATCTACTCGATCATTTATAAATCAATTTCTACTATATTGGCACACGTGCCTTAATGTATCATTGAAATAAATTAGATTTTATTGGGTAACCGCTCTAAAGTGTTTGAAATATTGCAATAGATTTCAAATGATGGATGCAAATTTGTGCTTAGCCAACAATTAGAGCGAAATGAATGAGAATTAATACAAAAAACAGAAACACACATTCTGATTGTGAATTTCTTAGGCGCTTGATTGATTGACTTTTTAAAAATTCAAATATTGACATTCCACGGTACTAGATGAACTTGATTTTAGCTTTGTGGCATTCTCTGTCATGTTATTGGTTGGTGCAAATTTCCGGTTATGGACTGATTCTGACGCCAGAGGCAGTTCCTCCTTGTACCTTCAGACCTTTGCGGCTGAAGCTTTCAGCAATATCCGGTCTATTCACGTGTCAATATAGCCGTGTGAATACAATTACCCGGGGGTTTGAGGATCGAGAGGCTTTATGAAGGTGGTGAAATTGAAAACGTGTGTTTTATAATTCGGCGCCTGAAAAATGCCAGGGCGATGGAAATGTTAAGAAGCCCGAGCAAATACCAAAGCCTTCGGATTTGAGCAATGTTATATAGTTCATCATACAATATTTGTACGATGGAATAGTATGCTATAATAAAAAATATTAATGTCATTGAATGAATGAAAATGATATATATACTAGGGTGGTTCTTATTTTTCGATTTTTAAAAAATTGAGCGGTCACCCAGTCATATGATTTTCTGCATGGCCACTTAACTATTAATCTGATTCTGGTATATTTATTAGTCTATTTTGAAGTATAACAGCATATAGAAAGACTCACTACTTCACTTCAGTCAACCCTCCTCCCCTTCCTCTCTTTATTAATTATTTCTTGCGGGTTCGTTTGAGATTCAGCCCTGCCCTGCTCCTCACCTCGAATTCAGTCATTAGCGAGAGCATGCGCTTTTTGTTTCCCCAATTATACATACTTATTTAAACTTATCATGGCGTCCATCATAAGCAGTGATGGGAGTTTATTAATTAAAAATAAAACCAATATTTGGCTCATCGACCAATCAACACCAAATCTGCATCAGTCAAATTACTTTCTATTGATGAATTATTTACCATTATGTTTTAACATTTCAACTGTAAGCACCGGCTTAAGAAATGGAACTTGTGTTCTTCTGGAGCAGAAAATGGAAAAAGATATGCTTTGCCTCTTGTAGCCATCAAATAATGCTAATTATTTTAGAAGCTGTAGTGAGTCAATCACTCGGTTCGTCTTATGCTCCTGATATCTAATTGTTTAAAAGGTTTAAGAAGAACTGGGACAAAATTGATTAAAATGATAATAAAACAGTAATTTATGATACCACGTTCTCAAAAATCATAGAATATGTTACTGCAGACAGGATTTCTTTTTCTCAAAAATAACTTCAAATGTTTCAACCTCGAGATGACTATAAAGAGTTATTGAATCTTTCCATAATTTGCTTGGGAGGAATTCTTGAAAAATGAGTTTCATTTAGGTGACCTGCTGGTCTTCACCGTGCAAAATGGATGGCTAAAGCTATTAATTATTTGATTTTTTTAAATTTAAACATCAGTTTAAATTAACGAAAAAGGAAATGAAAACAGTGAAAGATATTTGCCTTTTCACAGTCGTATTATTTATAAAATACTGGTTGCAAGTTGTCAGATGTTCAGTACCAAGAAACAACTTCCTATTATTAAATGACCTGGTATCGTTTGAAAATATAAACCAAACAATGGTCAAAGTTGCCATGAAAAAAATACTGGGACATTTATGGTACTTGTCGGAAGAGTTGGTGTCTTTTGCATTTTTTAACGACGAACTTTGAGTTAAAGATAAGCAAAATATGGTGGATGTACTAAGAATCGAAGGCGTAGAAGAAATAGTTTTTTAGGGTGGAAAAATAAATGAGAGGTTTACCGGTCGAATATTCGAAGAAAAAACATTTTTTGATCCAAATAAGAACCACCCTAATATATTGTAGATCTCCTATATTTCTATAAACTATCTATGACCGACCAAAATATACAAATTTTGAAATACACATCTAATGAAGCTTTGATTTCAAATGCAGATTTATTGCTAAATTTCAGTAGATAGGTATTGGTTTATTAACTAGTCCATTAGTCAAATGAAATGCTACTTTGAATGAATGAGCTAATTGGTTTAAGCTTAAAAGCTTAAAGCTTTATTATCAATACATACAGGCAGAATATTGCTACTTGCAATAATATTTTTAAAGCCTATTTCATCTAATTATAAACGTTCAGGCTTTGTTTTGATATGTAAAAGCATTTAAAAACAAGGCCTTAACAAAGGGGTGGCAAAGCAGGAGCTCTCCACGGGCGCTTGGGGCGCAAAACGCAGAATACCAATCCGGTTGAGAGTTGCACATGATTTTTATTTTACTTGGGCATTCTACATCATATCAAACCAGCCGGCATAAACTTAAAATAAAATAAAGACAACAATATTTTAATTGTAAAATTTAAACAACCCACCCGATCAGTCTTCTTCAGACAACTCCGTTCTGTAATGATATTTTGTAATCGCTCTCTAGACATGTTCGAGCAAGACGTTCGATCGCGAAGTGCTCATTCATCATGTTAACGGTCTGAAAAGTGGACCGGTTGGAACTTGTGGCCATTTCGTCCTCTTTTATGGCTCTTTGCGACATTTTCGGAGATAAATGAATACTCGCATTGCATACATTTTATTTTAGCTAATCTAATGAAGTTCAAGCTAAAAAATAAAGATGATTTTTTCCATTTTAATTCTTAAAGGCCGAATCAAAGCCACAATATAATTAAATGGCGACTACTTAAAAACAAAATAAATACATAAAAAGTGAAAAATGAATTAAATACGATGAAGTCTTTTTATCTGCCGACATTAAGATGATTTCAGATACTCTTTTTCAAATGAATGCCGCAAAAATCAAGCGAAGATAACACAATACCATACGATCGATGAGATTTAAAGCGCATGCTTTGGATAAAGCATAAGGTGACAAATAGCGACAATTGCAAAAAATATCACGCTAGTGATATTAACATACGAAATGTTTTATCCCCGATATACGTACACATGTTATAGTTGAATCAGGATTTTCAAAAAATAAATCAAATTTACGTGGTTCGTTTTTATAGAGAGTACATGGAAACCCGTTCAACGCTCAATTCCATTAATTATTGACGATTAAGGCTGGACAGGACCATTGTTTGAAGAAGACAATAAAGAAATCGATACATATTTGCCGAGTCTGATATATGACCCCGTTTCCCATCGATCGTCCGTTTGACAAGCAGCAAATACAGTGGTAAGAATGTGCCCTATCGCAAAATCAAATAAATATGTCACTTGGATTGACGAACAGACTGGTCGTATTAAAAACGAGTTTTTATTCATACAATGCCAATATAAACGGGCTCTCGTCGTTTAATTGATGTGACACTGTAAGTGGAATATCCGGTTTTCATAAAAAAAGTACGTAATTTGCTTTTATGGCGCAATTTCATGAGCTGAAAGAGCCACTCGAAAGCATGAAAATTTCAAGTCACATCTCAGCATTTTTAAACAGGAAATGCAATTAGGAAAATTGCTTTAGGATTATTATGCACGCCTAGAGTGTAGTGCACTTATTTTAATTGCATCCGACTGAAAGAATCCTTAAAAATTAATATCGTAATGGAAAAAAATATGATCGAAATTTCGCGAAGAAAATCATGACATCGAAAAAAATACTTCTGAGCTTCCAAAATCACAAAAAATATGCGAACGAATGAGAAATATCAACGTTTAAATTCTCTAAACAAAAAACTAACAAGTATTTCGAACATAGTTTAGTTTTAAAAAGTTCTCTACATTATTCGCTTTCCAACGATATGCTACATAGGATTTATTTCATTAAATGTATTCCTCTTACGTGTAATTATTTTGCACGTTCCTAGACAAAGAAATCCAGTGGTGTCAGGTTTGGCGGCCGTGCGAGCCAGGGAATAGGGCACGTGTCTAGTTAAAGAATTCCATTGGTGTCAGGTCAAAATTTGAAAAAAAAATATCGAAAAGTATGTCGACAATTCTGACACTTAGGACATTGGGCCTATGTGTGAAAACTTAGTAAATAGCCCCCTTAACTTCCAAAAAAAAAATGTCGGTTCATGTGTATTTTCAATTCATAACACCCTGTATTTTGATGATATGATAAGTTCGAACGGCATCTAAGTGCTTAAACAATTCTCTTTAGTAGCATATTTTTTAACAAGTTTCCACTGTAAGAAAATAATTCTTTGTGGCTTTGGGCAGTCCTTCATTCCTTTGGTGCTGCATCATTCAATGGGCAGATCTGATGATCTCTGTTGAATTTATTTAAAAATAATATGAAAACACCCAGTACCATTAAAATGTGAGGACGTGTGTGAAATAGCAAGTGAAAAATGGTGAAAATCAAGTGAGTTTGAAGAAAATGAAGAAAAAACGGAAGATCAGTTTAAATGTATTTGTTCAATAAATACGATCGACTTTCGTATTTTCATAGTTGAAACATTTTAAGTTTAAAAAATAGCCAAAAGAGTTCCATTGATGTACAATTTAGAGCTTAATGGGATTGAAATTGCGAAAACTATGCAAGTGACATCGTAATGGCCCACTAAGATAATATCGGAGATCAATATTCTGAACAAAACACAACTTGCCATTTTGCTTTAGCGTTTAGAGAGCACTGCTAGATATTTACCACAGCTTCAACATTCGATTTTCCGATTCAAAATCGCCCCACGAATATTCCATCCAGCCAATTATAATAGAAAGGCAGTCTTTGATAAGCGGATTCCGAATGAAAAATCTCATATATCATGATAAAAAACTATTAGGCTCGGCTTAGGGTACGGTCGGAGAATTCGGATCATTTATTTTAATTCGATATGGGGGTGAAATATGATGATATTCAAGTCAATATCATCATTAAAGTGACAGCACAAAAGGTCTCTATGAAAATCGAGAAATGTAAATGTCAACAAAATGAATAATTCATTCAGTGTAAGATAGGCATCGACGCTAGAGCGCGTTGCTAATATTCGGTGCTTATGATGGCGTACGTCCGGAAATTTGTCGACGAAATTTATGTGGAGCCGTTATGTTTTGACTTTTTGGCTTTCTAAAATCAGCCATATCATAACTACTATTTTAAACTCGAAAAATAAAAGAAAGCGCTATAAATTTGCATGGATTTCGTGCCAAAATGGACTAACAATGGCCCAGCAAAACGTACACGTATCAACAAACAACGGACGATAATTTATCAATCTATTAATATTATTGTAAAGACGTATTTAATTTCCTTTTTTTGCAAATAGAAATGATATTTGGGCATAAAAGATATATTTGTAAAGAACATCCAAACATCATTAATCCCCAAGTCTTCGTTTATTACAGTAATTGCTGAAAAAACGCGAAAAACGTCGGTTACTAATGACACATGACAACTCTCGAAAAAGACAAGCCATACGGTGAATAAAAAAGAGCTGAATTACGACCGAAGAAATAAAAATGTCACGTTTTCTTGAAGCTCCGAAGCAATTTCAAGAACAAAAAACGAAGCCATTCAAAGAACAGATTCATATTCATTTTTTGATGGCGAAAATTCCACACACATTCAATGATTGCATCTAATTTGCTTCGGATTTGTTTCAAAATGGTATGCCATTAATTCGAAAATAATATCAACGATTCTGAATGAAGTTCTGCGGCACAAAAATATGAGACCCCCGAATCGGATAATCTCAGATTTACAGATTGCTTGTGATCGAGAATGCTTCTAGATATTCGAGAAATCGTTCTTGAGAATCTCGATAAAAAAATTTAAAACCAATTTTCACTGCACACACACGATCGACACACTAATGGCTTTAATTGATCGTCCATTATCTTCTCAATTAAATAATTGTCTTAAATGTAAATATGATAATATTTCAAATCGACACCGATTCATCGAAATGTTATCGAATTGTTGATTGCGTTTATATAAAAGGACCATTCGAAAATTTTGTTAATCGATCCGTATCATCCGAGAACATGCACACATCAAACAACATCCGATGCAATTGCTGATGCAATTCAAGATGAAACGAGAATTTAATCGAGATTTTCGCCTTGCAACAAGTCCAACAATTAATCATCGGGTGCGTTTTCGATTGCCAAACTGTGAATATTCCCGAATATGCAGATCTAAATGACAACCTCTCCCTCTATGGTGAATTGATGATAAATCTGATGAAAATATATCTAAAATAGAATATAGTTTATGTTCAGACATGCAGCAGTAATTATTCATCCTCTTAAATGTAAATCCGAAGTCTTCTCAATTGATTAATGATGACCTTTGATCGTTATCGAAGAAGAACCGGATTTTCGTTAAAAAAATTGATATACGTATGAAGCAAATTTTAATTCCTTTTAATGCTGTTTAAAATTCTTGTTTTATAATTAAGTAGTTTAAATATAACAGCATTTCTGAAAATATTCATCTTGGAATGGACCATGAAAAAATTTACAAAAAAAAACGATGGATGGGAAATATTATGAATATTTTTGCTTGCAAAAAGGTTTTAAAGCATCTTTTAATTATGTGGATGAATTCCAAGCAGCTATGGAAACTATGCCTAATCAATTCCATATTATGATTAATATTATTATAATCATAGCAGCAATTTAAAATGCACTGTTTGTAAATTTGTAGAATCTTCATTGGAAGATATGGATCAGTTATGAGAGTTAAAGGAATGATAACGATAGTAAGTACATAGTATGATACTGCAATACAATTTTTATTCAATGCAATCAATTGCTAATGATTGATAGCAGAGATTCCAACGTATTAAAGTCTGAAAGAATTTTTTATTATAGTACGGGAGGCAGTGACATAATTTGTGTAATTATTCCTACAAAGCTGATACTTTTTCATTTTGGCGGCCTTATTCCGTGGCTCGCACGGTCTCCAGACCTGACACCACTGGATTTCTTTGTCTAGGAACTTGCAAAATAATTCATTTACATAAGAGAAATGCCCACAAAGGAAATCCTAAATGAGATAATAATTGTCACCTTAGCAAAAATGAATGAGGAAATGCTTCTTCAGACAACTGGTAACTCTTCAATTTTAAAGTTCAAAATGGTTGTTAGTTTTTTGTTTAGAGAATTTGGAATTTGACACTTGAAATTTGTTCGCATATTTTTTGTGAATTTGGAAGCTCAGAAGTATTTTTTTTTCCGAAATATCCTGTATTAATATCTTATAGCTACGAGACTGAAACTATGTTGTAACTGCTTATAATGAATATTATATGTACTTAATATTGCAATGCTTTTAATGTAATACAATCAAGTTCCCACGCTATAATTTTAGCCACGTCTATTGAAAACCTAGCCACTTTGCATTGAAAGTAGACGACGTTTATTTAAAAATAAGGAACGTAAACTACTTGTAGATAATAAAGTGGCTTTGTAGATTTTAATTTCATGCTGGTATGTATAAATGTCCGCAAGGTTGAAAGCTTGGTAGACTGCAACTTTCCTGATTTACATTGTACATTATGTCGGTCGCTGCCTCTCGTACTATTGTTGATCCAATTGATAAAAACTCAAAACTGCAGCTAATAAACCATTGTGATTACTTCATAAAAACCACTTACTGTATAAAATAAAAATGGTAACCACGATGGTTATTGCGAAATGAACAATACATATTTTTCGATACGTTGAATTTCTGATAACATAGTCGTTAGATTCTGCAAATTCCATATGATGTAATATAATTTAATATAACTATGTATTTTGCATAAAAATTACACTGAAATGTATACCTTCCAGTAGTCCTGCGTCTATCAGCAGGCGGTAGTCCTCGTCGAATATATCGTCGTGCAGCACCTCGAGCACTGGATCTTCTTCTGGCAGCGTCGAGGCGCTTAGAAGCGCCCTCGGAAAACCTGTCCAAATTCCACGAATCCAAGATGAGTCCCTAACCCAACCCTTCAGGACTTCAGCTCATACGAGACCGTCTATTCTTATCCAAATATTCCGAGCACGGAAACAATACGCCCTCGCTATGAACAATCGGATCCTATTAGGGCAGAAATGTGTAACGATCAATCAAGCAGGGCAAACGTTTTCCTCACACCCTCCCCGCTCGACCTTTCCATAGCAAGACCATTTTTATGGTCTCTTAAGCATCTTTAAGACGATCATTCATTTGGAAATCCATTTATGGCCACTTCAGCGTTTCCCGTGTAAAATTTGATTCTGTTCTTCCACGCAATGAGGGGTTGTTTCGCGGGCCTCATTCGGACGCAAGTGCGTGGAATTGGACGATGATAATAGACACACGGGGGTGGGTCGAGAAGGAAATTAAAGAAGACTATTGCGAAATTCACTATATGAAATGAGTTATTTAATCTCGGCAAAAATGAACGATTGGATCGTCGACTTTTACGTGTAAATATTTTTGGCTTGAAATAAGTAGTATCGTGTAAAAATACATCATATACACCGGAGAAAAAGATAAATATTGGCATTGTCTTATTTGAATAATTTCGTGTTCAAATAGATAGCATATCAAGATGTTGTGATAAAATTTATATGGCCCTTAAAATTTTTAAACTTATATTAAGAGTGCAGTTTGATAATATTTGGATAAGAATTCTTTAGGTCATATGGCAGTCTTTTTATTTTTTGCAGATTTTTACCTCCTGTGGGGTTCATCACCACCGGAGGCTGCACTCCCATAGCTTCCGCTTGTCGTTATCCCGCTGCAGACCGATGAGGTTGTGAAGCCGGAAACCGTGGAAAAATCACTATTTTCTCTCGATTTCCTCATTCGATGGTAGCTGGGACCATCGTCCGGCGAAGGCACAGGAGATCCTATGCTGGAGAGCGGATGTGCGCATGAATCGACACCACCGGAAGGGGATGTTGCATCCTGATTCGGAGTCAGTCCAGCCAGGGCATGACCATTAGGCTTCGGACTAGGGCTGATGTTTTCTCTTTCCGTATCTGGATTGGTCCTCTCCCTGGGACCCATGAACTCTCTGAAGAGATCCCATAAAAGGTAAAGCAGTGTCAACATCGTTACCTAGGAACGACGGATGTCCACTTCATTCTTATTTTAAACTTATATCGAAAATCTTTACATTCCGTGACGTTCATTTCACAAGATTTTCGAAACACCCTCGATAGAACCCACCATTATAAAATAGCACACAGTCTGAACTCATCACCGGATCAATAGTCTTCATTTTTATTGAATATCACTTCAAACAGTCCATCAAGCGACCGATTTAAATCCAAATCTATGTGTACATATAAATAACAATACAAAGATCGATATTTTAGCCTGTGATGATGTACCGAATACGAACGACTATCTTTTTATTTTGAGGCAATGATTTTTGAATATAGCAAAATCGATGATCGAAACCCGGCTTAAACGCAAATTCTAAAAACATGCTAAGATTGTCAACAAATAAACAATTCAAAAATGCCGCTCAATACACAATAAAACATTGCTACTCAATAAACGATAAAAAATGCCACTCACAACAATAAAAAATATCGTAAGTGCTTAATTTATACAAGGATTAGCGTGGATATAGATTATGATGACGACTATAATATATTTAGAGCATAAATTTGTCTAAAAACAAATTTATTTTTTGACAATACTAATATTTATAGACGTTAATCATTCAAGTGTCCAAAAGATTGACTGAACTATTTAACAATGGGGAATTTTTTCAATAAAAATATGGTCTAAAGAAAACTCAGTATTTCGTTTCGATCTGTACAGATAAGAGTTTTAGACGGCAATACAATTCCAATATCTTCCCGCAAGCACTTCTTTATCTCCTATAGAACTGCCTTTGTAGGAATTATAATTTTTCATTCTATCCCTCAGAGAAATCAACCTAATGTAAAGTCATTGTGTATCGAAATAAGTCGCAAAAAATTCTTTAGACGCGTTTGATAGATTTTTTCATAATGCTGAATTTCACATTTTTAAAAAATACAAACGATCTTTAAATTGCGTTAGGGGATTTTAACATTAACATTGAATATTTCACAAAACAAATTTATATCACGCCAAATAATACATAGTATATTCCGTTGGGAGTTGAACCGAATCATGTTAATCAAATTGCACCGTCGTTAGTTTGTATCAAAGCCTCTAAAAGGCTTCGCTCCATTATTTCCACCATGTACGGCTAATTGAAATAAAGGGTTCCAAGTTGATCGTAATAGGTTTCCTATTTTCAAAAGCTATAATTTTGTTCCAAAACAAGACCAGATTAAAAATTGTAGCATTAAATCCTGGAACGTCTCATTCCATTTCATAAAAATCATTGGATTTCTGTTTAAATATGACTTTTTTTTTAAGCTCGCAAATCGGCATCGTATCAAATCAATGCCTCGTGAATATTATATTATAGACATAATGCATACATTTGTCTCAAAACTTAATGACCAATATTTGGCAACAGCTATGGAGATTTTCATGCATTTTCTAATAGATTGAGCGCTGGAAAACATGCGGTTAATAGTTGCTACTCTTTTAACCATTAGTGAGCATCGGATCGGCAATAAAATCGCCCGACATGCAAATTTCGAATTATAGGAACATTGTACGGCACGGTGATTTTATAAATCGATCCGTAGCTTTATTTTGTACCGGGTAACGGGTTTTATAGAACAAAAAGGCGCACATAAAGCTATAGAAGCGAGAAACTGTTTTCCAATGGAGGGTTTTTAGTCTAAAGCAACTAATTGCGGCGTTCGCCCAGAAACTCCCCCATCGCGTTCGAAACAACTGATATTATTCCAATAGAAAAAATGTATTTATTTGAGACGTAATTGAGACTTTCAAAATGTTCACCATTGTGGGGTGGTCAAAAGAATAATTAGGACCGCTAGGAGATGTTTTCTTATTTGATTTATCCCGTCGTCTATTGTATTGCTAGCCGACCGACAATTGTCTGACAAAAGTGTTATGCAGATTTAACATTACATTGTGTGCGGCTTAGCGTCATCGACAATAGACGCCCACAATAGGGTCATTGAAATACGTCATATTTGTATGGAAATGGAGCACCCACAACGCCCAAAACGGTCGATATGTAAATAGTTCGACTAAGTATTGGGATTTATTGGAAATGGTGGTTTCAAACATAAATCATCGAGTGCCGCAATAGCAGACGCATATGATCAATCAAAGCATATGACCATCATCATTATCAAAGTGCAGTAAGATGCACTCAATTACAGGACATGATTATCTAAATATTAATTTTTTAACATTTTTTTATGCGAAAAATATTAAATATAGAATGTTGATATTTAGTGCCTTGACTAATCAATCTTTATTGAATATAAACATATTTTTTAAAGTGTGACAAAGTATAGTAGTAGGAGTGGGGGGAGCCATATATATTAGTGCGTCGAGTAAAATGGAGCGATGACATTCTTCATTACGGAAGTCTTAAATCCTGGACAAGTAATTTGCAGCAAAAAATTTAAACATATTTTTACTTTGTATAATATTGTCTATAGCTTAGATTATAATTAAAAAGAAATATTGAAAAATAAAAAAAATAGTAGGCGATCGAAGAAAAGTTTGTGTTTTTACCTACATTTTTTATTGTTTTTTGTTCATTAAATAACATTTTTAAATAATTATAGGTCAAACGATGAAAACGTGTATTGTACACGTGTCTACCAACTTTCATAAAAAATGCTTATCTAAAACGCGTGGAAACACTTCCGTGAGCTCGAAAAAAGTAGTTGCGAGAAAAACGCGTTCATTGACAGGTTTCTTAAATATTGGTAATTTCCGATACACGAAGAAAAAAAATCGTTTTTTGTCCCTTAATTAAAGTTAGCAATTGAGATCTAATTATGAACAGCGAGCCGTCCAAATGAATGCTAGTAATGAATTTTACAGATTGAGCAGCTTTACTTTGAAAGTAGTAAAAAAATATTTTAGATAATAATGCTGATTTTGCTAAAAAAAAAGGGCTTGCTGGAGTGAAGAATGAAAACTTAAGGGACGCTTAAGTGCACCTTAGAATCACTCCTATACTCGCAATGGTGTATCCTTAAAGTCGTAACCTGACCCTTGTGAATTCGAAAACGAAAAGACTTTCCCTTTTGATATTCTATTTTCCAGTTTGATGACAATATTATTATTGTTATGACATCCTTCGGCTAATATGGATATTTCTTACATTTGACGCGATAAATAATAGATTTATGGTTAATCCATTTAATATCTGTAAGAATTTGATCTAATAATAATTAAGAGCAACGAGTGACCATGATAAAGCGTGGAACAGTTCAGGTCATAAATTTGTTTGCAGAAATCATTAAGCGTCGCTTTTTAATTCCGTTTTTCCACCACAATCGTCCACATATACGCCTGATTTGAATAGTATGAACTTGATAATGTGTATATTTTAAAAATATGAAGTCTCAGCAAGATAAATAGAAAAGATTTGCATAGAAAATATTCAAAATTGATTTAAAAAAATCGGTTTTCATTGGTAACACTTGATCTGGCCAACACTGTATAATGATGCCCCGGAACGTACCAATTTAATGATGAGACACGACGCATAAAAGATTCTTTCCGTATCCGATTTGATACTTTTTGAAAATTCTATACGATCATCGTCTTGGCATTTCAAAGTGTATACAGGGTGATTGCCAAGAATGCTCGTGCCCACATCAAAGGAGCACCAAGTCGACAAACGTAATTTTTGCAGAGGCGAATTAACGATTCGGAGCAGAATTAAAGCGCAATTATGATCGAGAAAATAATATCTACGTATCTCAAGACTTATTTATGGGACAAGTTTAATACACTGGCGCCAATGAGCAGGTAAAATTGCGTAATGAACGAGTCGGTTGGCTCGTGCCGTCGGTGTCATTAAACTAGACAAATGTCATCTCTCCTCCGATGTCGATGCATATTTATGACATCAGAAGCGGCACAAGCGTGTCATCGAAGCATCGATCGACCTCATCGAGGTAAAATTTTAACAAGCGTCCATTATGATCCACCGTATCTTCGGCTAACCCCCGTGGACGACAAAGGGGTAAAGTGGGCGTTGAAATTTCATCGTCACGGTCCTTTGTGTATGAAACCCGTATTTTAAACACGTCCCACAAACGTGCATATGGCGATGAGTTGCCACATATTCTGCGTGTGTGTGTGTGTGTGTTCCCTGTAAATGATCGCTCATTGCGATGCAGATTCTCATTTGAGTCCTGTGGGAAATCAAGTGATCGCAATTCATCTCCTAATTGCATTGGAATGAAATGGGAGTGATTGCGTCGAAGCGTTCGAGATTGCACTCGTTTAAATGTTAATAAACAAGTAATTTATTATTTGGCGGAAATACTATGAAAAATGGTCAGACTTGAGGGACTCCACCAGATTTAACCAGATACAACCTACCCCTTCAACTTGACATCGCCGACCGCGGAATTTGAGGCGTTGTTAATTACACTCGAGGTAGAAGTGCAACGTTCATTGTAAGGGTGGCGACTTTGTTAAATCAGGTGTTTTTCTTTTCAATGAAATTCTCATTTTTTTCATTTGACATTGCTACGTGCTTAAGTAATTTTGTAACTCAGGTGGTCTTTAATGGATAGTTTTGGGCGTTATAAAAATGTTTGCATGTCCATATTGGATGATATGCTTTAAATGCTTAATTTGAAGTCTAATTGAAATAATTATCGAAATATTCTTTTGAGACTTGGACAAAAACAATGCTTTACACAACACCATGTTCGTTATATAATAATTCAAAGATAAAAAATAAAGCAAAAAGCAGAGGTCTAAGTGTTGGCAAGGAAAACAAGATTTTCCTTTCATGTTGAAAAAAAATCATGTCGCAAAAAAATAAGGAAGTCTTGGAGATGAGGATTCTGAATTCCGTATGAATTAAGCAACAAAAATAAGGCATGATTCGAGGTGACAAGTGAAGCTACCGTAAGGGCGAAATGAAAAGTATTATTTTATTTTCATGTCAGGTTGAGAATCTTCTGAATTGTCAAATAAGAATCTCATCATCACTCATAAGACGTATATTAAGGTTGCTTAAAAATAAAATTGAGCATTTCATGCTTAAAATTTGTAGTAAAAGAGCAAAAAAAACAACAAATACACAAAAATGTGCAAACGGATTTCGTATTGTTAATATGTCCGCATTTGACCTAAAATCGTTTTTCATCAAGTTTAACATATTTTCATTGATCGAGACCCGACGAAGCGCGACATCTATGAAGTCGCGCGGTACTACCGAATCGCACGGGCTTCCAAATCCAAGATTTTATCTCAAATGTGATATAATATCAAGTGAAGTGTCGACTAATTTAGCTACCTATGAATATCGGTTATGCCGAACCAGCATAACACCACCGAGGCGTGTAATTTGAATTGCAAATAAAATAAGTAAGCCCTGTTTATTTTCAATTACTCGTTACACGGGTATTATTTTGTGCACAGTTCAAGCGAATTCGGCTGAGGCCGACTCTTGCCCGCCTCGGGCCAAAAATATTCCAGGATAAACTACAGGCCCGATAGCGATCTTAATTGGCGGGGTAATTTATGGATGCTTAGGGTGGTGGGTTTGAATGTGCGTGACAAAAATGGCTTCGGCTCTGAATTCAGCAAAGGCCAGAAGTGGTACGTCGTTGCACGTTTCCGCACGTCGTCACTAATGTGATCACTGGTCCGTGAGAACGGTCACGTGGTCACTGACGTCATTGTGATGTGGTCTCTGAGTTTGTGCAAAACGCAAATTATCGTGGTTATGCAATGGGAGGAACCCGGCGAAAGACATGATTTAAAAGGCACGGAACGAGACTTTCGCTCGGAAAAGACCGTTATTATAGCCGGGGCTTAATAGTTGTGATTTCTTGTATAATGGGGCTTGTTTATAGCGTTGCGTCGGATATAACGTCGAAACTTTATGCTATGTAGATTCAAACAATTTCCTAGTTCGGATCTGAGCTAAGAGCGTAATAAAGGTAAATATGATATAACATTAATATACCATGCTTTTAATAATGCATTGCGATAGTTTTGGGTGGGCGTAAGTTGGGGATACATGCCATAGTAACTTAAAGCTATTTAACTCTTCACAAAAGAAATCATTGATCAAATACTTTTACTTTAATAACCGATTTGTTTAAAATGCTCAATTCTTATTGAAGAGATACTTGTACAAGGCGCATCCCAAAAGTCATGAAATATATTTTTTTGCCACATCCCTACTGGTTGCTACGTATTCTAACCGATTGGGTGAAGTGGAAGGAAACCTTAGCTTTACAGTGCACCAAAGTTCAGAAAGCTATGAGCATCAATAGAATCAGGATAACTGATTTAATGCACTCTTGTTTCGAGACCACACCGAGTAGTTTCGGTGTCCCCGAAATCGAAGAAGGCCAAGACGAGCAAATCCAAAGTGAAAACAATGCTGATTGTCTTTTTCGACATTAAGAGTGTGGTTCAAAGAGTTTATGCCTCAAGGACAGATCGTCAACGTTGCTTATTATGTCGATATTCTGGATCTACATAATAGGCAACTCAATAATAACAAGGATACTCATCGAGAGTATTTCGAAGCATATTATCATATTGAATCGGTATTGTTGATAATTTTTAAAAAATATATATATTTCATGACTTTTGGGATATACTTTTCATAGGCATATTGGTTTAAACGTCACGAAAAGTGAAACAAGTGTTTTTTGTTATTTTTTTGTTATATATACATATATATCATATCACTTTTGTTATTTAACACTTTGACGTACCCAGCCGTCAAATCCCGTCATGCGTCAGCAGATAATAATTGCTTTTTGCGCCAGGTAAACCTATGCATATCGTCTTCGTGGACACTTCAAATCTTATCTCACATCGATGAAATTTAATAAAACGAAACTCTTTGAGACTTCTTCTTTGAGAATTAAAATGAGACAGATAACGCCACTGTCAACAATCAATGTTGTTGATTCAAAAAAATAATAATTGTGTGTTTTAGCGATTATTTGGATAGAAATTAGGAGAGAATCTATGTGTAAGTAGCGATATTATCATTTTTTAAATGATAATTTAATAATTGTTGCAAAATAAATTACACTCTTGCGGGCGACTACTTTATTAAATCCAGGAAATCAGGGAAAATCTGGATCTAGGTAATCGATCGGAAATATTCATAATTTTGATCCCCCAAATTTATTGGTACGGTGATTTTATTCTCTCCACAGTCTGGATTTGAACCCGAACCTTTACAGTACGGAGTGATGTAATGTAATTAAATTTTAAATGTTAACCATATTTCCAGTTTTTTCAAGATAACTGGTACTGTGTGAAAAAGCAATATTTTAAATACAAAATTAAATGGAGATTCCACCTTCAAAGCATGTTCGGGCTGGCTTGAAAAATTCAAAGGACGACATGGTATCAGAGGACTTTGAATTCATGGGGAAAAGCTTTCTACTGACATACCTTTAGCAAACACATTCATTGACACATTGAAGCTATTTGTGGAAAAGGAAGGATTTAACGAAGGGTTTATATACAATGCTGATGAGACCGGCTTAAATCGGAAAAATCTACCCAACCAAGACATTAAAGTATTTCACCTGGGTACAAAACTAGTAAGGAACGTGTTATTAAAATGGTGTGTGCAAATGCAGCAGGCAGATACACTAGACTACCATTGCTTGTCATTAGAAATTCAAAAAACCCCATATGCTTTAAAAATATCAAGCCTCCCGGTTGAATATGATCATTAGAAAAAAGCCTGGATTAATGGTGAAGTTTTTTAACGATGGTATGTATAACAGTTCATACCAGAAGTGAAGAAATATCAAAACTCCACAACTTCGTTTATTCGAATATTAATAAAATTAATCGAATATTATAATATCGATCACGTCAAAAAAAGTGTGATATTTTGCTACATCGCTGCAGATATTTAGAATTCTTTAGATTTGTCAACTTTGATAAAATCATGAAAGAAAGTTTTGAAAACACTTAGCAAGTTCCAGTAACGCAATAGAACCTGATATGGGAGATATTGTGGAAGCAATAGCACAATTTTATATATAATATGTAATGAATGCAATGAAAAAGATGTAACTCTTAGCTGTAAAAGCTGTAAGATATTGGTCCTATGCATTCTGAAGCTTTTCAGTATTTAGATGTTGTCATGAAAAAGTTTGAGGATCAAGAAGAGTGTAATTCAGGACAACTTAAATATCTTATATTTGCGATTTGGCAAAGTCTAAAGAAGAAGTAGCTTAAAGCCTAAATCATATGTAAATCCAGACAAATAAAAATTATTCATACTTTTCATGTCTTTCCCTGTTTATTATGATTATTTTTAATTATTCGGATTTTCGTTATCCAGACTACTTTCATCTCCAATTAGTCCGGATAATTGAGATTCTACTGTATTAAAAATTGAATATGAAGTCAATGTTTTGAATAATTAATAATATAATTATTAACAAATCTTAAATATATTTATTGAAAGATGCTGCGTACTTTTTTTTGTAAAAAATTGGTTCAATTGATTTAAATTCTTGAGATATCGATGAACCAGTTATCGTTAATTGGTACCGGTATCATTTTGGAAAGCCACTTTGTCTCTGCGATCGTCTCGCTCGTCTTAAAACAGCCATTTATATTGACTGTACGTATTTTGTTAAGCACAAAAATAATAATACGAAAGCCTTTTCTGTGTAAAACTTAATCGACGCAAGAACAAAGCGCTTAAAAAATATTTTATTCAGATTGTTATAAAAGCCGCTTCTTTCGCTTGAGATATAGATAATTAGAAGTAAAAGTTGTCGCCATATTGTTTGCTCGAAAGTTGAGGGCGTTTCAAGGCTCCAAGTCAACTTATTTAAGTTTTATCTCGAAATTAATTTACGCAGCACAAAGGAGGCGATGTGGACTGTCTCAATGCATTTGCTATTGAAAATTCGCCATTTAAATGGTTACGTTTGGCTCACAAAAGTCAATGTGGTATTTTCGTTTTTGGCAACTCGTATCGGAACCATGCAGCCCTGACCTACAGAAGAAAACATGTATCTTATAAATATCGTACGAATTCACATCGTCGCTTATTTTATCGCAAAAAAGGCATCGCCCGCCTGTCCTATAAATAGGGTAGGAAAAAACAGGTTTTATTGCATTCCTCCCGGTTCGCTCGTTATTTGCAGAACGTGCTAGAATGCATCTGATCGTATATAATGGGCTTAACAACTGTAAAAGTTCACGTGTACCTATAACAAACGAGGGTCTCCATTAGAGGATTATACAGGATCAGTTATCAAAACAAAACTTTCTAAGCTCGAATTTTGCACGGTAAATTTCTGTGTTTAGGGCTGAAGTAAACGACGAAAACATCCCCGAGTTTTCGCTCCGTTTTCACTGCGTCGAAACTTCTGGGGCGAAATGCTTATTTAAACCGAATAAGGCGATGTTTATCAGGCGAAGTTAATTACACGACATCCATTCGAATGTATCAATTTAATTAACACCCCGAGCACACATCGAAATTCGATCCATTCGCGTCAACATTTGTAAGACATTTACAAAGACGCCTATTTTTGATACGAGATGTTCAAATGTTAAGATCGTCCGAAATGTCAAGCCGTTCGAAAATGCCACAGGTTGTAATCCCGCGAATTCATTTTTATCCCCTTTGGAAATTCGGCATTATTAACCGCGAAATTATTACATTAATTCCTCCTGGAAGAAGAGATATAATTCGCGCCACCCCATCTCCCCCCGCAAACAGAAAACATAATTACATTGCGTCATAATATTTACGCAGCTGCCAAAGTACTTACATCAGCGAGCTTTTATCTACGACAAAGACTTTGGCGAAGAACTTAATAAATAAGCGGCAAAAATAAGCCAAACGATCTTTGAAAAGTGGCGCCAATATTGTATAGTCGATCATGCTGATGTTGGCCAATTAAATTTAAGCAGAATACATCTAAATGCATGCATTTATGCAAATTGCAAATTCGCTTATTTTTATATCATCCATTGGGATTTTAATTGAGCGAAATACTTCATTTTGCAAAGTATAGTCGTCGCAATAAATTTAAAACCACCTTGAAGGAGGAGTAATGGTTTCTTCTGAGCAGAATAATTGCATCAGGACTTAAATTGATTGCATGGAATTGGGTCAATTCTATGTCGATCTCTTGGTCAATAAGAAGAATAGTTCTTAATGAGTCTCCGACAAGTTTCTCAAATATGGTTTAAAGCGTTTTGAAGATGCTTAAAATTACAAACTGAAGCCAACTACGAACGCCATAAAGAAGATTGTTGTTTTGTCTTAAAACAAATTATTGAAAGATAAATTAAGAAGGTAAATCCTATATAATACATATTTGGATTATTTTCAAAGAAAAAGCTGCGATTTAACATCTAAAACTTCAAAATTTCATAACAATTTGACGTTTAGTTCACAAGTTAAAATGGTTTTAGTGATGCCACCATTGCAATTTTCAAAACTATAGAAAAATCTGAATTTCGTGTATTGATAAAGCATTGTTTTTTAATCCGTTGAGTGATGAGCTAATTTAAAATCATCATGAACTCAGATGCTATATTTGTTTATCCGCTAATTATCTGTCAGGACCGTCGCAGCGTGTATGAAGTTTGTACATAAATAAATAAAGACTGCCGATACCACACAATATTTGGTAATGAAATTGATTCATTATATCATTCACATATCATTATTTAACGTGTAAGAATATTCTTTCTGATTCACTAGAATTTGGACACAACATTGTGTCTTACCTCTTTAAGGGGTTAATGGGGGAAAAAAACCGTTCAAGCGCAAAATAATAGTTTGACAAATATTATTTGGATACTGATTGGAACGTAAATTGTGAGTGTGGGTACCGCGTTTGCTCCCTGTTAATCATCAGAGCGCTGTTTTGAACTCTTTTAACGCAATTAAAATTATTTTTTCCTGCGATATGTGACAATGGATGAAACATGGATACATCACTACATTCCTGAGTCAAATCGGCAGTCAGATGAGTGGACAGCAACTGGCGAAAGACGATCAAAGCGATCAAAAATGCAAATTGAAGAAATTGCGACTTCAAAAGAAGAAGACAAAAGCGCTCTTATACTCGATCGCAACAATGGCTCCAATCAACTACTACCTGTTGGAAGACCTAAAAAATAATGCTTCAGAGATAGAGATTTGGTTCCATTGAAGAAGTTATCACCGAAACTGGAGTCTATTTTAAGGCCGAAGATGAATGAATGTATCAATCTTGAAAGAGATGTTGATGAATAAGGTCAAACTTTGCTGTTAAGTTGTGTTATAAGTCATCCTACGAACTTATTGAGTGATGTGTTAATAAACATTGATAGCTTGGGTAGTTTTGAAGAAAATAAAAGATTTATGATAAATCATTCAAAAAATCTCGTTATTTGCAGCGTCTTACATTGCATATGCCTTTATAGCGTTTATTGTCAACGACTCGCTATCATGCGCCAACATTGGCAGAAAAAATTGAGCGAATATATTATTTTTAAATTGCATGTTTAATCATTTAGATATACAGTAATAAATTTAAATATAAATAAAATATGTATTTTTTTTCAAATACAAAGATTAAAAAAGGGGGATGAAATACACAATCATTTGTCTAGACTTGGTAAGCCCTTATCAAAGACAATGTATTGAATTTCAAGCCAAATTAAATTTAAATGACTAGACAATATTGACGATGAAGAGATTTTCGATTATTAATATTTTTTAAAATAATGGCGAATATTTCTGCATCGAAATATATTTAAATTGACTGAGGACGTCGAAAGGGGAGAAAAAAATATGTCCAGCGTCAATTAAATTTAAATAATGATGGCAATGTTACATTTCCCGCGTGGCGTCTAACGAAACTAGTTTTTATAATCGGTTTGTTGACAGATCAAACATGTAGATGAAATCTTGAGATAAATAGATGAGCGCGTCAATCTAATTACGCGTGAGCGGGTCCGCACTATTGACCCGAATTAAGAATATCCGGACCCGTTCGGCTAATTTATTTCGGACTAATTCGATGCTAATTTGTCAAGTCAAAAAGGTACGAGCGACGATAACCTTTCGAAAGTGTACGGATGATGAGTCAAATCGGACAATGATATCGACGAGGGTGCGACGCCGAAAAAAATGTCGCAGTATTCCGGCAGCATCATCACAGGCGGTACGTAGATTTATTTTTAAGTTCGGTCTATTATTAAGCGGGCATCCCTAAACTTGCCGAATGAATGAACAACACGCAGCCTTCGGCACCGGCCATGTTGGGGCGGCCATTTTGGCGGATTTTCCGGCGTCCCATTGGCTGCGCGGGAAAATTCGCAGGGTGGGGGGTGCCAGACGCCGGCTTTCTTATGTACCCCCAACTCCACGTTTTATGACCAAGTATGCGGTCTCGCCGAATGACATATACTGTCAAAATTCCACAAATTTAACATTGATTGATGCGAATACGGCAGAAAAAAAACACTTTTATCACACATTTTAACGAAGAATATTATTGCGGCATGAACTTATAATTGATATTCGATCGAATGAATAAATTTAAGCACATCGTTAAAGCGATTTAAAAATCACATTTTTTTTAATTACAATGTTGCATCGTTTGATGAACCGACTATGGCGAAAAAATTAAATTCGATCGAGTGTCAAAAACAATGCTCGAATAAAAATGCATTACGGCCAATAGCACTTAATGTTTATGGTCACGTTTGAATCTGACAGATCGCACACCGGAACTTCGAGTATTCGAATTAGCGCCCGATATAGGTTAGAATCGAATGTTTCGATACTTTCACAGCGCCCCTGCATTTTGCAGAGGGTCCTGCGACCCGACGAGGAGTCCCGTCGGCGCATAGTTCAGATTGAAATGTTCGAATCGGAATGTTTTCATTGTTACAACAATAACTAACCTAAACGTGCACACGCCGCGGATGGCGCGGATCAACTGCGGCGCGCGGCGGATCCTTCGCGTGTCCGCGTACCGGTTGTTGCGCACGACTGCAGCGCCCTGTGCACAGGTGAGTCTAACATATGACCGACTGACCCTCCTGGGCTCCCTGCACTATTTACAAACACATCCACCCAATCATCATCAACATCATCATCATCATTTTAATTACACTAACAAACATGATAAAATTAATTAAAAAAATATTTTGTGTTTTTATCAAGCAACATCTAAATTGACTATATAAATCCATATATTAGGTATATCGATAAGTCCTTGCCGATTTTGATAGACGTCTGATTGAATCTATTCGAAGACAGCATTTTTGTAAGTTTTTTATTAAAAAAATGATTGATCACATAAATTAACAAATAGAAAGGGTAAAATATCAAAATTGTCAAGCATTGCACGGTGCTATTTTTTGATCAGGGGTTGAACACTATCAAGGCCATAAATGCAATAAATGAAATTTATGATGAAGTTTAACCATTACGATGTGTTTATTTTGGTTTTTAAAATTTAAATCGGATAACCGATGTTTGAAAGACGCCCATAGAGCTGGGAACCCCTTAAATTATGATGACTACATATTTGAGAGTTCTGGCGAAACAATAACTGCAGATATGTATTGTCAGCAATTGGAAAGGGTTAATTAAAAATTGAGAGTCAAACGCCGAGAATTAATTTAGGAGCAATTTAGGCGAAGAAGACGTCGGAAAAAATCAGGGAATTAAAATGGGAAGAACTTCCACACTCTCCATATTCATCATCATCTTCATCTTTGGCACATTCTCTAAAGCAGCGGTTCTTAAACTTATGTAGTCCGCGGACCCCCTTTTGACCAATTTTTTGTTGTGGAAATCCCAATATTTTGCATAGTTCTTGAGACTCAATTTTTCAAACAAACAATTATTTCTTGTTCAAAATAAGTATTTTTCAAGTATAGATAAATGTTTTTTTTTTATATTTTCGCGGATCCCCGGCAACCCCCAGGGGCCCGAAGACCCCACTTTAAGAACCGCTGCTCTAAAGGATAAACAATTTCGAAGCGCAGCTGAAGTGGAAAATCATATTTGTACAAATTTTACATATTATGACTAAAACTAGAAGAATTTTTCAAAAGAAGAATTGAAAAGCGCTAAAATCTATGAAAAATATTAGGTAGTTATGAAGGAAATTATGTTTTGTAAGTTTTTATATATAAAAATGATTAAATTAAATTATTTTTTCATTGTTAAACAATCGGCAAAGACTTTTAAATACACCTAGTATTATATATGAAACATAATTTTGATGATTTACGCGATTTCTACTAATAAATACCGTTGAACTTTATATTTACTCAAACGAATTTAATTAACACGTCGTACAATGGACATTCAAATATAACCCGGAATTCTGCATTTTTTTTTAATCACATCAAGCAAGCAGCATCCTCTGTTGCGCAACGCGTAATTGTTCGTTTTATAACGTGAAATCAAGTGAGCAAACCAAGTGTTTGATTGGGCCCGAAAGTTTTGCGAAGGTCGAGATAATATGCAAAATGAAGAATAATGGTATTTGATTTAAATATTATTAAAATACTTGTTTTATTGAATTAAAACTTGCATAAAAACCCTTTTTTGAGTCAAAATGGCAGCTTAAGTTCTCATGACATAAAATTCTTCTTGCCGAAAATAATATTTTATATAGAAGATCCAAATTATCTAATCCTTAGTGGTATTTATAATAATAATAAATCAAATAAAAGAGCAACAACAGCATCAATATTTGCTAAATCTTAAAATAAACATAAAGGTTCAAATATTTAAGAGAGTTTCTATAAATTTTCTTACAGCAAAAAATATAGAATACATGTTTTATGGTCCAATCACAGTACTTCTTATAATTTTGCGAGAAATTAATCATTCCATTGGCATTTTTTTCTTGAAACAATCAATGACATAACTTGTGCGTACTAATATCTCACTTATAGCAGAGTATTAAATTCGAAAGCATGGAGAATTGTGTTTCGGTATACAGCAGATTATGAAGATCGTTAGTATTTATATTACCTATTGTTATCCTTGTTCAATTTTTCTAACTTTTCCAGCTTTAAAAATTAAATACTGATACATCAAAGCTGGGCAGGTCCTCTGACGACTGATAGATTTGAAACTATAATTAGAATACATATAAACGCTTGAACTATAGAGCAACTGATATGAATATCTCGATAGTTATTGATATTATCAACCCTTCTGATATGACGCAAGGCATCTATATTATGTTACTGAATATTACCCGAAGATAAACATCGCAAGCTAATTTTGGAATGGCATCAATCATCATGCGAATATTGAATCAAAATATTCAGGCATGAGATTCTGTTGAAAAAATTGCTAAATTCAAATTAGCAGACGAGTAATCCTCATTGAGCTGAAGATGATTGAAGCATTCTCGGAGCAGAATTGTTCAAAATCCTTCTAATTACACAAAAGATCGGTAGTGGAGAGACCGTGCTGCAAGAGCATTTGCATCTCGTTTTGGTAGCGTAATATTCAAGGGTTTCGTCCTCGAGTACCTACTACAACCCCTAAAACCCAAATGCAGGGTGCATTAAAGTTCATTTTGTGTATGGGGTTGGAATTTCTCTTGAATAAAGCATGCGAGACGATAAAACCGAGCAATATAACCAGCGCAGACTTGAGTGCCAAAAACAATTAAAAAACTTCAATCACTATACGAGGGTCGTTTGAAAAGTTCACATATCAATGATGATAGAATTTATCAACTTATAATAAATAAATTCAAATGAATATGATAAATTTTATTAATGAATTCTGATGTGAAACTATGGAGGACTACAAAGAACGATCGTTATTGGCTCATTTATTACTTCATTCAATCATTGTAAAGCAAATAAATGATCGTTTTTAAAAATACACCATAGCTTTCATAGGGTTAACAGGCAGCTTAATGCCAAATTTTTAAAAAAATCAATCTGATTTTTTTGAGCGGAAAGTCGTTCGGATCGCCACTTTAACGATTATGTACACATTTTAACTTTTGGATGCTTGAAAACTTGGCGCTTATCAAAAGTCGTTTTTGCGCCATCATCACATTTTTATGAATATTTCAGAGCTTTTATGTGTCGAATTTCAGCTGAAGGCAATTATGCGCCTATTGAAGCTCCTTTCATATTGGATCCATAAAATCCACATCAATTCCACGAGATTCTTCTGCGCGCGCGAAAAAGCATCGTTATGATCCGAATTATCTTCGATTGACGATGTTGGCGAATTTGTATTTGAGCTTCTGGTGTCGTTGTGTCAACTTTGATTTATTAAAGTTCGCTATTGGTATTTTTAAATTAATTAAGAATACTAAAAGCTCGATATCGCCGAAAAGCGCCGGCCGCATTAGCGGAGCTTTTATTTGCATATCGCGGTCTCCTTCATTAAATTTTACAGCACGAAATATTTTTTCAGCAATTGCTCTCGGTTGAGTAATAAGATTTTACGTCGTCGAAAAAATTATTTTCTCGCTCTTTAAACCTGTTTCCGTAAGCGCTCAGAATGACGAACGTAAAATTTAATTAAAACGTAAGACTCTAATTCCTATGCTACATATTTATTCAATTCCGAAAAGACTATACTCGTAAACCGAGTCGCTGAGAGATTTGCGGAATAAGGTTATTCAATTACGTTATCCGCATAAAAATGTATCATCGCATAGGGCAAATAACGTATCCTTTGTCATTTGAGGGACATATTTTGGTCCTGTTCCTGTTACCTTATTTGCAGAAAGCGGAGAGACCGCATATTTCATGCGAAATTTCGGCGAAACTCTGCTTAATTAAATTTTAATCGTTTGTCCCATTTTTTTGTCTGATTTAATTTAAATGTATCTATGTTAATATAATATAACACGATGATAATATTATTCATTATTCAACCAAATAAAAATATTAATATCTTAATATAATATTCCGAATGTCGTGTAATACAGGTATCATGCATACATAATTACAAACGGTCGTAAGACGCACGCGTCATTTTACATATGGGATGTATCAATAATAAGGATCATAATTGATTATCAACGTATTAGAACATTATTACACGCTATCTATTTAGATTTAATTTAATTAAAAAAAATAAGTAATATTCACTACAAATAAATGCTAAAACATGCTAAAAAATTTTTGAATGCTAAAATTTTGGATCTATGTTTAAATTAACAATTTGCATTTTGGACAAATAGTAAATGTGACATTTTGTATGTAAAATGTGAAATTTAAGGGTTATCTGGAATACAGTTTGGAAATAATAGTTCTATTTAATGGACAGGATGTCGTAAAAATGCAAATGGATGCATTGATGACATTGTTTGTATTCAGCGTGCAACATTGATGCAATTTTTTAAAGACAGCACGTAAATGCTTGAAAATTTTATTATATATTACACAGGGTGGCGCCATAAAACGTTTCCTCGTCGCTTCACATATGGAATGCAAATAATTGTATAATGGAAAATATCAAAATATGCAACATGCACCGGGATGCATGGGGAACTTTCAGAAAATTAAGGCAGTTAAAGACTAAAGCGGGTAGGAAATTGCTTTAACGTTGCAAAGTTGCATTCATAATGCAAGTTCGGATTCTCGTGCGTATTTTGCAATTTAAAGTTTTTGTACAGAGGCTCATCCGATTAGACCCGGTTGTACAAATCGTCGAAGTTTGTATTCAACGGGATGATTTATATCGTTTGAGGGCAAGATTTGTTATGGCCGTTACGGAAATAAATCGAAATATTACACGAGCATGAATGGAATATGGAAAAATTCAATATCGAAGCGATATATCACACATATTTGATCGGTAGTCAAAATTTTTGTCTACGAAGTCAATTTAGTGTGTTATATGGCAGCACAGGAATCCTTTTGCTTCAACACGTTTTCAATATATAAAAAAAAATGGCAAAATTGAATCCCGTACCGTCGATTGGAATTCCTTAAAAAATCCCCGCTCAAAATTCATACGAACTTGTTCCTCATACTAAAAAAATAAATAATTCCATATGAACGTATAAATATAAGTTGTGGTAAGTTCCAGTAGAACATTTATGCACATAAGTTATGAGGGCGGCTAAGTTTTATGGGGCGTTCATTAATTACTCTCACGCTCGACTATTTCTGCATGTTTTTATGATGATGAATGTTCTGAGAATATGGTGGCTTACTGATAGTTGCATGAATAATTACGATACATTAAATTGCGATTTTTCGTATTTCAATCCATAACATAGCTGAAAAAAATTAAACACTTATTTAAATCATAAAAACATCGGCCATACTATCAATTTAGTAACATCACATAATTTTTGATTATGTAGAAAGTTTGTGAATATTTATATGCAGTGATTGGCCACAAAAAAGCAAGGACCCACTCAGGTCATGATTTATGACGCAATTACAGCCAAAGATTACTCTCCGCTCATATTTTTAGATCATGGTGTGAACATTTATGAATACCTTCTTAAACGCGTTTTTCTCAAAACTACTTTTTCCAAGCTCATGGAAGTGCTCCCACATACCCTAGAAGAGCATTTTTTATAAAATTTGGCAAATACGTATATAATAAACGTCTTCATCTTATAGACTACAATTATCTAAAAATATTCAAAAGTGTTTATTTAATAAATAAAAAAACTACAAAAAATGTTGTTAAAAACACAATATATTTTTCGATTGCTCACTATTTTTTTATTTTTTAATATTTCTCCTTAATTCTAGTCTAAGCTATACACAATATTATACAAAGTAAAAATATGTTTAATTTTTTCCCTGAAAATCACTTGTTCAGGACTTAAGAGTTCCATGGTGAAGAATGTCATTGCTTGCGTACCGACATACGTGGCTCCTCACTCTCCCATTAACATACTTTGTCAAATTTAAAAAATATATTTTTATATCCAATAAAGATCGCCTAGTTATTACACTAAATATCATCATTCTATATTTAATAATTTTCACATTAAAAAAATGTTATAAATCGATCACTTTTAGTATAATTATTTAGACAAAATATTTTCTGAGTAGATCAACAGACTTAATGCCATTCCTAAGGACTAAATCTTATTTAAAAGATACAAAATTATAAAATATGTATGTTCTTTCAATTTGCATAAAAATTTGCTATAATAATATTGAAAAATGTCAATGCTATGATGTTTTAAATTGGTAACACTTGATTTGCGCATTCGTTATATTTGTGCGCTGAGTTTAAATTACGTTTATAAATTTATAAAATTAATAAATATTTTTATATTAATTCTTTGGAGGAAAATTGGCGTAGCTCAATCGTTGTAAAATGCGGAAGAAATAGCTTTGAAGATAGAGTTAAGAGATAGGAGGGTTGAATTAAAACACATATACGCTATATATTTGAACCGCTATGCATGGTTGTAAAATCTTATGACCTTATTACTTCTCCGCTGAAATCCTTTTTAATATAATATTTAATTTTTTTTAGGTATGATAAGTTTCTTATATTATGGTATAAATGTGGAAATTTTAATGATACATTTGGAATATGCGAATTAATGACTTTCTTCTGCTTTCCTCGTTTATGTTTGCAACGCGTTGGATTCATACGTTAATGTTTGATTGAATTCACACCAAGCAACAGAGCAGAATCATCCCTTGCTGCAGAAATAAATTTAGCATGTAGAAATCGGATTTGTAGCTTAAATTTGATTTCTCGAGATCCGCTTACCGTTGGGGAAAGACTCGAAGCGCAGGCGCGCAAGGACAGCATCCGCTTCCTATCCTCTTCCTCTTCCGTCTGACGCACCAATCCTGCCCCATGCTGTGACTGCTAGGCCTCCGAATATCCTCACACCATATCCTTCGTCCTCATCGTCCCGATTAATACTCTCAAATCAAGAATGTCAAACTTGCATAACCACCATATCTATTCTCGAGTCCGTTTTCGCGTCATCGAGCTGCCGATTAACATTTCATTTGCGCATCGTCCAAGGGATCGATTCCGAAATATTTCATCGATGGTCTTAGCATTGAACAGCAGATGGATTTTCATGTCATGTAATATAGGCGAAAGCAATAAGCATAAAAGGTTAATTTATTACATGGTTAGGTAAACAGCGAGTATAACAGGTATCCCGTTTGAAAAGGGTCAGTCAGGTTGAAGACGTGGTGGGGTGGACTTGTTCGCCTCTCGTTTTCAATAAAAGCATTGATTGGGTTTGGTCAAACATTCGGCTCAATTCAACCCTTTCCCTCCGCGGAGGGTACGGAACTGAGCCATTATTTTGTCCGCATTTGATTCAATCATACGTTTTAGTACGGCCGTAACGCGAGAATGAAATGCTGCCCGTTGTTATATGTCCCATCCGAAAAGCAATCCACCTTTGTTTAATTTAGTAATACATTTAAAATTACTAACATTTTCACACATTTTGCAAATTTGAAGACTTATGAAATTTGCAATATTTCAATCAAATTTCCGCGCTACAACTTTAGCCACGTCTACCGAAACTCTAGCCCCTTTGTATCGAAAGTAGACGACGTTTATTTAACAATGATTAACGAAAACTATTGTAGACAAAAAAGCAACTTTATGCATTTTAATTTAATGTTCGCAACGTTGAAAGCTTAGTAGATTGTACCTTCCCTGATTTATAATGTATAAATACTGACCAAAACTAAAATTAGCTTCGTAGAATTGGGTGCAAATTTCGGTCGCTACTATTGATGTTACTGAGGAAAAATAAGCAATGGAAGAGATTTTGTAAAATATCAGCGGATTATAAGGATTTAATATTATATTTAGAAACGGGAAACGTTCTTCCCTCAACAGAATATACAAAGTGCCAATGCATCCATGACATTGAACAGACTCTTTAACAATCTTTTCGAAAAACTTTTCATAAATTTTAGATATTATTTACAGACTGAGAGCTGGCAGCATAGAGGTTCATCTAACATATGTGGATAATTTAATAGTTGTGTTCTGGCGTGTTTCTGGACTATCATTATGACAGTCTAGCGACTGATTGCCGTTGGGTTTGGGAGGAGAGGAGGTTGAAATCTAGTGAACATTCAACATAATTAAGTCATGTTGTCAAAGTAGTCTTTTTAAATTCCAGCCAGACTGGTTCAAAAATAAAATATTCATTTAAAAAATCCAACACCATTAAACCCACATGATTGTGGTTGGATGGTATGGTTTGCTGGATAACAGTTACCAATCTTGGTTGAAATTGTATTACAAAAATACACTCGGTCGATGTCAATTTTCTGATTGGCTACAGCAAGTTTGAACCAGTCTGGTACTATCTTGATATGCAGTAAATAGTCTGGCAACACTTATAAATGATTGTTTATTTTATTAATTTATAGAATATTTAAAAAAATGCTTCGACAGTATGGCTTAATTATATAATAAAATAAAATAAAATAAAAATTAATTATGTTGAATTTTCACTAAATTTCAACCCCATCCCCTCTCAAACCCAATGGCGCTCAGTCGCCAGACTGTCATAATGATAGTCCAGAAACACGCCAGAACACAACTATAAAATTACTGCCGATAAAATATATCACAACGATAACCAAGAGGGTTTTTCGACAATAAAAACGAAATTACGGCAAAAAAATTAAAAACATTCAATGCACTCTTATTTTAAAAATATATATTTTTGAAATGTTAAGAAAAATCTGATCTTTTTGATTTTGTTTGACCTTAAAATTCACCCTCTTGTTTAAGAGAAAACGCGTTGCGCAACAGTGGATGCTACTTCTTGCCTTTTTTCTATAGTGACGAGATCAAGATGCTTCCTATCCGATGGAATAAATGTACCTCTAATGAAGGGAACTATGTAAAAAAACAAGACAATATATTTGTATTTTTAAATATCACTAATAAATTTGTGCGGCAAATTCCGGGTTATATTTGAATTTTCCTCATACGCGCGAATACTCGAATATTCGAATATTTTACCAATTTCATATTCGTTATTCGAATGCGATCCCTGCTTATTGTATAAGAGTTTTGATGATCGCGAAGATTAATACCTGGATTCAAATGAGGCAAAATATAACAGCATGAATAACGCTGATGGCCGTATGCGCGCGCATTTAATTTTGCATGTAAGTACGTGGCCCCCCATGGCATGACATATAAATTAATCCCCCATTTGAATTTCTAAAGGCCAAAAAAGATTTCGGCTTTATTATTCAAGCGCGCTTTATTTCAAGACGGCATGAAAATATTATGTTGATGATTCCAGGGGGAGGCTTCAGCTCATTCCGGCGATTTTTTCGACACCTAGTTGTGTGTATACAATCGGCGAGCTCCTCCCCGGAGAGAAGTTTTATCTTTGTCGTGTAACTCATTTGCTTTTATTAGAGATGTTCTCTTTTTTATTATTACGAGGGATTCCTCGAAGGCCCGCTCGCGGCACACTTTTGACTTTGACGATCCGGCGTAAAAAAGAAGATGAAATGGGCCGAGGTGTAATTAAAAAGCTTAAGAAGAGCACACAAAGAGATCGGCAAGGATTAAAATTCTGTTTTTGGGACGCGTGTAGGAGCAAATTTTAATTTGTGTGACGAGCGCCGTACCACTCCGCCATGGAGGAAAGCTCGCCGAAGCTTATTTACTTGCCTGCACAGGGGCGGAGAGCTGAAAGCTCATTTGTATGGAAACACCGGCCCCCGTGGCTCAGGGCTGAGGGAATCTTCATTTTTCAAAAATTATAATGACCCCACTAAAGCGCACATTAGGAGGAGGCGAATGTTGCGTCGTCTTTATGGGACATTGAAAATTAGCGCGCGAAAGAAGGCTAAATAGTAGGACGATCGAGAATGCTTTTTATTCTATTTGGATTCGAAGAACTTAGGACAGTTTGCGCTTAAAGTAAGCCATTTCGAAGTACTTTGTTTGTGTTTCAAGTTTTCCTTGATGGAATAAGAGATTCCCGGACGAGCAAAGAATCTGCAAGAATCGACTTTTACATATTTTACATTTATCTTAGTGCTTCTGATGCAGCTTCCAAGTGTTTTAATGGAATTTAATAAATCAGAAAAACGCTTGGAATCCTTGACAACTATTAATAACAGAGAATTTCTTAACTAAACTATAGATTATCAGAACATATCGATGACTTTGATTGGATGCAAATGAATGTTATATGGAAAAATTCTGTGTTATAAGTCTGGAATGAAACATTTCATAGTATGACTTTGATATAAGATTTTGCAGATTTATTGAAGCTTATTTAAATCAGATGTAACCTATTCGGATTGATTATATCCAGCTTATTAGAATCAAGTTGAGAAAGCTTTAGTATTTGAACGCCCTTAGATAAAAATCCTTCTTTGTGTCCACTGTGTGAATCCTCGACCGCATCGCAGACGAAAGTCCTCGGCTATGTTACGATCAATAAATCATTTGTCCCGGTCTGAATGAAAATATATCGATTCACACGCCCCTAGAGCCTTTTTTTTTCATCGGGGAGAAAAAAAAGCGTCCTGGAAATGGAGGCTTTTGAGCTGAGACGCGGCGGGATAATCGCCTTTCCAGAACACGTCCTTCGTCCATGGTTTCTTGGGCTCCGCACGTAATTGAGTGCGCAGGTAGCCTCTAATGGACCAAAAGCCTCCAGGGATGAAGCAATAACCACGGCTTTCTCTTCTGGCATGTGCCAGAATGCCCATCACATTAGCACCCTATTGGTCGCGCTTTATCCCATTCAATTCCAGACAACTGATACGGATTTATGGCCATTATTGTCTGGCGATACATCAAGGGCGGCTGATTCGTAATTACTATCGGGCTGTACCGGAAATAATGTCGCCTTTCATCATTAATCATGCATGGCAATTAATTGGACAATTGTCTTCATGCCAATTAAATGAGTTTGATCGATAGATATGGCATTCAATAATTAAATAATTGCATAGCGCAAATTAGATCAAAATCGACAAAAATGCGTTCTGTATTAAAATAATATGAGTTTCATTGTATCGTAATTCAAATGCGAATTTAGGCTAAAAATTGTAAGAAAACTTCACATGAATTGTTTGGGTTAGACAAAGAAAAATCTATTTTATTGATAAAAATGAGATTTTTTTATTAAGAATAGAGAAGATTTAGGCAGATTATAAGAGTAGTTTTGAGTACAATAATATAATGTTACCTTAAGTTTTGATTTGAAGAATCGCCTCAATGTGTAAATTTTGCCACAAAAACAATGGTAATCATCCACATATTGCTGTATTTTTTAAAATATTTAGTCAATAAAATATGATTTATTCTGCGTTCCCACAGACATTCAAACGATATACAAAATACTATACTAATTCATCTATTACAATTTGATTTTGTCTTTATATGTATTAATATAAATGAATCCTTTAAATCAAATTTGCCATAAGCTGGAAATATGGAAACAGGACATGTACCCAAGCGATATGGCAGCATAAAATAACTATTTGAAGAATCCTTTTATTGAAAAGGCGAAGGCATTCGATATAGATATATATGTCTGATAGATTCGAAAATATGTTTCGATGCATTGCGATCGAATGGCATAAAAGCACCCAACAATGCAAAAATGATAACAAAAGGGATTTATTCCTGGATGCAAAACTCACATAAGGGAATATGCGAGTTCATTTTCAAAATTAAAATTGCCGCATTGTAATAAAGTTACATACGTACGCGCGAGCGGGAAAGGGGATGGAAGATCTTCAATATTAAACGGGAGCACAGGGAAGTTTACTCAAGTGGTTATGAACGGGGTGGGATATTAATGGATATGGACATAAAGTGTCGGCGATATAACTGCAAAAATTACGTACTTAAACGGTAATGGATGAGCCATGCGGCGGAGCTACGACCATATTAAGGTATTAGGACGAAGACGTTTACTATCAAAACGAAATAATATACTGACAACGTGCTAATACGGCCATAATGTATATAAAAAATGTCATATTCGAGCATAGTAAATGCTCGATTCGCAATTGCACGCCGATCGTACGCAGCGCCATCTATTGGCGAGCAATAAAACCACGATGCATTGAGTGATTTTTAATTTAAATTTGCGCCGTTTTTAATGCCAATTTAAATCTAAAACAATTCCAAGATTTAATAGGCGATGGCTGATACAGTTACGGTAGAACCATCGCATGTTTACAACTATCATAAATCTGCCTAGGCCAAAGGGAAACAGCTGCTACGAGTCTTGGGAGGTTTGATCACGTAGGCAACATCGAAGGAAGCTCGCAGAGGTCTGCAACCTTTTTCAGATGTGAAAAAAATGGCAAAAGACAAACGTGACAGATGTACTGTAGCTTAATGTGCTTATGTAAATGGATAAAATCTTACGACAAAGAACCCTGAACGAATAACGATTCGAAATTGCTTAAATTATATGTCATGTCCATGAATCAATTACGAATTTTGGATATAATCTTATTATAGTTTAATTTTGATTAAGTTTTGAGTCTAAATCAAATTATAGGACTGTCAAAGCATAATTTAATTATGCTTGAAAGACAATAGACCAAGCGAAAATAATATTTTTTTGAAGAGTGTCGGTTAATCCGTTGATGAGTAATTGCGCACATGTGCGATCGGTCTTGAGACAAGCTCGTGCTGTAAATTAGCCTCTACACGTTAAAATATTTTCATTATTAAGTCACATAAATCAATTATATATTTATAAATCAGCGTTGTATCAAATGTGATTCTATTTGAAACGCTATTGTATCGATTGGTTCAAATTTATTGATTTCAAGCTTCAACAAATGCATTGTTTTGTTATCAAAACTGAAGACACACATTTGTATTGTTTATGTTTATGCGAATAAATTAATGAATATTGTGTGTTATCAACGGTGTTAAGATTGATTTGTTGATATACAAGCTTGATTCACGCTGCGCGGTCCTGAGAGAAAAGTAGATTTGTGTGGATGATAAGTGGTAGAAATACAAATATAGCATCTATTATATGTTTAAAATTAATTCATTAATCAAAGGGTTAAGTTTTGTCCCTTTCCAATCGATCAATAATGCATATTGACATTTTTTTTTGTAAATTATTTAATAAATCGAATAGTTCAACAGTTGTATAATGCGAAAATATAAAGATCAATCGAGAATTATCTGAGCAAGATCCAATAAATCTTGATTTTATTTTTGACTCACCCTTGTACATTATCGATGCCAAAAATGAAAGACGTATGATAACGCCATCTAGTGGCGCCGTTCAAATTAACGAATCGCACATTGAAACATTTCGATACCGTATTTCATCATGTCGATTGCTTTCGGTGTTAAGCTCGATTTAAAATGCATACATGCAAACAGAAGCGTTTAGATAAACGAAGTCGTGAATATGTTGGTTATAAGTATACGTTACTCTCGTATGTGAATGCGACTCGGTAATTAAAAATGTATATTTTTGATGCTTTACACTGATTAAAACGTAGTTTGCATACAACTGGGGGAGAGGTTCTACGCTCGGGTTCATGGGATGAAAAGGGGGAGGGAGCGCGACGGCTATGACGTAGGTGCAGGTTCAATCACCCCCACGGAGGGTACTGTTACACGGTGCACCCCCAAGAAGTGGGTTAAATTTTTCGCCGTGATCAATCGGGAGCTCGCAGCGTTCCCGATGATGTATGAAGGTGGTTTGTTTTGTTTGTGTGGGTCGGGGGGTCGTCGTCGTCGGGGGCTTATCTCGAATGCCGCATATAAACATGCGTGTTAGTTTTGACGTCACCGCTTTATAAATAAGGCTCAAGAAGGCCGCATGAAGCTGTCGGTCGGAAAAGTGTTAGCGTTTATAAATTGATCGAAGCCGGAACGGGAATGCGCCGGGACGCTCGGAAGATGGCGCAATTACGAGGGTGGCGTCTAGGACGAGGGTGTCGATGGACGGCGTGTTGTTGGCGGGTGGCGGAAGGTGGAAGGCAGAAGGCAGAAGCAGCAGGACCGCAGGTCGATAAACAGACATGTGAAAGAAGGAGGTGAGCCGAGAGGTTAATAATAACCTTCGATACGATACGCAAATAAAATGATAATACAAGGACAGGGACACAGAACACGGACACGGACACAAACACAAGCACAACACGCCGCCCCTCGCGCGGGCCGTCTGGCTTGCAGCGCTACCGCCGCCTGCCGCCCACTAGACGAACTAGCGCAGCGCCATCTTGTGCACGCAGCATCCGCCCGACCTCTTTTCACGCGACCCCTTCCGTCTGCAACTCATCCACTCATCCACTCACTCACCCACTCATCCACCCACTCACCCACCCACTCACCCACCCACTCACCCACTCAATTGCATCACTTACTTCATTTTCAACAATCAATTTGTCGCATACACCGCACACCATTCAATAGGACGCACATCAGTAAAATACATGCCAATAAATAGGTATCAATTTATTCAATTGCATTTTTAAGATAAGGTGGCAAAAAACCCACCGCTTGAGCAAAGCTTGTTTCTTTAAAAAAAAATTTAAAAAATATATATTAATTTAGTTATGACAGTTAAACAATAACCACACGAATTTCAATTATTAGGTCATCCCGAAAGAAATCCATTATTATTTTATTACTTTGTTTTTTTCAATTTCTTATACAAGTCAATACAAAATATAATAGCCTACATTATTAACCTGTTAAGCGGAGAAGTTACTTTTCAATAATGCAATATACAGTGGGCGCGCACATTTTCTTTATGACGTATATATACGTCCTGCTCACCTGGCGTGAGTTCATTTTTTTTTAAACGATGCTTAGAATTTATAAAAAATCAATGAAGCATATATTTTATTTATTTAGATACATAAACAAACAGAGACGTAAAAAAATATAAAACAATAAATAAAAGCACAAATGGAAACATAGAGATTAAAAAAATAAAATATATACATACATAAATTCAAGACTCAACTTCTGTGTGCTACCTCACAATAGTGCTACCTCACAATATGAACACTAGTATGTAGATTCTTTTCCTTTTTTGTAATAAACTCGACATTTTCTGGTTTTAGCAAAGTGCAACCAATTTGCTACCTATCTTTAATTCATGTCAAAACATGTATCAACAACTCACACATTCGTTTAACAAAAAAAAAAGTTTCGCCTGCTTTAGGACTCAACATATATTTCGAGGACGTATATATACGTCTTAACCAATTTCGATGCAGTTTACGTTGGACGTATATATACGTCCCGCCCACTTAACATGTTAACAACTTACTTTTGAATACGTATTTAGGCTCATATTATTTTCCAAATAATTTTATAATATCATCCAAACATTGCTGCAAAGTCAGACTTGAGGATAATATTGGAAATAGTCAGAATATTATACAATTGCAAAATCGTTAATGTTATATTGGGGATGCACATCGGCGACTGAATTTGCCAATTTGCATTTAATTAATGAAATATTCGATCAGCATATAAATGAAACGTTCTAAATAATAATTTACACCGACGTGGGAAAAAGTTGAATCTGAGCGACCGTTTTAAATGTTATCAAGACAACGGTCCAAAGCATAAATCTCATATTAGTTTTGGATTATTCAGAGTGAAATCCATTTTTTAGCACACATCAATGCACAGTAGATCTGCGGTAATACGACAAACGTTTTGCACGGCGGTATCGGATTGTATAATTTGTCGGATTATAGAGAACCACCCCGACCCCTTATAATCCGGAAATTTTTGGAAAGGAGTACTTGTAATCCGAAAAAATATGAAAATGGTGAGATATACATAGATAATACGGGTTTTCATGCTATAGAGCCTTTTCTCAGTTATCGCGGTTTTACATATTTATTATATTTGTATTGACATGTCGGATTACAGGGGCGCCGGATTAAATTGTGGCCGAATTAGCGCGGGTTTACTGTAAAATATAATTAATTATTAATAACTAGCTCTCGCTTTATAGAAAATATTTGATTCCGACTAAAAATATGAATCTAAATGATTTTTAACTTCAACTATATTTTTAGTTTTCATGTCTATTAATATATGCGCTATAAATATTGAATTATGGAGCAATTTGGAAAGTATGAAGGATGCGGTAGAGCTTTCCAGTTAAGTTGTTTGATATTTTCACAGGGGATATTGGCTTTGTGTGGGTGTACGTTATCATGTCGTAAACTGTGTCATAAGTCAATATTTTAATATAAAAAAATAAGAAAATGAGGGATAGGTTTTTTATTTTTGAAAACCGCATAACTTCAAATTCGCATAAAAATGATCCGCATAAAAACAGATCCAAGTGTTTGTATTTTTCGTGTATTTTATTTAAATAACTTTTGATTTAAAAAAAAAACTTTTTACTTGTTGCCTTTGCTGTGTGTAGCATAAAGCAACCATTAAACCAGTATCATGCCTATTTTATTATATATTACACAATACACAGCTTCAACTTCCAATTAAAAATGCAATGTATATAATCAACGTTTCTTGTAAGCTAAGAATGTTCATTTTTACCGTGTGAGAAAAGGTTGTATTCTTTATGTTAAGTTAAGTTTCAACGAGCTTCTAAAATTCTGCAAAAAAATATTTTGACAATTGTTGTTAATATAAGGACAACTGTACTATTTTAAACAGAAGTTTTGATTTAATTTTGTATAAAAAATATGATTTTTTATGATTCGAAATTTTACAGGAGTGAATTTTATCTACGATTTTAGATGTTGAAAAATACATTAATGGGATTAATTAATTATAAAGTAATTTATATCTATTAAAATATAATTTAATACATATTATTAACGGAGGTATTTCATCAATTTCACCAAGTTAGATATTCTAATAAAGTTCAATCTTCAGAAAATATTCGAAATATTCCACATTAAATAATTCTTAGAATTTTTCACCTAATTAAGTGGAATCCATGGAAATTTCAGCTACGACGATAATTTCATTATTCACCAACATTGTCGCAAAATTCGCAGCCGGTGATTTTTATCCAACAAAGGACTAATTTATAAGAATACGTTTAATTAATGTAGACATAATTTATCCTTATCGTCGCACCATACTCAAATCCGCGCTTTAATTTTTCGCCGTATAAATTATGCAAGGAGTGGTCCCGAAAAAAGAAGGATTAACCGGTAAAAATGAACATGAAGCAAAAGCTCTACCTCCGATAAGAAGCTTCCAGAATCTGATGGGGACTTTATATATATTATTTTTTCTGTAGTATACCAAGACGTTATATAATCGATTTCATAAAAATCTCTAGCGAGCCATGAAAAATCAGTGAAAGCCACCAACGTCAAATGCACTCGGAGCTTCATTAATATGGTAGTCAATTTGCTAAAGGCGAGTCCTGTGGGGTAATCACTTCGTCCATTAAATCTTGGAAATACTATGTATGCGAACTAATTTGATTTTAAGTCTAAAATATTACCAACCTGAAATGTTATAGCAACCTGAAATGATCAACAAGATTCAATATTATGGGTTTTAACTTACGTTACTATAGATCATATGATAATAAACAAAGAACAGATGGATTAAGTGTTATTATGGAGCATGAGGATAGGAAATTAATTGAAACGTCTTTAGAAGAATCAAGGTTTAATGCTGATTTAACAAAATAAATTAGAAGATTAATTTCTGTAAGTCTTCTAAAAAGATTACTTTATCGAACAAGATTAAGAGACTGCAAGCTAGAAATAATCTACGACTTTATACAAATGATTTATTAGATGCCAACACTTATCTGATGAGCCAAACATCGAGGTAAATTTTTATTTAGATTCTTAATAAAGCAAAAACTTGATTGTATTGCTTACGACTTTCAAAGCATTGCAATATTAAGTACATATTTTATTGGTACCATTAAATGCAATTATGATTTTATTTCATTTTTTAATACCAACCCTTTTTATTTCGCATCGATTATGGTTATTTGAAGGATATAATTATGCACGACTAAGGTCAAGATATAGAGATAGTATTTAAATACACTCGAATTGAGTGGATACACAATATGCGCCAAAGACCACGTACAAGTAGCTCATATCATCCTATTATGTTTCAAGTGAGACAAAAGAGCCTTTCAATATAATGAGACCCTCGAAATGAGGAGTCTCATTATTGAGGATATAACGAATCGAATGGGTCTTCATTGTTTTCCTCATCGGGGGCCTCAAAACACATCCATACAGCCGCAGGAACAAAATGTATCCATCGAACAGTGCTACAAACATTTTCTATTCAAGCACTATTTGTGCGGAAGGATTTTTTCTAAAGGCTTTATTTGAGTAAAAAAGATCGCTTCATATTGTGCAAATGCTTTCTAATTAAACTTCAGCGAAATGGAGCTCCTGACCGAGATGAAAAGTCGCTTTGTGTAATTGCGTGGAATTGTAAAGGTATTCTAAAACTGTCATACGATTTTCCCATGTGTTATATTCGGAACCATGCTATGTGCAAGGAAGATGAATTTATATTTTGATCCTCGCTCCATGAATTCTACAATAATCAAAATTTACTATCGTCGACCTCATTTTATTACGCCCCTTTTATTTGTATCGCATTAAGACCCTCCAAATCCCATGGTATATTGTAGTCTACGTTATAACGTTTCTTTGTGGAAAGTTTCTTTTGTTATCCCAATAATCTTATAAGCTACGGTTTTTTGTTTCTAGGTAAATCCAGTTCGGATTGCGACTACAAGTTCCAATTTTCCCAGGTTAAACCGATTCTAAATACATAGTTTACGAGCCACACATAAAAATCGTCTCGGATCCTCTTAATAAAGCGACTTAAAATATTTTCATCCTCGGGCTGCATCGTGACGTTATTTTTTATGATCGATGTCAACATCGGTCGTGAATCAGGACAGTCATGTCAGAGCACGTCGCTGAAAGCTATTTTCCCACCGGAGTTTAAATGTCATGTTTCAGTTGTTGCGAAAACACACATTGTCAAAGTAGCGTGACATTTGTGTGTATGTTAAAAAAGAAAAACAACCCCTGTAGTCTGGCCATGCGAGGAGGTCGATTTATCGGCGCATGCGCGCATGTCGGGGTGTGAAACACAACCTACTCTTCCACTTCATCCCTTGCGCTGCTCGCGAGCCCGTACACCCTAGCGAGGATAGAGTCGCTTTGAATTTTAAAGATGCTTCACCCCGATAATTGCGAAACAACCCATTTGAAAATGAGTCGATTAAAATTATAAATCGAATAAAATCAAACGTATTCATGAATTTAATTTTCATCAAAATATTTATAAATTTTATAAAAACTTAATCATTAATCAAAAATATTAAATTTTATCATTTATATTTTGAAATTGAAAATATTTACGAATTTAAACAGTGACATCTATGCTCAAGTTTAAAAACTATGTAGTAAAAATTTGTTTTCACTATCGAATAAAAAAACTAATCCTACCTCAATATTGATAAAAATATTTCTTAATTTAATTGAATGGATGTAGCAATTTTTGTACTCACCTGCAACAAAAATGAAAAATAAATAATTAATATATTTTTATAATTTTCGTCAAAAAAGAAAATGAGCCATCTATGTTTCGGCATGATAACTTCTACCGTTGAAAAATAATTTCGAACCATTTTTAGCTAAATTTAAATAAACGCAGAGCCATCTGTAATCGAATAGCAAAAATATTTTTATTTGGCGTAGTAAATAAATAAATTTCGATGTAAATGCGAGACAAATATAATAAAATAATTTTCTCAAGGGATCGCGTTAAAATTAAAGCGAAAAATGGCCGTAATAAATTTTCGGTCGGAATTAATTAAGCTCAAGATGTTGAAGTATTCTCATGTGGTTAATCGTCCGCGTCTCGGTCGCTCTTGATACGAATATTGACGTAGAATAGAGCCCATTTACAAGGGTATTCATAAATTTAAATTAAGCATCGAATTTTTAACCACCCGAGGAGATATATGGGATATTACGGGCGTTTTCTGGCGTGCCGGGATGTAATTTATTACACTGAGGCTTAGTAGTGCATACGTCAGCGTACATGCACACGTTATGCAACCTGCTCGAACTTTGACCTTTGAAAGTCGTTCTGCTCATTGTTGAGACTTACTAAGTCGGATGAATTGATCAATTAAAACTTGTCGGAGGGGATTAGTAATAAATTCCGTTAATCTAGATAAAGGAGGGTCCTCTATTACGACAGTGATTATGTTAACTCCGGCCTTTGGACGTTTGAACGATACATTGTTTCTTTTAGGGGGTGTAATTTATATCCGTCTGTAGTAACCCTTGTGATTGTGTCGCAAAAAATATTGCGGTTGACGGAAAAAAGGAAATATGTACGTGTGTTTTCAAATAGTGCATGTTAGATTACTTTCATTAACGGTTTAAATGTGTATCCTTGAAAAATATGAGAACGTTGTAAAGAGGAATATTGCGATATTTGATGTGGGAAATTTGCTGCTGTACTTTGATCCAGGTTTTAGAGGAAATTGAAAATGTATGAAATTGATTTAAAGCGCATGCGGGGGGTCGTTTTGTTATTACTTCGAATTGATTTTGATTTTTTTCATATGATCCTTTATTAATTGGATAAAATAATATGTGATTATTATAAACATGAATGATAAAATGGTTCGGCTCTCTTTAATGGAGAATTAGTATGTGGGAAAAGGGATAATCATTATTTTCATCCAAAACGAATAGCTCCCTCTGTTTGATTAAATCAGAAAAAACTCAATTCTTGGAATCCCCTTGTATCAAAATTGATTTGTGTTACGACAAAAATAAATTACGACACACAGACCTTTGATTAATGGAGGTATTACGAGCTTTTAATTCGAAATTGCTAGGGCTGTGTAAATATTGTCGGAGGTAACCTGATTAAACAGATCGGTGGACGTTCGGGTCTATGGAGGTAAAATTGAGAGGCTTATATAGGCCTCAGGTGAAATATTTCCAAAGTCTTCAAATTCAGATGAAAGTTATAGAATATTGGCGACCCAATCATAACAAATAAATTAAATAATAATATCTGAATTAACAAACTGCAAAATATTCATACTGTACCAATGAAATGTTCAACGCTTGTATAAATATATTTAATGCTGTTAAGCCGAGTGTATTTTTTATTATAAATATTTTATGCGATTTTTGCTATGCACTAAAAAATTGACATCATACCAAAATGAATTTCGAATGCATCGCTTCTAAATTAAATCCGAAAATTTAAACAATGCAATATGTTTAAAGTGCATTCCATAAATACAAACAGTTCTATCTTTAATAATGATGCCATATGTTATGCGTCATTTAAACTCCAATTTGTACAATAATAAGCGAAATGAAAGCAAACCGAATTATTTGAAGAGTGCTACAATGCAAATTTTTCAGCACATTCGGTAAATATTTTGCAAAGCACTATTGTTGTAATTTGATTATTGAACAAACGCTTGGCGGTCTGTTAATTAAATTAATAATGATTGACTTTCACAACGTGTTGTGTTTGATAAGCAAAGTTAAAGCGATGCTTTGTCACAATTGGCATTCAAAATTATCCAAAATAGATATCATTGTATCATTATGCAATATGCATTTTTGCAAATTAAGTGTTCTAAATATATATTTTTTAAATCAAAATCCTATAGGATGGATGCAGTCAGAATTTTTTCATTGGCATAAAAATATAACAACCATATACAATTATTTGTGGTGAATTTTGAAATGTGCTAGGAATTAAATTCTTGAAAATTTCAGCCTAGAATTTTGAAAAAATCGATTTTGTTTAACTTAGACTTTATGTAAAGAATTTTCGCAGCTTTTTAGCGTTTTTTCAACACGGTTGACATGATATCTCAGGTTTTAATGAATTAATTTACTTCAAATTTGGTACAAACCTTCTATATATAATTTTCCATGGCTATTACCAGATTTATGTCAAAAAAATATTTTTAACTATTAAAAAAATAATTAAAACTAAAAAAAATAAGGTCAAAAATTGACTTTTTTTTATAAACAGTCGTCATTTTGTGATTTTTTTTTCTGAGATAGAGGCTTTAATAATATTTAATATTTATTTATCGACAATTATCATATATTAAATTAAAATTATCAAATAATCCAACTGTATTTTAATGAAGCAGATGCTAATTTTCGCTGTTGTTGATGATGCCGACGCATATGATGCATGATATTATTAAAATGGTGTCAATAGGATGCTGTTTATCATCATCAACAGGTAGAAGAGGACTCAGAGGGTGAATTTTAATTATTTTTGAATTAGATTTGTTATCATAATACATTTTTTTTTCTTAATTTGGGGTATTTTTTCCGCAATTTCTTAAAAAAATCCTACGAACTTATTGAGTGATTTGTGAATTTTTTTCAATCCAATATTTTTTCCACAACATGTATTTGAGCTTCTCTCAAGAATCATTCATATTCAATATTGAAATCAGCAATCTGAGATCTGTTATCTGAGTTGATACTATGATTAAGATATTCATTAAGTATTAAATGCATTTTTAATTAAAAGTACAAGATTTTTTTCGATATCGAATTAAGTTATTTAAAAAGTGCATAAGTACATCTCAGATTTGTGCACTCTCTAATATAGCATATTTAATATAGTGTTATTTTTCTATACAAATCTAAAAATTCGCTTTTGATGTAGATAAAAGTTATTTATTATATTAAAAATTGCTATTCTGTCAGGATTTGAAATATATTGAAAGATGATCGCTTCGTCAACAAAAAGGAATAGTGAGACATTTCGTTATTCGACAGTGTGTTTTATGGTCGATCTAAGAATACATCAAACATGAAATGTATTGCACACAGCATCATAGTAACGAAGCAATGTCGATATGTGGATTTTCAAAGGGTTTTGCGACCACAAAGGTTAAAGTTCAAATAAGAATATGACGTGCATACTCGGTAAGAAATTTCATACTCGTAAAAGTAAGATCGAAAGAATGGCGATAAGAGACATGAAAGAAAATGGTTTCATCCCACACGATGGAATAAATGGAGCACCTTATCATTCATAATCTTGTTTTTTGGCAAAATACACACACACACATACGCGACAAACAGCATCTCGCCCATCGAATCTTCATAAAGAGTCGGAAAATTTCCGACCCAGAAAAAGCCATAATTGTACAACAATAAAGAAGTCCCGCTAACCGAATAAACAATATCGATTTCTGAGATAATTATACGAAACCTTTGCAGGGAATACGGCCCGCGGCTTCATTTTTCCGCTGAAAATGTTGAACCATGTTGTTTCGTGTTTGGGCCGCATAAATACGTTCAAATGAACATTTTTATAAATACATATTTGGCCCCCTTGTTATTTTTTGTTATTTGAAAAGAAAACAGCTCTGGGGTGGATAGAGAGGGGTTGGGAAACAGTGTCGCAATCATTTTCCCCGGTTTTTGCAGGTTTTCAGTGGGCAGCGATATATACGCAAATTTAAATGGCGTTCATCTCGGCGAAATGTGAGCGAATTGATGTCGAACATAGATACGTTTTGACATGTGTCAAAAACGCAAACGGACTGTGGATATCCAAATATTAAATCATCGAGCATTCGAGGACGCCGGGGATTTAATATTGATTGCGCCATACGAATGCACAAGTAATGGTTTAAATTGTTATGTTGTAAATTTTGGCTTCTGCCGTTTAGCATTTGAACGCTGAAATGTATTGAAAGCTTTCAAATTCAGGCGCATTTGGTTAACGTGTGCTGTCAATGATGATAAATGTGTGCGATTAAATTATAATTGAGTTGAATTTTTGCATCAAAATAAAATTCAATAGCAAAAATTATCATTTTTCGTTAACGAAATTGAAATTTTTGAGGATAAATCGGATTTTCTCTGAATCGATTTTAATTTGCAATTCTAAAAAAAAAATATGATTATCTATTAAAGGCTATACCAAATTTAATAAACAGTATTTTGACACCTTTATCTTGTTGATTGAAGGAAAGATCAATCAAGGAAGATCAATCAAGATAAGCATATAGTCAAAATTACTTTGAATCAAAGCTTAATTTATGGGTCATTTTATATTTAAAAAGACCCTTATTCAAACAATCATTGTATACAATAATTTAATATTATGGTTTTGTATACAATAATTGTATACAAAACCATAATAATAGAAAAAGATTCAGCTACATTGTTTCAAAATATAAATGCATTTGAGTCAGCTTTAATACATTTTCAACATCGTTAAATTTATATTGTTTGCATATCTTCTTAGAAATGTGTTTTACGAGAATTTTATCAAACAATTTATATCATAATAGGATAAGAAATAGTTCAGAAAAATAAAATAGAAATTGACATCCGACGCCATCGGCAAGCAAGGCCTCGTTAAAATTCAAGCCTTGCAGCATTGTTTCAGATTTAGAAACTTTTAATAATCCAACTTTGGATGAGCTTCACTTCGTTACATCCAGAAAGTATTCCCATGCGTATCCAGATTTGTCAAATCGTACCTAAATAAGCAAAACACCCTGCGTCTTGTATCAAATGTGCGATCACATATTCATACTAAACACACAGGGGTGTGTTTCGTTGCCCACGGGTGGATATACGCGTATAATTTAATTTTGCGCGCTTCTCTTTGACGTCAACATTTTTATTCGATTTGACATTTAACCTCTTCGGAGGAGGCTTGGAAAATTTTAGACAATCTCGAGTAATGGACGATATTTTTTGGCTGATGTAATGCGGAAATATTTCTCAAGAATCTATGATGTAATCAAAGCCGTAACGAGGGTATGAAGCGTCTGTGGCAAGTAAGAAGAAAAATCTTAGTAAATTTTGTAAAATTTAAAACTAAAAAAATAATTAAGATAGTAGCATAAATTAATAAGATTCATAGATATATAGTTTTTATGGGTAGAGTTCCCCTAGACTCGTTCGCGACCTAAGTTGGCCTTTAAGAAGCCTTTCGTGATCGTACAGATCATAGAAAAAGCCCCAAAAGAGAACGGAGTGGCCACACGGTCTGTGTGTCCATCCGGTCCGCTTTTCGGATCGCTGACATTACGAATTTTGCTCGCAATTTGACACGATTACGAACTCTCATTACCAAACGAAGTGTTTCAAAGAAGACTGATCGAATGATTAAAATTTATTATCGGTCGAAAATATCGTTGTCTTTATTTATTGCGGGTTTTTGCCGGTTGTGTCAGCCCAATATTTAAGCGATAAGAAAGAAAATAGGGATCAAACAACTTGGTATATATTATTAAAATATACAGTCAATCGGTGTTGATTTATATAAAGTAGAATGGTCATGTAAATTAAAAACCATGCGCAAGTTTCGACTGGGTTGGTACTCTGCGCTTTGCGTCCCAAGTCCAGTTGTGCCCGTGGCGGGCGCCTGCTTTGCCACCCCCTTGTTACGGCCCTGGATGTAACAGCCACATTTTCTTGATAAACTGGATTTAGTGCGATTTAAAATTTTAAACTGGGTCAACACATTAAGCTATCTTTGTTTAGGCAACAGGGAAACTTTTAATTTTCTTATTAAGACAAAGTTCCGGGTTCAAACAAAGCGTTGTGGACCCACATCAAACACACACTTATAATGCATCTCATTTCTCTCACACAGGCTGAATTTATATTAAAATTATGCAAAAATGATCATCAAGGGTTAAATCTAGACCATGAGTTGTAAGATGGAATATGTGAAATTCGCATAATTCAAAATTGTAGCTCAATCATTACACAGGGTTGACTCTTATTATACTATACAAAAATTACATTTTGATCATCATATAGTGTAAAAAGCATTGAAGAACGTAGAAAATAGAACAAAATATGGAACATCATTTCTTTTTAGATCATTGTCCAATTATTGATCTTGTTTTTGTATCGATTAAGTCCAATTTTTGCGCATAATTTCATAGCGTATTTAGAATTCTTGAAATGGAATTTCAAGCCTATTTTACTACCCGAAATTAATCCAATAAAAAATATGACTCAAGTCAGATGGATTGCTTTATTTTGTGATAACACTCATTTGTGACTTCCGCATTTTTTCACGTTCATACGTAATAATCCGCTATGGCCGTATCAAACGTATAATTTAAACGGTCTTGCGATAAAATTTCGCCACATTTCTTATATTTCGTCATCCGTGAGTATTTGGGGGAGAAATTCTAGGGTGAATCAGTCGAATGCCACTTGTACACCCGAGGCTTACCAGGTCGAGGCAGCACACAGGTATGATTATCTATGAAGGTCTTGTAGGTACACGTAGAAGGCCTATATGGCATATGTGTGTTGTAATAGTCCATGGCGTTTGTAGCGCCATCTGTACATCAACTTATTATCCAGCGAAGCCCTCGGGCTACGCAGGAATGATTGCGAATCTTCCTTTGAGGTGGAGGCTTTCGATGGAGTTGCTAGGCGCATGCAGTATGCTTGTAATTGGGAAAATATATTTTCAACGTAAAAAGTGTGTTTAAAAGATTTTTAACAAGTTGCTATAAAAACAATAATTCATTAAATACTGAAGATATATTTCATTATTTGAACAGTATCGAAATATTCGGATTTGAAGATTGTCATTAAGCTTTAAATGTATCGTCTTAATTAGAAATCGGAATGAAAGCAATAACTTTTGCAGGAATGCTAATGGTATTGCCGCAGGCTTCGGCAAAGGTAAAACTTAGTTTAAGAACAAGTATTAGGGAAATCCCTTTCTTTAAAGGCTAAGGGTCGAGTTCACGATCCTTTAATGTGGTCCACCACTACATAAACTAGTCAACCCCTCTCGCAAAATAAAAAAAGTAAACCTTATGGGTAATTCACGTCTTCTTTCTGATAAATCTTATTTTGCCTTTAATCTCACTTTGACGAGCCAATAAATAGGCAATTTTTAATATTTTTTTTCTCAGGAAATACATCATATAATAAAATAAATCTTTTTGAAACTTATTATGACACTCTTATATAATACTAAAAAAATAAATTCGTAATTTAAAAAAATATATATTATATCGTTTTTAATGCATCAAAATGACATGTCAAAAAAGATGCAAGTCCATGGTGTGGAACAATTTTTTGATTCAGGCTTACTTGAAACAAAAAAATCAAAAAGATTCTTAATCTGTAGGTATGTCGCTATTGCAGTATCGTTAATGAATAGTTTTTGCATAAAAGTAACAAAATGGCGCTGGTTTGAAAAAAAGTTTGGAAAAAAACGCTTTTTTTGCGGGTATTTTTTAATATAAAACGCAAGATAAAATATTTTTTTTGACCTGGTTTTGCGAATTGCCATAGCCATATCTATTTAAAATAAGTTCGTAAAATTTCAGTCCAATCGGCAACTTAGTTTTTCAAAATTCTTTCCACACCACATGCAAAAATATCATTTCGAGAAAAACGCGTTTAAAGTTTTAAGTACCATAAAATTTTTGAAAAGGTAAATATACTGCTAATCAGCGATTTCAGCTTCATAAAAAAATATTCAGCTATCTCAGCCTCTTCTTTTTTTGGCTGATCTGACGTATCTGTGAACAGTTCTAGCTTATTTAGAAGATTCGGAGCCTTGGCGGTTGGCAAGGCGTATACGTTCTTAGTTGCGCATCTCCATGAATCACAATGCATCTTTTTGTCCATTATTTTTAAAATAGGTGTAAATGCTTCGTTAAAAATGCAGGCATGTATATGTTGCGATTTTTAGTATTTTTTGCCATAAAAATATATTTCGGTACCAGGGACCATACGCACTCGCTGAAACGAGCCTTATCAAACGTTAATTCTTCATAAATGGCTCTTAACATTTGCTGATCATCCTCTATAAGAAAGGGAGATTGCTTGTACAAATATAACGATCTTGTAATTGCATGTTTTCGCAATTCGCACCAAGAATCTGCACCTTCCGGCCAGTGTGAATGCTGAGGGACGTCGTCAGTAGAAACTTTGTGATAGTATGTGGCCCAAATAGCATTTCTCAATTATTTTATTAAACGAAGATGTAGGCGAATAGATAAGCTAGAATAATTAGATTTTTTTAAAAATAATTTATAACCAAGCTGTTCAGTTTTCGAAGCACTTCATACAGAGTTCTTTCTTTTTTGGCCCTTACTTTCCACTTGCTTATTCGTATTTTTTAAATCTGTATTAACATTTTATTGACTTCATTTGCTCCTTATTAGAACAAAGATAAGAAAGATCCCCAATAGGAACCTCTGGCCTACAAACAAAAGCAGGTACAGGTCTCAGAACGACTTGGGTGCAATCTAGACGGAGTGATTGTTTCGAGCGCATTACGCGAATTAGCTGTAAAACATTGAAATAATCCGAATTTCTTCACCAAAATTATGGAAGACTTCCTTAGAGATATGTCCTTTCGAAAAATGAAATAAAAAAATAAGACTTTTTTTGACGCAGTAAAGTGAGATGACCCCTTAAAGCCTCTTATATAGTATTGAAATTGTGTTTGGAAGATTTTAAATATATATGACTTTCCACTATAAATTTGACTTAAAATCTAAACAAGCAAATCCTTTGAGAACCTTTAAAACTTCTGTACTTTTTATCCTAATATTGATATTAATTTATATATCAAATCGAGAGTCAGTTTTACCGGATGCCATTGCGCACATGTCTACCATGCAATAATATGAGCCATATATCAGAGTTTTAACACTTAATATATTCCTTGTGAATTTTCATCTGTAAATATTAACTGTTTTGTAATTAATTTATACATTTTATCCGATTTAACTATCTCATTATATCCAATGTTTCCTCCCATTAAAGCCTCCCTTTAAGAAGATTATGATACTAAGAAATGAAAGTTATTTTATCTAATTTACAAATAGTATTAATTCCTCAAAGCGATGTATTTGTATATACAAAAATGAACATAATAAAAAATATTCTGATTTAAAGTTCAACTATAGAAATTTCTGATTAATGGACGCTTTTTGGGCTTGGATCCCGCTATTTATGGTATTTTTAAGGGATAATATATATATTTGTATTATTACACAAAGGTCTTTGTGCGAATGATAATTAAAATGGATAAGGCCACCCTTAAACAAAACTGCAGTTTATCTCAGGCGAGCTTCCGATTAGCCGGGCGCCCGAAGAATACAATTTGCATAATAGCTCTGGAAATCCAAAACGCAATTGCATTAAGCAAAGTGCAAATGCGCATACACAAGTTCAGCTTTCCATTGAATTTAAATTCCTATTCGAACTCGATTCAAGTTTATAAACATTCCAATTTTGAAACTTTCGTCCTTGCCCGAGCCAAGCACCACTGCAAGTTATTCATGCTAACTTCAATTCGTTCATATTTACGGCCCTGCCCTAATTAAAACTCGTACACGTGTGATGAAACATACATAATACGATTCAAATTCGCCAAGATTTACGACGCCGTGAAATACATTTTTGAATTGTTCCTGCACGGCTGCGAAGCGACGAAGGACTCCTTGATTGCAGATTCCTCAACTTTCGCCACCGTTAAATTGTTATATATCGCCGATCGTAAAACGGTGCCGGTGTATCACCGTAAAAAGGCCATAAATGGACGCCATAAACACGGGAATACCATCAAAACTATTAAGGTGTATAGTTTGAGGAACTCGAATAGAAAAAAAACTATAATTTCGATGCCCTTCCTATCCTTGTGGAGTTCTTCGTGCTTGCTCGCTTATACAATGTAGCTCTGTTTGTGGCGGTCTTCTTCAGGGCGTTGGTTTACATAATATGGAATGTTCTTTGTAGAAAGGCATCAAAAAGGATTTTGTTCTCATTCTGAGATCAGTGTGACACATTTTTGTGTCGCTTCAGAGGATTTTATATCTTGATATGGCGACAAATGCAGACAAAGTTAAATCTCAAAGAGCTGACACATAAGATGTTGAAAAATAATCTTCTTGACTTGATATTTGCAGTCATAAAATGAGATAAAACTATTACAAATGAGCGCTTTTATTATGTTCAAAGTCTAGTACTTATGCTCAGTAAAAAATAAAGATAGGATATACATCTATGAGTAGCGAAATTGCCATTAATTTTATGATAGTTGCAAATTCCATTAATCATAGGCGGTCTTGCACTTTTTCCAGATTAAGAAAATCTGAACAAATATTATGCAGGATTTATCCAATTATGCTGGATGTTTTGCACATGGATCGACAATTTTTTTTTTGGGGGTTAAGGGAATATTTTGCAACGTTTCACACATATATCTTGTGTCTTAAGTGTCATGGTTGTGAAAATATATTTTTTTCCAACATTTTGAAAAAATGTGAAACCTAGCAAAAAGTCCCCTTAATCCCCAAAAAAATATTGTCGAATCATATGCAAAACATCCTGTATAATTGAAAGATTAGTTATTGATGCACTTTGATGCATTGTGCATATAATTTTTATTACTTTATTTGAGAAATTTTCCTAAATTTGTTGATGTGATGAAAATGGAAGATGCGAATGGGAATTTGTTGGTAATCTTTATTTTCGCTTGAATCCTTGGTTATATCAAATTTATCCTCATTCATTTTCTTAACATGAATCCAATGACCTGAACCATTAGCTGAAGTGCTTTGACTTTGAAGCATCCATCAGTATAACAGAAAATGCAGTGATTACATACAGCAAAAGTTCAGGAAAATCTTCCAAAGCTGAATGCAAACTGCAAAAGTGCACGAGGCACTCAATATCCATTATGACTGGAAATATGATTTTGGAAAACTGCACATAGCCGAAGCAACGTAGAAGCAAAATCAATAGAAATAAATCCTAGCAAAGAGGCTTTCATCAGAAATAAGTGAGTGGTTCCTAAATCGGGGGCGACTTATTTATGCATGATGGAGCACCTTGTCATAAAGGCAGCGCTGTTTTTCGCCTAATCTCCTCTTGCATCTTTGATACACGAAACCCAAACAAAGGACTGATTCACACGTATACACACAACCGATCAACATTAGCATCCATTAGAATAATTATACAAGGCATATACGCGATATCAAATACAAAGAAGCCACTTTGCGGGAAAATGTCTTTGACGCAATCTCCTCAATTAATTAAAGCACTCGAGCAAACGCCTAAACGCGAACCACAAAAATGACTCGCGAGTCATTCAAACTTTGATATTTGGCACTCTAAAGATCAAGCCTTTGAGCCCGAAATAATTCCAAATGCAAAAGACGATCCACGATCCCGTCTTCGCTTTGAGAACCTTTGCGAATTCATTCGCGATGATTAATTTTAATATCTTGGAAGTCTCGGGTCAACTTGGCAGATTTATGATGGACGCCTTAATGCGGTGCGCTGTTTGATTTACAATTTAATCTCCGAACGTCTTGTGTACGTATCGAAAACATTTATTTAATTTAGCATCGCGGCAAATTGTACCGGGTGGCGCAAAAAATACGCCTATTTGGAACGGGGCCAGGTTTTAAATCGAAATCTGTTGATATCGAAGACCGAGCGTGACAACCCCCAACGAATCGCATTTTGTAAGTATGCGCGGTGAAAAATTTGGTGATTGCGCCATTACAGCGTTTCGCAATTACGCCATTGAGAATAAATAGCGTTGGCGTATTTGATGGACCGTTTAATCTTGCATTTTAAAGTGTGCGTGATAATAGGCATTTGAGATTTTAATATGATAGAGCGCGAAAATGGCGCCATAAGATTGCGGTGTGATATTAATGATGGACTTAGTGAGGTTTAAAATTTAACTGGGCCTTTTATTATCTAGGAATGTCATTTAAATTCATAAGCGTCGTCCAAAGATGGAGCAAATCTTAGCAATTATTGACAAGTTCTATCTCATAATAATGTGTAGATTAGTCTTAAATTTGACGGCATATTAAAATAAAATAAATAAGACTTGCAATTTATTTACATATTTAAATAAAGCAAATATACATGTTTAATATCATTACATAGACAAATCCTGGAGACAAATGGCCCTACAAAGCTCTATTCCTTCTGTTGTTGCTATAGTATCAACATTTACTCAAGTTGATGAGCTTTCATTGGACATCAAAGGTAGTAATCTTATTCGAAAGCAGTTGTATAAAGTCCTCTATGAGTTACAATAATAGTCTATTCTCTCAGTAAAGAAGTATTTTTTATTTGGATATTTTTAAAATTCAATTATAACTAAATTATTTGATAATGGCGTTCATAGCTTAATATAATAGTTTTGACCTTATTTACTGATTAAGAATAATTTTTAAATTTCAAATAAATAGACGGGTTGGTACCGTGTCAACTAGGATAGGAAATTATACAGAGTCATTTGCACATGGGTCGACAAATTTATTTTTGGGGGTTAAGGGAGTATTTTACTACGTTTGAGATAAGATTTGAAGTGTCCACGAAGAAGGTATGCATAAACTTATTTGGCGCAAAAGGCAAGTATTATCTATTGACGCATGACGGGATTTGACGGCTGTGTACGTCAAAGCATTAAAAAGGCTATAAACTAAAGATATCTTTAAAACTAAACAAGTTCTAAATAGTTGTTAGCTTTTTTTTTAGAGAATTTAGAAGTTGATATTTCTCATTCGTTTACACATATTTTGTGACTTTGGAAACTCAGAACTAATTTTATTTAAGCATATTGCATAAAATAATAATTTATTTAGGTCAAAAATATATTGTAAAATACAAAAACAGTTATTCCGTGCTATTACAGCCACAGATGAAAAAGTAATGACTGTTTGGGTATTTTTTCAAAATGTTGAAAAAAAATCTATTTCGACAACCCTGACACTTAGAACATAGGGCCTAAATTAAACCCTTAGTCCCAAAAAAATGATCGATCCATGTGCAATTTAAAAATGCATTTACTTCTGAGACACCATATAACTTTGTTTCGTGAAAATTTAATGAATTGATATAATATTATTAAAGACTTTTGGTATTATTATATTTAATATTTTATCATGTAGATTTATCGAGTTTTGATATAGTGATTTACTAGCTGGACTCTTATAAAGTTGGGCAGGGCCACTTTTATTAATGTGTCTGCTTTCGATTTTACACAGTGACTGATTTGCAATGATAATTAAAATTTGATTTAAAAACAGTGATTATTTAACCGTACACACGTAGAATGTTTCTATCCTGATCTTTAAAAAATATTCCATAGAGATCGTCTATATCTGATCTGATTAAGGATATGGCATCTTAAGAAAAGGAAGATTAAACTGAAGAATCAAGAAAAAGTTACGAATATATCACAGAAGAGATCAAACTGATGATACAAAAACAAAGATTCTAAATGCGATTCCAATGTTATGGATATTAAGAATTTCATATTATTTCATACTATAGGAAGATTTAGATTAGAAGATTGCTTGCAAAAGTAAATGATGCAAGAGTCTTTTAATATTTACTTGGAACTAAACAAGGCTTGCATAATAATTGCCAAAGGATCATAAATCATCAAATATAGAATTATAAAATAGCAATGAATATTAATAATTAATTCTTCAACGTTTATACATAAATAGGTTTAAGGGCGTCTTCATTGATCCGAATTCTAAATAATGAAGAGCCTACAAGAGCTAATGTTTCATTATGAAGGCCCTCCTTGAAGTCACTGATAACAAAAGTGGAATAGGCCGTTGGTTATAAAGCCGAGAATCTATTATTTGGAGGTCAATGCCGCATCAAATATTCGACCCTCGAAAATATACGGGGGGAAAATAAAATTTAGCACAGCAATAAAAGCCTTATTTAACGAGCGCGATGAAGGATCGATTTCAATTTGAGGCAGTCAAAAATAAACTCGGATATGGGATGTAAAATATATCGGTGGCGAAACGATGGCGCAGATATCCTGAATCGTCCTTTTGTATTTTTAGGGATGCAGAAGGTGAGGGGGCTAGGACGCAATATTGCCGGATGTAGTTCATGTTTTATGCTTATGTCGATCGTATGAATTTGTAATATGGATTCGAAGGCGTATGAAATATTTGGATGGAGTCGAAATCTGTATTTTATGGGGGAAATTCTAGTGTATGCTTCGCGAGCTAAAAAGTATGGCTATGATATATAAAATTGGGTATACTGTGGGTTCATAATGCTATTTTGTGCAGGGGGCGTAGGGCGTGCAATGCAGTTTTGTTTTTGACGAGCTTTACATGGACAAAGCACGAAGAGGACAGTTGACTCTTCTCGGAACCGCAAACATAACAATGGACTTTAATAACCGGCAAACATGAACGGTGCTTTTGAAAAAGAGAAATATTAAAGCGGTGGATCCCTGTGTTGTTAAAATATTCATAATATTTACTTTGAAAATGATATGCTATTTTTGGGATGATTACAGAATCGTAGAAATGTGCAGAACGGTGACTTGTGGGCGGAAATTCTTTGCGTAGAGATATTCAATTAGGCTCCTTAATTTTTTAATTTTGACATAGCAAACAATTTTTTTAATGCAGGTCAAATATTTTTATAAACAGCAGTCTAAATATTTCAAAAATCATCAAAGGATATTAATACAATAGTGTATAAAACACGTTAGTAATGTTTGGAATCAACTTTTTATTGACCGAGAGTATAATTTTGTTTATTGGTCATATGTGTATCCAAGCGAATGCTCAAGATATAATAAAATATACAGATAGGTCATTATTTTAGCCTGACATCATACTTGCAAGGAAAGGAAGAACTGGACTTCATATAATCCAGAAAGTCCTCAGTTCCAGTAAAATCAATGTGGCAATTTTTAGATAATTTTCGCTGACATTCAGTCTTATAAAAAACCACCCACGCTCTTTATTAAGACGAACGCAAAAGTACTCTAGGATATATTCATCCAAGTGGCCCACTGGGTGAGTATTCACAAATAAAACTCAACTGCATGATATAGACAATATAGGTGTGACTAGGAGACCCAATTCCGGGATCCTGGATCCCGGAATCCCGGACAGTTTTAGTTGCTCATGAATCCCGAGATTAGTAGACGTAATCTCGAAAAAATCGGGTTTGAATGTTTTATCTAACAGAAATTGTACACTTCACCAGCACGTTGAAGGCTACTAAATCAAGAAATCTAGACGCTTGAAAACAGTGGCGTAACTACTAATTGGCGAGCTTAAGCGACGCCCAGGGGCAGTAACTGTCTAATCTATGTACACACATATACAGCACATATATGTTTTTGTTATATTTTTATATTAATCTTTCCCTGCCGGTGATGTATTTACTACACCTCGACTCTAATATTGGGAATATCGAAATGAAATATAATAGATACGGGGTTCAGAATTTTTGTGTTCCTCCGTAATATAATTAAGAATCACATCAAAGTATTATAGTATATAAGCGTTCATCTGCAGCTTTAAAGAGGCTCTTTTTCTGTAAAGTCCTAATATATGTTCTCGCTAAAGTATAAAATTCAGGCCTTCATATGACATAATTAAAAGCCATTACCAATAATATTTGACAAACTAAAGCAAGTGTTCTTCAGCAAAATTCTTCTAAAGCAAACTTTAACTTTAACTTTTGGACTGACCTGTTATTTGAAAAATTAAAGCAAGTGTTCATCAATTTGGTCCCGAATAAAATACCTTATTTTGAATAGCTTAAATGCCTAGAGATAGGGAGATGATATAATAGTCTTATTTAATCGACGTTGTGAATCGCACAAAGTATTACGGCATATGTATAAAATTTAAACCGGCAGTGGTTTCAACCGCCGACCACTGTCATATTTCATGCCTTTATTTTGACAGCTGTCATATTTCCTTTCGAATTTATTCCTAGGCATGCTGGACGGACACAAAAATATTCAATAATTCGAAAGCAAACCGCAGACGTATATATTTGCAAATTCAAGTGCGGCGAACCGATTGGACTTTAGCGGCATTCGATGTGATTAAAATGCATGCAGATGACGTTCGATTTACATTTATTTTTAAATCGATACACTTGTCTAGTGTAAATTAAATGGGTCAAAAGGAAATAACGCTAAATCACCAAATGGACTGGATGGATTGTATCTCGACCCAAGTTGGACACCAAGGATGTGGTTATAGGGCTTCGGTACAATTTGGGGTCTCGAGATAAATTCGGCTGGTCGGTTGCCACTGATTAAAAGTTTGGAATAAACACTTGCGATAGGTAGACAGGATGAACAAATAGGACCATTATTGTATCGATTAACCATTTGTGATGCCATTTAGGTTCAAATGTTGCGAAAAGGCTTATGGTATCGTACTAAATCGAATGTGTTCGTAATTTAGCAATTCTTTCCGCCGCCATCGGATGCTTTTTGAAACAATACTCTTTTTGTTCTGGGGGGTTGGAAAAAAAACTTTTTTTCTTATAAAGGAAATCCTCATAATTTCATTAAAGAACAAAAACGCCGAAGGCTCTTAGTCAGTGAAATGGTTGCCGTTCTATCTCGACTTAATTAAGATGCCGACTGAGCGATCTTTGCCAAGGCAGAACTTTCATACCCATGAGTAGATATTCGCTTTTAGGCTCAAACGGAATTTTTAACATCCTCAGATTTGGTGTTTGGTCTTTGAAAAAGCAGGTTGGTTGTATATGAGCTCCGATAAATTGGAGAATATTGTATGTTTAATCGCTTCCGATCTCAATCTAGCGATTTTTCTCGGGATTAATGTTAAAGAAAATCTATCAGATATCAATATACAAACGTATTGGATTTCGATAAGAACAAATATTTGATCACTAGCTGGTACCCGGCGCGTTGCTGCCACAGAAGTAATAATTCTAAAAATATCGTTTGAAATTTAAATGAGCATTGATTTTTATATATAAGATCTACTGTAAGTTAATTGTACTGTACCTATATTATTTAAGAAAGTGCAAACAATAAGTTGGCAAAGTTTTATCGCAACCAAATTAACGGTATGGCCGCGCATTAAATACGGACAAACAAACATTATTTTTTATATATTAGACTATGTCTATGTTACTTGCGGAATTCTTAACAATAAATGGATGAAGTTTCATTGCAATCCGATGAACGGTATGGCAGCGCATTTCGAACGAACAAACCCCAACTCATTTTTATATATTAAGAAAAAGAAGAAGATAAAGAAAAACTTCATATAACATGGAATGACTTGACTGAATACGCGAGCTGTAAAAACGTCTTGATGTATATCATTATGTATATATATATATGTTTTATGTATATCATTATGATATACAAAAAGCTTTGGTAACGTTTAAAGTGTATTTTTTTAAGCAACATGTGTCAAATATTATGGTCCAAAATCAGATGCCAAAAACAACACAATTAGTCAGCACTATAATTCAAACTGATCAGATCAACGTGCCACCCATTGTTGATGAATCAGATCAGAAAACAAGAATTTAGAAACATCTCCTTGGATCGTGTCCAGGGATCGCACTTTTAAACAAATAAACCCGACATTAGCGCACAATAATCACCAAAAATATAAATCCCAGCCAAAAAATCTAGTCGAAATTCGACCGGTCAAACGAATTTGTACACGAGACATAGTTTCGAAAATACGCCGCATTCAATAGAAAAATTAGCACGTTGATGGATAAAAGAATGAGTTGCTATATTTTTATACTAATTTGTTTCAACACTGAAAGTAAAAACGACCCTTCCAACAAAGTAATAAATCTTCAAGTTCAACAGATGCAATCTTCGAATATTTTAAATCACAATTTATTTATATTTTCATTCGAAATCCAACCCCATTTGCCTGGTTTTCCCATATGGATGGATTTATTGCAATTGGAGCTTTGGAATCGAACCCTTTGTATGATTGTACAAATCTTCCCCATCGAACCCTATATCGTTCCTATTCCAATTCCGATGCGTATAATAGGAGATATTAAATTTATTCAAGTTAATATAATATGGGTCAAATACGATAATGCGCACAAATTGAAAAAGGACGGGAATTTCGCAGCATTCCTGTATTTCAATGGACGTCGCGTACTATGTTGATATGGTATGGCTTGAATGTTTATAGCAAATATCGTCGTTATACAATTGAATATCTTGGAAATAATTTAAATTGCAGAAAATGTATGCATTTGTGTGGACAAGCCTTATCGGGTCGTTTGAATATGCATGAAGGTTTGTAGTTCATTCCGTACTTGTCAAACGAATAAGACCGATTGCTTGTTGAAAAATGTGATTGAACGTATTTCCAACAAAGTAAACTTAAGCAAAATATTGCGGAAATGTTGCGATATTCCAAACGATTGTATAAAAATTATATAGTAATTCATACATATCACTTTTGTAAATAAATTAATCAGGTAGACGAGGGATAAATTGTATACAACGTGAATGGTAAAATAATTGAAAGCTTCTAAACAGGATCACATGAATAGATAGGCTGATATATCCGATTCGGATTGAGTTTTTTTGGTTTTGAAAGTGTTTATGGTATTCTTCATGCGGAATTGGTCAAGATAAATGTTTCGGTTTTGTGATAAAGCCCATACAAAGGGTTGTTAATCAAGTTGATTTGCATCCTGAAGTCTAAACTTGGACCATGAAAAACCCTCTAATTTCAAGCCCCGGATTTAATTGAAAGGCAGAGATAGCCTGGAACTATTTTACAAAGATAAATAGGTATTATATACAAGTTTGTCTGTAAATTACATATCTGTGATTATCTCCGTTTTTAAATTATTAGATACATATTATATTTAGGATGACCTTCCAAAAATAATAATTTTAGGTGTTGTTGTAACCTGTTGCTATTTCTAGATTTTTCTATCCAAAAGATGATGAAATTTAAATTCATCTTGTTTTTTAAATTGTGAATAAAAATATTGATTCCATTCAAAGATTTTGTATATTTGTTTTTATATGAAACCACCGGAAAAAACATCCAAATCAAAGAGAATAAATCAAAAAATAAAATTTGTTCGCGTATATTTTGGGAAACCTATTTGCAGAACTCCTCGTAAGGAGCTTAAAAGCTTTAACAAAACATCAAACAAAACTTAAACAACAACAGAAGCTTTATTCACAGATTGTAATTTAACCACTAAACAGAAGCTCCGTAACTATTCTTTTGACTGTCGTTCATCTTCACATCAAAATCGATTTATTGAACACCTCCCTATTTTGAAGAGCAATGACAAATGCTTCTGTCATAATTTTATTGTTCATCAATTTGCACAAAATCCTTGAAATAAAATAGCAATAAAAAATAATAACAACAAATAAAAGAGTTCAAATGATATGTATTTTTCGATGTACAAGGAAAATGAATAATTTTTATGTTCAACACAAAAAAATAATAAAAACCAATAAAATTATCATTAATTATAATATCACTTAGAAGAGAAGATTAACGCTAGGGAATAAATTTACATAATTCACATAGATCATAATATGGCACTCTGGCAGAATATACAATACAACAAAAAGTCATGGATGAATCACATGGGAGATCATTGATCACAGATCGGAATTGTAATATATGATTTTTATATCACCTCAAGTCCTCGATTGGATGAGATCGTGTAGATAATGGTACTCACCTGAAACAACAAGAAAAACACAAATAAATACATTGTATATTGGCACTCATGTTACATTCCATATAAATAGGTGCAGCTTAACCGCAAAGATCCAATTTATTAATGTCATCAATTTAACATCCATTTCAAGTGCCAATTCAGATATTGGCGAATGTATAAATATGAACGAATTTGCAGCTAATGACAAATTCTTCAAGTATCAAACACTAGGATTGAAATATCCGAGTTAAGAATAGCATAACAAAATCGCAGGTTGGGGTGGCTTTTAAAAATATTATGAATAGATCTCAAAGGGAAATAATAAGTAATTTGACAGCGGAGGGACTCTATTTATGAATGGGATAAACCAAACAAAGGTCAGGCCAAAGTGGGCATATCCCTTTTAAACGTTAAACAAAACAAAGAGTTTTTACCGGGCCTCAAATTGAGGATAAGGTTAATCGATCAACAGACTTTGTTCTGCGAAAATATTATTTTAATTCAATAATTATGGACGTCCTTTGTTGCGACCGTGCGAGGGTGAGGGATGTGGGCTTTGGGTCGGCTTGATTAATAACCCTCGCGCGTCCAAATGTGCGTCAAAATGCGATGTATGCTGCCAAAGTCGGACCGAAATCGTTAAAGTATGTTTCAAGCACGTGCAACGCTAGTAATATGTCACTCGGGAATATCGTAGGAAACTGTATATCTACGTGAAGGCTATATTTTCGGGAAAACTGATTCATTTTAAACCCCAATCCCCCGAGACGTATTTTTGGTTATAAAACTTGAAATATATTTATATCTTGGGATTGCTATTTTGGGATGTAACGTCCTTTGAGATGCGGGGACTCACATATATGTATTGTATATTTATTTTTTACATATCCTCTGGGCTATTTTGAATTTTCCCTGAAAGATGACCACTGAATATTATGGCGCTTTTGTGGTAAATGTTGCCAAATTTATTTTTTAACAGGAATATAAACATTATTATTCATCATTTTTTTGAGATAAGGATTAAAATATAATTATGTATACAACATATTGAATAATTTCCGAGTTTTCTGTATGTAAATCGAGACAGGATCATTTCAATTTAACACATTCATATCTTTATCAACTAACTTTAACATCAATGATGAATTAATTTTAAAAAAAATTATAGACTCAGTCAAATTTCCTATCATTTATGGAATAATTTAAATAAAATAATTACAGACACTATGCGTAATTTTTGAACACATATAATTTAAAAAATCGCTTAAAATTCAATTTATATGCAAAAACTATTTTGGTGCATTCAAAATGCAATATTTACACTTTGATCAAAATAAATCAATATGCTTAAGTTTGTAATTTAGATATTAATAGAAATTCATACATATTGTTAGCAAACATTTATGCAATGACGCAAATCCAATCCTTTTAAGCAAATTTTATTCACAAACCTAACAATAAATGCGTCACTATGGTAATTGCGTTTCATTGAATATTAAATACATATTGTAATTCTTATTGACGTAAAAGTGATGCATTATCTTCATTAGAATTGATTTCTTAGGCTAGAGCGCTTTGATCATTGTAGAATTATAAGCAGATTAAGGGAGGGATTGGACTCTTTGCATTCCAGAAAGCCCTTTCCAGTAAAATCAAAAAAGTCGTCTAGAGTAGTTCTCCCGAGAAAAACTGCTCAGTCTTTACAAACCTCCCACATTCCCTATCAAGACGATTGCGAAAGAGCCCTTCCACATGTTCATCCAGTTGGCCCACTGGATGAGCATTTTAAATGAAACTCGGAGGTTATGATACCTTTAATATCGAGTGTATGGCGTGTATGTTGAAAAATAAATTCACCCTAGTCAAGGTATATTTATTACGAAGCCATTAGTGATTACCTAGCATCAGCAAACTATTTTTTAACTAGCTAAGATCTAAGCAATTAATGGGATGCCAGATTACTTAAAAAAGTCTGCAGCTTTTCGGCACGCAGCACAATCTCTCCAGCATCCGCTGTCAATTAATTATCATTCGGAAATCGTCGATAATTTAGTCGATATTGAATTATCGGGGGATGCGTTGAATAAGATATAAATGAAAGTTAGAAATCCACATAGAGTCTTTCCCAAATACACTCGAAGCTCCCGCGGGATCCGCATAAGCAATGAAGGAGAAAACGGATGTAACCTGTCCCGAGGGAGCAGCAGAAATGTTATTCGAGATACTCACTTTGCCTCTTTCCAGGAAAATTATTCGCTGAACTTGACGACCGATATCTTTCCCGATAAAATAGCTTTTACGAAAGACAACAAAGATGAATTCTTTTTTGTCTCAAGGTATGAAGCTCGGACGAAATTAGCACACCAGAAGCGATTCTTTCCGCCGAAATTCAGAAAATATTTTAAATTGCCAAATCCTATATAGCATGGATCAAATTATGCCAAGCAACGTAGCGTGAAATGGCGGAGAGACTAAATATTTAGAATGCGATCCAAATTGATTTCATTTGACTACATATTTTAATTGCGAATTTTCAATTTATTTTTGCGATTGAAATGCTACACAAATGCATATGTGGTTTTGTTCGTTCATTTCATGAAAGTACAATTTAATCAGAGCCGGTCCATTCTACTCCATTTCAATTCATCCTGGATGCATTCGCTTGCAATTGTCCACAGATTATTCGCATGACTTGAATACGTTTTATCTTCTTGTTCTCAAATACAATGCGAATCAATTTTATCCATTGTATGATGATAATAAAATGAAAGTCCTTGGGAGATCTTTTCTAAATGTTATTGTACAACTATAATATACTTTAATGCACAATCGTTGCTGAAAGGCTTTCGTGGCACAACTATATTGCTTGAGTTATTAGCAATGCCCCTGAATATCATGGATGCTTTTAAGCATATTGGGAGTATTTATATGATATTTTTAATACAGTCGATTTTTTTGATTATTCTACCCTATTCGTATATTGATCTTTTTGTATTAAAAAAATCTATTCAAAAAGCCTAAAATTATTTTAATTCTACTTAGAAGCCAATGGAAAACTATTCTTTTAGATAAATTAATTAGAATAAGAATAAGACTACAATTTTTTGAGACTGTCGGATAAGTTCTGTCCCTCTTAAGATCAATAATGCATTTAAGAATTTGCTCTTTAAAAGCGCAAAAAATTAGAATATAATGATATTAGTCGCACTTTTAAGAATCTATTTCTATCAAACTTAAGAAAAATATAAATATTTTTCGACATTATTACCTAAATCACTTTGTCCATCTGCCAAAAAGCTTTTGTAATAATTTCGACATCCGCTAATAGATTTTCTTCTGTCTAATATAACCACACGTATCCCTAAATTTTCAGATGTAGATCGTTTGGATAGATATTGTAAAAATGAACAATTTAGTTACAGAATATTTGTATAAGCCTCCATTAAAATATGTCTTTGTTATGTGCCTACATTACTAATCGATTCTGGAAATACCATAAGCTTTTAAAAAATCGTTTATCTACTTCATTGTCTTTTAAAATTGGTCGTTTAAAATACGAAAATGGCCATAAATTTAAAACAATATCGTCCATTATCCAAAAGCGTCGATAATGCCCAACAATGAATATTTGAATCCGGTTTCGCACATTTTGTGCTAATTTTGTTGATGTTTTGGAGGCAAAAATAGCTTAAAAAAACGTGTCTACACAACAAAACAAGTCATTATCGTCGTGTTTTATTGTTTGTGTGACATTTTTGCATAATTGCAACTAGCAAGTCGCTATCGTTTTAGTCTAAATCGCGTTATCTACAAATACGTACCATAAATAGCAGTCGTTTACTTTATGCCTTAAAGTCACGTCATTAGAGCGAGCGAAAAAAGTGGTACGTTACAAAGAGTACCAACGTGAATGGTTGCAGAGCCGGCATTGAACAATATGTAGATGTAACGACCCGTGAAGATGGATAGAATAAATAGGGATTGCTTTTTGAGTACCTCGTACGCCATTAACGCGAAATATAATATAAAGCCGGAACACGACGGCCTACTCTTCAGCGAAATCGATCCGAAGTTAACATGGCCACCGGTTGCAAAAACACAAATTGACCCGGTGAATGTATGGATTTCACAATAAAAAATAGACCTAATCGATGGCATAAAATCGTATTTAAACTGCTTGACAAATGGCATTTCGATACCTTTTTATTGTGTCATGAAGAGCACTCAAAGTCAAAGCGTTTTACGCTTTTATTAACGTCGGGAAAGTCACGTCGAGTATAATTATTTCTATATTTATCCAATTCCATACATGTAAAATTGAATACAGTAAGCTTTACATTAAAACAGAATCTGGATTTTAAAGCCAATACAGGAAAAACATTCAAGTTTTAAGAAAAATCATGTGATCATATGATCATGCTCGCTGTTACCAAGAAAATGCATCAATTGTGATACATCCCATGCGAATATTTAAAATTTAAAAATTAAGTCGAGCAAAATTATTTCGTGGGTATATTTTTTAAAAATTAATGTAAGAAAATTTACGTAGGTCGACTATCGTAATTATAATAATTTGCAAGTTCTGCTTCGCATTGTTTTTAATTTCGTCTATGCCCAAGAGGGATTTAATGAGGATATTTTGTTATTTTACCCAAACGAAACTTTTGTCCAAACTCATCGTCAAATTAAATCTGAATAAATTAAAAACGAATTATATTAAAATTAGCATGTTAACCTGAAAACTATGCTGATAGTGTCATGGCTAAATTTGTAATTACGCGTCCTTTTTCGTTATATTATACATTTAGATGTGTGTTAGTTTAGATATTAAGGGATCATCTCACTTTATCACGTCAAAAAATTGTTTTTATAAATTTTATTTTTTGAAAGAGCATATCTCTAAAAATGACGTCTTTAATTTTGGTGAAGAAATTCTGATTATTTCAATGCTTTAGAGCTAATTCGCGAAATTACTCCGTGAACTCCGTCCAGATTGCGCCCCAACGGCTCTGAGACCACCGCAGTCGCAGACTTGCTTCTATACCTGTTTTTGTTTGCAGGCCAGATGTTTCCATTGAGGACGTTTTTTTTTATCTTTGCTCTACTAAATAGTAAATTAAGTCGAAAAATGTTAGCACAGATTTAAAAAAAAAGGTGAATTAGCAAGTAGATAGAATGAAATGCTTTGAAAATCAAATAGCTAACGTGTCTCTGTGGGTCTCTGGTACCCAAAAATAGATTTTTTGTGGCAAAAAATACTGCAAACTACGATACATATTGTAACCTGTAACAAAAAACGAAGGATTTGAACCTATTTTTAAAATAATGGACGTCATGGGGATCACAATCGGTTCAGATGCCTAACACGCATTGCCATCCGTCGAGGCTCCGAATCTTCTAAAAAAGCTAGAACAACTTGCAGAGACGCCAGATCAGCCAAAAAAGACAACGCTGATAGCTGAAGAATTAATGTATGGAGCTGAAATCGCTGATTAGTAGTCCATTTCCCTTTTTAATATTTTTTTAGTATTTAAAACTTTAAACGCGTTTTCCTCGAAACGCCATTTTTGCATTTTTATGTTTTAAAAACGATATAATATGTATATTTTTTTAGCATGAATTTATTATTTTATTATTATATAAGAGTGCTTTAATAAATCTCAAGAAAAAATAATTTAATTATACGATGTATTCACCGTGAAAAAAATTATTAAAAATTGCCTATATTTTGGGAGGGTCAAAGTAAGATGACCTCTTAATAGTCATTGCAGATTTGCTTGAATACAATTGTTCGAGTATAACGTCATATGACAGAAGCGAAGGCAAAGATTATCCGCAAGTTAATAATGGAATGGCGGTTTTGCTTCCGACGATTCAGCTTGAATCTCTGAAAATTGGATTCGTTGTTGGATACTGCAGGATCCAACTTGGATGCTGAATAATGAGACCTGCATTCTGAGCTAGCGATCGTTTTCCAAAGAATTATTTGGCTCGAGTCCAAAATAATAGTGCAGAAAAATTCGACCACTTTTGCGATGATCCCGTCTACAGACCGGGATGTTTTTCGTCAAGCGTAAAATAAAAGCCACGCCGCAATAAAACCTAATGGCGAATCGCATACACTCAGCGGAGTTGATGGTACTAATTCGTCGTCTGTTTATCGAAATAATTCAATTATGTGAGTGTATTTCGACTCAAATCGTCTTTGGGATATCAATTATGCCATCGTAAAATGTCGGCTCGATTTAATTCCAACGATTGTATTAAGGGAGTAAAAATGCGACGGAGAAACTGGATTAAATCCGAGGCAATCCTCAATCAATCCCCTCATCACAGAAATAAATCAAATTTCTTGGGGGATGGACCCGAACTTTTAATTCGAGGCTTTGCGTTCTAGCGTCTCCACTAAGCCAATAATAAAAGTGATGGCTTTATTTAAACGTCGAATTAGGTACGATAAGCAGCATTTTTTTTTAAATAGAGACGCGATGAAATATTTTACAAGGCTTTTATATTTATTCCACGAAACTTTTCGTTCTAAAAATATCGTAGGAATTTTAATATGGTCATTCGTAGCTGCGAATTTAGTTAGTATGCGGCCTTTGATGCTGAAATGTGGCGTTTTTATGGTCGGTTGATATCGTGAAACCATAAAATGACCCCATATGCAAGACTTGGTGTTGTATTATAAACGTTTGTTGTGCAATATTTTCGTTTTATTAGCAGGGATAAAATGTTTAAGATCGAATTCCACGAGGTTCATTTTAAGTAATTTTGTACTTCTCCTTTAAATCTCGACAATAAGTTGACTGAAGCATATACGGGATGTTTTGCACATGCCCCGACAATCTTTTTTTTGGGGACTAGGAGGGTTTTTTGTTAAATAAATCATTATTTTATGTAGATGGTTTAAAGAAAATTACGTTTGAGCTTCTCTTCGTTTGCACATTTTGATTTAAAGGTAATTTTTTTCGAAATGTTGAAAAAAATATCTATTTCAACAACTCTGACACTTAGAACATAAGGTTTATGTGTGAAAAGTAGCAAAAATCACCCTAACTCCAAAAAAAAAAAAAAACATTGTAAGCAGAAAAGGATCTATGAGCGTACTTATTTTTACCATAATTATTTTTTTCGACTTTATAAATCATATGGTAAATCTAAATGTATCTAAATAATCGATTGGAGATTTGAATATTATATTTTCGATTCTTCACAGTCTGAATTTGAATCTACATATATCTAACATTTAGCAAATTTAACTGCACAAATCAAGTATTTTTATTATAATCTGCAACAAAAAAATATTTTTTTGCAGTGCATGTTAAAATTTTGCTGTAAGTGCACTTTTGTTGTTCTGATTAAAAATATATAATAGTGTAAAATTCATGAGTCTTCACGAGCATAAAATATTATATAAAAGATCTTATATATTATAATAATATAGGGGCTTATTTTGAGGATGGCGCTGTTTACTTTATATTTTCACGAGAGCGGTTTGAGGAGGGTCCACAAACTTTGTTTAGGGCTTTGTAAATGTTTTGTCCTGGTTTCTCAGAATTTGATATATTAATTATATAAAATTGATTAACGTATTTCTTTTACAACTGGCTCGTGTACGTACACACTTGGTTCAGGAGTGCATTGTTAAATTATTAACGTGATGGTATATATTCAAGTTCGGTGGCACAAAACGGGGGAGGATTTTCAACACAGCGGTAACAACCCCTCCCTATGACTGCGTAACAAGCTTGTATTACGTTTCGCTCAGATTCGTTTACATCAAACATGTGAATCAACATGTGGAATAATTTAAGAGATCACACGATAAAATACAAAGATCTTACGGGGAAAATTTGAGAGAGAACTGGGGAACATGTTATCGTTCTTATGTGATGATATAATCATCTTGGACGTAATTGAAAACGCTTTGTGTGGAATAGGCAAAGCAAAACCTACTCGTGTAGGATAGGCGCGATTGCTCACATGTTTGTTTGGAGATTAGCGCTAATTCACAGAAATTGCAATAGAATTGCACGTCTGCATTGTGCACGAATCGCTCCACTTTCTGCAATGCGGTGTCATCTCTGCATATAAATGTTGTACTCAGACCAGCACGGATTAACCCAGACGTATTGCATGTCAATTCTAACAACACGAAATTGCATACCATCGACGTTAAACGACTTCAAACTACTAAAACAGCACATACATTATCGTCGAATCAGCAGTTGGAAAAACGCAAGAACTAAACATCTACCCTGTAAATAGACACCAAGGATTTAATGATAAGGTAGATTTATCTTTTCCCTTGATGTTTTCCAAAAACGACTATTAAAAATCGCTTATAAATGTTCATAATGGCCTTATGACGATCTAGAATGGCAGCTTTATCGAATGATGGATAGCAACGAGAAACGTATTCTCACTCTCATATTTCGCATATTAAAGCCAAATTTGATACAAGAAAGTATGGAAATATTTAAAAATATACAGCGATACTCTTAGCAGTCAAACACCGGTATGTTTCATATTACCACCCTCAATATCCACCAAAATTGGACTCTAAAATATTATATGTGGAGGCCGACGCCATATGCTTGGCGGTCATAAACGATTTGCTGAACAAGAACCAAGACAAATAAATGGATAAAACATTTTTTTTATTATGAAAATAAAAATTGCATTTGAATTGCTTTCAGGCACAACCCTGTGATTTAATCTTAATTTAACCCTCAAGTTTACAGCAAAATCTAATATAAATTTAATTGAATTAATTTTTCATGTAACACAACGTTAATATATTTTTAATATAAAACTTCATCATCAAAATTAAAATAAATTGATGATTATCTCCACATATGGACAGTATTAATTATAAAGATTGTTTTGACAAAGCATATCTTTTTAAGGATAATGCTTTTAAAATGATTGTATACTCAAATAAAACATGTTTTTGGAATTAATAGATGGTAAATATGTTTCAATTTAAAAAGCAAATAATTACATAAAAATGTCATTTATAAAAATATTGTATTTATAAATCTAGATTGATACAGCCTAGATCTAAAATGCATGCTCTATAAATAATAAAAACTCATTTTAAAATCCATTAGGCTCACCAAACGCAAAGAAAGGCAACGGCAAATTATCATATTTAAATAATCCATGAAACTCTCAAGCGGAGATCACATTCCTCAACTGCGAAGGGTACGTCTATTCACTTTTCTAAATTGTTAACTTCAAATTCAATTTTGGAATGCATAATATTGTCATGATATGACTAATTATTAACCAGCGGAGACGCTTAGAATTACGATGAAGTTTAGCTAAATGACAATGTTGAATAAAGTTCGAATCCTTGGAGATCCCAAGCGTCAAGAAGTTAATTCGAGATAAGGATATGCACCATTCATTTAATTTCAACTAAACTTAAATAATACACCAGATATTTGAGGAGTAACTCCATCCAATGAATTATGGTAGTAGAATGAGATGATTCCCAGGCCGCGATAATTTAATAAGGACGAAATAAGGTGTATACGCGGTTGCAAATTTAATACATTTCATATGGTCTACCATAATTAAATTTGATATTTTCGATGAACACAAAGCAAAACATCTAATTGATATATCTAAGTACTCACAAATACACTGTACCCAGATCAGAATTACATCTCAGAATAGCTAATGAGATTCAAGCATGATGGTGAAATACAAAACAATAATTCGAATTGGCTGATCGATATTAAGAACTATATTTTTGCAAGAAAATAAATTGTTTGTTGGGACAAAGTATTAATAGATGCTTTTCATAGAAAAAAAATAATCGCGAGAACCATGAACTATAAGATTTCCTAGAATACATCCTTGACCTGCCATTAATAAAATAACGAACATTTAATGTAAAAGATAAGATTTTATATTGAATAATATACATTTTTTAAATTATTTTTATGTAATAAAGTTATATATTAAAATATTAATTAAAAATGTGATTAAAATCTATGCTATGGACTTTTTAGGGTTAAATTATTTTAACAACTTATCAACTGTTGCGGGCATACGAACTTTTACGAACAATACCGATAAAATCCGAACACATTCGAGTAAACGTAAAGACGCACGCACACGTTCACATTATCCTTATGCAATTTATTTTAATAACAAAAAAACCATCAATGAATTTTGCAAAATTAAATCTTATTGTATAAATAGACCCGACAGCGTTTCGATACAAATCGTTCTTTATTCGACCATAACACGCAAATTCATTGATACGCTCGACTCACAAAGCGCTGGAAAACTTATTAATAAAAATTAGTATACAACGGCCTCAGATGGATCGTTATTAATCATTGCTAAAGTTAAATGGAAAAAAATATTTTTAGCGCCTTCCGACACGGAAAGATGTCGATAATTTTGCTATTCCGTGGAATACCTCAATACGTGGCACGCTTCGCAAATTATGCTCGATCACGTAAAATATCCGATGAACATACCATCCGGCTAATGAGAGCTGTTTTATCATATCTACAAATCGTTTCGTTCAAATTTACCCAGCGCCTTGATTTATTTTTCACGTGAGGCTTTATGAAGGTATCCAAGGAAAAAGGTTCCGAGGTCAGGTTGGCGATTATATTATGTGCGCCCTGGGCTTTTGTTTGCTCGCATTTCCGCAATGTCAAAGCGATGTCAAGGCTAACATATGAAAAAGGAGCCTTTTTTTAAGGGGCTTTGAATATATCGCTCATCCAATGCAGGTGACTTATGGGCCGAAGGTAACGGGGCTCATGAATCGTGAGCTACTCTATTTATATGCCGAAATTAAACTATTGATCTGTATCAAAAAGGGATTTGGCGGTATGATTGTTTGTTTTGTTTGCGGATAAGATCGTGGAAGTATCGTTTACTATACGAATGAAACTAATTAGATTCCGCAAGATTAGGGGAGAAGTAAACAAAGTTGAAAACCAATTTTCTATTTGTTCTGATTTCCATTTGTCAATAGCTAAAGGTATTTGCTTGACGTTTGACATTTACGATACACGTATGGACTATTTATAAATAGATTTGGTTCAAGCACAACTTTAGATTACAGATTTACAAAAATGATATAATGTAATCTTGAAATGTAATTATCGATGACGTAGTTATGTAAATAGAAAGTCGTTAGATTAAATCTGAATTCATGATGGAACATAATTTATATTCACACTCGATAAAAAGTTTTCAAGGACGTATATGTATTTAATAAATTTACATATGACTGTAATACTGAGCTGATAAAAAATTCGATATGAGTTGATTTGGAAAGTGCAAATTAAATTTAAACCAAGGACTTTAAAGACGACCAAGCAAATCAACTAGAAGCTAGACTTAATAGTAATTCATTAAGTATCCTTTGATCAATCAAATCTGACTTAAGAATGAAGACATGAGCTTAATGTAATCAGATGAATAGTTAATAACATCTTAACACATAAAATTTGCGTTAAAAAGATATCTATTTAAATAATGATTGTATAGTCATATTCAGTGAGACAAAAATAATAAAGATTATTTTTATATTATTGAATTTAAAAACGACAATAATTTTTGGTAGACCCTATAAAATGTATATTTTTAGTATTTGCATGTGATTTTGAATAATTATTGGATTTCATTATATCGAATGTGAATGGTCCGTTTATGACGCACTATGATATTGCAAAGTTTCGCAGTGTCGTTAAGCAGATTTTTTTTTAAATAATATAAATTAATTATAAGAAAATTATATTTTTAAATATTATGGTGTTCTTATAAATAGAATATTTATTATGAGGGATATGAATATTTTTGGGTGTGAAAAATGGATCATAATACATTTTCTTTAGATATGTGAAGAATCTCCTATCTTCATTCCATTGTATGCTAAAAGGATTATTCCCTTTTCATCAAAAAATGTCACCGGTCACGTTTTACACGTCCTGGCTCTAAAAAGCAGGAAACGATTCTCTAACCAAATATGTGAGCCCGCAAAAAAGGAAATGAAAAGAGGATGCTATTTTTAAAGTGAAAATATCCCAAATATTTTCGCATCTCCTGCGATTTTTTAAATAATATTAATAGGTCCACTAGAGCGAAGAAAAAGCACGAATCATATGGAACGTCTCCGGTTTTTTCGCGATGAGGCCGGAATGATTTATAACATCCCTCGGCTGTTATAAATGCCTGTGTTTTATTTATGAAAAGGGTGTTGAATAAAATTGTGAATTATTACTTACTCTAAGAGGGTATGATCGAAGAAGACCTCTGATGCTTCGGAGTCGCTCCGCGGAAGAATTAACTTCGGAAGGACCATTCCTTTCTTTCGGCGCCCTTTGATGCTAAGCGGCGGCTGGGTGAAATTCAGCAAATCAGGAGTCGTCAGCGGACTGTGCGGACTCAGGATCATTAGTTTCCTGGAGCCGTCCTGGGACGATCCCATACCGAAGAACGGACCCCCGGAGGGTGGCAAGCTCAAGTGCTGCGGAGTTAATCTTCTCTCCACTCCGGCGAATAATCCGCGTCTTTTTTCAGCCGTAATCTGACCCGATTCTTCTCTATTAAATGATCCTCCCATTTCTTCCCCGGATAATGCTCTTCGTTTTAATCTCATGTCTCTATCGTAGCTATCGAAGCTTTTGTGCTCAGTGTTGGAAGTGAATACTTTCCTCATGTCTCTTTCGCTGGACGTCAAGAACGAGCCTCTATGGCCGTGTAGCGTTTTTTCAGACGAGACGCTCAATTGATTAGAGGAGCTTTCTTTGGCTACCCGCAAACTCTCCATGGATTTGGTGGTCTCTACACGTCCGGTCGTTAGAATTGACCGCTCGATGCTACATTTTTTTGACCGAACAATTTGATTTCCGGCTCGTATTCTTCTTGACTCGAACTGGAAGTGGCACTTCGTGAAAATAAACCTAGCTTAGCCGAAAATCTCTGATCCGTATATCTGCAAGTACTCATTTTGCCGTCGGTCTCTTTGTAGGAAGCGGATTGTTGCAAGCCTCCGGCATCGTAAAATACTTTCGTTACCCTATTGCCGTCGGCGTCGGTTTCCGACGTCGTCTCGGCCGATTCTTCAGATTCGTTGGATGCTTGATGCGTTATAATTTGACATGTGGGTATGACAGTGCCCATGTCTCCGTCAGTTTGGCTGGTGGACTTGGAAATGGTCTGAGAAGAAGTTTGCGAGGACGAGACCTGCGATACGGATCTTTGCAAGTTTCTCCCGGACTGGAACGATTGAGACAATTGAGACTTTGATAGAGATTCGTCCGCTACCTTTTGGGTGGCCTCCCCTTCAGATAGAGAAGAATGGGTGGTCGTTTTGAACGATGATGTGGCCAAAGTCGACTTTTCCGTGGACGTACTAGAAAAGGACGTAACTTGAGCTTGAACTCGAGTCGATCTTTGCTTGACGACGCTATGCGACGTCACAACTCCCTGAGTTATTTGAGTATCATCATCTTCCTCTTCCATTTTGGCTCGAGACAAAGGTCACTTTGCGGACTGAATTTTGAGACAAGAGAACAAATGTCCGACCGTTATAATTTATCCTTCATTTAATTATTTAATTTGATTATAGTTTTGTATATTCCTGAAAGCAAAAGAACACGTTAAACATCCACTTCTTTTTACAATGCACTTTTTTGCACTAGAAGCCAAACCGTTAAGGCGTTTTTGCACTCACGTCAATGCACTCAAATTTTATTGTGTTTTATGATCATATATTATAATCGGGAATTATTACATTATGTAAATTGATACTATATACATGTTTTTAGGACATCAAAAGCATTATTACTGAGAGCGTTGGGTTAGTTTAAGATTCAGTGGGATAAAGGATCATTCAGATTAAGCTTATAAGAAGTGCTGTCTTCGTCATTTGTGGTAAAAAATGTGCCAAATATGGTTGAAATCCAAATTAAAAAAATACTTCCAAATATATACATTTGATGAAGTTAGAGAGTGATTTAAAGAAGATTTCTTATTGAGTATACAAGTTATAGGTTTACTATTGTTAATATAATTAAGAGAGTAAACGTCCTTAGAAGATATGAAGAGGTCCTAATGATAAAATTAAGGATAAATCATAGCATGCTTTATCTTATAATATAACAATCAGCCACAGCATTCGATACAACAAATTAAAAAAATGAAAGATTTACTGTCGAAGCGCCATATTGTGTCCTGGAAAAATGTTTTTATTGAGATTTATCTTGAAGAGCAAGAACGTTGCCCAGCTCGTCGGATGCTTGGGTTAAAGCTTGCATCTGTTCCTGGTTCAATCCAGATGCTTTTACTTGGACTTTTGCACTCTTGCTAGATTCCTCCGACGATTCGGAAGACTCAGACCGAATGGTCTTCGTATTGCCGAATTCATCTGTGAAGGTTTGCTCTTCGAACTCTTCTTCGTAGCTGCTAGAGAAGGACTGAGAGAACTCTTGGCGAGCCTCAATGGAAACCTTCGTCTGTTCTGTCTTTTGTTGTACCACGCTGTCCATCGTTTTCTGGACCAACTGTGTGGCTGAAGTTATTTCTTCGGATTTAGACATTTTGATATTTAATTTTTAAATTTATATCTAAAAAGAATACAACATAAAATTGATTAAAACATGGCAGGCGCTTACTATATAATATCATTCTGTATGACGTGTCCGCTTCAGGCTGGAGCAGATTTATTTGAGAATTGAGGGGTGGTAAATAATAGGGGCGTTTAAATACTTTTAAAATAATACTAATAATGCATAAAATATCACATCACGTCCTTTGATAATAAATATTTTGGCATGCTATAAATTTATTAAGCACACAATAAAGTGGTTTTGTCGGAGTTCTCTTTGAAAATGTTTCATGTTATATTTAGCCACAATGCCGTATTATTTATATATTGATAACATACAGGTTTTCCGCAAAATGTATATAAAAATGAGGAAAATCTGCTACAATCAGGTAGAGGGTTTCTCCTACCAAGCTATTGATTTTCGTCCTAGGCTCTATACGACGCCGTCTCTGGATGTGGAATAATGTAGAAATGCAATAAAGGTGGTCAAATTATTTACTATTATAGTCGACCCATAGCAATAAAGTCGACAATAAATCGATTAAGTTCCATTTATATCGTGCAGTATGGCAAAAAAATAATTAAAAACGAAATTATGGAGAATTGAGCCCTAATTAAATTTGGTATAAATTTGAATGAAAAATTCAACAAAGCTTTGAAATTTTCATCATCAAAGTCTTGCGAAACTCATTTAAGCTCGAATTATTTATTGTACATGCCAATCCGGAAGAATATTTCTTACTAAATTATTTTCGTTTTGAAAAATGTTGGAATTTAAAGGAATTAAATTTATGATGTCACAGAAATCGCGAGCTTAAAGCTCCAGACAAATTACACGCATATCAAATCCCGCGAGACTTTGTTCTATAAGTGTGCAAATTGAGTTCTCTAAAAACGTGTCAATTTATTTGGCATAGTAAAAATGTACAAATCGACCCTTAACGCTTTCATTTTTCAGGGATGTAAGAGCGACATGATTTAAATTAATATTCTTATTATTTTGTACCCCTTTGTGCGGAACAAAGGGAATCCAATAATATTTTACTCGGAGTCGTTTAAATTTCACAATCCGTTTTAGTATCTGGAGACTGCAAAGTCTTCGGTACGAATCAAAACCTTTCGGATATAATTGAATTGTAGATGAATTTCTATACCTTCAAATATTAATTCGTTCGTGCATAAAATGAATATTGATTCGTTCAACGTTGTGGAATCATACCATGAGTATATTTGCCGAGGGAAAATCAGAAATAATTCATTTAAGTATATGTAAGCAATCTTTGCTGCTGTTTGCATATGTGGGATGAAAAATATTGTCATCCACCCTATAACATATAACTATAAAAAATACTCATGTGTTTAGAACACTGATTATTGCATGATTGTGCTTTGTTTCATTGATCTATGTAATAATTCATTTTTGATGATAAAAAATACTATACAACGTGCAATAACGAATTATGAAATACAGCGCCCTTTGTTAATCCCTATGACATGGTTAAGCCACACTCCCTGAGCGAGTTTTACCGAAATGAATGTCGTCAAAAACGCTTTTTTCTACCCTTTTAGAGCTTTAATAATTCAAGAAGCCATATGGAGGCTTTTTAGAGATTACCATATAGAAAACTGTGGAAAAGTGCGGAATTACAAGACTGTCGGTTATTAAAAGCTCCAGAGGCATTATTCCGAACGTATAATTATAAAATTGAAATTTGCGACCCCGCTTTGTAAATGTGTTTTTTAAAGATTTTTTTTCTCAGCCATAATGAGCTACACAGTGGATCTTATTCAAGGGCGGAATGTTTTTGGATGAAATTTCTTATTTGGACTATTTCATTAAGCTAATGACGGCGGAAATTTTGCATGAAGATTCTTTGAGCGTTTTTTTTCGCCATATTCAAATCGCGGACGCTATTAAAACTAGATTAAAAATTAATAAATATTTGACGAGCCGTCTCTGCTCAAATTAATCAGAACATGAACGTTGATAATTAATTATTTAATTTGGCCAAAGTGCTTTTTCGCTATTTAAGCGATCGCTCTGTTTATTTGGAGGAAAAGTTTTCGCAAGGGGGTGGTCGTCTGAAATCGAAATATTTTTTTTAGACCCCGTCTCGATATTAAAAAACTTATCAGGCTTTGCTGTGTTTTCGAAATTCAAGACAAATTTACACGAAGCAGAGAGTTACCTTAATTTTGTGCTATGTTTATTAACGAAGTTCTGGTGATACTAAACGCTCGAAAAGTGTTAAAAACTTTTCTTCGTCTTGTTTTTTGGCACCATGAGAGGCTATTTTTGGAATCAGGTTATACTCTTCATATGGTATAACTAGTATTTATTATCATTTCAAAATGTATTCCTAACTAACCCGAAAACAGATGATTTTCAAGATGAATTTAAATTACAGATACAAAAGAGGCAGTCTTTCTTTGAACAGACGATGATGAAGATTCTCCTCCAATTTATATCGACGCTGTTCGTGCTATTTGATCCTAATAATTCATATTCAATGTAATGCAAATTAAAAAAAAAATCATCCCTTAAAATAAATCTGTATGTGTCAAATGTGATTATGAATTTTATCAATTTAATATTACAAATCCAACAGGGTGTATATTTTAATATGCGATTGTATTAATTTTAGAAATCTATTACAGATTTATTATGAAGATCTTAAGAGCTTTTATCCATGAATTTATGAATAATTTATTTTCGATCATCCGTCTCGTTTAGCTTTTTGCTGCTGTATTAATTAGTATTTAATCAAATATTTGAGGTGAACTTGAAAACTTTATGAGATTTGAATATGAATTTATACGACAATGTCGAGATTGAATTTCATTTTAAACAATTAGTACAAAGATGCTTTTCCGCATGTAAATTGCGAATTATTTTAATAATGCACGTCCATGCATGCAGTCGAGCTTTAAGCTCGGCGCATTCGCACCATGGGATACAACAAACACCATACAAAGCCTTTTAATGCCGGTACGAGTTTTACGGTCGAACAAAACGTGAAAAAATGCCCTCCTCGTATATCACACCTGCCGTAGAAACTTTTTCAAATTTATTCCTATCCCCTAAAAAGACTAAGAAATCAGGCTCGGGCTTTAGTCGGGCGTCTAGAATTTCCTCGAAAATAAATATCCATCAAAATGATATTTTTCGGCGAAAATAATGTTGTATGGAAATATTAAAATTTCTCCCTTTATGCGCGGAATCTCCAATACGGCTTTAATGGGGAAAATACAAGAAAATGATATGAAAACACAAAGGCTACACCAAAAATAGCATAATGAAGGCCCGTTTTAATATTTTCAGTTACGTGATTTCGATAATATGGGCGGCTTATTAAACTTTGACGAAAGAAAAAATCGAAAAGAGCGGCGCTACAATTAAAAATTCAGCCCGGGCTATCTGTATTCTGTAGATATTCTCATATAATGAACGCAAAAATACAATAAATGTATTCCATAAAATATCGACCAAATCAAGTTTCATCAACAGGTTAAATAACTTGAAGGTAGATGATGAAGCGTCTGGATGATAATGAAGCTTTGGATAATAATTTGGAGCAGTGAGTGACGAGAAAAATGCGAGCATTTGTTCAGATCATGATTTTTGCCGTTGTATTTACCATATAGTAACCACTATCGTTTAGCATTATTCATCAGCAAATCCAACTCAAATTCATAGTATAACAATTTAATATTTTAAATCTAGGTTGCTTTCAATATTATGTTGATATAGCGATCATCTGATGATTATTTCGATCACTAATGCGATATATCACGATATAGTGGCGACGTATCATTGAATGCAAGGTCGCTATTTAGTACACATACTTAGCACACGGCCATTAATCTTCTATTGCTAGCAATAAAATGAGTCTCGAAAAAGATTAATAATTCATCCAGCGTGTCCGACCCTCGTTCGAGATGATGGATGATTATTGTCCTGATGAGTAATATCTTACATGCGCCCTATAATTAGATCGCTATTAAGTTACCCTCATTTCAGCACCTGGAAGTGTATCAAAACAAATTGCTCGCACGTTATGGATCTTGGCAATTGCGAATTAAGCGCTCGTTTGACACACCGACGTTGGCCGGATATCAAGGAGCGTTTATCGCGGAGTAAAGCTCGACGGCATGAGAGCTTTATTAAAATTCTACATTCGTGTAATTTAACGGCTTTCTTGCGAAGTTATTTTGGCCGAGGTGGAAAACCGGCGCCTCGAAGTTCTAATTGTGAAAGTTTATACTGCCACAACAAGCCAATGTCGAAGCCCACGATGTGGATTCCATGGGGAATATGAGAGTTCCGCGAAAATTTTCATTCGTTTAATGAAAAAAGTCGAAGAACAATGACCAAAGATGCATTATCACTAATAGTGGCGACCCTTTATATATAAGGGATCCCATTGTTTTCCACATACAATGGTACAAAACCATTCTAAAGCATTAACATCAAGATCAATATCGAATAAATCTCCCATTGTGAATTTTGATCAGATTGAATTTAAGCGATGGAGCTGTTAAATTATATTAATTTACAATAGCTCTAAGTCATGTGGCTTTATTTTAGTATATTTTTTTAATAAATTCATTTAAAAAAAGGATGAAAACACGTATATTATCTAACGTAATTAAGAGAAGATGTTCTAAATATATTTAGAACAGTCGTTAAATAATTCAATACATTACTTACAGATTTAAGGCATCTACGTTAATGGGATAAGTTGGAGGATCTGTTAATCCGATATTTTTATTCTCTAAGGTTCAATTGTTACTATGTATTTAAATTCCCAAATAAATTAATTTAAAAGCACTTAACTTTATCCATAATTATCCTATTTGAGTGCCATATTCGTTTATTAATTGTCATAATATTTATTCAATCACTACATTTCCTAAAAGATAGATTAGAACCCAAATACTAAATTATAAAAGTTTGGGCATAGCAAGTATCATCATCATCATCTATTTCATCCCTCATTAGTATGAATGAAATATATTAATACCCTTTAACATATTTGCAATTTATATATATATAAAAAATGCAAATGAATGAATTAACAATGTAAAATAATAAAGCTTATTGTCATCAATTTTAATTAAATATTGCATTGTGGAATTCGAATTTTCATTCAATTTTTAATTAAAGCAATTTCGATACATTTCCGCTTAAATAATGGGACTTTATAATACAAAACGATGTTTATTGCTAAATTTATTATGCATGGAAAATAATTTGAATGGAATTCACTGGGAAAAGTATGTAATTTTCATGAAAATTGAGCTTAATACAAGTTCAAACGTTGAAAAACTTTAGAGCATGAAAAAGCTCCGCTTCAGTTGGAAAGCTCTCTAGATATATTGCGCTCTTATACACTAGTTGAGTTTTTTTTAAATTACAAGAACCAAGACATACCTGTTAGTACATAAAGATTGCAATCTTAAACTTCAGCGTAAAATAAGCTTTATCAAAATAATTTCAGCTGAGACTTCAAAGATTTGCTCGATCGTAAATCATAGCTTTGCAAGGTTTGTAATTTTATTTATATAAATATATTTTTCGCATCAAATTTTACGATCTTGTATCTTCTTTGAAAATCAAATATCTCGTTGATTTAGAATGAGTCTCCTTGTCAATCATCGGCAAAACACGCATGGGCCGTAATGACGCGCTTACTATTGGCCCTCATCCAAAATGCGAAGAAAATTACCCCGTTTTATGATTCATTCGCGAAATGATATATGATCTTTGCAAGAAAATTAACCCCATTCCGTCAATACATTTACCATCGATCCATATATAATACAAAAGGGCTCGTAAATTTTATGCGCAAGAAATTGTTATCCAATCGCCTTTGTTAATTCAAGATGGAATAATAACCGTCACCTTCGTTCAATATCATCCCTGGCTTGAACAACGTTAATGAGAGATAAATATTTTTTCAAAAAATACACTCCGGAGCCTTCGAGAATCCTTCGTTAAATTAGATCCGGCAAAAGCGCAAATATAACAAGGAATTGTTCGACCAAATGAAAATTTGCATTTTAATAAGAAATTTTATTAATAGACCTATATATTGTAGTATTTATGCAATTGGGATGCAAATTTAAGCTGAAAATCATAAGTATATTTATTTTGGTCGTGTGTGTGTGTATGGGTCATGTTGCTGAAAGACTGAATGCTGTCAATCAGCTCTTTAAAGTGGGCTCTCAAATTGTCATTCATATAATTTTTTTTGGATTCGAAATGAAAAATTGTTCATTTCGTCGTGTTTCAAATATTAATTTTCAAAATTATAAGCAGGCTTTGATCTTGGATCATTGCACTTCGCGAGTTAATTAAGCTAGTGCTGGCTGTCATTGTTGAATTATATCACAAAGACGATGTGTCTATGTTTAATCCTTTCTCTGCCTGCTCGAGTTTTCAAACAATCATCCTGCCATACCGAAAGGGCTTTATTCATATAAATTATTCAAGGATCCTCGAAACTTGACATAAGCCTTTAACCTAGAGGAGTTAATACCACGACAGGGGATCATATCGTCTATAAGAAAATCTTATAGGTCAGGGAATTCGATGAAATTTGATGGCGTATATGTTCTGTTTCCGACAGTCATGTTCATTAATGATGGTCCGGGACGTTTTGGAGGTCGTTCGCCATTTAAAAATATTTGGCGCAAACACGAATCCAGAGTCATTAAATGATCTGTTTTTCGAGAATTTCTACAAAATTTCGGTTGCCAAACAGGAAGATGTTTTTAAATCAAATTTACAACATCAAGCTAATTCCATATTAATTAGCATCCAGACATTTCGTTCACATAGTAACAAATCCAGGAAGTCTCTCATATGAATATTTCTGGAATTGCCAGAAAATTTTGATTAACAAATGAGAGCACTTACACAAGAGTCGCCGAGATATGAATCGACCTTAAAAGAGCCATTTTGAATGCTTCTTTCAGTCATCCCGAGCGCCAGAAAGCAATCCCATCTGAATTCCAACAGAAGCGACATCCCATTAAAATGCCAACTCAACATGATTTTTTTCGTCTCATATTAGGTGCGGTAAACATTTGCCTCGACGTCACGCAAAAGGCAGGGTCCAAATTTAAACAGGTGTCACAAGTGAAATTCTTACGCCGTGTCGTAGTAGGTCAACATTTATTAATGGGTTTAAATCTATTTTTTTCTCGATGGCGTACCGAACCATTGGAGAGCAATTTTTCATCATTTCTAATGATCTGCGAACGAAAAGGAGGCGTTTAACGAACGAAATGCGGGGCTCTTATTGAAATGGCTCGAATAATTTCCTGCGGTGGAGCATAATGGTCGTTAAGCCATCACATTTGATGATATCCATTTCCTGCACTAGATTTGCCTTAAAATCATAATCATAACGAGAAGAGCGAAAACTTCGCAGAAAATTGCTTCGGATCAAATCGAAAAACTTAGTTGGCATGGCGATGACATTCAAAACGATGTATACATAAGCCACAAACGAAGAACGCTCGACAGTTATGCCAAGCACATGTGGTCAATGGATTTAAAATCTCAATGACTAAGAGAAAATAAATATAGTATGCATATGTGAATTAAATTTCATGGATTATAAATATGATAGAAATCCAGTAGCAATTGCTTCGTATTTGGACGATTTTTTAACAAAACGTTTTTATAACCACTCCAATAATGCTTGATCCCAAATACAGAAATGGCTATCTGAAATCAATTATATTTTTTTGGAAATAGTTCAAATAATGAAAAATCATAAATATCACCACTCAAAAATACTTAGATAATAATACAATATTTGACGGAAGATAAACTTAATCTGTATAGTAGGATGAACGCGTATTTGCGAGCGAATTTCAGTGAATCAGAAAGAGCACTCTTATACGCTGAGCTCAGGGAGAGAAAGAGACGGATAAAACGTTTTGTAGTTCAGTAACTGTGCATGGGAGACAGAGACAGAGAGTATCTTGCGTACATCGCACGATTATATAAATAATTAACCAGAGCCGTAACTAGAGTATGAAGCGCCCGTGGCAAGTATCTAACTTAACCCCCCCTGTCGGAAATCCAAATTACTATTACAATGTATGTTTTTAAATAATATACAAAGATAGTCCCAAAAATACCCGACCTAACGTATAAACAGCGGTTACTGTTTTTAAAAAAAATCTATGATAGAAAGGGTCTAAACGCTACGTTGCTTTTGTGATCGAACAGACTATAGAAAATACCGCAAAAAGCCCTGAAAGAGGCCGGAATGGCCATAAAGTTTGTATGTTCGATCGGTCCGCTTTTCGGATCGTTGCTATGACGAGTGAGCACCTCGCGATCGAATGCCATGCATGAACACGTCTATATAACGATTACAAACTCTCATTATGAAACGAAGTTGTCTGAAAAAGACTGATCGAGTGGATTATTTAATTTTTACAATCGGTCTAAAATATTGTTGTCTTCATATTATTCCAGATGGGTCAGATGCTAAATGCACGTGTTTGAGATGTTTGCTCGAATGTTTAACACGCGCCATAACAAAAGGCAGGCTGATTTGCTTTTAAAACGCTATTTTTTTCACATAGGGATAAATCGATTTTTGATCTAAAATGCTAATTGATATTGTTCGTTTTTGTGTGAAAAAAAAATAGGATGAAACTATTAAATCTGCGTCATTAGTCGACTTTGAATGGAGCAGAGTACAAATGTGTATTCGATGCATATCATTTGTTCCGATTGTACCAATACAGAAATTATGCAATCTTTTGATCGAATGTTTATGAGTTTATGTTATTTTTTTATTGGGCTTGGCAAATTTCGTCTAAAGGTATGAATAAATATATGGTATTTCGATTCAAACGATTTTTTTGTCGCAAGGGTTGCTTAAGAGGGCTAAATTGATAGTGCTTTGTCAAAATCGGATTCATCCGACAGGAAAACCTGATTGATGTCGTCGAAAATCAATAGCTTATTGTCCCGGGACCCGCCGAATAAATTATTCAAAGAACAGACTTAAAACCACTTTATTTTTCATGAGTCACCGGATTAGGAGTCTTCGGGAGCACAAGAATCTCCTTGATCATTTGGCCGTCCGCTCGGTCGTCCATTAAGGCGGAAAAGTTTGTGTTGGCACAAGAAACGATCCAGGAAATATTTTGGTCCAACAGGCGCATTGTTCCCAACGTATTCAATAATAGAAAAGAATTTCAGGTCGTATCGTTTTACGAGTACGAAATTTGCGACTATTAATATAGCTTTGAGAATTCCGCACAGCTAAGCCGCAATTTTCTGCACATTATAAAAATAGAAGAACTTAACACGTGAAGCGCCTAATCAAAAATAGCGTCGGATGGTTCACGTGTGGCCACAATTGTTTAAACAAACGTGAAGCGGATTGTAATGTCGGTGTATGGGTTTTGTTGAGCCTTGTTTATCATTTAAATAGCAGATGAGCTCAACAAAGATAACGTTTATTCAAGATAAAATTTAAATTTGCATTATAAAGGTCTGAATAATATTATTCTTTATGAGTTCTAGTTGCGATTCAATTATTTTTGTAAGATAAACAAGCGATAAGGATCTTCTTGTGACTGAAGATGAAGTTTAAGAGGGTCCATTGAGGCGTAATTAACGTATCGTTTGAAACATCCCCCTTAAATAGATTAATTTTCAAAATATCTATATATTTTCCTGGGAAATATTCAGATTTAAAATATCTAATTGATTAATTATAATACGAGCGAAATTCGAATTGGAGTATATCCGGAATCCATAATGAATTTATACAATGCGAAAACTTTGAATGAGCATCAATAATGATGTTGCTTTTGACTTTAAATCAAAGGGCTATCTGTTGAAAATCAAACGGAATTTCGACTCAACTGACGAAGATTTCCAGCCGAATTACTTTCAGATTGATCTAAATCACCACCGAAATAAACGCCACCCAACACTCTCTGTGGCTTTTTAAATTCATCCAATGCATCCGCAGTATGCATGCCTATTCGAACAGAAAAATGCGCTTTTATGAAAATTTCTCAGTCTTCGGGAACGCTTTCGTACGCGAAAAACGAGCAAAAATTACGTAAAATAAATAAACGACACACAAAAAACACGCATTCGAGCCTCGCTCATAATACGCTAAAATAAATCCAAGTCACACAGTGTTACAAAAATAAAAATCACACAAATAACACACTTCTTTTATATTAGCGAACTTGAGGACACGTCCACTTCGGAAGCCGCGTCAACGTACACTGCTTCTTCGGACACTAATTCGGTAACACTCGCCGTGATCGACTTAACCCTTCGCAAACGAACGCCTCTGCAGTGTCCGTCATTTATTCGAATCGTCTCTCTGGGACGTCTGCCTACTGATTAATGGATGCCTTAGTACATAAATATTTCCGTCACATTGTCAAGATGTACGATCTCGATTCATGCCATCAAGAGATCAAAGAGAGAACACCATTATTTTTCGCAGCACAATGAAATATTACGTCTTTTTGATATCATAAAAATCTATTATAAAAAAAAATTGTTGCATTAATTTAAAATAGTTTTATTTTTGTGCTCAATGTTTTTATCTGCTCGAGGGCAGGGCTACCATCTACGTTCGGAGATAATTAATCGACGATATATACTCATCAATATCTATTCAGCGATTGATTAAAACATATCGTCGATCAACCCATTAATATCAATATAGAATTTGATGCTAACTGCAGTTTCTGCGATATTTGATTAAAGCTGCAGATATTTATTATGGCAAAAATCAGACATTTAATTGGTACTTTGCTATCTGCTTAAGGGCAGAACTACCACTTAAAAATACATTTCTTTTATTAGCGTTTCGTTTTATTACTATCAAGTGCTGGTTACTCTCGTTTACGTCAATCATCGTCGAACACATCACTCAATAAGTTCGTAGGATAACAAAATAGTTATGTCCGATCATAAACTGAAGTTATATGAGATGGCTGACACCTTAAATAAATATAAAGACAATGTATTCATCATTTTGCATCAATATTTATCCATGAGAAAGCACTGTTCAAAGTGGATACCGCGTTTGCTCACAGTCAATCAAAAACAACACGTCGACAAATCAGAGTGCTCTTTGAAGCTATTTCAGCGCAATAAAAATGATTGTTTCATATGATTTGTAATACTTGATGAAATATGGATCCATCACTATACTACGATCTAAAACACAAATGTCAACTGGTAATATTTTGCACTCAATATTTTGGTATTTTATGAATAAAAAAAATATATGGCATTATTTCTGCATTTGATGGAATATTTTGCGAAAAATTACCCCAAATGAAGAAGAAAAAAGCGTAAAGGGAAAAAATATCCTACGAACTTATTGAGTGATGTATTACGACAGAATAAAAGGATCAATATATCGCTTAAAGAAATCGGATAGGAATGTTTTTGGTAATCATTATTTAATTCGTTGAAGAGATTTCCATTCTAAATCTTGCATTTCAACATCATCAGATAATAATCATATTTATTCTTCTTAAAATGCCATATAGTTGGAGAAGATCAACGAATGATTGCGATTAAAATTACATATTTATTAATCGATTTGATATTTACATTTTTAGATCCAGAAATCAGGCATTGTGAAGATCAATACTTTTAAAATCTCGAGTTATACATCTAACCTTTTTAAATTAACCAGATTAGGTATTACCAGTTTAAATTGATGTAATTTTGACAACTTTTCATATTATACTCTAGTTATTAATATTTAGTTTTTATAAAATTTTTAATTGGTCTATAAATATATTTAATAAGAATGATACATTATTTTACTATAGGATATTTGTATTAAAAATATAATTTAATAATAAATTTATGTCATCTATTGAAGAACTTTTATTGGAATACGCCCGAGCGAAAAACTTATTAAATCAGCAACATTAAAAAAGTTATATTGTCCATTGGGATATGATCTTATGATACGCAGAAATTAAATTTTGCGTCGATTCAATGAATTCGGACATACGTCACATGCAATGAAGGCATTCATATCGTCTATTGCGGATAATGGATTATTGACGATAACATAATTCGCCATAGAATGCGATTGGTTTTCATAGATACAGGATAATTCTGAGCAATACAGAGACATTGATTACTCATCTGTTATAATTGAATGGACGTGGCCAGCATGATAATATCTCGATGATGCAGAATTCACCGAATCGATTTTGATCATCAGTCAGCTTATAATACTCGGTGAATAGCTTCGGAATTTTGCTTTCGTATTGAAAATATCTTGGAATGACGAATCGATCGCAGTGGGATTAAAATTTAGTTCCTTGGAAGACTGTAAAAATGAGAGATGAATCCAAGTGCTTCAGCTATGCATTGTATGCTTGGATGTAATACAATTTCTTTGCGAAGATTACATTATGCGCCAAGCTCGAGTCTTCAAAGGTAAATGTGACCCATTTTTTCGGTTGCGAAAACCGAGAAATATGAGGTTCATGGAATTAAAAATTTCAAACAAGGCATCGAGGCCCAGAGGATGAGAGCCATTTTTTGTTGTTGGTAAACAACATTAGTACTATTTCACGTCTTGTGTTTAATAAATAATCAGGGAATTATTTTCCGCACGAACCCTCTGAATTTTTAAACGCCCCTGGTAAACGTTTATTCAACAAGTGAAATTCATTACACCTTTTTCTTTTGCGTTCGTCTCTTATTTATGAGCCATCTTTCATGGACGTTATGGTTCTTAATCCTGTTTAATTGTTTTTTTAGTGGACATATATTTTAGGGACGCTGGGACGACCGAGGACCAAAAAACAAACGATTCCCCTAATACGAATTTCGGGCGATAAATTCAAATATTGATCGAATGGATGCTGTATGAGCAAAAAAAGAAAAATTTGCATTCGAACCCAAAAGACAAATCATTTGGCATCAAATTCAATCGGAAATGATTTAGCAAAATTTAGCACAACAAATCATTCGATTTATCATATGCTGACACGTTTCAAAATCCGAGATCTTAAATTATTAGTCCGTCTTAATTATTGAGCGGATGTTTCCCAGGGAAGATGAGTAATTTCTCACATACATATGTATAGCGTGAATGAATACCTAATAACAACTCCAGGGAATAAGAGGTTCTAAGATAGAGACGCCTCCAACCGGAGTATATTTAAATTTCCGTTAAGGGAAATAGAAGCGTCAAAGATATCGCAGGTTGCTTCTTTGAAATCCGATAGCAGAAGTGACTAAATTTCGCGTGCAAAAAAAATCCATTAAAAATAAAACAGTCTTATTGAGACACGTGGCGTAATAAAGGAGGAAACTCCAAGATTCAGATTTTGAGATTTGTTTTATATACGCATTTTTACAACCAAGCGATTGCTCTGCAAATATTATGATATCGTATAATCGGCGATTATCAAAAGTAAAAATGTAATATTATCTGTGTACTACCGTTTTAGATAAAAACTAGTTCTATTTTTCATTATCTCTAGATAAAGAACACATTATTGTTAGATAATGTTCAAGAACTTTCATACAAGTTCAATTGATCTGTTCCATGCGAAGCATTTTTAACCATCAACGAATACTGGATGTTGACAGGATGTCAAAAGCATTATATTTATATGGTTTTGTCTATTTGAGGGCAGGGTTAATGATTAAATGACAATTTCTGCTGATCAACATTGATATGGTTAACCATTACTTTCTATGCATCTAAAATCTAAGGCGAGCTTTCAATTTTTAAATTCAATTTTTGTGAGATGAATTGCTTTCGTTAATCATTTTGGTCAATATAATATTTTGTTAAAATGAACACAATAGAATTTAAAAATTGTAATACTAATCATATGAAGCTATCAACTTCATATGATTAGAATAAACAGATCAAAAATATCGTCAGTATGGATGTCAGAAAGGGTTTACTCAAATAAATAAGATATCGGAATTTTCCAAAATACTCATAAGTTACTCTCTTTGAAAATATACAATCAAATATATGCATAAATAAGGAGCAATAGCTTCCTGTGTTGCAATGGGAGCGGAAATCCATCAAAAGATGCTGATACTCCTCAGCGACTTCATCGCAAGTCCATCGAAAAATTTCCATATTGTAACATTTTATTGCACTGCAATGTAGAAAAATTACAGCAATGTAATACACCCCATGCAATAATACCGGAAAGAATTTCGTTTTTACAAAGCTATATCATTTATATCACACATATCTCAGCGCAGCTACGTCTTATTTTACGTCTCCCTGCACTCTCCCGGGTATCATTCCAGGAATTCAGTCTCACATACAGTTTTATTCGGTCCATATGAACCGTACACAATAAGAACGGATGTCGATAAATTAATATGTGCAGTCGAGCAGGCAATATTTTACAGACGATACAACTTGCTATGCTCAAAATAAAAAACGTGGGCTAATCACCTGAGCTGTATCGCTCGAGGTGAAGAAGATACAATTTTGTAGCGAAGACAGATTACATTATTGCGAGAAGAAATTTCGCGATGCTAAGTTTGAGGTTTTGCTAATTAAAAGCGGTCTTGAAGAAAAAGGAAATTGAACTTGGAAAAGTCGACTTTCATCTATGTGGACCGCAATGCGGGAAAAGATTAATACAATATCAAGTTGTTCATATTAAAAAAATAATGTTATAAAGCCCTGTATTATCTTGGACCTGGGCGCAAGTCAAGACGCTGATGTATCTGCGTTATTTTTTCATTTAATTCCCTTTTTGTTCCATGGACCATCCCAAGTTCTTCGATAGTTTTTCTTTTGCGTCAATCGAGACCATTGTTCAGGGAGTTTCGATATTTGTTTCAAACTGAATAACTTTTTCTGACAGAATAAGTCAAGGATAAATATTACATAATGATTTATTCAATGCGGTGGTGTTGAATCAACTACAATATAGCGAATAACCATCGAAAAGAGCAATAAAATGCCAAATATAATTGTGATTGAATGATCTAAATCACTAAATTACAAAGATATTTGATTGTACTTAAAATTGCTGATTGAGAAATATATGTTAATTGAGCGAATTTCTACAATACTGAGGCATGTTATCAAATAGATGATCAATTAAGATCAAAATATACGATATTGATCATTATTTTAATTGGCTATTATGGCATCGATGTCATCATTTGCTGAATTTATACAAATATTTTTAATTGAATACGTTTTTATATCAAAAATATGACATTGAGCCTCATCAAAAAATATAGATTATCCTATTAATTCCGTTTTTGCATAATTTACATACGTATGATAAGGCATCCCATGATTTATTGGTGGTTTTACAGACTCTCAATCATAAAATACGTTTCATATAAATGGAAGTGAACGTCAATCAAGATTTCTTTGAAAATATTTGCTTAAGAGATTTGCGGAAAACCGTCACATTATTATTCTTTGACATTTCAAAATTGTGTGTCTTCAAATATTTGTCTCGAATCAGAGCATGGATTTGGTTTTGAAACCTTTTCGATTCCAATTTTTCATTTCGTTCCAAATCCGTATCGAAAGTGAGATGCTTGTGACGTCTCTAAGATAAGAAATCAAATAACATAACATAATAATGCGCTGTGATCAATTTTTAATACAATCAAATGGCACTTTTCGACGGAAAACTCATTGAACATTATATCGAATTACGGTAGGTCATGGCTTATAGATCACTCTGCGAACTTTTTTCGAACTCACAATTTACTTTAATCCACCGAGCTAATCCAAATGCTCGCTCACGTCAACTAACCGTTGAGTTGTGTTGTGATTTTTGGTGTTTTGTGCGAGGGAGGTTCAAAAACGACGCGGTTTAAACGCGCGCGCTATTTCGGTCGCGGCGTGCGACTGAAAGGTTCACGGACCAAATTCGGCCATTTTCGGCTACTCCCGAAGATGCACGAATGCTCCCGAATCCATTATTTAAAGGTGCTCGCAAAATCCCCTACAACGAAAATGAAATGCTCCTTGTTTAAATGTTCCTTTGAGCTCCCTGCGATCAGGGCTTCCATGTTAACTCTAACGAAGAACAAAGATCGCTCGCGCAAAATGAATTCATTTAGCATGCAGGTCTTCCTCTGTCGTCCCTCGTCACTTTTAAAAATGTTCATATTTCTGTTTGTTGACACAATTGAGCCCACAATCGGATCAAAATATCACGTAGGGCTGGAAGGGGTGTCGTTCTGTTGCATGACTTGGCCAAGGGTCGACAAACTGTCGATCGTGCAGGATAATGGGGATCACGTGCACTTGTGATGTATACACCGCAATAAATTGTTATTTTTAAAAATTTAATACAGGGTGTTTTGCAGTTGGACCGACTTAATATATTTGGGGGTAAAGACTCAATGTTCTAAGTGTCAGTGTTGTCGAAATAGATTTTTCGACATTTTCAAAAAATATCCAAAATTTTACTTTTAAGTCATCATAACTTTTTAATCTGTGATCGTAATAGCGCAAAATAACTTTTTTTGTATTTTGCAATGTGTTTTTATTTATTTTAAAAAAGAAAATTACTTATTGGCTTTAAAACTCACAAAAAATATGCAAACGAATGAAAAATGTCAAATTCTAAATTCCTTAAAACAAAAAACTAACAACTATTTTAAAATTAGCATATTATTTTTTGCTAATATTTACGCCGATGAACCTTTGTAATAAATAATCGGAAGACAAATATTTGTATATTTGTTTTAAAATCTTTCAATGTTGTGTCTTACCTTATTTTATAGGCTGCGTCCCTAGACAAATAAATCCATTGGTGTCAGATCAGGAGACCGTGCGAGCCACGGAATAGGGTAAGTTCCCAGACAAAGAAATCCATTGATGCAATAAACACCGCATTTGCAAAAATGAAAGAGGAAATGTTACGTCAGACGACTACAGTTGAAATAAGGAAAGGGCGGAAAATGACCATACGAAGCATAGGTGGAGAATTTGGAGAAATTTTGTATAGAAATATTGCATTAAAACACATACTATATTAGATAATATTGACACAAAAAAGATTTTTTTAGATTGTTGGAAAATTAACTTTCATGTCAAAATGAAACTCGGACACCAGACGGTACTAATTAAAAATCTTTTTTTTTTTCGCTGTTTAAGGCATTATTCGATCATTTGATATGAGTTTCATATTCGGCACGCGTTCGACGCATTCGCTCGATATTTTCGATCATAAAATTGCAATAAACAGTAGCGGAATTATGTTACTGAATTATGTTAATGAACCGATAATTCGTGGTAAATTTACGCATGTCGAAAATCACATAAAACCATGGAATAAAGCATGTTATCGCAAAGGAGATCAATCGGAAATTGGGTTAATTGTTTTAACCCTTATGCATTCAGCTGCAACGAGGTTTATTCCGACGCAAACTGATTTAATTTCGTCTGAGAATTCTTTGAGCGTCGTCAAATGTATTAAGCGAAATTTATTCCTTGAAAGAAGTCATTTTCCTTTTTGAAATATGAAGTCGCTCTTGCAGCGTAATTATGCAGCGTCACAGTGTCGGGTTTTTATTAATATATTTTATTTTCCAATTAAGACCTTAATGTGATCGGTATTTTAAAGAATTGTCGATGATGAAGTGCAACATAAACGTGTTGAAATTTTCAATTTATAATTAAATCGGGCATGTCTGGGTGTTAAATGTGTAAATCGAGCGAAAATGATCACTCCCCCGTGGGGTTGAATGGTCTTATTAAAATAATAAATTATATTTAATATAAAATAGAAATATGGAGAGAAGTTGTTCGGGATTTCGCTTTAAAGTTTGATGAAGTTGCACAAACATTAAAGCACTCAACGCGATTCTGTCATCCATTTTTCTTCAAAGAGAACTTCATTTTAATAAATCGGAAACTATTAAAAGTAACAAAATGACGCTCGCTTTTTCGAAGCGAATTTAATTTTGTTTTCGCCATCGAGCAAATTGATTTTATTTTTATAAATTATATGCAACCATTTGTTAATTGATTATTTGCATTAAAAATACTTATAATGCATGGAATTGCAAAAAAATTGTATGAATTTAAGTTCTTTTTTCAAAATATATTATATATACAAAATGTGTGAGAAACCAAATGGATGCCATCGCGTCTGAAAGCTTATGCTAAAATCCTTTCACATATGACGACGAATCCAATTTGAGTCTATGTCATTTTTAAATGCATTTTCTATCATGCATTTATTATTCAAACGGATCGCATTTTATTATAAGAATCGTACAATTGCGATAGGATAAAATTCAATATGGATTTTCATCTATTGATGGGCAATTATAGTCGACTAGATTTATGCCTGCGGTATAAAAAGCCGATAGGGGAGATTCGCGAATGCGCCTTAAAAAGGGGAGCAGAAAAAATGTCATCAATTCGGTAGGTCCTAATCCGGGAATTTCACGGGTAGACTTAAGCGAGTGGGTGTCGAATTGATTCCAAAATTTGTCTGCGGTCTTAAAAAAAAAAATCATTAGACAAGGAAGATTTCCACAGGAAATTTTCCACCTTGTTATAAGGGAGTTGCCGATAATCTCAGATAATCTCATAACAAATCGTATACACGAGAGTGAATCTCGATTATTTTTCGATTTAAGAAGATTTTCGACATAAGCCATGGATTTTAATCTGCCATAAAAGCATAAAAAATATTCATTTGAATTGACCATTTTAAAAGTGTGGACGAACTCTCCATGATAACGCCATAGTTTGCGTTGACGTTTGCCGCAAAATAACTAAATTTGATTAATATAAAAAATAACTTGAAGGCCAAAATTTTTTATTTATTTAAGAATATATAATTCAAAAATAGATAAATAAAAATTAAAAAAATCAAATATTATTTTGAAAATATGCCCGAAATAACATTAAAGCATCGAAAGTTTCGTCATTTTGTTTGGATCTGATTTTGGAAGCCAGGCAACTTGCTACTGAAAATGCCTCCTCAGCCTTCACACTCATTGGAGAGATAGTCACAAGATATTTAAATGCTAGTTCAAGTTAATGACCGCATGAGTCCGCATTTTCGTATAACATCATCAATGTGACTGATAAAATTCCTTACTACTGAGACACGGAATAAAACTCGCAAAATTCCCGATTTCCTGACAAATTATTTATTTCCGTCGCTGCAGATGAATACTTACATACTATAATACTTTGATGTGATTCGTAATTATATTACGGAAGAATACAAAAATTCTGAGCCCCGTATCTATTATATTTCATATCGATATTCCCATTACTAGAGTCGAGGTGTAGTAAATACATCACCGGTGGAGAAAGGTTAATATAACAATTTGAACAACATATATGTACTCTACATATGTATACATAGATTATACAGTTACTGTCACTAGGCGTCGCCTAAGATCGCCAATTGTACGGACGCTGTACGATTTATGTTAGATAAAAATTTCAATTCGGAATTTTTCGGGATTATGTTTATTAATCCCGGGATTCATGAGCGTCTAAAACCGTCCGGGATCCCGGGATCCGGGTTATTTATTATATAAATATGATTTCCTGAATAATACCAAGCTCGATGTTTATAAATATGCATCGAATAATAAAAGTTTTGCCATAAAATTATTTCGTACATAAAAACAAATTAAATTTGTTGAAAATATCATAAAAACGTTTTATTAAAGATTTAATTAAGGAAAGTGCTACTAAAATGGCTCTGTACGCCGAAGTTCACCAACTCACGTCCATTTTGTGTGTTCGTCTCTCTCTCTTTAATATTGAATTAGAAAGGGACGTGCGGTGTTATTGCTGTTATCATTCTAATGCACTATTGCAATATTTAATGTGCTATAACATTTTGTTCATCCCCAATATGCTACTGTATTCCAGGGATTTAAAAGTTTATGATGAATAATACAGCGCAGCTTTTTAGCAGGGTTCTAATACAATGTTTGCGAGTGTACGTGCGAATATGTACGACGAGTATGTAGGCTTCGTTTGCATACGGACGACCCTGAAGTATAGTGGCATAAATAAATCATTTTATGCGAATACGTATAAACGTTCACGTATACACGTTCATCATATAATTTTCTTCTTAAAGTACCGTATCAAGCATAGTGATAGCCATGTGAGATTTATACTAGGAAAATGACTAATTTTACGCGTACTTAGATTAAGATTAGTTTGTTTAAAAAGGAATTTTAAGTAAGAGTGGATCTACATTCAATATTAGCCTTTGAAGATCTAGAAAATTAGATCGAACTAGGAGTGAAATGATGAATATTTCAAACATATTTAACAATCTGGATTTAAATTTTTCATAAAATGGCTGATGATACAATATGGGTGATCATGACTGATTAATAGGTGTTGTCAAATATTTGCACTAGTAAATGTCCGATGACACAAAGGCTGTACCACGATTTCGTCAAGCGTTTGATGTAATATACATAATAAACATAACGAATATGCGGCTCATCTGCTTTAATACGGTGATGCTGTTGATATTACATAGGATTTTATTAAAATGAAATAAAGTGATACGTAGTTATAATAGTTTAGGTCTTTGAGTATCAAAATTCGAGAAATATCTTCCTCGAGGGGCATTTTTAGCTTTGAGCTTCACTTTTGGTTCCTGTATTAGTTTTAGAATAATTGACACCATTTCAACAAAGTCAGAAAGCCTTTCTCTGAAATAATATTCATTTACATTTCACGCAGTCGAGATATTTGCGGATGTTACAGGTAATTAATATCCATGACGGTTAGAACCTTTGTTCGAGAAAATGTTTGCTTTGGGTCGAAATTAATTAAGTTTTGACCATACGCAGAGTTCATATAAATAGCGTTTCTTCCACGAAAATTAAGCGCCGACGACACAGGGCGCTATCGAAAATTAATGACGTTTCACTCTATCAACAATAATATTTTCAGGTGCTTTTATCGCGCGAAATTTGCATGAAAAAGGTCGCACATTATAATATTCGAATGGATGCCCATTTCATCGGGGAAGTGTATCGTGGGCGTTGAGCCACCCTTGACCTCTACGCATTCTTCAAGACTTTTGCATTTGGAGCGAAAAAATATTTATGTTTTCGAGTCTGAAAATATAAAATGGAAGCGAGAGGGTGAAGGCTCTTTGTTTCATCCCCGCGCTCGCGCTGAAATCTGTGGATCGAAACGGGAAGCCTAAAAATTGCAGAGAGATTTGTGAAATTCAAAACGATATAAAACCTTAAATTTTCAGCGAACCGGATACACAGCAAAAAAAAATTCATAATTCAAACCGAAATAACAATACATAACATCCACAATTCCATATAATATTCGGCCCAACCCATCTTCCATCATATTCAAATAACACCGTGCATCCCTTGACTTATTTAGAAATGCAAAACGCATCGACGGATTGCAAATGCCATCCAGAAATAGACAATTGCGCCAAGGATAACAACCCTTGTTTGGTCGCCATTTTACAGCAATCATGGGGGAATGGAATTTATGTGCAATAATTAAATTGAAGACTGACATTTAAACAACCCCAACTAGGTCGTGTGATAACCATCCACGTTCATATTTTAGCGTACAACGCTTCAATATATTTATCGAGTTAACCCTTGAACGCTATTAAACAGCAGCTGAACATGTTCGCCGAATATTTACGCTATGTCTGAAAATAGCTCATAAGCAAGCGATCTGTTTATTCACACTTAAAACATCCCCTCTCGCAGAGGGGCTGTTTTATGGACAATAAATTATGAGAATCGTATTTTTTTACGCGGGCCATCTGTTACTTAATAAATGTTATTTTTATACACGAAAATAGGTTTTGAATTTGAACATCTCTTTAGAATGATAAGAAAACGATTCAGAGTGATGAGATCGATTAGATAAAAACAAGTTATGGTCATTGATTTTTGACTATTGGCGATGATTCAAATCAATCGACTGATAAGATTTTAAAGTATGAGATTCAATCGATTTTATCTTCTGATAAAAACTCTTTTCTTTGTCGATATCGACATAGAAACGGGTCAATTTGATTTTTATTTATCGGCTCAGAAATGCGACACACAATGTCTATTTGAAGCTGCAACAATTCCATATGCAGATTTAAAATCAATATAGATCGAGCGAAATCAGTTTCTTAAACAAAATCAGATTTATCTGAAATTCTTTCCCAAATAATTCTACCATAACTTAATAATTAGAAGAATAACAAGTGGTATGAATATAGATTAAATTTGTATTATGATTGAAAATACAATATAAATATTTACACAGTGCAACGGCCATTGAGAATCTTAAAGTTTACTTAACAAAGTCATAAAGTATCTACATTAATTCATAAGTGTTGAATACAAAATTGCAAGTTGCAAGTTTTACAGAGTAGCATTAGTTGTTTTTGAAATTTATTTTTGAAACAATCCTCTAGAATTACTAAGCAACTGTAGATGCAACGAAGTGCAAAGAAGAAGTTATCTTATTAGCATTGCACTTTTGTAATATTAGATGTACCCATAAAGATTTTCGTTTTTTAAATGAAATATTTGAATATATTCATATATTTTTTAATATTTTTAACATATTATTACAAAATTTAATTTCTTCTTCACTCGGCGAAATTCGATTCATTGTAAATTGGGTTTTTAAATTTGAATTTTAAAAATCATGATTTATTCTTGATGAGTATAGTTATCAAAAGAGCGCAAAACATGATTTAAAAGTGCAGAAGTCTAATTGCAACTAATCTCCAAAAACGGTCAAGCAATAACACGAAAACCATTTTGGGTTCTACTTATAAGAATAAGGAGCAGAAGAATGAATATTGGATTTAGCCATCAATTGAGAGACATTGAATGATACTCGCTAATATCAATATATTTCGATTGCCATATATAATATAGTATAATATCATCGCGTCTAATCAAGTGTTATAGAACAAGCGGAGCGAGAAGAATTGACATCGAAAACACGAGCGTATAAATAAAGGATTTCCATTAAATAAACGCTTGCCACAAGAAGTATGAAGGCCAATTTAAGGATATGCGGAGTTTCTAAGGAAGGCGTAGGATAATTTTAATCAATTAATATACACTTGGCGATGTAATAAAATGGCATATTTGACTTGGGGCAATTTCGCTCATGTTCGAGAGTCGAAACTTAATTCGTGCCAAAGATCGCTAATTCAATTCGCATTATGGATATCGAAGAAATCCGCCATGGGGGTTGGCTTAAATTTGTACAAGTGTCTCCGACACTCCATCCAGGAGATTTGTTGTCAAAGCTTTAATGTCAACATTCGTCATAATTAAGATTTGAGACTCCGGTTCAATGGGCAGTGCGCGCTGAATTATGGAGCCAATTTATTCTGCAAAGCCTTCGATTTATTCGATATGAATGTCGATCATTTTGGTAAATGGAAAATGTCAAAGATATCGCATTTAAAATTGGCACGAATAAAGGAGAGGTGTATTTTTGAAGGTCTAATTACACAAAGTTCGCACGGCGTTTTGTCGGGCGAAATTCTGAGTGGGCTGTTTGCTTTTCAAGTTTTTATCATTATTTACTTAGTAACCACATTATGAAAATAACGCCAAACATGCCTAAGCCTCACTTGAAGCGGAAGGTGAGTTCTCGGAAGTGACAGCGCTAATTGGGTCAGCGTTATATTGGATCGTTCGAGCCCCAGTCACTACAGGGAAGCATATAAGGAAGAAGGGAGGCAATTTATTAACATCGACCAGTATCTAATGGTTAAATCGGATTATTGAAATGATGATAAATAGGCATATAGCAGACATTATTGAATCGCGTGGAAGCATCAATTTGATCGTACGGTAATATGCGTCCGGAGGGCAAGGAGCGTTATATACGGAAACAAATACATACAGAATTGTGGGCTATCATACTGTAAATGCGCCTCTTTGTGCTGCAAGTAAATAGTAAATATTTATTTATTTATTTATTTGTGGAAACCCAACAGCTTTACATATATAATTAGCTGTAGATTAGAAATATTACAAGCCAATAATAGGATTTCACATATAGAATTAGTTAAAATTAAAGGTAAAATTATAACATGTACTCAAATTTAAAATTTAAAAGTTCGTAACCTTGTAGTTATTTCGTTTTTTTATTATTTTTTTTTTTATTTTTTTTTTATTTTTTTATTTTTTTATTATTTTTATTATTGCTGTTATTACTACTGATTTACTTTATTCATCAATTAAAAGATTGATTAGCTGACGTTTGACATCGATTAGATTACAATTGAAAATATCCAACTCAAGATCCCTTAGCACATCATTAAGGTTTATTATGGCTCTACTCAAGAAGGCATTCTTTCTATAGTTGGTAGAGGCCAACGGAACCGCGATTGGTTGGTAAAATCTCATAGATCTACTAGGTATATTGAAGTTAATACTACTATAATAATCAATATTTACATTTGGAATTGATAGTGTAACATAGATCCCATGCTGACTTTTCAGCGTCATGTTTTCTTCGTCTTATGATTACATACGATTTTCTTCCTCATCGACCTAAGTAATGCAAGGCTTCATATAAAATGCAGCTTCTTGGTCCAAAATGGCTAGCAAACTGACAGAGTTTCGACCCACAAGGCTATCTCGTGAACTAACTGCACTGGACTAACTATTCGAACTAATTCCCCAAAGAGACTATGAAAATAACCGAGATAAAATAGCTGCACGCCATCTTGCAATCCCTTGGTCCTACCCCCACTTTTACGTATAAATTTCAGCTGAATCAGAGCCTGAACAGCATTTAGATCGATCCGCTATATTTTGAACATTCAAACTTTATTGAATAAGCAAATTCATATCGTTAGTATTGCATCGCACCTGATGATGCAATATTGTATCTCGCGCTTGCTCCAATCAAATCACGTTTGATTGAACGGTGTTTTAACCCATTTGGACCGGAGAGCAGACATATTATGCTTCACGTGTAAATCCACTTTTCTGTCAGTTCCATCGCAGCGTGTGACAAGCTTGATAATGAACCAAGCTCAATAAATGAACCTTAACAAATTTGATAGCACCCAATATCCGCTTATGTCTTCGGAGTATTTCTTAATGTTCCACTTGCATGGCATTTGGTTTTTTTTGTTCAGCTATTTTTACCTATTAATGTGTTGCAAAAATAAAAGGACAGAGTTACCATGCAAACCAGCCAGTTTACTTCTGAATGAGTAGATTTTGCAAAGGAGTAATGATACTCGGCTAATGATGCCACTCCAGAATATTCAAGAGGGAATAACAAAATTGATCAACGATAAGAATGATGCGAGTATCTTAATTATCAAAACAATCGCCCGTTTTCAAGACAACACGAAAAATCGATCTTCGACTTCTAGACACTCATTTTGTTCTTAGACATAGTGAATTGTGTTAACACTCCGCTACCTCCTTAACGCTTACATAAAACACATAATTTGATTCCAGAAACCCAAATTGATTTCATTACAAAATACATTTTGCAGGACTCCTTCCAGGATATGCATGCAAGGCTATCACTTCGCTCTGGATCGAATAATAATTCCACACTAGAAGATAAATAATGTAATGACCGGGTGTCGTCATTGAGGGTTTCGTGTATTTATCGTGTATCATATGCGTCAAATGCATCATTTACAATGTATATGAAGATGAAAGATTATGCACTTCCAGAGGAGATTGAAATATTTGTTGATGGATCCTAATAATGCTAGTATATTTTCAAAATAACGTTAAGTCGACATATGTTTTTAAACGTTTAGCAATGAACGTCAAAATGCATGTTTGTCCCAAATAACGATAAAGATATCATAGAAGGATCATTTGTTAATGTTTTTGGGCATGATTTTTGTATTTGGAATTCATGAAATAGAAGACTATCATAATATGCCCACACAAATACATATATCCAAAAATTTAGCTCCTTTTGAATTATTTCTTCCATGAAGATTAAGTCGATAAAATAAGAGTGTGATAAGTTCTTTCTTTGCCACTTGGGTAGCAAAGAACGCACCTCGTATCATTGTGTAAATATTGTTCTTCTTAAGATAAGCTTCGGTATGTTTACATATTTCAGGGTTTTCCGAGTTTAAATTGATAATCATTAATGTGTTCATAGACCAGGATAGCAATGAGATCATAGTTTGCCATGATTGTGCGAAACGGTACTAATGAATGTCCCATGTTGAAAAAAATATTCGGGAATATAAAAAGTGAAAAATACGGATGAAAGTTTTATTTATGGATGAGATGTGCGATTGTGTTGACGGATGCTAATGGGAACAATAGATTTTCGAGGGATATTGAAAATAAATCTCGAATTTTCGCGATGTGTAAGCTATTTTTCTTTCGTTCAAAAACGAATTTCAAAGATTATCCCTTAACGACGATCTCTGATGGCTAATTCGACAATATAAATTGCGTTGTTTAAATTCTGTTTTATTTGCCAAGATTCAATAGAGTCAACATGTTATACATTCGAGCTAATATTAAACAAGTATTTGAACCAACAAACAACGTTCCGCAGAGCACGTCGAGTGTTTTATAACGAATCCGTGGGCTGTGGCGAAAGTTACAAAAGTTGGGATTAATTTTGTGTAATTCTGGAAGTTTGCGTAAATTTGCGCCAGTTGTAACGAAATATTTAAAGTTGCATTTAATACGTCGCAAAAAAGATGTTGTAGTCATGGAACGTTTCCTCGGAGGCGCTTAAATTTGTATGCAAGGAATTACTGAACACACTTTATTTCGCAGACGACTCTTTGTACGTGTTTTCTTCCCGGGAAAGGCGGGATGAAATTTAATTTCAAAGAGTAACTGATATCTTTACTTCTAAGTGTATCCTGATGGAACTCTAAACTCTGCCGATTCATCGAAGTGTAAAGCGTATTTTGTGTTTCAACGCTATACATTTTCTTGTAATCGAAGAACGCCATTGTCTTTATTTACAAACACGAACTTATAGTGTCACTTGAAATAAAAAAGAAAGCTTTCAGGATTCTTCAGTCGTGATGGCATCTAATGGACGATGGATTTCGGGTCGGCTGTTGAAGAATGAACAGTCGCAAATGCACTGGAAACGTGACCATTTATGAAATATGCTGAAAAGTAGAAAATTTAGAGGATTTACATTTGAATGGCGTACAAAATGTACCCTCAAAAAAAATGATTGACAGGCATAGAAGCAAAAAAATTTGCACAATGGATACACAAAAATAAATTCGAATGTTTAGTGGAGCTGCTATTTACTAATCACACAAATTACATACTTTACATGCCACTGCTGGTGACACTTGATGAAAATGAGTTTTCGATAATTACTTCTGTTAACAATCTTTTAGTAATCAAAGAATTTTAAACGAAAATGGCAATATTTTGGAGAATTCGCAGAGCAAAATTTCGACTCAAATTTGACCTGGAAGTCGTGAAATATTGGGTCAAATTATTTCAATTCTGCTAAATTATCGTTGGCAATTTATTTGAAGCTATCCAGATTTACTTTTTTGTTCAACGTCGAGACCAGGTGGCTTACAGCTTTCCATTAAGTGGCTTTCAATTTTAAAGTGTTCTGTAAAGCATATTAAAACCCAAAGCAATTGTATACATGTAAATATTATCAAATACTTTAAATTTGATTCCATTCACATTACACTCAAATGGCCGACAGATTTGCAGATTTATGTCAAATAAATAAATAAATAAAAATAATCCTTGTGACAATCAAATAAAACCTAAAATTTTATTCAAAAGAGCTGTGCATAATTTGACAGCCCACATTCAATTCTATCTATCCGCCTTATAAAATATTTACCCTATTTGAAATTTTGAGGGGTCGCTAAAAAAGGTTCACAGCCGCTGTTGACATTAAAAGTTTCAGGGTGGCCATAATATTTTTCTCCTCGGGAGCGTGATTAAATTTGAAGAAGTTTTAAGATGTCCGTCTTTTTGATGGGCGCTCGCAATTAACATACATTTTTGCTTCCATATTCGAGCGTAGAAATGAACGTAGTAATCAATGGCAAAAATATTAATTTATATTAGCAAAAACATTTGTGGTACGCATAATTAAAAAAAATGGCAATATGATATCTATGTTATATCTCAACTAATATGATAATATCTCAATTTGATATCAATGTATGAGGGTGGACAAAAATAAGGGCTTGGGCTTGGGCCGGAAATTCTTCCCTTGGATATAGTCCTTATGATTGGCACTAAAAAGCATATAAAATAATTTGATTGATTAAGATTGCTAATAATATGTATCGAAACATAATTTTATTACATAAATATGAAAAGATGAAATAATTTTTGCCCAGGTACAAAATGAACATCAATATCAAAATGAAACTCGGACAGTTGGCAGTGATAATTGCATGTCTTCTAGACATGTGAAATATGTCATTTAAATCTATTAGTAATTAACTTTAGGATTATTAATATATGTTACCTTCATCCGTCTTATTTTTTAATGACTGTTATATGGACCTAAATATATTGCAAGCAGAGGGTGCGATATTATTTGAAGGGGAATGGCATAAAAAGTTCTATATTATCTCTATAGTGTTTATGTATTATTGATACTAAAACTAATCGTTTTTATATGAACCTTTGCTTTATTTGCTTTAATTATCGACAGTCTACTACTGCTGTGATTGTTTGACCTGGATCAAACAATTTGAAATGAATTAATTTGTTGATACCCTACTGCATACAAATAAGGACCTTTCTTATTATAAATGATAGTTTTAGGGATAGAAACAGATATTTGACCCAAGAAAGCAACCAAATAAATTGTATTTATTGCACAATACCTACGTCTTATTGAAAGTCACTATTCTCTACAAAAATGCCTCCGTTTCTGGATGCGAATAATAAAAACTCATGTAAAACACAATTACTTGCTTATTGTATCAACCGATATGACGAAAGACCTTCTGAATTATTAACTTTGGACAACAAAGCTTAGTTAAAAACAGATTGATTCCTCGAGGGGGATCTGATTCTAATACAGTGAAACCTCGATTTTACGTTTTCCAAGGGACCCTGAAAAAAAAACGGTAATTGCGGGAAACGGTGAATGCGGGAAAGCTTCAAATAATAATAGTTTGACGGGACTATAAAAAATGAACGGTCCATCCGGGAAAACGTATTATGCGGGAACGGTTTATCGAGGTTCCACTGTAATAACATTAGCACATCATTTTACAACTAAGGAAATTTGCCATTGAAGTGCCTTTTACAAAAATTTTAAGACTTATTCGTCTAAAATTCGTTTGTATTGAGACACGGTTCACGAAACACGATATTTTGTAATCATAAGTTAGCAAGTGTTATGACCCAATTATTGAATATATGAATCATATCATGTTATTTTTAGCATGGATAGATGGAAATTTAGCAATAAAATAAATTACACAATTTTTGAACCCATCCTATAATTATGTATATGTATTTTTATGAGCAACTTTCGCGTAAATGGATAATCGTTTGCATATTCACACTTGAATCGTGACAAAAAACGTGTCATCTTTATATTGAGAAATCAGCCTGAAGACCATTTGCCTCAGTTTTGCACATTAACATGTATTTTCTAGATTTTTTCACATCGTCCACTTAAGAAATATTATTCAGCTGAAGAGAGATATTCTATTTGCGTACATGCAAATAAAGTATGAAGCTGATAAATAATAAGATCGGAAGTTTTGAAGTGAAGTGAAGTTCAAGCGTAATAATTAATTTGACGTGGCATAAATTATGCGTTGAATATGAAATTATCATTTCGTTCGACGGCTAAAAAACACATTCTTCCAAGAATTTGACGCGAATTTCATATACATCGCATTTGCATGGAAAAATATACAATACATACATTAAATCCATGATTTCATTGAATACGTCAGATATCGGATGCATGGAAGTATTTTTCGTTTTCATTCCCACAACGTGCCATTATACGTCATTTTCTTATCCTCACTATATTTTCTCGGGATAGGATCCATATTTATTATTCGTAACATGGAATCGTGAAAAATTCAACCTGTTAAAATATGGAAATTTTTTTCAAAGGTGAACTTCAATAGGAGGACGGAAGAGCATTTTCTTTTCTTTGAATATATGCCATAAATTCATCAATTCAATGGATGCGTATTCTACAATTCTGAGAAGAGATTGGAATTTCTTCGCCTTTTTAAGCTACGATTTAAAAATCGTCCGATTATCGATCGACATTGAAATATTCAGCAAATTTACGATAAATACACTATATTATATATAACGACGTTAAGTGATCTACTTTTATGTCAAATTATTTAGAGCACAAAGCTATTGAAATAAGCGTAATCACATTACTTTGATTAAATACGTGTCCCTAATAATCCCTGACTTATTTCACGATGGCGAATCTCAAAGGACAACGTGCACTAAAATCAGTCAATCGTTCCGATATTGTATTATGCAAGCGACATAAAATCAATACCGGTCAACAAATCATAATGTCATGTCGTTAGCATCAGTTTGATTTATAAACGACATGAGTTCGACGATATGCAAATATTCCACGTACGTAAGTTTGATTTCATTTCACGAATGGCAATGCGCATGCGCGTAGTCTGCCAACAAAATGGCGCCAAGGAAATTAGCGCACCGTCTATTCAACAGCTTAACTACTGAAATTTTAATGCGTTTTTTTTTACTACCGACATTTTAAAGGCACTAAAGTACACAACAGACAATGTAGTATGCAGCAAGTGCAATAAAGAATTACTCGCTGAATGATTCAGGATACACGAGAGCGCCGGCAATTTCTCACTGTTTCGTTTTATTTGTCTATTTCTGTACTTTGCTTGTAAAATTTATGCTTTTCTAATGTTCTTACGGATAGAAACGTATCCATTGTCGGTGTAAATGCTTAATGTTTGAAAGAAACATGACCTGCGCTAGAATTATTTAACCACATATAATGACGAATTTAATCTTTGAATATCTCACTTTATCACATAAAAAACATGTTTTTCTTTTAATTTCATTTTTATATAATAGAAAGTATATATATATGTAGTTCTAAGAATGTTGTCCATTATTTTGGTGAAGAAATTGGGATTATTTCGATGGTTTACAGCCAATTCGCGAAATGCGCTCGAAGCAATCACTCCGTCCAGATTGCGCCTCAACGGATCTGAGACCGCGGCAGTTGCAGGCTTGCCCCTATACCTGCTTTTGTTTGTAAGCCAAAGGTTCCCGTTAAGGATCATTCTTATTTTGTACATCTATATACTTGATCATTCTCAAAAAATGTTAACACAGATTTAAAAATGGCAAATAAGCAAGTGGAAAGTAAGGATACAAAAAGAAAAAAGCACTTCTAAAGTAGTAAGAACAGCTCACAGAGACACCAGATCAGCTGAAGGATTACTTTATGGACCTGAAATCGCTGATTAGTAGTACATTTATCTTTTCGAAAAAAATAAAGTACTTAAAATTAAACGCGTTTACGTCTCAAAGCGACATTTTTGCATGTGGTATTGAATGAATTTCGAAAAACTAAGTGGCTAATTTTGTTTGAAACTTTGAGAACTTATTTTACATATATCTGGCTATCGTAGTTCGCAAAATCAGGTCAAAATATTTTTTTTATATATTTATAAAAAAAAGGTATTTTTTCCAAACTTTTTTCGATTCAGCGCCAATTTTTTTAAACTTAAAAACGAAAAATATTGAGTATTATATAATTGCTACACTCATACAGATTAAGAATCATTTAACTTTTTGTTTCAGGTAAGTCTGAATGAAAATAACTGATAAAGTCAAAGTGAGATTATTCCTTAAATTTGTCGATGACTTAGCTTCATAAATCAATAGTTGCATAGAGCAAATACATTTAAATGAAGAATAATGATTGAAGTTTCAAAATAAATTGTAAAAAAAGTCGAAGAGACGATGTAAAGTTATTTTTTCCATATTTTAACAAGCTGCCTCGTGTAGTGAATCAAAAATAACACACTAACAAGACATCACGGTGTGATTTTTTTTCCTTCCATTATACTCCAAATGCTGGTGCCACGTGTCAACTGAGTGGTATAAAATGCATTCCCGGATCAGATCCAGGTTGCATTTACAACGCGTTAGAGTTTTATCGTGGCTCCAAGTGCAGACTGTCTGCATTTATTTACATCCCGCAGCTTTCGTATTTATAGACATACCAATTCATCCTCGTGGAATGTCCCCGACGTATATTTCTCTCCTAATCTTTGCTTTGTCACGTCTTCTGTATTTCGAGCAGCCTCCTGCTACGAAATTCTGGACCAATTGTAATATTAGCTCGCATTGGCAGATAACTATCGAGTGGGCTAAATCGTTCTGGCGTCGAAATAGATGAACAAAGTATCACGTCGTTTCAAATTCGCCTTTGTAACGAAAATGCTGTGTCATTAAAAATATATTTTTTGACGTGGTTGGAATTAAAATGAGAGCTCGAGCGTGCTTGTATTTCGTTAAGGGCGTATAATCGGGGGTGTTAAGTGGCATTTGATTTTATATGGCGTACAGCCTTCGAGATTGATCGTTTCGATCGCTGCAAACACGACCTAGGTCACAGGGGCTATCTACATAGTACTTCTGGCACCAAGGTTTGCAGCTCAACCTCGACACCTTGAGACCTTCGTAGTTTCGTTGGGTCAACTTGGGGGAGTAGGCGCTTGAGGTGGAACGATAGGGTTTGAATATCGCGTGCAGTGCTGAACTTTTGCATGCAGACCTAGATCCTAATCGGCGGCAGTTATATATTTATCTATTTTGAAGCAGATAGGGATGAAAAAATACCACGTTTAGAATTGATGAGGGGGTTGTGGAGCTTAACGATACCAGACTGGATATCTGCGACGGCTTTGGACGCATTTTAATTGCACGAGAGACGGATGTAAGTAGCGGATAGCCACAAATTCCACAACACTAATATTTTAAATAAAATGTTTAATCTGTGATATAATTTTGAATACAATAATAGTCGTAGCGTACTTAAATATATGCAAGATGTATGTGCATGCATGATTGATGAGTTGGATGGGACGCACCGCGTGGGAGCGTCCGATTCCAACCCAATCTAATAAGAACAGATAAAAATATTACACCTCCCATCTAATTTTAAAATGAATATGATTTCCAGTAGTAATTTATGATACAATTTCATAGATTTTGAGACCTTCTATAAATAATACAATTTTTTTATTGATGTGTATTAAGAAACATCCTGAAATTTAATCACTTTGGTTCTGTATCTAAATCAATTTCGTTGTGAAGGGGTTTATTTTTTCATTTTGTAGACGAGATTTTATTTAAAAAATTTCATTACTCTTTAAAGCCAAATATAGTAAGAAATTTTACGTATAAATATTTGAACATAGGAGAAAATATCATAAGATTAAAAATACAAATTCCACGTATACCTCAAAAATATCCACGAAACTGTTTCATAAGTGGAGCGTATCAACTTATGCCATTTATAAAGGGGAGGAAAGTTCTATAAAAATATTTTTCCACATTCCGCTTTCAAAAGAAAGTCTTTACACATACATCGAGTGTGAAGAAATCTCATATCTCATGTAAATGTACATGGAGTGGATCGTTAAAACTCAAACATTACTTACCTTAATTCGCCCCTTTCCGAAAAAGTTGGAGCACCCGCGAAAGCTGAACTACTCCGTATCGATTCATACACTCCCCCGAGTGGTACTTACCTGAAAAGTAGAAAAAGAAAAAAGAAAATTAAGCGACAGCAATCAAGATAGTTTAAAGTGACACCGTCGCCGTCCTCAGAGGCGATAGCGCAAAGAAAGATCCGTGACTTTCGTGTTATCTATGAAAAAATCCTCCTTTCAAATATATGTGATATTAGGGGGCATAAAATTTTATGTGGCATTTTATGCTTTTCCCAATTTAAATATACTTCCAGGTCGGTTCGTTTATGTTTTTTTGAAGAAAAGCAGTATTAACCCCGAGCAGGTCAACGTTCGTGCCACGAAAATGATCGCAATAAATCTATTATATCCGGTTCGGGCACGATACACAAATTTGTACTTTTTTACGTAATAAAAACGAGCATGAAAGCATAAAATTTTAATACTTTTTCGCAAAATTAAACCGCACAAAATAGCACGCAAATCGAGTTGAGATTTGAACCGAACAGGGCGCTCTTTTATTCCATCCCTCAGAAGCATGCCTATATATAAGTTCAACTCATTTAAGGCTTTCAGGCCTTCATATGAATATAAAAGGGTACATTTTCTGTAAAGTGATGCTCGAAATGCATCCAGACTAAATGCATTCAAAAGCTTTTTAAATCCAAAAAAATAATCCCTGAGATAAATCTTCCAAAACATATAGAAAATATGTCTAAGATCAATGCGAGCTTACTAGAAAGCAAAATTGTTTGCATATGATGTATATAATAAATGTTTCAGCGTACAAATACATCATGCTAGTATATTATAGATCAATGCAAATATTTGCTCTGCTGCATATACAACTGTACGTTCGGAATAATATCAAATCATCGACCGTTCGTGTATATTTTGGTTTTGAGCAAACACAGACCAAATACTGCAAATGTAAGATCTACGCAACATTATGAAACATTATGCTGATAATAAAAATTCATTCGCAAAATTATACAAAATATTTATATTCAATTCAAATATAAACATTTGGAACCAGATCAAGTGTTACCGACGTCATTTAAAATAAAAGCAGATATTTTCAATGGAGTGTTTGTTGGCCTATATTTGACTGGAATATAAGGCAATCGCACACATATGAATAGTATTTTTTCCAGAAAATGTAAGGCATTTAAATGTGTCATTCGACATGTATCGTTTGCTATATATTGGATATTAAACTATTTTTTAAATTATATAGGATCTATAAACCGTATTTACATGAAGAGCAAGTTTATCAATTTACGATTTTAAGCAGTGAGTAACCATGATGATGGTTTTAGGTCATGTCTATTTTCTAATACCGTCTAAAGATTTGATATGAAGATATATTACATTTTTATTTTTGTATATTTTCAATTTTGCAAAGGCAGCGATTAGTCTTTCAATTAGGATTTATTTTGTGGGCACTTCTGTCGTGTAAATATATTCTTTTGCTCATCCCTGTATAAAGAAATCCAGTGGTGTCAGATCTGAAGACCCTGCGAGCCACGGAATAGGGCACATCCTCAGACAGAGAAATCCATTGGTGTCAGGTCTAGAGATCATGCGAGCCATGGAATAAGGTACGCCCCTAATTTGTAAATACATTTAATTAAATTAAGTTCAAAATATTTTTTAGTTTTTTGTTTAATGAATTTAGAAGCTCTCATTACCATTTCTCATTCGTTTGCACATTTTATTTGACGTAAGCTCTGAAGTAATTTTATTTAAATTAATTGCATAAAATAATCATTTATTTAGATCGAAAATACATATCAAAATACAAAAACTAGTTATTTCGTGATGTTACAACCTATGATTAAAAGGTTATGATAATTTAAAGGTGAAATGGGTGTTTTTTCAAAATCTATTTCGACAACCCTCATACTTAGGATAAAGGGACTATGTGTGAAACGTATCAAACAACTCCCCTACCCCCAAATGTTTTTGTCGGTTCATGTGCATAATACTCTGTATATTTAGTTGCTTCTGTCTATATCATTCTCAAATGCTGTGGTCATAAGATCTTAATATGTGGTCATAATCATTTGAAAGATTTCTGTATTTGACTTGGTCATATATATTTATTAGTTTCATTCACGTTTATTTGAATATCTAAATAAAATTGGATACATTTGTGATGTGTTCCATATGATAATGTAATTTAAAACTTAGGTATGTCATTTCAACTGCGTCTTAACCAAGTAGAAGTCCATTGAATCTTAATTATTTGAGGTGAGGGATTAGCTTTAAACTTAATTTTTTTCAGGTCAAATTGCTATGAACATAACACATAAGAGGTCACATTTAAGCAATATTGAATTACAAGAACATGGGATTAAATGCGAGACGTCTGGCAGTAACGATTGGAATCTATTGTTTGAGATATTCATTAAATAGAGATTGGTCGTATCAGCGAAATTAAAACAATGACGCAAATAGGAGTCGAATCGACGCCATAAACGAGTTAATTATTCATGTTCAATATAAATAGAAAATGTAATTCATATCGGTCTATACATAGATGAAATCGAATTTTGCACCAATTTTGTGTTCTGAAAATAGCGCATTTGAAATGAGGGTAGCCTTCGTTGGCATTATAAATATATTTTTGACGTGTGGATGATATTGGATGATATTATGTAAATTTTGTTATTGTCTAATGTCCCAAATATACGTGTTTGTGATGTGAATACGAAAATATCCTGGATGATATTCCGATAATAGGAAATAGAGAGAGTGGAGGTATAAGAGCAACAGATCACGCATGCAAAGTTGGGTCTAATATTATGAAATCCAAAATAATATCAATATTTTAGGGGGTCAATTTATTAAATTAAAAAAACTGTTGATTGTGCATAGTAAAACTATATTTGAGATTTAATTTGCTTCGCATTTTTGCGCGTAATTATTGTCTACTTTTAGTAAATTTCATCGGAAATTCGTCTCAATAAAGACTGAAAAATACTACAAAAATTTTCATTCCCATAAGCATCTTATATTCTCAAATAAAAATAAGTAATTATCAAATTTTCGCTGAAAATTATCGTCAAACAACTTCATTAATTCGACTATATTGTACGAGGTAAATGAGACAAAATCGACTAAACTCCAATTCGACCACATTATTGTCTGCTCACCACAATTATCTGCGGTTAAATATCCAAATTTATTTCGTTTAAATAATGAAAATGGCCCTTTCCTGGGGTGATATTTTCCGTTTTATAAAAGAGTCCTCTTTACATCGTATTCCGCTGTTAACTGATTCAATCCGAATCCGATATAAATATTTCATTGTATTTTAATAGCTTCAAGTGCTGCGAATATTTCGATTTACATTTTTACGATCGGACAATCGACCGCTTCCCAAATTTTGTTGATTTGGCCCCCCAACCCCAAAGAATGGGGCATTTTTTAAGCATCAGTGTTTTTGACACCCTGCGGGTAAATTGATTGAGGAGAATTTACTGTTGATTCACGTTATATATTTGAGCTTTCTCCTGCCGAAAGGTCTGATGTATGAAATATTGTGTTGGGGTCGATTCGTGGTTTGAATTGATTACAATGGCAAAGGCAAACGGTTTGCGGCAAAGACTTACATATACAATGTAATGTATTATAATTTGTATTTATTTTAGTTTGATATAATAATTTTCAACGAATGTAACAGCATTAAATGTTAATGTCGTCAAAAGTCAAAACTGAAAGATTGGAAAGATTGAAGGATATTAGCAAATTTCATCAATTGTATTTTTTACAGTTTTAAGATGAGAAAATTTTAAAAATGACTTTATGTTTTATCTGTAAATATTGAATGCTACAATATCGGAAAATTAATTTAAATGCAATAAGTATGAATGCATCTCAATTTTATATTGAATTTTGCAAAAGTGATTTGTTTAAAAAACTATATGCACAATGATGAATCCTCGACTTATAATCTAACCATAGAAGTTAGATATTATAAGATTTAATATCAAAATATTTTTAATATGCAAATCCGAAATGAATTATGTATCAAAGATTTGCGTGTTTGCTGGATAATAAGTTGTTCAATGGTATGTAAATTGTACTTTGTAATAATTCAAAGGCTATTGATTGTGTGGAAATTTTGTTGAACAGACGAACAATAACATTTCGCTAGAAGTCAAACAGGGAAATTTCTAATTAACTGTTCTATACAAGCTGAATTTAATTTTAATAAAAACAATACAAAGTTATGATTGTTCATACATATTCATATCCTTCATTGATTTGATTTCTCATCTGTACTCCCTTACAAATCGGTACATATTGTATGAGAAATTTCCAAAGCACATTTGAAATAAAATCTCAATGCGATACGCGCGACGATATATCATTTCTTTACATATAATCGCTATTTTTGAGCGCTGAAAAATCTTTAGATTTATGCAAGACGGCAAAAGATAAACGACACATGATAAATGGTACACATCAATCAAACGGAGACAGTCGAAAAATGCTTCACGAAGACATAGGTCAAGAACCGCTTTCGAAGCCGCTAGACTTCGATTCTACGACGTTTTTCTGGCTGACGTTTCCTCGAAGATTAAAATTAATTTTATTGCTAATACGAACGAGTCATGAATTGCGAAATTGCAATGCGAAAATTTTAATACAGACTGCTAATGGACGCCTACGTGTGGCTCGAGGTCGTTACAAATCAGCGTGACTGTGATTCATTTCAGAAATGCGGTACAAAATGATCTGGCTCTAATCTGAAATATCTGCGACGGACGTATTCTTAGAATATCAGACAATTTATAGAACAATCATGATGCGTGATCGTGAACTTTAGAATCTGCTAGAAATTTACTAGACTGTGCGATCACAACAGATCGTTCTGATTGGATTCTTCCAACGTGACTAATCATAACAACTCGTACGTACAAAAAAAAACAATTTTCAGCTATAAAACCGATTAAATCATCAACTATTCGTAAATAATAGAAGCAAATCTGATTGTGCAAAATTCAAAAGCAGACATTCAAGCAAGAAAAATGTAAAACAAATGGCGGCAAGTCAAAAATCTGTCTGGCATGGGAACGCTCTTTGATAGAAACTATTGACAGAAGTCTTTTAATAGATGCCGATTTTATTTAAATTCCTATCGCTAAAGTGTTCATTAAGATTCTTCAAATTCTCAGAAATACAATCACATTAAAAGGGACGCTTTCCAATTAGTATATTGAAAAATCTGATTAATTATTGTGAAAGGAACGAATTTACGTAAAAAACGTCTTAAGGCGTCTTCTTACATTACAAATTTAAAAAAAAACGATTTTTTTTTTAAATTTTGAAAGTACATATCTTCAAAAATGTTATATCGAATTTTCATAAAGATTGGACGAGTCTAACTACATTTTTGGGCGACCGTTAGGTGACTACCTGAGAGCACCCAGCTGCATACGTATTGTTCAGACTCATGGTGCAAGTGCAAGAAAGTGGTGAAAAACAATCAGATTTTTAAACATCCTCCTGCTCTAATCTGAGAATGTTCACGAGGTTTTGAAACCGATTTATAAAGATCTTCGGAGGAAATACCCAAAATAACAACGAGTGTTTCAACAGCTGTGTCTGGACAATTTTTCTGCAACCAAAACTTTAAACGCGTTTATCTCAAAACAAGGTTTTTCGGTGGCTTGTTGATGAAATTTCGGAAACTATCCGGCCGATTGTCATGAAATTTGAATGACATATTCTTCATAGTTATGGCTATAGCGCATATTATCAGATTTTTGAAATTTTGATTTTAAGTAATTTTTTTTTACAAAAAACTGCAAAAAAACGCGTTTTTTTTACTTTTTCGAAAAACGTGCGCCATTTTGTTATTTTCGCGAATATCAAAAATCTGATGATATGTGCTATAGCCACTAATATACTGAATCTAAAACTGTTTTATTTTTTTGTTTCAAATGACCCATCTCGGAGATACCATCAACAAGCCACGAGCATAACATTTCTACACGGGTTTTTCGATGCTACTGTTTTACTATAATAATTGTTCAAAAATATAAAAATATTTTTTTTCATGTACTTAAATGATGTATTTATTACATTACATCCATTTTATTCCATATTTTTAAGCGAAAATCCTCGAAAAAAAATCGTGAAAATAGCCTATTTTTGAGGCGCCTAAAGTGAGAAGACGCCTTAATATACAAGGTGTTTTGCATATGGACCACAGATTTTTTTAGGAAGTTAAAAGGATCATATGCTACGTTTCACATCTAGGCCCTATGTTTTAAATGTCAGGGTTGTCAAAATAATTTATTTTTTCAACATTTTGATAAAAAACCCAAAATTTCACCTTTAAATCACCATAATTGTGCAAACTTGTTCTCAGTCATTAATCTATGAAACCTTCAAAACTCAAACGTCACTCAGAGGCGAAGCATACAAAATATACTAAAAAGGATTTGGAGTTCTTTCGTTGGTATGAAACTGGTTGCAAACAGAGACTTGATCGAACAGGACGTTTTCAACAATGTGCTCAGTTGCTTGTCTTCATGAAATATATTCATTCAGATGATATCAAAGAAGAGTTACTATTTTATAGTGAACTTGAAACTATATACTACAAAAAGTGAAGATATTATAGAGAAGATAAATACCATTTTTGAGACTGGAAGATTAAAGTGGAAAAAAACGTGTGTGGGGTTAGTACGGATGGTGCACCATCTATGCTTGGGTCAAAATCGAGCTTTCAGAAAAAGATAAAAGAAGTAGCTCACCAATCAAACTGCAGGATTCACCCTTATGCCCTTTTCAGTAAGACTCTTCTAATTCCTCTACAAGAGGTACTTCATTCGTTGATAAAAATCGTAAATTACATCAAATCTGGAGCTGTCTGTTTAGAAAGCTGTGCAAAGACATGGATTCTGATCACGATGTTATTCTTTTCAACAATATAGTACACTGCTTGTCGAAAGGAAGTGTTTTGGAATTGTGTCTGAATTGAAAGATGAAATCGAGTTGTTGAAAGATGAAAAGATGGAATATTTGCATTTTAGTTTTAACTAACCACATTTAGGTTGTGTGTATTCATATTGATAAAATCACACGAAGACGCTTCATATTAAACGATCCTTATTTATCATATCTTAGTAACCTTTTGAGAATGTGATAGTACATCCTCAGTACCTTATAACGAAAGATGAGTTCGAATTACGCAATGAAATTCATAAATCCTCGCTTAGGGTGGCATTGACTCAGTCACCCTGGAGACCCAAAATACGTTTTTATGCCTCCCCAAATAAAAAAAAACATCGACAAGCGAAATACACGTGTCGAAATTAACCAATCGGATTTAATGCCGTCCTATACGAGGCAGCAATCCACTTCTGCCGTGTGCTAAAAAATAAGACATGCGAAATTTCAACCCCCGCAGGAAACAGACGAAGATTAAATTTTGAGAATTTCAGAAAGACGCACGCTAAAGTAAGACTTTCGTAATACCATCCACGTCACTGGGCCATGTTCTCTATTTTCCTGCAATTTCGCCCGAAATTCGTGGGGTGTGAGCCATTTTATATAGCGGGTTTAATAAGCCTTTAAATAAATTGCTGCAAGCCGTAATATAGGGCCAGTATCATCGCTGTAAGTGTGCACTATTCTGAATTTTTGCGCTCACGCCAAAAACGTGTTCTCGAGGAATTTAAATATAAGGGTTGGTGCTCAATTAAAAGAATGAAAAGCGATAAGGAGGACGGATTGTTGGGGAAGAAACGTGTCCGGACATAAATCGTCGAAATCTCGAAATGACTGAGATTTTTTTTTGCGTGCGTTCCGCTTCCCTTTTTACAAGTTCAGCACTCAGCGAAGCAAACAAGAGTATTCGGATTTCTTTTCATTTCACCTCGACTTTTGAATACCATGTAAAATGCAAGAAGCCGTCCAGAAATATGAATTTTTTATTGGCTGGAAAGTAACAAAAACGCGAGAAAAGCTTTTAAGATGCTGACGGGTACGCTTTCACGGGCGTATCAACATTTTGTCGGGTTTTTTGGAAAAAAGCATAGCAACCTTTGGATCAACTTAATGGAGCAAATGGCCTTCCCTCTAAATGTGTTTAATTGATGGAGCATCATTTGACTTGATGGAGTGCAGCATGGAAACACCAAATAGACTTCAAAATATACATTTTAACATAATTCAATCATAAGAAAAAACATCTACGTCTTTTTTTGTGCGTTTTCATATAAAACGCGTAAAATAGATATGAGTTTTGGCGAAAGATAACCATCTGAAAATTTAATCATTAACAAGAAAACTATTTTTCTCAAATTGTACATGCAGTAAAGGAAACAGGTATTTCTTCCGCTTCACTATCGTTTTCTCAATTTTCCTAGATACACAGTTATACTGCATAACATCAAAGCCGCATTAAAATGATATTCATAAAAAGAGACTCGACTGCATTTGCATTTTGGCAACCACTCGAGCAGAAATTTGTATAAGCATATGGAAAGAAAATTCATACGCCATAGTAAAATTTAAAAACGACTAATACATATTACATATAAGAATTAGCCAAAAAAACTTCACAAGCCAATTTTTTCTCCAGATTGAAGAATTTATTAAATATTTGCATATTTCAAGGAAGCAGATAATACATTATATTCTTCTTTAAATCGAGGCAGGATCGATTAAATTAGTGTAGACAAAAAAGAACCCCATAAGCAAAGTGCATTTCTTTCCAATGCTATTTTAAGAGATCTAATATAATAAGATAAATAATTAGAAGAATCTTATTGAAAAATGCGCATTGATGATGCATCAATCTTACATACAAAAAATAATGTTTGTTTGTTCGTATTTAATGAGCTGCCATACCGTTCATCCGATTGCGATAAAACTTTGTCATCTTATTGTCAACACTTGCGCAAATAACATGGGTATAATACAATTAACTTACAGTAAGTCTTATATATAAAAAACAATGTTTGTATGTTTGTTCATATTTAACAACTGACAACCAGATAAGTTCAAATAGCAGACGTCAAATGGCACATGTCATTCGCAGTTTATCGTACATTATTATTATCGATGCCGATCAATGTGAGTGAAATTAATTTTCAATAAACGTATTCATTATCGGAATGAAAATAAATCTCATTCTTTCAATAATACTTTATTAACCCTTTGTGTTGCTAAAAGAAAAAAAAAATAGTTCCAGTGGATCCCTAAATATTTAAGACATTTTTAAGAAAAAAATAATTTTGTATATCCGTTAGCTTCACACAAAAATATTATATAATTACGAAAAAAAAAATCGTAAGTATAATCGGATATGTTGACGTGAGCGCACGTCAAGAGTCGACATAGGACCCAGCGGAATAAAATCGATGTCGAATCAGATTCGACATAGGACCGCAACGGATTAAACAAGATAACCCTTTCAAATTTCAAATGACTCTTCTAACATACTATTGTGTCAATCTATTTTTATGTTTCTCTTTGAAGATTACATTATTGATCTTAAATTGAATACTAATTATTTCATTTAAACGAGCCGTTTGTAAAGCGTCTCGAAATGGTCTTGTCCTTAATTTACCAATGGACATTATTGATAGTACTCGCAGAAAATGAGGAACTCAAGTATTCTAGAGCCTAAAAATACCCGGACATTTCCTTTGGGAAATAGTTTTAAAACTGGTAAACATTTTCTCCGTCTTGAGCATAAATTATGCTCGCTTTATTGACGTGCAGCGTCACATTGCTCAATTTATAAAAATATAATATTTACGAAAGGCCCCGTCAAAAGAGTGGAACAACAAAAGCACGCAAGATACACAGATATAATCCCAGAAGACATTCTTACAAATGACACAAATAAAGCTTACGTGGAAACATCCGCGAGAAAAGAGACGTTAATATTTTCTGCCAGGCATTAGTCAACCGTTGAAAGAAAATGATAAGGAGCTCTGAACGAAAAATAAATATTCTAGAAACAGTCCCGGCGTAAGCATCCAGACATTTGTGTTCGAATTTGTTGTAATTAAGACATGTGTAAAATGCTGCCAACTCGTTTTCTGGCTGAGAGATTTTCAATAGAGTATTTGCGGCAGAATAAATTGAGTTTGATTCGATTTAGCTTTTTTGAGAAGCAACATCCAGAAGAATCGGATTACGATGACGGATGGCGTCCAGGGAGTCGAAATTCCAATGCACTATTTTGCCGGCTGAAAATCTATGCGGATTTATAAAGATTTGATCCGCTCAAATGAATTTGAAAAGATTCAAAAACCGCAAGCAAAATTTGCATGCATCAAACCGCCGATGAAAGATTTTTACAGCTACGCCTCATGCAGTGCCGCACAAACTAGTTCGAGCGGACTGCGGCGCAAAAAGAAAGCACTTTAATTTCTCCACCACTCGGTAAATAGAAGAAAATGAGTATTTAAAGCAAGTAGACCAGGAAGCCTAGGGTACGACGTCGAGTTCTAGAGCGGCAAAGTTGGCGAAATAAATTGGCCGTTTGTGTGATTTATGGTCTCCGGACTGCAGTAGGCTGCAGCGAAGGTATATTATAAGCCCGTTTACACCGACATGACAGATGCGCCCCTGTAAATGCCGCAATTTAATGTCACGTTCCTTTGCAAATCATTTTAATAAATTATTTGAGACCTTGTTAATTAATTTTGCTGATCTTGAAAGCGTTGAATTGCCGAGCAAATTAGCCATGTCTTACGAGCAAGCTGAGTGATATGGCGTTAATTGATTTTCTAGCCGTATTATATTTTTGCATTAATTTATGGCACACATAAACAGCACGGGCTCTTGCATCAACAATTCATTAAAATCAAACACGGCCCATTAATCGGATTCAGCTTTGATTAAACGCAAGTCAAATATATTCCATCATACGCTTTATAACTAACAAATCTATTATAACATAATTACTATATATTGGCAACAAACAATTATGGGCATACAAAGGATAGCATTACAATCGATTGAATTATATTGAATATATCGAGTCAATTTTGAAGTGTCCGAGTTTCATTTTGACATAATTTTGCACAGTAAATACACCGTATAATGACATTTTTGGGATTTGTTATGGTATTTTTATAAAATACTGAATTAACACTCAATTTTTGCTTAAAAGTAACAAAATGACGCTGATTTGAAATAAATTTTTTGGATAAAAAGCACATGGTTTTTCGAAATTCTTTCAACACCACATGCAAAAATGTAATTTCGAGAATAACGCGTTAAATGTTTTAAGTACGTAAAAATTATTTAAAAGGGAAATATACTAATAATCAGCGATTCCAGCTCCATATATCAATTCATCCTTGTTTTTTTTTGGCTGATTTGGCGTTTCTACAAGCTGTTCGAGCTTCTTTAGAAGATACGGAGCCTCGGCGGTTGACAAGGCGTATAAGGCATCTGGACCAATTGTGATCCCCATGACGACCATTATTCTTAAAATAGGTTTAAATCCTTTGCTAAAAATATAAGCTATAGTATGTGTCACAATTTAAATTATTTTCTTGCCACAAAAAATATATTTCGGTACCAGAGACCATACACACGCGTTAACTCGTTGTATTCGAACTAAGGAATTTTTCCAGTAAATCATCAGACGTTGATTCTTTATAAATGGACCTTAAGAATTTCTTAACTCCATCGTTAAGAGCGAAAGGATGTTTGTACAAATATAATGATCTTGTAATTTCACGTTTCTACCAATCACACCAAGAATCTGCGCCTTCCGGATACTATGAATACTGAGGGGCTTCATCAGTAGTAATTTTATGTTAGTATGAGACCCAAAAAGCATTTCATATATTTTCTATTGAGTCAAGATGTAGACAAATAGCTAAGCTTTAATAATTAAATACATTTTGTATCAATTTATTAGTTAGGTGTTCGAGTTTCGAAGCATTTTGTACAGGTCTCTTATTATCCAAATGCTAATTCATTCATTCAGTTAACATTTTTAAAAATTTAATTTGCTCCCTTATTAGAACAAAAATAAGAAAGATCTCTAACAGGAACCTCTGGCCTGCAAACAGAAGCAGGAATAGGGGTAATCTTGCGATCATGGCAGTCTCAGAGCCATTGGGGCGCAATCTGGATGTAGTGATTGCTTCGAGCGTATTTCGCAAATTAGTTGTAAAGCATTGAAATAATCTGAATTTCTTTACCAAAATTATAGACAACATTCTTAGAGATATGTTCTATTGAAAAAAGAAATTAAAAAAATTACGTAATAAAGTGAGATTAAACATTAAACAATTTTCATGTGTACGAATTTTATTTTTAAAAACCATAAACTTGTATTTTATTTGATTTTTGCTTAAGCTTAAGTTTTAAAATTAAAATGTACTGAATTACAACACGTTGAGAAAAAACGTGCTTATGTTACATCTATAAGACATTATCAAAGAGAAACAACATATGGCGATTGATGAGTGATTTAAACGATGTTAAAAAATTTACTTAAATTAAATGAGACTATAGTTAAATTCTGCCTCTAATTAAAATTAAATTAAATTTGCAAACGATGATAAAAAATATTTTATCAATCATAGTCACATTTTGAATTTCAAGAGCAGTGTCCGAGTTTCATTTTGATATGATATTCCTCTGCTTTTAATTATTTTAATTCAGATAAAATCATTTTCATTCCATTTCAGATATAAAAATGTGCAATATTTGAAAAAATACATCATATATGACTGTATTGAATTTAATGCATGCAAAATGAAATTGAATTATATGATGAGCGCGAATATGAATCCATTATAGATTTCGTTTGAAGGAGAGTTCTTTTAAAATATTTTGAGTAAATATGAATCGTATTGTATATAATATTCAATATAAAAATAAATTGAAGGCGAAAGTAATTTATTCCGTCGGAAAGCGAGGCACGCAAAACTTCGTTTCAAATTACGTCGGCCTGCAGGCAAGACGCTCCCGAACGATTCCAGATCATTCTATGACGCTCCGGGAATATCCAAATATCATCTCGTTATTTACCCACGGAGACACCTAAAGTATTATTTCTGGATTGATGTTAATTCTCATATCGGAAGATCTCGATAACGTCTGGCTGAGGTATCTGAACCCGCAGCTGTCCAGGTTAAAATGAGACGACTTGGCCGGGATTCAAGAATGCCGCTCGGGACCATGGCCGCGTTTAATCACAGCCAGTTGACCACACCTGCCACGGATTTCACGATAAAAAGGAGCAAAAACGAAGCTGTTGCGAAAACGAACGGAGCTTTTCTGGAAGGTCCACCTCGGGTGTGTCCAAAAAATAAAGCGAACAAGTGGCTTTTGTAATGCCTAAAATTACATTCTGAAAAATCCTTTTTTCTGTGCTTGCCCGTTGGATATTTATAACGAGCTGATATAAGCTCTTTTTGTCTGCAGAACCAACCAGGTCGAAATATAAAAATCCGCAATGTATAATTATTGCCGATAGCAAATTAGACTATAGCGAGTCAACGCTACGCAGTAAATGTGCTATTCGAATTAGTTGAAAGCTTTTATTATTTATCAAACGAGATGTTTCTGGAATTAATTAACGTGTGATTTAAATTAAACAGAACCACGCCATAATTGATTCGGTACAATAGGTGTTTTTGTTAAAACCGAATCACTATAGTGACCTTTGATGTCTCATAATAACATTTGAAAAGTTAAATAATGATCTGTTGATGATGTGAAAGACCAGTCAATCAAGTTAAAAATAATAATAAATGTATTATTATATATTTTTTTCCAATTGATGACAAAGTATTTCTGTCTTGGGTCTGTTTTTATGTGGATCTTTTTATGAGATTTTGAAGTTATGCGGTTTTCAAAAATGATGGAACTTATCCCTCATTTTTATACAGAGGACAAAGTTTTTTTTTATGCGAATGCACATCACATTGATTTGAAGTTATGCGATTTTTATAAATAACGGAACCTATGCCTCAGTTTTTTTTATAGTTGATGTCTTTTTAATGCGATTTTTTTTATGTGCGACTCCCCGTGGAGCGTATCCATCGCATAAAAACCAAGTGTAATTGCATGGATTCGAATGCTATTCTATAGTTAATTCGCGTGGCAAATCTTTCTTACTTTTTTAAATACTGGACGAAATCAAATTTGTAAATGAAATACATTGAGCTTTTAAAATAACCGAAATATGAAGAAAATTTGATGCTCAACGCTGTACGTTTCCAAGAACTGATGCAAAAGCACTTCGTGTCCTCATTCCATTAGCGGTAGTCTACTCGTGTATGAATCTGGATCTAGATCTTTTTAATCAATTAGGATGAATTATTTTCCAAGAAATTCCAAGAACTAGGTCACAATTTACAATAACAAGATATATTCATGTCCTGATGGAATCATGCTTGAGAAGCATATAAAAAGCTATTATCTTGATCAGGATCATATTTTGTGAAAGAAATTCTTAAAGTTTCTTCTTCGGTTTGAAGTCGAATATTTTTGGACATAATAATGATCATTAATTAAACTGATTATCCAAGTGTTTAACGTATCCATAACTTTTATTATAAAGGTTCGGGCTCAAATCCAGACTGTTAAAAAGTATTTCACCGTACCGATAAATTTGTTAAGTTCGGAGGTATTAATTTTATACTAATTTATTATAAAGATGGAGTTTAATCATATCTGCGCCTTAGTCAGATATTTTTATATAACAATTCCCATTCATATTTGAACGCCTGGGGCTTTTTGCATGATATTTAATAAAAAATTCTTAACGATTTATGCTGGGCTTTATCGTGTCGTAAAAATATATAGTACTTAAATCTGTGCATATAGAAAAATAACAAAGTTTTATGATACTGCGAGGCGAAGGCTTTTATCAAAATGATAATATTTATAAAATCATTACAAACATTTATCATCGTGGGTTTAATTTTTATAATATTTTTAGATGGTTTTGTCTAACGCTCGAACTATTTCTACATAAATCTGTATCGAAAAGTGTTCATTTTTCGCTTTGCTGCTCGATCGATTGCGAAAAGGAATAAAGAAGGAATATCAGGTTTTGTGTTGCGAGAAAACTCTTTTCTGCAAAGCTCTCGACGTGTAATTTTTTTTCTGTACTGGAGCACATTCGAGTGTTTTTTTCTTCTTTGGGATTATAAGGAGAGCATTTCCTTTGTCGAGTAAAGTTTTCGTGGAAATGCATTGATCATCGATACTGGGATGAGATTCGTATCAATTTTGACGCACGTTTCTTTTAATAAATTTATCAGCTCGAACAGAGTTCCTTTATGCTTTAAACAAAAGGCCTAAATTTGGAATATTTTTATCACAATGCCTTCCCATCGTAGCTTAGGAAGCAATTACGTACATCCGCTAAAGCTTCCTTTCATCGCATAATATTCGGCGCCTCCGTTAATCATGTGACCATGATTTCGGCTATATTTTATTTCATCAAAATTTAAGGCGTCTGAGTGCTGCCATATTCGAGCTGCAATCAAAAACAATTTTCAGGCATCCAATCAAAACGCAAATTGACATCGCTGAAAGTTGAGTGCCAGAGGCAATTTTCACCTGAAATTTACATGGCTGAGAAGTGTGGACGAAATTGATGGAGCGATCAGCAATAATTTGCAGAACCAACGTTTCAGGCCGTCCGTAATTATAGTTTCTACTAATTCTGTGTATTTTGGATCGTTAAGGGTAAATTAGATCTACGAATTTTAAACCCAATTGATTTTTTTCGCATTGAAACACAAATGAAAATTTAGATTCCAGACGAAAATAATTTCACTGAGGAGATCCAATGTGAAAATTCTCTCAGATATAAGAGCAAAAAACGAAATATATACTCGCAATAAATTTAATAAAACCTGACATGCAATTCCGAAAGATGAGCGCGAAATAAAAAGAGAATAATATTTCGACGCAATTCGTACAAATTTTGTATGCAAATTTATATAAAGTATTCTATTATCAAATATATGCTATTTCATGTCTTGTATGAATTTTAAATATTGATTTATTAAGACGACCCATAAGTAATCAATTATTTCGAATTATTTACAACTCTTTGCCATCTTTCAGGCAAAGTTTCAATCTCTCTTTTATAAAAAGAGGCTGACTATGACGAAAGATAGTTATTTAGATTGAATTTCAACTTCATTTACATTTCTAAACGTCTTATTTTCAATAGAGTGCCTAAAACTTTGAATAAATAATAATTAGATGGCGCAATATTTGGCGAATATCGTGAATGAGGTAACAGTTCCCAATTTAGTTTCCTAATTTTTTCCTGGGTTACTTTAGCTGCATGGGGTCTTGCATTATCATGATGCAATATTACACCTTTTCAATTAACGAAATTTGTATGTTTTTCTAATAACTTTGCATTTACTCTGTTTAATTATGAGTAATAAATTTATGCATTAATAGTTTCTCCTAGTTTTAGAAACTCAAAGTGTATTATCCCACCACAATCCCACCATATAATCAAGAGGACCTTTTTTATTGTCAAAGAAGTTTTAGGAGTTGGTACAGCCGGTTGATTAGTTGAAAGCCACTGCTTAGTTCTTTTAAAATTGTCGTATAATATCCATTTTTCATCACAAGTTATAATCCGGTGTAGAAATTTCTCGTAAAGGTGTCTAGTTATGATAATTTTTATAATTTTGCCAATCGCGTGCAAGTGTCTTTGCACTGTTGACCAAGTAGCCCCGAGTCTTAACGTTATTTCTGTCACACTTAATTTTGGATTTGAATCCACTAGCGATTTCAGCAGCTCGGTATCAAATTCAGTAAGTCTCCCACTTCGGTGGTCATCAACTAGGCTAAAATTGCCATTTGAGAATCGTTGACACTTGTTGACTTTAAGAATTTTGCCGTAAACACCACAAATTTTCTTAGATGTCTGTGTTGCCTTACAACCCATTTTAAAGTGGAAGAGCATACAATGACGAATATGTTCTTCTGACGGCTGTGTGTCTGACATGATGTAGATAACGAGTTTACTTTTATCTGTTGGTGAATAAATGAGGTTTAGAGTCTACTCAATAAGATAGAACCAAATGCACAATCTCTAGTCGACGCGTCAACGATAACTGACATGTAACGACACGCTTTCAAAATAATTGATTACTTATGGGTCCCCTTAATAATTCCCTTTTCAGGCATGTAAGCAAAATAAATTGCCCTTAAATGTAATAAAATTGTCTAAACTAAACAAGAGTTGGTATCAGCTGATAAAACTAGATTCTCAGGAGGACGAATAAATCACTCAACTAAATGCTGTAATGAAAAAAGCATACTTTTGGATAGAATTATGTGAACTTTTATACTTTTATTTTATACCTTTAAATGAACTTTGAACTTCAAAAAACATAGATTTAAATCGCACGACATCTTTCTGAAATCACATAACCGTATATGCGTGGGCCGAGAGTAAAATCATCGCTTTCGAATAACATTTCTAGATTTAAAATCAAATCAAATTTAAAAAAAAGGAAGCCCATATTTGTTTGCAATATCTATATACTTCAGCAGTATATTACTGTTGGTTTGATATTTATGTTCACAAAACAGAGCAAAGCTCGGATTGCATTTCTGCATGCAGCCTGTCCCTAATTACAACTTGACAGATTTATGAATAATATATAGCGAGTTGCATGCGAACGAATCATTTTGTTGCAAGGTCTGTTATTTACTTGACTCGTCGCATGAATCCATGTATTTGAAAATATGCTCTTTTTTTGTGCTGAAAAATATTTTTAAGGCGCATGCCACCTGTTGGCGACTTTTGAAACTCTTAAATTGAAAATTTAAAAATAATAATTTTATAAATAATATCGCTCATATGTAAATAAATCTGTTCATGCGTAAATTTATCACATTTATGTTTGATTATTTTTTAAAATAATTTACCGAATTTCTGGCCCAACGACAACAGTCCAACCGCGGCGCCGTCGCGCTACGCGGCGACTCGAAGCGGCGAGTAGCGTAACTTCGCCAGCTTTATCATCCACTTGCAGTGTGTCGACGATGCGACGCGTAGCGGCCGGTAGCGCAAGTTCTCCGTCGCCACCTATTTCTTCTTGCAGCGTCGAATCAATGTAAACTGTTTTATCGACCTTTTTAAACGATGACATTTTCGACACGATGCTATATCGAAACGTCATAAATTATATGATTTAAAATCGACACTAATCGCACTGAGTAGGATCAAATTATTACATTTTTATAATGATTTTTCAATCAATGTAATTAGATGTCACACGCTAAAATTATTACAAAAGCACATACATATTTTTTACATGTTGAATTATTTACTTAATAAAAGAAACGTTTTTTATGCTGAATTTAAAGAAAAATGTCAACACCCACTCAATATGCTGCGCAGAGGATTATCTATTGATATATCTTTGTTCTTCACAGTAACAACACGTCAAACACGGAATTTAATCGACAAAAAAAGCTAAGATAAAGCGCGAGAGCACATTTTCACATTTTTTTCAGATCACGTATGTAACCGGTATGATAGAAAGCTGGTTCACCAGCGAGCGAGTTTTCGCGACGAAGGGAATCGGAAACTGGGTTTGTTTTCGTTACGATTCGTAATAGATGATATGTGGTGGGCGACTAGCACTCAGCTGTTGGTCTTTGACAATTTTGCTTCATTCCTTCACCCCTCGCCCGTTGGGACACTCGGGATATTTGCGGTTGTTGAGTGTGCGGCTGGGCGGGCAAAGTGGCACGTGATGCCGACACGTTTCATTTTAGGTCCAAATGCTATGTGATCAATTCAAATTTATGCCATTTCCCGCAAATTTATCAAGTACAGATAATAATCAAAATAGATCGATCTCAATCCATCCAGGCCAAGGATGAATTGTATATAGACCGTTGCACTGAAAAAGCGCCATGTCGACATGAATGATTAACGATCCAGGGAGACGAGCCGATTTCTTGGACGAAAAAATATATTCGCTTCATTCATACATCCAGCGACATTTGACACGTATTCAAATAATAACCCGCTGTATTATAACCCTTCAAAGCGATAAGCACGCGCAGGTTGTTCTCATAAAGGCAAAAAAATAAAAGTAAACACGAATATCATAAAGCGACTATGAGAAAATATTACATTTATTCTACGGGGAGTACTCTCAATAAGAACAACTCGAAGAAAAATGTCTCATAACAAGACTCTTCATCTCTTATATTTCTCTCATACCTTATAACATCTCCCACGAACAATAAACTCGTACACAATACACGCTGTTTACTTCGTATATTATATTTTTCATGTAAGAGAATACAATTAGGATGAATATGATTGCAACGTTGTGACAAGAGTAATTCTCAGTATTAATCAATTTTATTACATCAAGATACAAAATAAATATTCAATATGGTGTATGATAAAGTCTCTTCGATAATTTAATCTACTATTATCCAGCATTTAAATTTTTATTGAGTAAAATAGCTTATGATATTAAAAAAAACGTTTTAAAAAAATCCATAAATAACGCGGATAAAATAAACAGCCTTAAATGGAAGACAATTCGACATCTGCCTTATTCTCCAGACGTTACACCGTCAGATTTCTATATTTTTAGGTCTATGATGCATTATTGGGACGGGAAAATTTTCAAAACTTACGACGAGATCAAAAATGGATTAACCCTTACAACTCCCATGGCCACTACGTGTGGCCGGTTTTTTCTCGGGCAGTTTTTATGAACTCCAAATAAGATTTTGGTATTTTTTTAAATGTAAGAATCAGGTGAATACTCTAAAAATACCTTCTTATTGTCTGACCATTCATTTGTCGTCTGGAATATGGAAAATAATTGGTTCAGAGGGATTGAATCGGTGCAGGTAAAGAGCATAAAACAATAGTCTGCGTCAAGTTGTGGCGCAGTGAACATCTTGAAAATTATTTGTGTTCAGTAATTCAATATTATTTTGATAGAACGTATACTTTTAACCTTTTATTAGTTTTTCGTTCTACACCTTTTTAATAATCTACAACACGCGAACCAAGATATAAAAGGCTGTCATATATTTACGGATAGGTTTTACACCAATCTAACCCTTTAACTCTTGAAAAGGATTTTTTTTCTCACTGGCACGATAATGACCTCAAAAAGAGTTAACCTAATCATATTAAAAAAAACAAAATTAGCTGTGGGTCAAAGACGAAGATCATGCAGTGTATCTGGTGGAACCAAAAGGGCTGTGCTCTATGAGCTGCTGCAACCTAGCAATTCCATTACGGGCAATCGGCCGAAATTGATTCCTTTAAGCTGTCCTTTACAATAAATATGGCTGAAATACGAACAATGATATTACAAAGTTATTCTTCTGTATGATAACGCTCGATCTTATGTCGCGAAATTCGTAAAAAAAATATTTGGAAACGCTCAAGGGATACTTTGTTCTCCATATATTGCTCTTTCTGATTACTGGTGGTTTTTGAAAGATGCAGCATAGTTTGGCAGGTCAATGGTTCACGGTACTCCTAATAATTAAAAACTACTAAATCTTAACTCTTTAACAGGGTACATAGGGAAGCCCCGAAGGCCTGGAGTATATTACTTTTTAAAAAAGGAGACAATTCATTGCTTAAGAACTATCGTCCAATTTCGCTTCTCTCCCATATATATATAAAGTATTCTCTAGAGTTAAAACTAATAGGCTGGCAGATCGATTTGACAAATTTCAACCTCGAAAACAGGCTGGATTTAGAAAAGGCTTTAGTATCATCGAGCATATCCACATACTAAGACAAATCATCCAGAAAACCGAAAAATATAATCAGCCACTGTCTTTCTTGGGCAGTTTTAGACTCACTACAACGCTGTAATATAAATTATCTCCCAAGCTTATCATAAACGCTTTGGAAGATGTATTTAAACTGCTATCTTGGAAAAAGTGCCGACACAGTATTGGCAACACACAAGTGGAGAAATTGTGACATAGTATTAATAGCCGAATCGACTGAAAAGCTTCAAGACATGCTCCAAGACCTAAACGAAGTGTCAAGTAAAATTTGTCTGAAAATGAACATGGATAAAATCGAAGCCATGATAAATAGTCACAATTCTCAGACCTTCGGGGCGATATCCATTGGGGGAACACAAATTGAGGTTGAAAATGAATACACTTATCTGGGACAAGTAATACAACTAGGACGATAGAATTTCTCAACAGAAATTGACAGACGAATACCACTGGGATGGCAGCATTTAACCAACGCATCATCCCAGTGTTAACGAATAAAATTTTCCCAGCGTGCCATAGAGATATCTATGCTCGGAGTGTCTTTATAATATAGAATCAGAAACGAGGATATCCGAAGAAGAACTCGAGTAGTAGACGCTACTGAAAGAATTGACACACTTAAGTGGCAATGGGGGAGACAAATGTGTCGAAGAAACGACGGTCGATGGGGAAAAAAAGTGTTGGAGTGGAGACCCCTGTAAGACTGACGACATCGAAAGAATAGCGGGATGAAGCTGGATGCGGAAAGCGGAGGATCGAGAGGGATGAAGGCTCATGCGTTCAACGGTGGACGAACACAGACTGATGATGATGATGATGATTATGAATCTTTCCTCAGAGGTCAGACTGCATGACGATTTGAAGATTCCGCCACGACCAGGCGCACAGCTCATCAGACACCCATTGAAACCATCCTACTGTATTCAACTATCGACATCTTATTCCGCACTCTATGTAAGAGTCTATTGTGACAATAAAATCAAAATTTTATCGTGGCTTTAAAAAAAAACATAATTTATCGGCTTTAAATCCTACATCTTAAAATAGACATCAAGGACCTCCAATTTACTATAAGTCGCAGTACAAAACACTTAAAAAACTAAGAACACTTGCCTGAGTATCGACACTGCATGACGTTCAGAATAGATCCTGGAGTATGGGACGCATTCTGGAACAACACTGCACTTTATTTGTTAAGATATATCCCTCTGACGATTGAGCCAAACCGTATAACCTAAGAACCGAACACGCACTGATTGTCGCCTAGCTTAATTCGACGGATCAACTGAACGTACGAATATAAATGTATTAATACTAAATGTAAATTATTATGAAAAACTATTGAAAGAATGCATGAGATTCTCTCTGAGATGAGCTCTTTTGATATATTCCCAAAAATATTTTTATCAAATTTGAAATTCATTAAAAAATAATATATTTATGCAACGAAAAGGATGGTGATTATTTTTGAAAAATAGTATTTTTGGGAATATATCGCAGCAGCTTATTTAATCCCATGATTTTTAAAAAATAGTTTTTCTTATAAATATTAATAATTTGTCATAAATGCGTTTCAATTTGTCCGTCCAGTTTAGGCGTCGAGTTTATGCTATGCAACAATATTCGGTGCAGAGCTATATTTTATTTTGACAGGTTAGGATGTGCATGTGCGTATGTTAAGTGATATTTTTTAATACACAGAGTGTTGTGCCGTTCCGGAATGTGATCCGTGCTCCAGACTGTATCCTGATCGTCATGCAGCTAAAATATTGAGGCAAGTAGTCATCGTTTTAAGTATATTGTAATACGATTATTAGGCTTATTATCGAAATGTTTAATGGTGAACAATTGCATTGAGATTTCAAGAGCACAGATCGTAAATAATACTCATAGTGGATAATAATAATCAAGATGTCTATTTTAAGATGTAGGATTTAGGTCCGATTTTTGTATCATTTTTTTAAAGTCACGACTAACATTCAAATGTATATGTAAAATACGATATTCGGAAGTGATTCATTTAGCATTTCATAGCTAAAAGCTTCATTAAGCATCAATTTTTCCTTAGATTAAAGAAAATACATCATATATCATTTTAAAATTATATCATCAGCTAAATAATTGGACTAAAATGTGTCAAATATTTAATTTCAGGTATGAAATCGTGTTTAATATAAAAGCAATCCGCAATTGTTTGATTACGAAATCGACCAGCCTTGATCAATCAATAGTCTTAAGTTTAGATGGACGTTGTGAAAAATTGTACAGTGCGGTTCAAAAGAACTGCTGGTGAGCCAAATTCCAAAGGTGTCCAAGACTTCAAAATTCATGCAGCAAGAGCTCTCAGGTAAGGATAATAAGATTTACAAGATAAATTTGAGCTATCATTTAATTTGTCATCTAAAATATACACACAAAATATTTGGTCTAATGGATGTTTAAATTCTTTGTTTTAGGTAAGTCTTTCGAATAGCGCAATATCAATCCGAAATACCGATGTTTTCAAATATACTCATACTTTGAGTTAAATACATAATGCATAAAATGTTACATTTTAAATATTATTCAGTCTTGTTTGTGTATTACAGTGGTTTCTAATTAATATTTGTTGATTTTATTTGCACATATATATTGATAATATCATTATATTATTGTTATTTTGGCACTAAATTGAATGGTGCTGATTTGATTGTGCAAAAATGTAGCAAATTAAAATTTTTTTTTTTTTTAAATAACCTATTATGCAATATTCAAATGGTCTTCATAGAAGACTTTTTTCATGTGGTGGTTTTCCATTATCTTTCATAAGTGGTTATTAGCACTCAGGTTCGGCTGAATTCGGACGAATGATACAGCGTATTCTAGTATATTTTTGACATTTTTTTATTCCGCGCGGCTTTAAATAAAAATGCTCATAACTTATTTTGTATCATTGCTAATTTAATAAAATAAGAACTGTTATAAAGATTATGGTATAATACATAAGTATTTAAAATATTTGATTCATAAATAAATCTATAACGTTGAAAAAACGATGATTTATTTATATTTTTGTCTGAAAAGGCAACACAAATGGATATTTTTTTATTTAATTACACAAATATAATATATTCGAAGTCTTAAGAAATTATTTTATAAAATGCCACGTGTTTATCATGTCGAGCGACTCTCAAACTGTGGACAAGTTTGTACAAAATGCTTTTAAAATACATCGCATATTACACAATTTTTCGTTTTTACCATTTTTTTTGCGGTGCACTTGTAATAAGCTCGCGGTGCACCGGTTGAGAAACACTGCTTTAGACTGTGAAACTGAAAAAGGATGAAAGCGAACGCTATATTTTTGCGACACTTACGAAAGGAAACCAGCGCTTCATTCTGAAGATTGCTTCAAAAATATCATATATTACATGATTACAAAAATTAATAAACCAAATAAAATACCTAACATAGTTAATAAACATTCTGCTTAACAAAATACTATTTTTTTTATTCATAAACCCCCAGTTTTTTCATTTTATTCAATATAATTTTTTTTAAGAAAAACGCAAAAAATGGCTTGGAGTTGGTGGGAACTTTTATGAAAAAATCTTGGAGCCCAATGGGTTAATGATAGTTTGTCTACTATTAATAATTCATTTGCATTATCGTTCTTCTAACCATCTTAACTTTAATTTAAATGCTATTTTCTATATATTTTTTTGTTAATGCTTTCTTCATTTCTGTATTTCATTTTATACGTATCAAGTTCTGGTTTTTTTTAAATTATTTTTTTAAAGAGACGATATAAAAAAATAAGCAAAATTGCCTGCCTATTGACAATATTAATTACAATATCATACTATTTCGATTATTAATATGTCAACAATGAATATGTAGCTCTTGAATATATAATATTGTTTGAGATCTTGATCTTAAAATGTTTCTTTCGAGTTTTATTGACATTATTTTGGAAACGATCTCAAAAGAATAGACATTTATCGTCCGATTGATTTACTCTTCTTTCAAAATAATTTACGCGTCCAAAATAAAGTGATGATTTCTTTTCGGAATGGATCAAAAAAATAATTGGATATTCTTGCTGAATTTCGAGCCGAATGACATACCGTAAAATTTAAGCATAACGAGATCGAGTTTTCGTCTTATTTTAATGTCTAAATTTAAATTATTTGCGGACCTGTTGATCTAAAGATATGAGCGTATTTCATAACGGCCAGACTAATATTTCCGCCAGAATTCTACGAAAGTTTCGTTAGAATATGTGCCAAAACCCAATTAAAACGAATCGAAATCTGGTGTGTTTCACATCCGACCCGAGAGTTATGGCGACAAAATTTTCGCTCGTTTTTTATTTTCGGTCACGAAAACACGATTTTGACGGTTCGGTTATGCCAGTGCGGAATAATGAGTCAAGTCACCGAATAATATATATGATTGTTGAACTATAAAATCGGGTGCGTGGGCGTGGGTCGCCTCAAGACTAAGAAAGGCGTCGTGTGAAAATAGAAACATTTTTGGCATCGTCGTCGCTCATGTTGGATGCCGTTTGTAATTGAATGTCAGCGGATTTCTCAATGAATGTAGTGTTTGTATTTTTTTTGGGGTCGCTCCCGTATCATTTTGATTGGATGCTGTTATGATTCATTTTTATGTTTCATTGTGGTTATTAAATGGTGATGCGATTTAAAGCTTTGGCTATCTACCGATAGATGGCAGTGGTAATTTTCTATTAAATTTTGATATTTTCATTGGTTTTAGTTGAATACGCCTGAAATATGAGTGACAGGTGATGACTAAACATTTGACAAGCTTGTTTTTTTTTATGAGCTTTGGCTTGAAAATATGTATCTCTAGAATTAAAAAAATCGTTTTGGCGTATTTTTTGTTGTTAATAAAAACCACAAGACTCTTCCTTAATTGAATTTGAATTTATTATCCCATGTAGTGCTGAAAAGTATATTTATACTCGTCATATTGTTACGAAGGGAAAACATCTGACGTCTCTTGTTTTGCTTCTTTACTATGCGATAATAGTGTTTGGATATTTGCCAGCCAGTTGCATTTTTTTCTTGTCTGATCTTCTACACGTATCGATTGGTTTGGCATTCAATATATAGTAAAACATGAAAGAATAACATCTATTTTTTTTTTCATGGAAAGATCTTTGGATTTTCTAGACGTTTCATTTATTACCTGCTGAACTTCCGTGACCGTCTCAATAAAAGTTAATCGAATGATAGGTGAGCCCAATTATAATTAGTTCAGGCCAGAGTGTCCCCGACATAGTTGAATCGCCGCCAAGAGGTTATTTCCGTCCAAAACCTACTTAGAAGCGAAATGCGAATCTCACTATTCCAGACATTTTTGAGGACATCCACTGAATCACGGGATCAAAGCATCACGTGCGTCGATCCCGAGTCACGATGCACTAAATCGACACATCTGCTGATAAAAATAAACTTAATCTACTGCGAAGAATCGACGGGAAGCGACAGGTAAGCCAGCTCAAGAGCATGTAGTGTCCGGAGTTGGCAACGAGTTTGCGACACGTGCTGCCATCTATTGGCGGCGACGGAAATAGGCGCGCACGCTTCGCCGGTAATGGTTCATAAATTAAACGGTATATTTACAACACGCCCGTACATCAAAGCCGTTTTTAAGGAATTTGTGACGCGTTGGGGGGTTTTTTTCCGCAAATATTTCGAACATTTGTCACCGCGCTCAAATATGCCGCGACGCAAAATCAGAGCCAATAAATCAAAGCGCGCCATATATAATCCAGTAAGGAAAATATTTTCATGTAGAGTTTCTGATGAAAAAACAAATTTACATATACGACCGTATCGACGATGCATAGAAATGTATGAAATTCTAGCGCGGCAGAAGTGAAACTTCTTAGCTCGTAGAAAAAGTTGATTTTATGCATTGGTTTGTTTCCATTTGTTACCTAAAATATGAAGCTGCGTTTGTGTAATATATAATAAAATAGGTTTGTTAGTGGTGTAGTTGTTGCTTTATGCAACGTATATATTAGGGTGGTCCTTATTTAGATCAAAACATTTTTTTTCGAATATTCAACCGGTCAACCTCTAATTTGTTTTTCCACTCTAAAAAACTATTCCAAAAATTAAAATTAAAGTAATATTTAAGGGTCGCTACTAATTTGTATTTATCAATATAAAAAATTTACATGTAACATTAATGTTTGGATTACAAATAAGGATACCCTTTTAATAATTAAATCAAAAGGTGAGAAAAAAATAGTAACCAGCGATGGACAATACTTTGATTAATCTGTTCAATACATGATTTTGATTTAAAAAAATCATATTTGTAATTTGAAGAATTATTAATTTAATTTACAATTAGAAATTCGAATAAAAGTATGATCGAAATTGATAATGAGAAATAAATTGATAAATTCCATTTGATTGGGTCCCAGTGGGATTAGTTTACTTTGGTCGAACTAAGCGATATTATAAATGATAGACAGAAAATAATTTGTATTTGAGCTTAAAAAAATACACTAAGACAAATAAAATAAAACTCAGACCGACGAAACTTCAACAATCATTAATAATTTCAATAATAAATCGAGAATAAAATAAGTAATATTCAATAATATAAATGTCTTATATTATTTTTCTTCGGATGTCATCTCGGTTCATGTGTTATTTTCAACCAAGAAAACCTATTACTTACTATATTTTATTTTCCTTTCGATTTTTCCCATTACAATTGTACAAAAGATCGCATTCCAGATTCAGGATCATCTTTTCAAAGCTCCATTTAATAATCGAAAGAAGCTCTCATATTGGAAATAATTCATTCGTTGGAATCTAAAGCCATGAGATTTAAAGCCAATAAAATCACATCATAAATTCTTGCATTCTTAGAAAAATATAAATATTAAAATACTTCAATGTGATGGATATTAAATTCTATTAAGCAGTGACATTCACTGACTCTCTGATCTTAACCCTTATGTCCATAAGGTGATCTGGTCAGATTTTGTTTAACTTGTTTGTAAAAATAGTTCTGGATCTATGTGTTTCAAGAAAAAAATATATTTCTATTTATGTACCTAGAACCAATGAAATAGGTTTGTCGAGACCTAAATCATATGATTTGTACAGGATGTATGGAAATGATTATCTTTCTGTGCTATCTTCTTCAACAGGCCAAAGTTTTTATTGAAATAGCTTCTTAACTTCTCTGGGGAACTGTATAAATAATACCTCTCAATTACTTTATCTTGTTCCTTAACCAGGTACTCTCTCCTGAATTTAGAAAAACCTCCTTCAATTAAGACGATCCATAAATGATGCAAGGGTGAATTAAACTGATTAAGTTTTTATATCTATTGTAATAAATGAACAATAGATAATTTCAGCACTAGTTTTAATAGCTTATTTGGTTTCATTATAGCTATTGTAATCTAAAGTTTATATTGCGATTTATGAGCAAATGTGTATATTAAGACAGCTTTATAGTTTCAACGTTTCAAAATGACATTCCACACAATTGAAGCTAAAATTTCGCTTTGAACTGTTATACAATTGCAATTCTCGGAGGGTTGCAGCCATTTCAGAAGTTGAATACGCTTCTATCGTTCATCAAGAATTTACCATCGCAGCTAAACAATTTAGCTTTGAGATAAAAGACGAATTGCTTTTATGACAGGACCAAAAACGACGAGAAGCAAGTGCGGTTTGATGGTATTCATGCGAAGATTTGCCTCAATTTTTATAATTGAATTTCTTCTTCTGTTTTTTAGCTGATTTAAAATAAAATTGGATCTTTTCAGCAGAAAATTGGATGCAAATTTAATAATTAGGCTTTTTTTTAATTAAATTGTATATAAATAAATTAATTTGATTTTAGTTTGATTAATAAAAATAATATGAAGTCGTCATTATGATAGTTCGAGTTCATATTTTCCATCCATTTAAAGCTTCATCTTGAATGGATTTTAATTAAAACCTTTTCAGAATGAACAACTTCCTTAAATTAATTTGAGCAGCGGAAACAGCAACGAAGTTGAATTATAAAAATAATTGCTACGTAAAGCAATCTTTTACAAACTCTGTATCTCACAAAATTATAGTTTCGAGATGGAATTAAATCCCACTTGCAAAAAATCCAATTTTCAGCGAAACATTTGCTGGGTTCCGGATCGGCGAAATAAAAATGTTTTCGTCTTGCATTTTTTATGCTGCGATGGAAAATAATGTTTATTTCATCCGTTACGGGGGTGTATTTAGCGCCTCCCCCAAATGATTGGGTATGTCAATTTTAAGCATTTCTCGCCTCCCGATGCCTTACTTATTCGCTGATAAATGTGACAAGGGGAGAAGCTAGATAGGATAGGTAACATTTATGAGAATTTATTACTCCTGTTTACGTCTCAAATGCGAGAGCTTCCCCCAATCTTTGGTAATATTTATTGCTATGGAAAGGACGCAATGGCCTCCTCTCCATGCATACATATAAATACTAAAGCACCTCTATAATTCAGAGGTTTAACTAGATGAATATCACGGGTAGTTTTATGGATAATTTATGAAACAAAATTATATCGCCATAATTATGTATCGAGCGAGCGGAAGAGGGCGACGTCCTTTGGTACGTCCGGCATAAAAAAGCTCGGAATAAAATAAAAATTAAGCGAAATGTATTTGCGAGTCCGCCAAGCTCTCTAGAAAATGAAAAGTTTTTGTACGTGCTTTCCAAGGCGAAGAAAACCGAATTCCTAATAAGGTTTTACTACTTTCCAGGGCCTCAAAGCGTTATTTATTAAAATAAAAAAAACATGGTTTGAATTTTTACTAATTTAATATTAAATAAATTTTGCTACTCACCAATAGATGGCAAAAATATAAATTGTATTGAATTCGATTGTTGAAATTATTCGACCATGAACTGCTTACCTGTAAATAAAAAAAATAATAATTAATTTTTATATAATGTAAAAAAACATAATGAGGTCATTCGAGCAATTTTATTCGAATGACATTTAAAATCAAGCTGCAATTGGATGCATAAAATATCACTATAGATACGTTCGACCTTTTCAAAGGTCAGGGCTTCTGATAGTAAGGGTTAATTATGTACCAAGCACTTATATGCCATTAAATGGACATCGATGTAAGTCATAATTTATTCAAAACTACATTCGATGTCATGCACTATTAAATGATGTTTCATGTTCGATGTGTTGTTCCTTTGATAAAAAAATATATTATTTATGAGTTTGTATACATTTGTAGACTGTTCTTAATAAAAAAGGGAGGAACGTATAATATTTAACGGAGACAAGCAGATCGGATGGCGTCTAAAAATGAAAATGGTCTGAAGCCCGATGGTTTCCCAGTGCGAATAGGTTTTAATGTATATGAAAAGAGCCGATTTTCCGTTATGTAGTCGGACAAAGACCGACAGTTTGTATTTTTTTTTTTGCAATTAAGTCCTTTTTATACTGTCTCGGACGCTTTGATGCTGTGCAATCCTCTTCGGGAGCTTTATTGCTCCCGTGTACATCTTAAAGTGTCTTTAAAATGGGAATGAAACCACAATTTCCCGCAGCGACCTAAATGTTAGCGAAATTAAATTTTAGCTAAATCGTTTTGTGCACCCAAAAACTATTTTGCGCCGTTGGGACTACTCTTATCTCCGATTGTTCCTGTTCATTGATCAAAATTTTGTTTCGCGCTTTACAGCGAAGTACCACTGCTTGAAGCGAAAGCCATTATATCGTCGACGCTCCATTTTCTCGACCCAATAAAAATGTGATTTATTCGCTCCATTTTATATTCAGGTATGTTAAAAAGATGGATGGGGAGTCGAAAACAAAGGATCTATGCTAATGCACTATTAAAAATATTTCGCAAATCTTTTCAGCGGTTGTGCTGACGGTATTTAAAGGTCTTCTGCTGATCAAATAAAAATGACCATCTTGCTGACCAATGAATAATGCTTTTCAGTATAAGCAAAATATTGAGATTCAACATTTATAAATATTTTTGTATCGAGACACGGTTTAGGAAACACGTATTTTTGGTTAACAAAAAAAAATAAAATTCGCTAATTTATTGTTTAAACAACAGTATGTCCATTACATATTGACTTAAGATTTTAATCAACATGATTTTTTAATTTTTTTATACACAAATTAAATACATTTGATTTCAACTAATCTTATTTCATGGTACGTTTCTAACGATATTTTTCACTGACCTGCTGAAATATTATGACATAAAATTGTTTACCATATTTTCGTTCATACGATAACGTCAATTTAAAGTAAGCATCCGGGATCTGGGATATTATGGAAGAATTTTGTTTGAGGACACATAATTGGAACTTCCACAGAGTGGTGATTCACCGTCGAAAAACCCATTACTGTTGAAGAACGAAGACATGAAAATATGCTGAGCAAGCAAACGTTTCCAATACGCCGAAAAACCAATATCTCGAATCGCATTCGAAATATTACATTTCCAGCTTGCCTATCAAAATACGATTCGGGCGCAAATTGATACAAAATATATCTTTCGCCCATAAATTTGCATATTTATGAAATAATTTTAAGCGCTCAAAAACGCAGAAGTATGCTCTGTTTTTAGCACTAATAGATTGTACTGTATAATGTATTATAATAGTGGCATTCGTATGTGTAGAATGTAACCCGAGCGGAGCATGATTCGCATACACAATTTTGGTAGCCAGCATTTCCTTACGTAATTTAGATTAATTCTACCCCCCTGCAAACGCTTCCGAAATTCAGCTTTCATACTCAAACGAATCCCTTTTCGTAATACTTCGCATTAAATACATCAACATTTCGCAAAACAATTGCTAAAATAATATGATTAATTTAATTTCCTCGCAGAAATGCGACCGGTGGAATTCGTTCGATCCTTGGTTCGGAGCTTAGCGCTGAAAGTAAGTACAGGACTGTCTGGATTGAGTTCGACATCGCTGAAAAACCGATGAAATAAAAAAAAACTGTTAACTTCAGCCGTCGGTGGCTTATAAAAGTCGAGAGCAGTAATTTGTACCTATGAGCTCACGTTACGACGTCTAGATAAAGTACTTTGTGATAAATTAAGATTTTTTTTCTTGGAATGAAAGTCGTCTGAAAGCTCAGTATTTGATATAATTCGGCTCCAGCTGAGAAAATTATCTTTAATTTAGGATTTAATACCTAAAATGATAAAATAACATGTAATATAACTAAATTACGCTATACAAGTTGGATCCGACAATGATACCTAATGATAATGTGAAGCCATCAATCAAAATAAATGAGACAGAATAAACTAAAAAAAGATAGTCTAAAATAAGACTAAATAATTATACTGCTCGTGGAGGCGAAAGTGATCTTCATAGGGGACTATTTTAAGGAGAAAAATATCAGATTATGTTTTCCCATTTGCCTTTAATTTACAAATAAGTTTGGAAAATATTATTTAAATAGAACTTTTTAAACGTAATCTTATTTGCACAATCTTTATAATCGTCTTGGTATTTACTTTTTCAGATTTAGGAAATCAGGATAAACTGAGTCCATTTAAGTAATAACTTCCTTACATTACTAGTTGAGTCATAATCTCACTAAACCATCTCAGGATGGTCATGAAAACCCCATGAATCACATTACAGCACCACCCAATTAATTTTTCATCAGATTTAAAGCCCATATCATTAATAAATATTAAATATAGCGGCTATCTCGAAATAATACGCACATTACAATGCATAATTTAGGCTTAAACTACATGAAAATACCTTTTGTATAGTTGGGAAGATAAATATAGTTAAAGTATTGATTAAATGCAAACAGCTAAGCAAAAAATAAAGATTCTATTGTGCATTTAAAAAAAGTAATTATGTCTTAGATCTTATTATAATTGCAGAACGTATTTTCCTATTTTATTTATCCTTATTATGTAAGTAGAACCCAAAATGGTTTTAATTTTATTTCTTAACCGTTTTTTTTTGAGATAAGTTGCACTTAGGCCGATGCATATTCAAATTGTGTTTTATGCTTTTTCTGTGACTATACTCATCAAGAATAAATTGTGATTTTTAATACAGAGACAAGGAATATGGGTGACACATGAGCTAAGCATACCTGTTCGTTCGCATTATCACATGCGAACAACTTCTAAAAATGGAATTCGAAACGCCGTTTTTAGGTGACTTAATAACTGGAAATGAGAAATGGGTTTTTTACTTTAACCCCTTCAACGTTACGTTTCACTGTTAAAAGTGTCATCCGTAGTGACACGATATTTTTGCTACTAGCGGATACATACGTCATATCTACTACATGAAAATAGTATTTCGTCAAGCTCGAACAAGTCAATTCCCGAAATGAATATTTCTTACATTTAACGTACACAATACTGCAATCGGACATATCCGTCATTTTCCATTGAGGTTTGCTTAACTTTCACAATGCGGATATATTCGTCATACCCACTTTGCATGGACTTTGGTCTTGACGAATATATACGTCATATCCACTTAAGGGGTTAATTATGGACGCAAAAATCAATGGTAAAAGTCAAGTAGAAAAACCAGCCCCTAAACCTATCTTGACCAAAAAAAATTGTCTGTTTGGTGGGAGTGCAAGGGTATCGTTCATTTTGAAACACTTAAATCTGTACAAACAATAAATTCAATACTTTGTTGTGAATAATTAGATCATTTAGTGGTAGAAATAATAAAAAACAACCCTCTCTCATGCATGGAAGACTAGTATTTTCCATCATTTTTATTCTTCAGATATTGCTTCGTCGGATTTACATCTTTTTAGATCTATGGAGTATTATTTGGATGGAAAAAATTACCAAACAAACGATGAGGTCAAAAATAGACGTTTTAGAATATATTCGTTTGAAGTCCATGATATTTTATCACAGAGGTATTAAAATGTTACCAGATAGGTGGGAAAAAGGTTATGTTTAATGATGGAAATTATATTTTGTAATAATATGTTATTTAAAAAAATATTTGCATTAAAATCTTTAATTTAAAAAACGAAAATCTATGTCAAAAAACCCAAATTAATGTTATTCGTTGGAGAATTTGTTAATTATAAAGTGAAACAAGTCCTTTGAGAAAAGATAATTTTTTAAGCGAAAAAATTATAAGGCATATCTGAAGAACGTCCACAACGATAGAAAAACAGTTTGTGTTTTGCGGATGAAGACTCATGAATAAAGCTGAGATAAATTTCGTCAGAATTATGTCAAATTAACGTTATGATAAAAACAACTTAAAATTACAGAAAAATCTTATAAAAGCTCATAAAATCGTATACATTTAATATGCATGATCATACTTGCAAATATATTTATCCCTATAAATTTGTACCCTTCGTCGGATTAAGATTTTATGATCTTCATACAATTTGAGATGATTTCGAAAATGGATATAATCATGCTGGATAAAATCAAATATAAAAAGGTTGTGCCTTTGCAAGATTGAGTATCGTAAGAAGTCCTCGACTGTGTCTCAAGAGGACGGTGTTTCATCAACGTCTTCTCTATTCATTGTCGAACGGTTCATCCGATAGCTTGATGAATAGGCCCAATACGGGCGATGATGATACGATTCGCGTTGAAAAATATAAAATGCCTCCACATTTGAGCTTTCATGAGATTTAATGCAAATTTCAAGCGATCTCGTGCAATCCAGGTCATAAGCGGCTCCGAGTGGGACTTAAAAAATACCGTCAGATCGAAGGTGAAAAATCAGCGCTGAACACTGAAAAGGAGTGGATTCAGCAAGGTTTGCCGTTTGAAAAAAGAACCATTATTGGTGATTCGTCGTTTCTACGCTGGAGCAAATCAAAGAAGGGCGATCAAGCGACCGTTTCGTCTTGCGGTGCAAATTTCATTCGGATTTTATTTTCCACGGGAGCTTAAGGGTATATATATATATATATATCTTAGCTAGGCAATTTTCATTGAAGGCTTTTATTTCTTCTTTGGAATACCTGCTTCTGGGTTTTCGAAAGCGGCTTCGATAACTTCGTTTATCCAATGCAGCTGCTCGATTCGAATGGATGAAATTGAATCGTCGGGCTGCAGTTGCAATCCGCTTCAATATACTCTATTATATCCCATCGGATCTTATTCCGTTCGAAGATTAGAAAAATGGCTTGAAATTTGATTGCATTGGTTGAAATGCAAGTTGTGTATCTAGTCAGGCTCTTGAATCCCTCTAGATCTTAATTTTTCGTCTTATTTTTTTTGGTTTAAGGTTATTCTTAGAGCATTCATTTTTATCTTTTAATTCATCCTATAAATATAATATTACAATATGATAGAATAAGATGAGAGCTTTTAATTGCATGGAAGCAATTTGTAGATGGAAAGGTCAAGTCCTTATTAAGCTTTAAGATCAATCATTCTTTATATAAAAAAGGAGCTCCAAATATAACGACGTAGAAGTATTTCGATGTATACATTATTTTTATTATGTCACTTCATTTTGATTAAAATCGATGTAATAAGTTCTCGAGGCACGCCTCATTCAAATTCAAAGCTTCAACGAAATCTGCTTTATATTTTGACACAAGTCCTCAAAGTTTGCCAACATGATAATCAAATATGGACTACTGATTCCCGTCAGTTGATAGTTTACCCTTTAAAGTTGCTACACGTTTAAGTTCAAATAAGATATTCCCAGGTCTAAGTTGGGGATAAAAGGAGCTTTGTAGGAACGGACGAGCAGACTCGAATAAAGTCCATGGGGAGGACTATCGCAAGGGACGTAATCCGTTTCTGTCTCCCACTGGGGTGAGATGTATATTTTACAAGAAAAAAGCATTAACGATCCATTTATCCATCACATTCTGTGGCCTTTCCTTCAAACGTCTCACAAAAAGTAATTCCCGAATAAAAGCCTTACTCCAAATATGAGTCTTGTTCAGGGCGAAAAAGCTCACTAGCCAACTTAAAAAATTACAAATAAATACAATCAAACGATGTAAATCCAAGCAAATACACTCAAAATATTAAGCGAGCCTTCATTTATTTTATGGCATATCAGATTACAAATTATTCCAAAGGACCATCTTGTTATGTGGCATTTTTGAATCGCAAATCGAGTCGATTATTCATAGTACTTAACGTCCGAGGCATGAGGATCGCCTCACATTGGGTTTCATAAATATTCATCACTCTTTTTACGCGTCGTCCTCTAACCTTTTACCTTAGTATTTACAGCCCTACTAATTAATTGCATATGCAAATTTTCCATGTGCTATTATTTTTATGCGATCTCCCTCGGCGGCTTTTATTTAGCATAAATCCACACTACGGCTTATTTATTTTTCGGGGCGTTGACGAGCCCTTCATGAATAAAATTAGGCGCCAAAAACATTTCTGAGCATTCAATTAATTTAAAATCATTATTTTGACACATTTCATACAATTATCGATTTGCATTGACAGCAATAAATTTGAAGGCAAATTTTTTGGTTTCATCATATGATTGTGTTTCATGTTTTAATAATTTATTCATATGTAAAAATGTATTATCAACCAAATTATTCGATTTTTTTAATGTAAATTTGTAAGAAATGTATGATTTTTTTAAAAAAATATATATTTTTACATCAAGACATATTGCAATACGTACATTTGTCAAAGTAAATATTATTGAATCAAGCTTCCTGATGTAATAAAAATATCCATAAGGAAATTTCATTCAGGCTACGTTTCCATTTTCAGCATCCCTACAAGGGTACAGAGGATAAATTCAATATTTATTTATGAGTATCTTGCTCTTAAAATGTAAAACATTTGATTGACGGAGCCTTTTGCATTAATTCGATCATCCATTTCATCCCGTTGGATATCTCGATATATTCCGGAGGAGCAAAAAAATCACAATGCCGACGTAATATATTCGGAGCGAAAAAATATAATTTCGTCGCGATTGACACATTAAACCTTTGTGGAGTTTTTGTCCGATCTAATTTTCAATGGGAATAATGCCATTCATACGAAAAAGCTTCCAGGATTTCAGGGGGCGAGCTTCTCTCGGCGCGCGTTTGAAAAATCCTTTGATTTTTGTCTGAATTGATTTTTTTTGGGGTTGAAAAATGAATGGGGCCATTACCGAGCTTAAGGAATGAGGTCTAGCAAAAAGCTCTCCGGAATATTGTCGCCGAGATCCCGCGGGAAATTATTCCGTCACTCGTAGGACATGTATCATTTCTTCGGCGGTCGTTCCCGAAATAGAGGGTATAGAGTTTATTCTGGTGATGTGTATCCAAATAATTTGTCGGGACCTTCGCACCACTCAAAGAATGACCCCTATTTGCATATGCCATTACGTGGTGGCTTTAAAGGGTTATGTCACATAGACTTCGAGACCTTAGAGACCTATTATACATACATTATATATTTAAATATATTATTCACAATATTAGCTAACCGCCATACAAACTATAATGAAAAAAGCCTAAAAAATAATTGAAAAGGGAATTCTATGGTACTTTTTAAATAGAGAGATGAAGGCATATATAATTCAAATAATATTGTTCTTTAGATATATACATTTGCTTAGATGCTCTGAATAGGTATGATTTTTCATCTTCGTATTAATCCTGTAAAAATTTCATTGATTCACTTCAAAAACTTTTATACGGGATGTTCTAATTATATTTTAGGATAAAGGAGCCAAAATTTTCAGACAATGGCATCCATGAGCTTGATGAAAATTCAGACAAAAATCAATAATATACTACCCCAATTAATATTCAAGGCTTGGATAATATTCCTTAATTACTGAGTAAGGTTCTATCAGATCTGCCTCTCCTGTAATTTATAAGGCCCTTAGTACATTTTGTCTGCAAGGCTGTCACCGAAAGGAGACTCTATTCAAATATCATAATTTAATTAAACTGAGCAAGCAGCCGACGATCTTTGGATCATATTTTAATATTTTTCGCGAAATCTATAGGAGTTTGCTCGTCGAACATATTCGACCACCAATATCCGGCGCGAGCGATCGCGGATCCGGAAAGTGTATTCAAACACCGGAAGACTTTCGATGAAGCCTCGAGAAAATAATAAATACTTTAATATTTTGGAAGGACGGTTTTATTTATTATGGAAGCGCGCTTGGAAAACATCGAGCTGGAAACTTGATTTATTGAAGAAATTTCCGCCAGCGGAGAAATTTCCAGATCACGTCCGACTTTAAAGTTTCGAACATTTGTTTGAATTAAAGGTTGTTATTGCCGTTAACGTTTTTCACAATCCTGAATTTCCATCCGATAAAACTTTTATATCCTCCGCTTGTTTGATCCTTCCCGAGGCCATTTTTCTGCGTGCACATCAAGTGCTTCGTTGAATCAATACGGCTGAGACTCCGGGGCTGTTACCCCTATTTGTTGATGGATAACATGCGTAAATTGTAAGGGTATTAAGATGCCTCCTGTTGCTTTTCTTATAATATAATAATAATTTTACGCCTTCGCTCAAATCTTTCAGCTATCAAAATTTTGCAAATTTGATGCGGAAATTCGCGGAAATGTTTGAGCAACGCAGATTTGGCATGACGTGCTACGTGATCCTTTTTTTGTGAAAGCATCACGTCGCTCAGAAATCACCTTTTGTGTTTATGTACGACGTGAATTTATTAGACTCTATTTTATATTTTCACATGTCGCTCTTTTTGAACTCCACCCGATTTATAAAACGCCATCGGAATCAATTGTCATGTGCTGAAATATTCTATCAATCTATTGTGTGTATTTGTCCTTTTGAAAATATATTCTTATGAGCTGCACGCAGACAATTAGTTTGAAGATGGCTTTCTAATCACCCAAACTATGATCATTCATAAACGCTACATGTTGTAAAATTTTAAATATGGAATGAGGAATTAAAGTGGTAAACTTTATTGAAAAGTTGTACAAGATAAGCAAAACTCAAGCGAACGACGAAAACTTTCATCAATACAAAAGCATAAAGACTAGCACTTAAATAGAGTAATGATGCTGTAAAATGCCTTTATTCTTAGTTGAATTTATTAATGATCTCCTTGTATCCATATTTTTGAGATGACTTTTAGCAATTCCTTTTATAGGACGATTGCCAACCATTTTAACAAGGAAATATTTTTTGATTTCTAATATGTGTAGGCAGTCAATTAAGCAATAATAAATTTAAAACGTATAAAATTTAGTGGGGTTTTTAGTTAAACTTTCATATTTTTTACAATTTTCTTGATAATTTTTACCCCAAAAATATCATTTATTTACGCGAAAACCTTAAAAATTTATCTTAATTGACTAGATTAATTACAGTGGGAAATAGCTTAAAATTTCAGTCAGATCGATCAACAAATTTTTAAGCTACAACTGGCGAACATTTTGAAAATGCAGTTTGGAGATAATATCGTTTAAAGTTTCAATGCGTTAAAATTATCAATTTTAGTGACTTACCGATCAACCAATGATTCCAAGTGCATAAAATAGATCTTCAGCTTTCTTAAACTGTCGTTTTCGGGCTATACGAGCTGCTTTTGTCTCAGAAAGACTTTTATGGTTCTACTTGGCTACCGGCACTTCATCGGTATTTTCAGCAAAGATTTTACAATAGGTGCCAATAATTATTTTGAATGTATTTATCATCTTCAAAATGAAGCTGTAGTCGTTATTAAATATCCCAGCAGCAATGTATGTTAATATTTCAATGATTTTTACACCAGAATGCAGGTGCTTTGGAGTCAGTCGCCAAACCGTCGAGTTAAAACATTCATTAGCATTTTGGGTATGGCCATTCAAGCATCTTTGAAGTAATTCATCCCTGGATAAATCTTTATAAATTGGTAAGAGATGCTGATTGTATCTCTTGGCCCAGAAATGGAGTCAGATCTTCAAGCTTTGGATATTTTTTAAAGCAATGGTTTTCTGCCATTTGCACCAGCTTTTGACTTCAGTCGGATTCCTATGATAATGTCTTTTTTTTTAATTCCTCGAACTTTTGTACTTTTCGGTCTTTTTTTGACATTTTTGCTTCGAAAAAATTAAACCACACACGACAAACTGTCGAGTTAAACTTGACTTCGAGCAACTTTGAGCTGATTTCAAATAAAAGAAATGTTTGGCAAACATTTGAACAGTTTTGATTGGTACTATATATAATTTGAAGGACTTAAATGGGGCAGATTAATGATAATAATTTTCAGTTGTATCAATGTTTATCTCAAAATCATCTCTGTTTTGACCTGCTTATAAATAAATATAAAATTATGCTTATTTAAGAGAGGTGCTAACATCATGTACTTGTACAACAATTGTATGCCCGCATCAATAGATGCGTCGCGCGCTGAAAATATTAAATATGAATATCCACCAAGCAATAATTTTTGATATGATTGACCATTTATTTAAATGAACGTCGACCCGTCAAAGATATATGGTCTTTTTGGGGAAAAGCTTTAATTAAATATTTCCTTTCATAAAAATGCGCCTGATTTATGAACTATGTACTCCATGGCTGGATTAGCTTTTCACGATGACAGACATAAATCACCACCGAAATTTTAAGCTCACCAAAAAGCTCGACGCGTTTCCATAACGCGCTATGGTTTTCGCAGCGAAATTACATAAACGAAATGACGAAACATCAGCTTCGGGAGGAAAAAAAACTCATCATCCTAAGTAGTCATTTTTGCTCCCAAAAGGAGCGGGCCGCCATTCGGGACTCCCGAGCGTGAATATCTCCACCGCAGATTGAAGAACTCATTTTATTGGCGAAACTTCTCCCCGCCAAGTGGCTGAATGTACATTCGCACAAATATTTGCATATCACTCTTCGGACACAAAAGACGATGCTTATGAAGTCGGCGGAATTGTTTATTCGAGCATTTGAGTGGGTCTTTGTTTTCATATTTACGCACACACTTTGCTCGAGAATCCTTTTTTACCCCTCATCTAGCTGACATCCATCAAGCATCAAAACTATTTCACGGATGATAGAGAAATTTGCATACTTCATTTCGAGCTCGTTTCCTAGAAAATGCTCATGGGAAATGGCTTTTCGTCAGACGAAGTTGATTGGCAATTGATTTTCAGAGATCCATTCAAGTTTGAGCTTAAAAGTCCCGTATCATAGTCCACGAAAATATCTACTATATATTCAAGCATTCAACTTTGAATACTATTGTATTTTAATTTATAAACCAACGCTCGTTTAAAAATACATTTTTAATTCATTGGAATACATTTTCATCAATTAAATTGACATTGAGTAAGCATTCGATATCGTGTGACATAAGAGGCTGCTGTTAAAACCAAATCTTTGTCTTCTATTAATATAACACACAAAATTGTCAAGCTTATTTTTAACTAAATGTGTGAATAGATTTATGACGTCAAAGTCTTTATAGTACTCTTCTTAGTATTAACAAATAACAGAGTATAAAATCTGTCTAACGTTTTCCTAAATATAGCGTTTTTCTGTTAAGCTCACGAAGCAAATTATATAAAGCCATATTCCCTGGCTCACGCGGTCTTCAGACCTGATACCAGTGGATTTTTTGTCTGGGGACATGCCCTGTTTCGTAGCCCGTACGGTATCCAGACCTGACACCACTGGATTTATTTGCCTGGGGACATATCCTATGAAATAGTTTGTATCAATTCCTAATTCAGATGGTCCAAAGTAGAGATATCGTGCCTAATAGATTTTAACTGCAGTAAATCCAAACAGCCATTCCAGCAAGATTTTATAAAAAATATATTTTAAAAAATTTCTATATTACATTGAAACCTTATCTTTAATGTGTAAAAGAAATAATTTTACGGTGAGAAAAAAAAATCATTGATATGGCAAACATTCCCCTTAATATGATTTAAGGGACGCTCGGATAAAAACTATCAGCTATTGGTTATTATAATAAATATCGGTTATTATAAGCAATCAAAAACTATTATTTTGTGCTCGTTATAACCGAGTTTATTAGTATATTTCTCTTATTTATCAGAGTTATATGCAATATAATTTAAAAATACAACTAATTTGAAGACGTCCAATAAAACTTTTTTTGTACGGTAGAATTGCTCCGCAGAAAATCGCACAAAAAAAGTTAATGAAAAAACAGGGAAAACAATATGGCAATTTCAAAAACAACATTTTTGGTACCACTTAAAGGACGTCTTGCATCATTGGTAAAAATTTAAGGATGTTTGACATCTGGCATCTCTAATGCCAGACATCCATTAGTGAATTTATTTTCTATTTTATTCAAAATATTTCGATACGTACTCTTTACGAGAAAAAATTGCTTTAAAAAAACCGCATAACTTCAAAATCGCATAAAAAAAGTCTTACGTTTTATGTTTAATATCAATATTCTCCATTGAGTTTTAAATTGTTTATATCGTTTGGTATTCTTATTCTGTACCCTAAATAGAAGATGATTTGTTAGGGTACAATTTGTAAGTCTGATAAAACATCATATCAAATCATTCATAGTCAAAGGATCAAAATAACAGCAAGTGGTCTCACATTCGAATAGTTTTCCCTCGCATTATCAAGCCGTTCTTTCTAGGCCACTGTAGCTAAACTAGTTCCAAAATATTTTGTAATAAATCGCCAAAACAACACTGTAACACATGTGAAATGCAATCATGGCAGATTTATCTCGTTTAATTCTGAACGAGCTTGCACATTGCCAATTTAACGTCATCATCTCTCGCTGGAAAGTGTGAGATCACATCTCGTTTTATCCCAGTTGTACGCATATTTACTATGAAGTACCCTGTGGAATTTCAAGGCTTATATTTGCACGCCATTTCACGATATAACACGAATCCGAAAAAAATAAAAATTAACGGGCACAACAAATACACCGTTTGACGCGGCTAATCACGCGTATGAAAATATTTATATATGTTTCGCATGTTCATTTTCAGCATGTCATTACTATTGCGAGGTTAAATTTTGAGCTGTCAAAATATCAGCTGAGGAAACGATCCATAATCACGTGTTGTACTAACAACGACACGAGGAAATGACGTGTGGGTAACGTAGAAAAACAACGGTGGAAAATCCGGAAAATGTGATCGTCATGAACGCTCCTTCATTGTGACAAGTATCAACATTTTTTTTGTCAAAGTGTCAAATCTTCAGAAAGGTGAGGATTTTGACAGCTGTTTTGCTTATGGGCGATGAAGCAATTGAATAAGTATTCACGTCAAGATGGATGGAAGCGATCGATTTTATTACCGAAGTGATGGATAAGCTTGTATTTTGGTTCGTAAGTCTTATAAAAACGCTTTTGAATTATTGCAAAATAAACAAGGCAAGTGTTTTTATATTAAAAAATGATAATTTTGATTCGCCTAACTATGAGTTTCTGCTTTTTTTCCGACTTATAAAGCGTAAATTCTCTAAAGAAAATGAAGAGAAGCCTCAAGAACATTTCTTGAATGCGAAGATAGTATGCTGATGTAATGAGTGTAATCAGATCCTTGTCAAACAAAATTAATTTTCCATGGTCAACATTTCAAGAGCAAGTTCAATATCAAATAAGACAGTGTAAAAATTACATTAGGCTTTTGATTACACGTTGGAAATATTATTACTTTTATCTTGTTCCCGCTTTTATCGTATGATCTGTTCAAAAGCGATCTTGTGTTTTCAAACATGATAGCTTTTATTCGCAAGATACCAAGTTTTTGGGGGCAATTTAAACTTTATTGTCTCATAAAAAAGACATTATGAGTTAATAATGATTCTTATATTGAATGATGGTTACATATCACATATTGGTAATCCGCAGAGTTCAGTATGATCGTTTTTATTTGGTGTTTGTTTGGATTGATGTTTTATTACATCTGTTAAAGTTGTTAGATCGTCCATACATCAGAGGTGGGTTAGTGTGCTTTCGGATGTGTATTTTTGTTTCTTCTTAATTCAAAACCTCAGGTTTGGAAGTAAGATGTTTTTGCGGCTTTCGAGATTTATCTTTCGAATGCGAGAGGAGTAGGAAATACCAGGGAGTAAATAAGGGATGAAAATAAATCTACACGTCTTAAATAATGGAACAAGTCGAAAGTGGAAGTCTGAGCAAGTCGAGCATACACGTTACTTATCTGTCAGTCGGCGAAATGCTATTAACATGATTGAAGTTTTCGAGATCCATACTAAGAAAACTGATTGTGAACGCTTTCGTAGGGGAAGTTCGAGTACCATCGAGGGTTTCCGAAGTACGCCAAATAACTTTCGTCAAGATTCGAACGTTCGATAAACTCCATTTCTTTTCACCGAAGCAAACGTACCGTATCACGGCTGAATTATTCAACTAATTAAATTTCGAGCAAAGATTCTCGAGGGTCGAAAACTAGCCCCGCAGAAAGAGTGCGATTCCGATCTGTATTTTTACGAGCGAAATTTACAGTTGGTCCACGTGGGCAACTTAATTACGAATTCTCGGCGCAAATTGAGTTGCCGTAATCAAATTACAAAGTATTCCTGAAGCAATTCCGAAGAATGTGTTGAATATTTCAGTAATGTCTTGATATTGCGAAAGCGTTTGACGCAATTTAATTAAACTCAACCATCATGGGGATAAATGGCATAATCCTGAAAATTATTTCATTCTTACTCTCAACACTTTCGGAGCGCCCTAATATAATTGTTCCTCGGGAGCTTGTACTCCGTTTTTATGTTTCTATGAAACGGATTATTAAATAGAGCTTCCGCGTTCGTATAAGTACATCTTCTGAATTGTATAGTCTCTGCCATATTTCAATTTGTGCTTTCCGTTTTCTTGTGTTTTTGCGCGTTCGTTAGCCTTTTCAGTGAGAGATTTGCGGAAGCATACGTGACGCAAGCGCCTTATTTGAATACCAAGAGACTCGCCATAAAAATGCATATTATATTACATTGAAGATAAAAAAAGAGCAGTTGAATTCCTCTAGAAATAAATATTTTATGATAAAATTTTCATACATAATAGCCAAAAATGGCGTCAATCGAGATTAAGTGAATATATTATTGACAACATGTCTCTCGACACAATATACAAAAAGCTTAACCTATATGGTAGGATGATCGCGTATTTGCGAGCGAATTTCAGTGATTCAGAAATGGCAATCTTGTCCGTCGAGCTCAGACAGAGACAGAGAAGGATATATATACGATTATATAAATCATTAACCCAAATTCATCGACTCATAATGATGTGCGATTTCAAGTGTATTTTTGTATAAGAAATAATTGGCAAGATATTTAATGCCAATTGACTGTTATACTCTTGATCTATACTGAATGATTTTTCAATGTATAAAAATACTAGATTACCTAAAATATAACCTAAATCTGCATTTACTTTACATACAGTATTTGAATTATATTAAGTTTTTCAATGATTGTATGAAATATTTATATTGACTTTATGTTATACAGTTCTGTCGGTGCAAAGAAATTGAACGATGAAGTCTAATCTAAATAAATGGGTCAAAAAGCTTGACATTTTGTAAAGCCTCACTTATATTTAATCAAATACAGGTGAATCACTGGGTACATTATTCTTAATTTACAACATACATAAATAGATGAAAAAGATAAGCCCTTAAGAGCCAATCCATCACCAATAAATCCGACAGTCAACTGACATTAATCAATAGCTTTTAAAGGGACTAATCTAAATGAGCCTGCCGAGGACATTGTTAATAAGAGTAAATACCTATCGACCTGATTATCCCAAATAGTGCTTAAAATAACACATGGAATTGAAATGGATAGCAACGCGGATCTCATCCAAAGAAAAATTTAGCACAAGGATTGAAAGCTTTTTCTTATTTCTACCACTTCCATTTCATCCAATAATTCTCAATGTCGATGCAATTCAACGCATCGACAGCATCATATTCTTATATTGGAAAACTAGTGAGCCAAAGAATTGCAATGCTCAAACACCGAATGAAATATCGCAGTAAAATTCTTTTAAAAAGCAATGCTGGACAAACAATGGACATGTTTCATAAAAAGATTCGTTATACCACTGGAGCGGAATGTTTCCAATATAACTCCATAACAAATACATTCGCAACATGTGCGCCCTGCAAAAACGTTCCTATGAAATAAACTCAATTGCAATCATTCCAGAAATTGTAGATAAATACGACCTATTAATCCCGGGCTAATCGCAAAAATATTCATACTATCGTTGGCATGGGATAGTCGAATCATTTAAGCTGAAATTCGCAAGCCCGACGATAAAATTGGATTCGATGAAAGAGAGATATTATGATGGATTGGCGATAGTGTTCATTCATTCGTGAAATTTCCTTGTTTCATTAAAACAAAAACAGTTTTCAGACACATGAGCACGAAAACTATCCAATCAAATTATATTAATTTCATCGCATTACAGCTGTCAAACTGCTGATAACAACGGGATATTCATGTTTGATTGACGAATAAATCTATTAGCTATTTAAAGCTGCAAGTGATCATAAAAGGCGAAAAATTCTGGTAGTGGGTTTCGACGATAATAAATATGTTATAAATGGTGCTTAAAAATATGTCGAATGATTGAATATGCCAATAATATTGTACAATATAGCGGTGGCTTTCATATTTATAAGTATTCTGGGTTAAAGTATTCAATAAAAAATAGCATATTGTGGACAGTGTAATGAGATCAGATCGATGGAATTAAACTTAATTTCAATATGAAAGTTTAACATATTGTTTGTTACTAACATCAACTTTTAACCAACATAACAATCAAGTTCGTCGAATTTTTGGAAATGGAATTGATTATAAATCGGTTCGAGTCAGATTTTAAGCATCAGTGAAAATAATATATATCTTGGCCTCGTTAACACAGTTTTAACATAGCAAAATTATGCCGATATGGTTTTTGCATTCGTCAAAGAAATAAAACAGTCCACTTTAAATGTTTGTTGGCCAGAAGTAGTGCCTGGAGAAAATGTTACACCGCCAATAGAAGATGAATATCAAAGGACAATTAACAATTATCGTGGTTGAACGTGGAGAAGGATTTAATTATTTTGATATTCAAGATATTGAAAGATCATATATTGAATGAAGAATAATGAATGAATATCTTGGATCAGCTAGGATTATCAGAAAGTGGGAAGAAGTTCAAGTGGGAATTACAAAATATTTTGATCCCTTATCATGAAATACGCTAAAAGGAGGCAATTGCTTATTACAGAATTTTTAAAGGCAAAATTGAAAATCACTCCTGAGTTCTGGCGATGATGAAAATTCCCAAAGGTTTTTCAATAAATATATATATTTTGGGGTGGTATTTAGCAATCAGTGTTTTGCATATAGAGTGACAATATTTTTTTGGGGATTAGGGGTATTATTTGCTACGTTTCACAAATAAATCCTATGTGTTTTTCTATACTTTTCTACTTTCTATACTAAAAAAATTAACAAATTTTGAATATAAATTGAATAAAAACATCTTAAACACAAAAAGTATTTTCCTAACTATGATCGTGGAAAACTGGAATCTCTTCAAGTTTAACGATTTATTAAATGATTTGTATGACATGTAGCAAATCGTCGGAAAGAGTATAAACTAGAAAACTTTTTAAAATTAAACCAAGTTCAAAATTGTTGTTAGTTTTCCGATTAGATAATTTAGACGTTGACATTTCTCATTCGTTTGCGCATTTTTTGTGACTTTGGAAGCTCAGAACTAATTTTCTTTAAGCTAATTGCATCAAATAATAATTTATTTAGATGAAAAATACATTATAAAATACAAAAACAGTTATTTCGCGCTATAAAATAGTTGCCACAGATCAAAAAGTTACGCCAATTCAAAGATGAAAATTTGGGGTTTTTTTTTCAAAATGTTGAAAAAATTATATTTCGAACTTAGCACATAAGCCCTATATGCAGAACAACCTGTATATTTAAATAATGTAAAAAATATGCAATAAAAATTTCGAAATTTATAGCGTTTTTCATCGGCAATGCGATTCGTCGAGTATTGTATTATAAAATATAAGAGAACTCGATGTGAATTTAAGCATTTCCCAGACGAAATGTGTCATTGTTATTATGAGGAATTGCTCAAAAGTTTTTCGCGGATTTTTCGGCATAAAAATAATGTATATAAATAGGAAACGTCCTTGGAAATAATTCCGTAAAAATATTTATATCTTTTCTTTTGATGGAACAAAATTGTCTACTACTGAGGCCATGACGCATATTCTACGTCATTGAAACTCTTTGGGGTTATTCTTGTCTTTAATACGCCATGATGGATGTCGTTAAAATTTTAATGCGATACGCAAGATTCCAGATTAATCAAAATGGACTTGTTATATTATTTTAACGAGGCGCTATTTTATAGATTCTAAAATAGTTACATCATAATCTTCCGCTGCGGATGCTGGGTTTCGATTTTGTGGGGTAAAAATTAATTTTGCAATTATACTTCGTTATACCGCGATCTCATAGAAAACCGGTGTGAGGTGTGAATCAATATTTGCATGGACAAACAATTTGAAACAACGTCAACTATTTCATTTTGCGAGTAGACATGTCCTGTCAACGTTTCAATTTTTTTCAATCTGTTTTCTGGCATCGCCGGTGAACGGAACTCAGAGATACGGACATTTTACGGTAGGAGGAACATTTATTTGACTGCAAATAAAATCACTATATATTCAAAGAATGAGCTATTTCTGAAACGCTTGGAAAATATGAAATAGAGCACTGCAGTTAAACAATCATTCTAGTTATTTTTGCTGAAAAACTATATAGAATACAACGCAGTTATGGATTTTTACGTTCATCGGAATATAACATTGCAAAATTCACTAGATTGATACAGGATAGATGTTATTTGTACGCAGCTTTTATTAATACTGTTAGCTCCTGGATTCTAATTATAAAGGTTAAAATTCTAATTCAATTCGTGGACCAAAAAATTTGGAAGGTTTGAAGAGTTATTAAAATAAAGATAATTTAACCACTCAATGATCCTATTCTGCCTGAAATTCCTATTCAAATAATATTATCCTAATTCAACTACATTTGGAAGACATGAAAGATCTCTTCTCTATAAAAATACCCTATTTATATCATCCACATCTGATGAACAATAGGGCTCATCAGAAAGATATTTGAGAGATTATTGGATTCCTCCAAGACGTGAAGAATTTTCATGATTTTTAACATAATTTTATTTTTGCTAAAACAAGCATTTTTTAGCATCAATTATATATTTTTAATAGTATGCAGTAGTAATATAAAAAATATTTTTAGATTTGGTATATAAAAAATATATAATATATTTTAAATAGAAACGATTACAGCTTTCTTTGTGATTTTTGTTGATGTTATAGAATCTATGGTGCCATATTTCATGAATTTCATTTCATTTCTCAATGCAACTTATTAATGCTCGATATTCCGTATCTATCGCGTAAATTGGAGATTAGATGTAGTTGACCTTATTAAGATTACATTGAGATGAATGTCAAAAATTGATGCTGTTTAAATTCAATAAATGTGGAAAACAATGTCAGAAGAATCATTGTCATAGCTATAAGATCATTAAACCATGACAAAGCAAACGTATATGCTTATTAGCAAATTATCCATCATCGTCACGGCAAATATTTAGTGCGAAAATTAATTTGTTACGTGTGTATTTTCAGCACAATTCCATCTTACGTTTCGGCGAATATTATTTCTTCAGTGAATTATTGGACATTGTCCAAAATCCAGCACGTTATCGCTTTAGGACTTGAGACTTATTTATTTGCGTATTTACCTTCTCCAAAACAGCATGATGCATGGCCAGTGCTAAAATATTCTCATCTCCAAAATGCGACACAAAAAATACGAAAATTTATTCGTGGCACGCTACATTATCGTTTTTCAGTCGCAAAAAAATCTTTTGATGATCCAGAACTACGGAGGCCGACTACATACATCATTAGTATGCAAATGAAAGACCTCAAAGAGAGCGAAGATTAAAAAAGACGCGACCTTTGCACTCTAAGATAGAACGTGAAATGGGCAAGGTCGCATGAAAAATGAGACATCGGCTGAAAATTCAAAGAAATTTGCATCTGGATAGAATTTCATTTTTGAAGGGACATCTACGAGCCAGCTGTTTCCAATTAGGGGAGGTCGAATGGGTGGGCGTTTACAAATGTGTTAATCAACACCTCGTCTGCAAAATGTGCTTACAAAAAATATATATATAGTGTGAATTTCATAAGGAAAAAAGGGTATTCAGCTGCCAAAATATCAAATCGTATTGGCAGACGTTCTTTTTACACCTGGATATTTTCAAATCCCAATTTAACGAAGTCTCTCCCCTTCCAATGTCGTTCAATATAGAAAGGGTTCCAAAATAATACGGAATTTCAGCATGCAGAGAAAAGATAAACCCAATGTATATTTTAAGGATATACAACTTGAACATTCTAGTTAAGAATATGTGTTAATAAAAAAACATTGGTTTAAATTGATTTTTATATCAATATATTTGACAAAATTTTGACTTTGTTAATTGAACTTTAAATTAAAATTCAATAAGTTAATATTAAGAAAAAATACATAAACAAAATAGACAGCATAGTTGGGAAAAGCTAATGAACTGGACAAAGTACTTCCAAAGTACTTCGGAGCTCAATATTATGATCTTATGAATATCGAGCTTGATAGCTGCTAGGCAATTAATTTGAAATGTCTGCTGTCGTCACCAACAGCTCTAATTGGGGTCAACTAAAACCCCATTCAGCTTCGATTGAATCCGAGCATAAAAACCAAATTTCGCTCAACTCCTTCGCGACGAACTCGTCAAATAGCTCATCAACAAACATCCAAACATGCCCAAAATTATGTTTCATGCAAAATAGATTTTGGTTACTTTGGTACACAATCATTATATGTCGACTCGTTTCGTTAATTATACATGTTTATTCAACGGCATTCATACTATCAAAAGCTCGCTCATTCAATCAAACAACCAAAATAACGCCGAGCTTTAATCCAAAGAGCCAAAACATATTTGGGATTGGCGATGACAGAAAGAAGACTGTGTAATTATAGGATCTGTATGAAATCGATCGGATATCGGCAAAAATACAGCGAAAGCCATATATTAAAAGCGGTAGGAAATCTAAAAGTCGAAAGTGTCTGGCATTTTACGACCCTGGATTAGATTCAATTCTTTTATGGGTCGTAACTCGGGCGGATTTGGCGTTTTGGGATTCTAAATAAAATTTCGATATCGGAATTGCCTAATCGAGTATAAAAATATCGGCCGATCTTTTTATATAAATGGATTTTATATATTTTTAAAAAACTTGCTTTATATTCCTCAAGTATTAAAACCATTGAAAAGCGTCTGAAATTACGTTTTGAAAATTGGCAGACATGTTTATAATGGTGGACAGATGCTTCAACACAAATCAATGAACAAATAATAGAATACATAGCAATTGAGATGGATCTTTCAAAGCTTTCAATCTAAAATCAACAATTCAAGATTTTTTGAGCTTTTAGGAAATAAATAACTAAGAGTTTTTTTAGAAATTATTTATATAGTAAATACTGCAAAGTAAGTAACTTTGGGCAAGATGTACGAAATAGAATAAATACAATGCATTAAGCGATTGAGATTAATTGCAACAATGTTTTCAAGAAGAAGTTCTTTTAAGTTCACAATGAAAATACTTAGATAGTATAAATATTTGGCCGGAGCCTGTTGCTCACAATGTGGTCTTTGCCAAATACTCGAACGTTTTTCAAGAACTAGGTCTATTCGTGTTGAATGAAAATGTTCAGTATTTTCACCTCAGGTAGATAGAAAAAGGGTAAAGGTCAATCTCCTACAAGATGGAGTGACCAAATAAAGGAGATTATTGGTTCCTCATTCCGCAGGACAATGCCAACATCCGTAAAACAGAGAAGGATTGATAAACATCAACTGAAGTGTCAAACACGATTGGCAATAAAGGATTCCGACAAGCTTTCAGTGCGGCATTATATTTCCGGGCGTATCGTATTTTCTCCGAGACATTAGCATATAATAGTGAAAGCTTTTATGATATTCGTCCACCATGTGCTGCCCAGTTTCCCCCCGCTCATGGCAATTTACCCTAATTTTGTTGTGCTTTCTGAATCCCACATTCTTCCTCGTCAAAAGCTCAAAGGCGGCGGGCATCCACTTTGTTTCTGCTTTTCATTTCGCCCTTCAAGTCTTTGAAGGCTTAACGAAGTTTTAGTAGAATTCCACATTCATACAAATAAAGGGAGATTTTCTAAGATAAAGCAGATTTGATCGTCGGGGAGAACATAAATTAATTTTTAAAACGCAACACGCCAAGCAAAACGAAGGCAATTTTTATGGCAAAAAGAACAAAAATATAGTCCACATAAACCACAACGAAGAGTTTCGGTAGGCGTTTTTCTGCGAGGGGGCACAGATGGCTCTATTTTACCGCTTAAACTGTGGAGTCATTGTTATTTCTTCAATAAAGAAAAATAGGGTTTTTTTCTGGCGAGAAAATGGCATTTCTTCGCCCTGCCCATTTCTAGCGTCTTCTGTTGGAGTATCGATTTTATGGATGGACGTCTTTACTTCTGACACATAAAACGTTTCGGGTTATATTTGCTTTTAATTAAACGAGCTTGAAATTTGATCGAAATCCTTATTTTTATAAGGGCAAAGTCATTCTCTCCTCTTGTTTATGTTAAGGAGGTTGGACGCTTTTTTAGCTGCAAGGATATAAAAAAAGGATCCAATATCCGTCGATGACTCGCGATAATCCCAGCCGAAGGGTTCTCAATACAGTTCCAAAAATGTAGTAAACCGACGGAGCTTTCCTCCGATGCTGAAATCAGATTTTTTTCTGCCGAAAATATAACCAAAATATCGAATATTATCCGCTCTGAGCGGATGAATAATAAAACCAATACATGATTTTCATTTTATCTACTTTAAATAATTAATAGTCCAATGAAGTTCGATTTGGAATATATTTTTAATAGTCAAGACCACACAATTATCACATACTTATCAGATTTAATATCTTATAGTTATAATAGAGAAATTATGTTAAAGACTGGTTTAACTATTATACGAAATTATGCAAAAAAATAACGTATAACAAGTAAAATCAGAAAGCCGACGACACGTTGAAATATCTCACAACCATAATAAAAATAATATTCATGATAAAAATATACGCTGAATGCTTCTAAAAATTCAACAAAGAGCACGTTTTGTCAATTAAAGCTCATATTTACTCTGCTATTAACATATCCTTTCAAATAGGCAAAATTTTGCTTTAAACACGATCATTCGTAGCAATAAAATTAATATTTAAAAGCGAAAGCTTTTCTTTTGATACGTTTAAAAGCTTTCAATATTTTGACAACTGATATTCTTTTAAAAAAAATAATGAATCAATAGTTAGATGCAAGTGGACAAAAATCGATTTTTATAGTCTCCTTATGAAATACAATATGGATACTGAGCATGATTTATTGTCGTGTATATCTTAAAGCAGCTGTTTTCAAATATTTCGAGGTTGAAAATATTAATATGTATTTCTTTGAATCGCTATAAAATCAAATAGCATGAAGTTAAGTATGATCCAGTGCTGAAATTATTTGGCTTATTGGTGACATATATATGTTCCAAGTTTTAATGCACTATCAATGTATTTTCGACTCAAATTCAAAGAAATACATTTAAATAATAACTATTTTTGATACAAAAATATAGTGGGATATGTTAGGGTGGATCAATTTGGGGTAGCCAATATATCTTTCTTTATATAAGAATACATGATTAAAATATGGTTTATGAATTGATTGAAATACATTTTATAAAAACGTATATATTTTTGATTTGTTTTGAGTAAATTGAGAATTTAAGGTGAAATTGAATACGATTTTGCTTATTGTATGATGATTTATGTACATCGTTAATGAATACCACGACGCATATGGATCGGAATCATCATTGAAACAGATTAGACCATTCGCAGACCGTCAGCCCCGACGTGATGGATCAGCGGTTAAGGGATGATCGGTATGAAGACGTTAATTAATAAGGCTCGTGTGGTAATTAATATCAGCGGTGATCATGAATCATAGTTAATACTTTAGTTTGTGGAGATAGCGTGAAGATGGGACTTACCCGCATATCCATGAATGCCTCCGTCTGGTGCCATGAGAGGTGGGTGGGGCCCCCGAGGGCGGAGGGCACGGGAGGCCCCCCAACCTCAGCTCGGGGACCCTCAGCTGGCTCATCCCGGCCAGTGTGCCCCCACCCCCCTCGCCGCCCTCGCACGTTTCCAACTTTAATGTCTATCTCGTAACACCGATAAAATTCTGGAGCACCCTGTTCTTAAATCGTCCAGCGATCGAATGTTTTGTCGACAATCAATCCATTATAATAAACTTGCGAGTCATCTTTACACTACTTATAAAACTGAATGTCAGCATTTTCGACACCATCCTTGAGAGATGAGAGGGTATAATTAATTTTTTATCGCAAAATATATAACATATATAATTGGTCGATTAAAAGCAAAAACTATGAAGATGATATGAATACACAAATATGAACTTTGCCTTGAATCATCGATGGTAAAACCCAAGCATAAATCTAATTGACGATTAGTCACATTATTTTTATTCGTTTGACATGTGAAATTCTTGCATATTTGTGTATCAATCATCGATTGAACCTGTGCATAAAAGTAATTTGGAAACTTCTGCGAATTACGTATTCTGACTTAATTAAACCATTTATGCTCGTCATGAGAGAAGAACGCGCGAGAGGTCATTCAAAGACTTTAAACATATTTGAATTATCTCGTCTAAGATATCATATAATGCCGTCTACAAGAATAAATAACTTTTCCAAAAGCCACAGTCCGAAGAAAATTGGTTTTTCGGCTCATTATGGCGCTAATATAAGGAGCGCACACGAGTAACAAGATTAACCACTGCTCATTGCGCATCCTTGAATGTTTCGCCACAAGACCGAAACAAGGAAGGATAAACATTTGAAATTAACACTAAGCCTCCAGAAGCCTTACACTGACCACTAAATTTACACAAAACCGAGCGTTTGTGCAAAGCACAAGTTTCATTACGGCGCAGAGTATGTTTGTCGATATTTTGCAACAAGCCCGAAATAATGTAAACTGTTTACGCGGTGACAGTTTCAAACAAAATAAATATTTTATTTTAGTCCCTCTAGTATATGTATGATTGCTTGGATCAGCGATGCTAAACATTTGGTACCGAAGCAATATCACAACGCATTTAAATATATCATCATTCAAAATCGACCTAGACTGAAATATCTTGATGGAGGCAGGCAATGATATTAAGATATTTATTTTTGAATTTAATTAAATTTAAAAAATCGTAAAAATTAACACATATCCAACCTAAGTTTGAGATTATAGTTTGAGAAATCATTTAAAATTTCTATGTATGTTACTTTAATTTATAACTCTTTGGACGTACACACGCTGACGCCAACGCAACACTAAAAGAACGCAAATAGCTCTCAGTAGTCTGAAAATATAATTTTACGCAAATTAAATAAATATCGTTTTTCACTTTAATTTTTTGCAGTTTTTTCCGCTTTCCTATGATTACACGGTAAATTTATTTTTATCGCTTTTTGCATAATCACTTAAATATTTCAACTATATTTCCGCATAGAACTTATTAAGCTTCGATGGAAAAAGTAGTAATTCCATCAAACATTTATTAAAAAACCATATGTATATTTAACATAAAATAAATACAACTAAAAAAACATATAAATGATCCTGAAACATATTCCTGGAAGATTTGGTTTAAAAGTTTAGGTTCGAATCCAATCTGTATAAAATAATTTTATTGTGTGAAGAAAACTGAGAAAACCTTATTGTACATATATCATATAACATGATCAGTCATTTCGATCTCGATTTAGTTGTGCAAGGTCGTGTATCATGTAAAAATCATGGATCATTTCTTAAAAAATCCTATTCAAGTAGTCTAATAATGATCATTCTATAAAGATAATCCACATCCAATTATAAATATGGTATTAATTATGAATAACCATTAAAAGGATGAATCTTTGAACATTCCACCAAACTAATATAGTAGTATTTCTCAATAGTTGGAATGGGTTCAGGGATTGTAATTGTAATATTTGTATTTGTAATGTTTATCTATTTTGATATGTTTATATATTGTACATACAGGTAACAGACGACAGACAGCGACTAACTGGATTGGGGGATAATTCATGTGCGATCCCAATTCCTGTGCTGTTGTATGGTCTGTTCTGGGCTACCCCGGACTAGCCCCACAGAGAGGATTTTCCACTGATCTTTAGCTCCGTTAGAAACTCTACATGCAAAGCATCCAGGTGCCCATCCCTTTGGCTACGCGCCCTCCAGAAGAGGCGAGGTTTCTGCAGGAAAATCAGCTTCAGACTATTAAACCTGAGGATTCGGCGGAGGAAGAAGGACAAAGATTCAAACTAATTCAAATGAATACCATCGTGAGCTCACTGCCACCACGAGTCCAACCTCAATTTCAAGGCGGATGCAGCAGATGTCTACCCCTTTCTCATGGTACTCGTATCATTTCGGTCATTTGTAGTATCTAGCCACGGAGACGTTTCGCCGTTCAGACAGCCTAAAACCGTTCTCCCCTATATGCCTAGGCTATTGAGGATAGTGGTGAGCCTTTGATACAGTATTTACCAACTACTGCAATCGGCTGCTCCCCCCTGGGGTTTTATGGGTGGGCAGCGTGGAGTCTAACACCCTCCCGGGGAATATACTTACAGTTAAAAATTCATTCGCATCCATTATTTTCCACGTAATAATACATTTTAAATGTATCTATACTGCGTTTTATTAAATTTCAAGTTTATGTTACCTATTGGTAATTGGTTCCATATTAATATAGGACTCTTTAAGTAATTTTACATCTTGAAACAATACTCAAAATTTCATCTTTAAATTATCATAACTTTTAATTTTGTAGTCGTAATAACACAAAATAACTGTTTTTGTATTTTGCAAAATTTTCTTGATATAAGGTATAGGACATGTGGAAACACATGGTGAGGTCTGTGTGGAAGAAAAACGGAATTTATATCTTTTTATGTCAGTTACGTAACAGTTATACCAAGGTGTCTTAGGCGGTTTATTATAAATTTTTACATGCCTGCGTCGTCATTTTTCCACAGATCCAAGTAGACAGACTCGTAAAATTTGTCATGTTCTTAACGATCCTTAAAATGATGCAGATTCGTCGGGAGTCATAAAAGTCCAGCTTAATAAACGCTCCTCCGACTTTGATGACAGCCCGATGGCAGAACTTTGCGTCCCATTAAAAACGTGAGCTTTGGAACGAACGCTTAAAAAAGCGTCGGAAAAAATACACACGTCCTTCAAGATGGAAACATTTGCGGGTTTATTTTGACAACTTGGATTTGGCCATCAATTCTTGTGAATTTGTTTTGTAAACACGGCGACCAAATGCACGTAATCGATCTTTTTCTTGAGAATCCGAAGAATTTTTATCGCTCACTTAGTGCAATGAAAGCTCTCCATCTAATGGATGTTGTCATAACATCGTTTTTGCTTTGCCCCAATAAATTTTCATTAGTTCAAAGCATTAATCTAGGGATTTGTTTCGGTGGATTATTTGTGTTTTTATGACAATGACGGTACTTTTGTAATTTATTAAAGTTCTGTATGAAAGTAAATTAGTCTCAACTTTTCTCATTACAAGAGAACATGTTATCTTAGACAATGAAAACAGCGCCGAAATTTATCAAATCTTAAATTATTCTATTCAAACTTTATGCAACATTCCAAAAATAATAGCTCGTTTAACGTGGATGTTTAATAATATTTTTTGGGATTTAAGGGACGGTTGATGGTGGACTTAAAAATATATTACGGGAATAGGAAAAAGCTTCCTTCGGAAAAGTTCGAACAGGAGCTCGGAGGAAGAAGTTTTGCGCCATCGAAAATGTATCTGGTATGATAGACGATTTTTCTCGAGTTGGATGAAAACTTTTAATTTGGTGTTTTGGATGCAACCAGCTACTCCTTCCTTTTGTTAAAGAACTTTCTTAATAGAATTTCTGAATGAATTTTATACAATATATTCACTAAAATGAATTCGCCCTAACTAAAATGGAAATCTTTCGAAAAGAAACGAGCACATTCTTTTTGTCAACTGTATTAAAGTTTCAAGAAAGGCAGTTAAATTAGCGAAACTTTTTCCGCCCTTCTAAAATCCCCACCCAAGCTTAAATTAAATTTAAAGTCCGAATTCTTTATCGTCTTATTTCGGCAATTCACGAAATAAAGGGAGGAGGTTCTGTTAACACGGAAAATTGACATTACATTTGAATGCAAATTAAGTTCAATTCGGGCTCTTCCATTTAAAGCGCTGATATCTCTGAAGCGTGCTCTCGTATGCAATTACATCGGGCAATAACTCAGCTTTTGAGCTTTTATCAGATAAGAGCGTCATGCAATAAAAGCTAGTGAGCTTTGTCTTCGTTTTAAAACAGCTCCCACGTATAATAAAGTCCATAAACACTCCGTATAACTCAGACTTGATACATAATATACAAATATATTAAATAAGAGTGGGCGGTGGAACGTTAACGAAAGTTCATTTATGAAAGTAAGTAAATTAGCGAGTTTGACATTTACGAGCTTTTCCATTAAACGGAAGGAATAAAGCGGTTGATATAAGCGATACCGGCGAAAGAGCTTTAAAAGCTCACCTCGGCTCTGCGGAGTTTCTCTTCTGAAGCGCATGGAAACCTTCTTCGTTATCATCGCATTTTACGTACAAAGTTTATCGGAACACTATTTTATCTACTGTTTTACTGTATGTGTTTTACATTTGGAATATCATGAATACGAACGACAGGATGAAGGAATAAAATAGAATAAAATATCAAATAGAGTGCTGCACTTTGTACTAAATCTGCCACGAGAAGGAATGTGCTCGAGGAACGAAGTTCGTACATTCAAAAACATCTTAAAGACTCAATTGTAGAAATGCAAATTGAAAACTATAATATTTAATATACATAAAAGCTACAAGAAAATATCAGATTGAATCGCATTTGGGTTATTTTCAGAGATAAAGGATTTTATATGGTGGTTGCCAATATCTTGAACTTATAGATAAAATTGTCATTGTTTTTAAATGTTTGAATGATTATTGCAAATCACTTATTCATTAGCTAGATTTTATATATGTATTTCGTAACAGAACTTGAAAATAAGAGGCATTCGGAATTATTTATATGGGCTAAGCAAGCATACAATTATGATAAATATATAAAAATATTTCATAATTCCATTAACATATTCAAGTAAATCATCATAATCCCTATTATATTCAGATAGAAATATTACGCAAATGCGAGCACAGATATAAACTCTGTTGGCCCAGAGTTGGCCCTTCATGTCTGCTTTCATGACTGCTTTTATCTCTGCAACTTTATTTAATACGAAGGATGAAAGGCTTTACTCACGGCATTAATAAATATAGCGAGCGAAGAATTGCTGAGAATTTGCACCGGATTCCAGTTTCATGCTTATGTTCAAGCAAAAACGTGGAATAGTATTCAATCTTATTAAAATTTGAATGCTATACGCATGTACACGTTTTATGGATAGTATTACAATGTTTCAGAGCGTGCGTGTACGCTCCAGTTGATACGACCGACCCTGATATGTGATAGTGCATGAATAAGATGACCTCTTCATATGATACATTCAATAGATTACGCATTTCATCGATATAAAATATGTATTAATTAAGTTGAATCACAACAATGGCTATGTGAATTGCAATGCAGAAAATATTGAGGGTAGAGGGCATTATTTTTATAAATCGCTTTCGAAAAATACAGCATTTGTCAAAAAATGGCAAGCTAAAAAGTCTCTGCAGGCTGTAACACTATAAATCGTATTATGCCACGGTTATTTATTGTCTGTTTGACATTTTTGACGCGAGGGTGATTTATTATTTATCTCGCGTCCTGCAATAATTTGCTACCCCGTTTATTTTTGATGGATAGTCTTAATTTTGAGTACTTCTATTTAGCAAATTGGTTAGAGCTTCTATATTTTTGTGAAAACGCTTGTACCAAGCATTAGATGATAATTAGCTGTACGTTTGGGAGTGTCCTCGTGGAAAGTCTACAAAAGCTTCGAAAGCTTTTAGTGGCCTTATAATTGCATCGCTTAATCATACATCTTTTAAAAGCTCTAAAATTGAAGCCTTTGCTAGTGAACCGACAAAGCTCTCACATACTAGGTTGATTCGATATAAAATAAGCTTTTACACAAAGCTTGCATATTATACACAAACGTTCGAAGCTTTTGAATATATTGTATTATATTTTGATTATTTTTTTATATAAGAATCCACAATACAAAACATCTTATTTGCACTTGATTTTTCTGCAAATAAGACTAGTATTCGATAAATGATTCTTAGTGTTGCCCTTTTTTATTGTTAGAGCCCCCAAAGGGGCAGTATCGTTCATTTAGGGGATCAATGTTCAATATCTTTATAGTTCATTGATAATGCCTTACTTTTTTAGTTCATTTAAGGCAAAAATAACATTTTTAAATAATTATATCAACCAAGGGGAGATGAAATAGTTGCTTTTTGAGGTTTTTGGAATATCATTAAAAATAAAGTATTGAACTTATATAAATGTTCACAAGATGTTTTACATTAAATTGATGCAATAGTTTTTTAAATATTTTTTGTTTGTGTGTTTTAGGGAAATAATTTAAATCAGGATAAACATGGACGCAAACGAGGAAAAACCCGCAGGGTTAATTGACTTCTGGGTTCTCTTCAAATCTTGGTTTCTGAGTAATTAATCTAAAGCCACGACCTAGCGAAACCTACAAAAGGGTACAAACTATTCAAATAGTGCTTGATTAAGCCTATGATAAATGCAAGCCCCACAACTTCCAACAACTATCTTATCTACTTGACCTTTTCTTCGCGATCCAAGATTGGAAATAAATTTAAAATGTTACCCGCTCAACCGGCTGGATTTAATTTCCTCCAATTTCCCGCCTTATCGCGATATATTCTTTCATTAACACCCAGAGTCGATGCCGAAGAGCGAAATTATCCACGAATAATTAACGTCAAATCGTCTTTCGCAGCACCGCATACTTTGGCGCAACTATTCAGAGCACCCCGAATCCTTCGTCCTTGTTCGATTATACGGACGCAAACAAAGCGCGCATAAACCGGATGAGCGAACCACTGACCAAAAGCCGGATCCAAGATATCTCACCCACCCAGAGGACGCTCAATAAAACCTCCGCAAATTACACGGCCATAAAAGAGGGTGCGATTTGTTTTTATTGCTCGATCACGAGGTATTAACAACCCTATAGGATATAAAATCGTCAGCAAATTTAAGTTTGCTTGAAAAACGTAAAATACTCATAAATCGGCATACATTATGCTACTGTATTACATATATATTTTAAATTCAATTGGGCTTAGAAAATAGAAAAATACCAATTTTGAATATGTCGATCACACATCTAAATATGTATCCATCAACGTCCATCAATGTGCTTCTTATATAAAGACTATTAATTTAAAAATATTGCCCCAAATGTAAATTTGCCCGTAAATACTGAACAAAGATAAGGAATTTTATACGTAGCAAAATTTTCAGCATACACAAGAACTTAGCATCCGATTTTCTGGTCGAAGGTTATTAATAATTCATGACTTGATATGTAATTAGCGCAGCTCCTTGATACGGTGTGCTCGGATATATTGTGTAATCCTTAAAGGGTTAATGTTCGGATGAATTATGACGTTTTGTATGCTAAATATGTGATTATGTCGAGTGCGAATATCGTCGTCTATTTATTAGATGAAATTAATAATGTATCAACGCTCAAGTGTTATACTATTTAGCATATCGAGATGTCAAATCGCACATTTTAATTAAAATAAAAAGCTTATGCGCATCCTTGAGATTGTAAGATATTTCATAACAATGAATCGTTTATGTTCAAAATCTAATGTCATCTAATATCAGGGTTGCCACAAATATTATCATAAATCAGAAACATGAAATTTGAATGATAGATGTATGTAAATGTTCTATAAAAGCATTAAAATTTTCTATATTTAATTAATTATCTCAATCAGGTCCGTAACAAGGGGATGGCAAAGCAGGCGCCCGCCATGGGCGCAAAATGCAGAATTCCGACTCAATCGAGAGTTGCACATGGTTTTCATTTTACTTGACCATTCTACTTTTCATTAATTAACACTGATTGATTCTATCCGTTTTTATAATACATACTAAGTTGTATATATTCTTGGCTGACCCAGCCGGCAAAGGCCCGCAATAAAGTGAAGACAACAATATTTTTGACCGATTGTAAAATTTAAACAACCCATCCGATCGGTCTTCTTCGGACAACTTCATTTTGTAATGACAGTTCGTAATCGTGCTGTAGACATGTTCGGGTATGGAATCTGATCGCGAAGTACTCATTCGTCATGTCAGCGGTCCGAAAAGCGGACCGGTTGGATACACAGATCTTGTGGCCATTTCGTCCGTCCCGGACAGTCCATAGTTGGACTGACACCTTTCAAATAAAAGTATTGTATCACTTTACGTCATCTATATGTTAGGTCGGGTACTTTTGGGACTGTCTTCGTATATTATTTTAAAATATACATTTTAATAATATTTATTATATTGAATTTATAATAGTACTATTTAACTTAAAAAAATAGGAGTAAGGAGGCGCAAGTTAGATACTTGCCAAGGGCACTTCATATATATAAAATATAAAAATATATTAAAAAAAGGAATGTTTGTTTGTCCGTATTTAATGCGCTTTCATACCGTTCATCCGATTGCGATAAAACTTTGTCAATTTACTGTTTACACATGCGGAAATAATATAGGCATAGTAAAAGTATTGTATGGATGCACCATATTGGCGCATATTGGTTTGGTGATATTAAGTTTGAGCTGCGGGGCCGGGGAGAAATGGGATACGCGCGCAATACGCTGGTTAAGTGAGTGCGCATATGGATCTCAGCTCTTCGGCTCGCGCTATAAGTGATCCAAAGCAATAAACCATGTACTGCTTCATAAAAATAAGTTTACCAGGGAAGCAAATAAAAAACGAATCTATTATGCCAATAAAGCGAAAATCATATTATTTTGTATGTGCAATGTGCTCTCGCAATGAATGTGTTAATATCGATGCCGTTATGAAAAAATAGCGCATTTTGGAATATCCTCGTTTATGTATTGTACCGATAGGAATTATCAAAGCGCTGATACACGAGACCCGCAAGGACGGCCCGTATAGCGTTCTTTAATATTTTGAGCATTTTATATTTTAGCTGGTACATTCTAATTTAACATCAAACACTATCTTCTTGGTGCACAAGTAAAAAAATAAAATGAAATAGATCATCATTTTCATACAATGGGCTTATCTACAAAGACTGAATAAAGTTTGATAGCACTCAAAGCTTTTAGATGCTTTATCACGGCACATTATTTCTCGGACGAAAGATTTCAGTTCTTGTTTCGCCCTGGACAACTTTTCTATAATTTTCTAGATGCCACCTGTTGTTGGCCGGAAGTGTTTCCAGCCTGGATTCCGGCATTCGATTTCCCAGGCGGATATGTGAGGTTTTATTGTCGAAAAGTAGGCAGTTTTTAGTGATATCGAGAAGCGGTATTAGAAATGACATGAGAAGGAGGTGTGCGCTACTTTTGCCCCATTAAATGCCACGCTACCGCCCCGTCGTCAGATTTACGACCCCCAAAACATTCTTTCGTTATTTCATTTTCCACCACAATAGACCCTTGACTTGTTTACGACCTACCACCTGACAATATGTTTCAGCCTATTCAATATGAATGGTGCTCGAAATTGCTGCTCTTGCATACATTAAATGCTGAAAATTTCATAAGCATTTCCGTTTCACGAATTTATAAAGATTCGGACAAAAAAGCACGTTCATCTTAATGACCCCCTACCCTCTGAAAAGTGATACGTGCGAAGACAGATGATGATTGGATATTCAACAAGATATTGTGAAAGCTCAAGACAATACAGCCCACGTGCTATAGCAATACAAGCCAACGAATGTAATAATGTATCAGCTGTTGGGTCTTGCTTCATTGTTTTCAGTGATCTATTGTTTGAAATAAATCGCTTTTACACGGTACTCAATGTATGGCTTAACCTTTGCGTCACTGTGCGGGGTACTATAATCACCCCATTAACATATTTTTGTCTGGAATAACATCCATTGTATGTATTTAATATATTCGAGTGAAAAACATGTTTATGTGCTATTTTTCCAGTTATATATTTGTATATTCCATCAAGCACGCCTCACTCGCTCCATGTTTCATAACAAGCATAAATATACAAGAGCCCTCAGGGGGTTACCAGATTTAAAGCATGCACGAGGGAAAGCAGCAATTTTGCGGAAAGACAAAATCATATCCAAGAATCATCCGCGATCAATCATATCCTGAGAGCTCTAATGGAAGACATTTTTCTCCGTCAGAATTCCTCTGATGCAGACAGCGTAAAACAAATCATACGACCCGGAGGTTCGTGTGTGAGTTCCAACAACCAACATGGCTTCCAGGCTACAATGTTGAACAGCCCGAAAGCCTTATTTATACTCAGTATACTACCCCAAGCCGGAAATTGCCCGACAAACTTTCAATAATGGAAATTATATCGAAGCAACCGCCCGTTTGAATTATTAAGCTGCTAACTTTAGAATTTCGTAAATATTTGGCGATATTTTAAGTTGTATGGCGTTTCTGCATGAAACAATCCGGTTGAAAATTTGTATAAAAATAAATAAAATGTAAACATGCAAAATTACATTAATGTCAATGAAATGATTAAAGCTATCGGAATTAGTATTGGTAAACAACCAACAGTCAACAAAAAGCAAAAGTCTTGGTTAAAAGAAAAATGTACCAATAGCTTAAAGCAATGAGTGGCCACAACAAAGCAAGGACTTGCATTGATCATGATTTAAATTCTATAATGTATGACCTTTTAATACAAAATAATTTGCAGTATGTTCGGCTTTTGGATCTCTTGTTTGTACGCGAAATCTCTACTTTGTTCACTTCTCAGCGGATCAGCTTAACACACTTTAGGCGGGACGCTTAGTGCTAGTTAGCGTAATACTACCATGTAGTACTAGGGGTCATATTGATTTAACGTTATGTGATAATAATCCTTACAAGGGTAGTTACGATCATAAGTATCATATCAAGCGTCGTTATTAGAAATAAATATAAACTTTCAAGAAGATTGTCGTATGTGTGCAGTCAAAAATTGTGCAAATTTCACACTGATTTTTATAAAGTTTCACTTCATAAATTAAGCGTTTTCAAGATTATCATTAAAAAAAAATATTGAACTATAATATACCAAATAATAATTTATATTCTTCGTAATTTAAAAGTAATAAATTATTATTTCTTTCCTGTCACATCAATTACGTGTTTCAATTATTTATGTTATGTATAAATTTAAAATTTGCTAAAAAATATGTGGTAGTTTTGAAATTATAGCGATTTTTACATGAGATTATTTTGTGAAACGTGTTGCTTAATTTTGCCTGTCCTATTCGCGCGTGTCAATTCCCGATAAAAATGTGTTAAGGTAATCAAAATATTATATATCTTTAAAAAGGGCTCTATCCTGTATACTTTAACGGACGTTTACAAATAAGGGCCCAAGAAATCGTGCAACAATCAATATCAAGTGTATGATGAGCAAAATACTTATTTTCCACAATATTGAAGAAGCTCTAGTATTGCAATTGACTGCGTGTTATTACATTATAATCTTAGATATTTGGATACATAATGGTACTACCTTGAAAATTATATCCAAACAATTGGAGTAATAACAACAATTCTGAAAAATCATGAGGTGGTTTTGAACGATTTGACGAAGATCGATGGAAAATCAGTTTCTCAAATATTATTCAATGGAATTCAATGAATAGTAAGAGACATTACTATCTAACCACAAGATGATTAATTAAATTTACTTTTAATAGACTAGACCCATGGGATCAAACACAAAAGATTAAAATTAAGAGAAGAAACATCTTTAGGTCACGTAGTTTGCAGTCCATTGGGAACATTTCAAGTTTGCTATTACCCATTAGCATGAGAGCACAAACGAAAATTGCTCCTTAATGAATAATCCAGAATCATTAAAACTATACTACACAAGTGTGGACAAATTGAAAACAATAAGCGATCATTTTTATCATACGTTTTGGGAACCGCCCTAAAATTCAAGCAATAAATTTAAGTATCAATGAAAGCAGAGTTATGACTGCAGGTCTCTTGAAATATTTATGAAGACTCAAATGAAGGTATATTTTTTATGATGGGTTATAAAAGACGTCTTTTTTTTAATAATATTATAGCGTGGGTAGAAAAATCGAAATTTAGATATTAAAAGTGCTTTAAATTTTTAAGGGTTTAGATTGAGACGCTCGATGTATTCTTTTGAAGAGTACCCAAAAACAATATGCATATAAAAACAGTGAAATAAGGTTATCTTAATCAAAATTAAACACATTATTTAAGTCATAATATCGATCGAATAATCATTATTATTTTCGCTGTGAATATATTTTTAGGCATATTATTGCGTCTCGATGGTGCAATTTACTTGTTGTTTTTTTTTCTTCTTAAAATAATTCTAATGGAACAACGTTATCTCATTATTGCGTTTACAGATCGACTGAAAAAATATCATAAAATAGTATATAAATACATCCAAGCTCATTATGCCTATCCCACGCAAACATGTACGCATAATGCAGACTTGAGGCTTGTTTTCTCATCGCTCCTCCACCTGAATCCAAGCACAACGATATAATTGATGGGCCCAAAATATGCCTCGTTTAATTTCTTACATTCGCAAAATGAAAATTGGGGATGAACGTTTAAAGCGAACTCCCCGTTTAACGACCGGTTCGACGTCGTAAACATTCGTTCGTACGAATTGGACGCACTTAATTTTTATGCCGTCCCTTTACCCGTTCGGGGCGAACATCATAAAAACAACATGGCTTACATTTGAGAGATCTTAATTTCCGTCGCCGAATAATGAATAGGCTTTCGTCGGCGGTCTCAAAAATCCCATTTCCGGCAATAAAATTAAAATCGACCGTGAAAAATTGTGTGGTATTCTTGGGATGTAGCCATATCTCCCCATCTTGATCTAATTCCGGGCGCCCGTTCAAAATCGGTGCTTCCGGCGCACTTCCGGATGTCATTGAGGCTACCCTGACAAGGGTTGGTTTTTAATTAAAAGTATATAGTGGGGCTCTTTCGGGGGCATTTGATTAATGGCTATTATAGATCCCCGATGGCCAATTAAGCTATCTTTGATAATTTACAATCGGATCAAAGGCTTAGAGTGTGTAAACTCCACAAGTACTCGGTGATTTTAAAATAGATTGGCACTTTAAATAGATGACGAAAGTGATGAAAATGACACATAAAATGCAACAATATTCTATTTTAACGTGATCCTATATTTACGCGATTTCCCAAAATTTATATGATGCGATTTTCGCATTTTTATGGCTATCTACTCTATAATTTTGTATGAACTTAGTAGGATATTTTTTTATGGATGCTGCATAAATTAAGCGTCATATGCAGGATGTTTTGCACATGGACTGACAATTTTTTTTTTTTTTTGAGATAAGGGGGTTATTTGCTATTTTTCACACATAGACCCTATATCCTATCTAAAAAAATATCTAAAATTTCACTTTTAAATCATCATAATCTGTGGTCGTAATATCACGAAATAACTGTTATGAATCCACAGAATAAGGCACGTCTTTAGATAAAAAATTGAGTAGTGTCAGATCTGGAGACTCTGCGAGCCACGGAATAGGGCACATCCCCTAGCAAAGAAATCCATTGGTGTCAGGTCTGGAGATCGTGTGAGCCACGGAATAGTAAAATATAATAAAAATTGATTTCGACAACTCTGACACTTAGGACATTGGGCCTATGTGTGAAACATAGAAAAATACCCTCCATATCAAAAAAAAAAAAAATTGTCCATGTGCCAAACACAATTTAAATGAATGCCTGTCAGCGAGATTAGATATATTAGATATTGCGTAAAAATTTTATTCAAAGGAATACTACCGCGGGTTCACTGCCACCATGAGTGCCAATCCAATCCCGAGCCAAAATTTCGATCCCGGGATTTCGGGATTTCATTAGACAATCCCGGGACCAGTCCCGGGATCCCGGAATTAGGATTTTCAATGACCGCGTGAGCCTTCATTTTCGTATAACACCATCAATATGACTGATAAAATTCCTTTCTGCTGAAACACGGACTAAAACTCGCAAAATTCCCGATTTCCCGACAAATTATTTATTTCCGTCGCTGCAGATGAATACTTACATACTATAATACTTTAATGTGATTTGTAATTATATTACGGTGAAATACAAAAAATCTGAACCCCGTATCTATTATATTTCATATGGATATTCCCATTATTCGACGAGGTGTAGTAAATACATCACCGGTAGGGAAATGTTACTATAACAATTTGAAAAACATACATATACGCTATATATGTATACATAGATTAGGCAGTCACTGCCCATAGGCGTCGCCTAAGTTCGCCAATTAGTAATCACGCCACTGTTTCCAAGCGTTCAGATTTAGTCGGGAATGTCTCGATTTAGTAGCTTTCGTCATGTTGGTGAGGTGTACGATTTCTGTTAGATAAAAATTTCAATCCTGGGATTTTCGGGATTACGTTTTCTAATCCCGGGATTCTTAAGTACCTAAAAGTGTCCGGGATCTCGGGATTGGATTCCCTAGTCTCCACCAACTACTGTAATCGGCCATTCCACACACTTTTATGGGTGCGCAGCACAGGGTTACCTGCACACCCAACTCACGTTAGCTGGGCTACCCCAGCTGCGTTTGATAAGCAAACCGACGAAGTTACTTTCGCGCACCTCTACTCCACATCATTATCCCAGGGTCCAAATATTGCCCATGGGTGTAGGGTCTAGTATCCATCCGGAACTAATGAGAACAATTATTTTACAAGGCATTATAACCAAAACATCCCAAAATAGATTAATTTATGTAACAAAAGACCATTCAATGAGCAACCCTGATGATCTTTGTTGAATTTATTTAGGAATAAAATCAAAAAACCAAGATCCGTTAAAATGTGAAGACATTTTTGATTCATCAAGGTGTGTTCCTAGCGAAATAATTGTATGGTATTTAATTTTTTTCCTATGAAAAAACATAGCGACTCACCGGTGAGTCCCTGGCGTTTAAGTGGTTAAAAAGCGGTTCATTGATAAAAAATATAGCGCATATTTATATTTAAGATCAACTATCAAGATGCATTGAAAGCTTTTGTAGAGTTCAATAAAAAGCTTGTATTTCTAAAATATTTTTCAACGTCGATGGAAAAAAATGAAAAATTTGCAATTAAATTTAAAGGCACTCAAGAAAAGGAAAAATATTAAACATGAAATTCGCTAATTGCCCGAGGTAGCGAAAAATAATTTATTGCTGCCAGTATGACGTAAGCCGTGTCCGTTTTTTCATATTATTTGTAGCGTTCGGCGGAATGAGAACCTTCAGGGCATTTTCATAGTCGTTGTTGGCAGAATATCGAACAAACGGATATTAAAATGTTAAAGAAAACAAATTTTCTTTCCATTTCAAGAACTTCGCTGAAACAATATCGCATTGTTTGGTTTGGACTGATTGGCGAGCTTAAAATAAACACACCTTATTTTATATGTACAATATTTCACATGAACCGTTCTAAGCGAATATTGCTTAAAATAGTATTTAAACATATCTACGTTGGCAATTTTTCCGGAAAAGTTTCCTATGCGGTTTGGGCGGAAAACTCATATGAAAGCTATTAGCGCCTGTTGAACGTTTCGGAAGTATATACGAACCGATCCCAAACGAACGTTCTTAAACTATATTGGACTTATTTATTTTCACAAATTGAATACATTTTTAGACGAAATAAAATTTTATAGTAAATAATATTTTCATCGAAATTTGTAATGCTTTATGCAATATATTTGGATTCAGACTGCTTATGAATGCGACATGCTCCGAATAATCGATTGAGATGTTTTACTTTGCATACTATGAAAATATGGCCTTATTTCAAAGGAGAAAAATGCGGGATGCCTTAATAATACATTGATGTATCATTAAAGCACAATATAATTGAAAGAATTCCTTCTAATTGTCGGAATTTAAATTCGTAATTGTTGAAATAACGTCGAGTTTTAACCTGGATGCTAATCAGCAAAAGCGGGATTCGCTAAGGGTGGCCTGAACCCTTTTATTCAAATGTATTTATTTTGCCTAGTTATATAATTTTATTTTACAACTTAATTACTTAATTAATACTCCCGGCATTCAAAATTAGGAATTCGGAACGAATATGATTCGGGACGATCGATCGGATATTATAATATATTACCGACTTTCCAAACTTATTGGCACGATGAAAATAGAACCATCACAGAGTCTAAGAACTAATTTATTATATCAACACATGGCCGATGAACATGAACAAAGATAAGCGCCAAATGAAATATTTTTGGTAATAAATACGCTTCTTTTAAAGAGTAATACCCATTTATATTACGATTCAAGTAAGATATTTTTCTTGAGACTGTGTATAGATGCACATTTCAGAATTTAACATGTAACCATTAAATCAACCCTCGCAGGGGAGGTGTAAAAAATATCCACAAGATGTACCGGTATCAAACGCCTGGAATTGGAAAACGTGAAACGAAATGCGAAATAGGTATTAATTTTTTTCCACCACTGGTTCCACAACCGTTACTTATTTTAGTACGAAAATTTCAATACAAATTTATTCGTATATATGTTTGTCTGTAAATCTGTCATATATTAAGGTATCTGTAGAAAATTGTGTTGATTATTGTTGTATTGTAGCATATTGTTGAAAGTACCGATCTACAGCGTACAACGCTTTATCCATGTCTTATTTCAATGGAACATGGCTCCATCCTAGTATCATCATACAAGATTCGGCTTTTGAATAACATTCAAACTGTATAGTTTCTTAGAAATTAGGAGCTCTATATAAATATTATTTGGCAAGCTAAGTGGTAAATTAGAGCTATTAGGGTAATTCATTTGTGTCCACCGCGAAGTTGTTGGATGTCTGGTGGAAGGTGGCAGTAGGTGGCGGAGTGGTGGCCGTGACCCACCATCCCATCGTCCCACCGATTGTGACGTAACTCGGCGATCTATACCGACGGCCTTGGCCCACCACCCTTACCACTTTCCACCCCCAGCAGTTCGACCCCTCCACATGTGCCTCGGCTTTTCCAACGGTACGCCCTTTCGTACGGCAAGCACCGCCTCGCCAGAACATTACAGAATATCGATATTATTGTTGCTCTCTTGCGAAACGACCTCACAGTATCTACAACTATTCCTTTAATTCTCGTTTGCTTGTGGAAAGTAATCATGCTGGGGAGCGATACCAAAGCACCATTCGATGGGGATAATTACTGAAAGTTTTCTCGCCGCAAAAACGCAAACGGGATGATGTGCTTGAAAGCAACTTTAATGTACTTAAACGTACCTGTGGATGAAAATGTAATAGTCCATTGACTGCTTTGAATTCTTTTTAATTTTGTTCATTTGCTATGCAAAAATCATAGGGAAGAGCTGGTATGTACAAAAATATTATTAAAACTAAATGTTGAAATAAATTGTAGAACAATTAGAAAAGATGGATGATTCGTAATACTTTTTAGAAGCAATTGCAATATTTTGGCCTTGCTGTGTGAACATCCAAAAAATGTCAATCATTTATTACAAATAATTGATTTTCAAAGCTTAATGTCAGAAAAAAGAAGATCTGGATATTAGATGAAAACGTTTCTAAATCAATTAAAACGTCTGAAAATCGGTCGATTGGATTTCGCATCAACTTTCAAAAAGAAATTGAATTGAGAACTTCAAGAAATCAGATCATATTCTGGATAGGATAAACAAAATATTTTGCATAGCAATAGAGACCACATGTTGCTTTGATGGTGAAAAATATAAATTTGAAATTTGGATGGAAAGTTTTGTCTCATCTAGCTTTTCAATTGAGTTTGACACTGTTAAACAATCCTTCGAGATCCAAATATTCTGTGAAGAGCGATAAACGTTCATAGATTTGAATTATTAAAAATATAAGATGTAAAATTTTCAACTATCAAGTCAGTCCAAAAGTTCGTGCGCATTTTTGGTATATTTTAAAGAGTGTAAATAAAACACAATTAAGCATTAAATTTCGAACCTATCGAAATGTATCGTCGCTTGACTAATATATTAGTCAGTCTGTCACCATTTTTTTAGGAATTAAAAGCTACCTGTAAGATGGCGAGAAATTGTAGATAGTGAAGGAAAATATATCAGTGATTAAAATGATAAATTATTTTTTATTTAAATTATTTAAAAAAAATCAAAAATGCGCACGAACTTTTGGACTGACTTGATATATTGTAATATTGAGATGTTTCGAATTTTCAAGTGCTTAGATTGATTTTTTGTATGCAGCATAGGAATAATTCCATAATCGAATGTATGGCATTGAGAAGCGTTATTGTGGATTGTAGGATCGTTCCCCGATCCGAATGAAAAGGAGCTCCCGATAGACCCCATGGGTCTCAGCCGCTCTTCGCGCCAAATCTCCATAATCCATAATACATAATAATGGAGCTTTGGAATTTATGTTTTCGTACGAAGTGATCCCTATATATTCATGCTTAGAATATTTTTCGAAAATAGCCGACGCTTCTCAAACTGAATCATTTTATTGGCGCATCCAATCGGGCGGGGCTCTTTGTGTAGGATCTCAAAGCAACTAGTTAGCATGGCAAAATATTTACATATGCAGATTAATTCACTTGTTGCAATATTTCTTGTGTTTATCGCCACAAGAGCTGCTTGTTTGCATTTATATATTTTTAGGGAGCTTTTCGCATCGATTCTTTCTTGGTCTAATGCCAGACTCTTTTATCACGGGTTATAAATACGATCAATTAATCGTCTCGCTTAAAAAATGCTTGAAATTTTTGCACTCGAGCTCAATACCTGCGCGATAAAAAAAATTATCCACTTTCCTGCTTAAAAGGTTTTCTCGCTTATTAAATTGCTTCCTCGGCGCTATCAGATTCGCATGAATTCGATCCTTGAAAAAGGGCATTTCGAGGGTGAAAAGTCTATTTCCCACCCTGTTGTTCCGAAAGGGTGTGACGCAAATGGCAAACACTGCTTTAATACGAGGATTAGGAGGCTTATTGCAAGACAGCCGACTTTAATCAAGCTACAAGTCTCGTGCGAAAAGCGACCTTATAATTGCATTTATTTTTTAAATCCATGTATATTCTTACTATTTTATACTACAAAGTCGTATACATATATATTTTTTGGGGATGCAAAATAGTTTGCGATATAAATCTGGTTTAAATCGATAGGGCATGCAAAGGTCACTGCTGCCAGGAAATTTGACATTTACTGGTACGTTTCCGAAGATATGTCGACTTTGATTTTTCCACATATCCCATGAAATATTTATGAAATTGTTTAACTGAAATGTGATACATATTCTCGCCGATGTCCTTGTGGAATTTTGCATTGCAAAATATTATAATTATGTTTTTGTGCGCAGAACATTTTTAAATTAGTATGCATACGTTCAGAAAAAATAATAAACTTACTTGAAAAAATCTCGGATTTACATCCAATACAGAAATGTTTTCTTTAGCGTCATCCCGTTTAATGTTAAAGTTTTGTAACACGGTTAAAAGCTTTTAGGGCTTAAGATTTAAAATTCGCAAAGTTGGATTTTCAAAGTCTTCCGAAGAAACATTGAATTAAACCATTGCCACTTTTTTTGGCCAATAAGTTAATAAAGGCATAGGAAATTAGCTTTAATTTTCTCGCTGAAGTTTTCAAAGCGAATGTTAAAGGTTAATTAAAATGTAACAAAATTAAATTGCATTTAATTTAATTAACAATTTATCATAAACGTTACAATCACCCTGTACTGAGATTTTAATCAAACGAATACAACAACACTATATAACATTGAACACGATATAAATGTTATTGTATTTTTTGCAACGTGGATATCATCAAGTCAATAGACTTGTTACAATATTTGAAGTTATTAGATTATGCATATTAAGTATAATCCAAGACCCAAAATTCATGAAATTGGTTGACATTTAGGACGCATTTTTAATGTCAAAGATTTGATAAATAAAAGGTTTTATTATCGGGGTTTTTGTTCAGATACCTTTGACTGGTCAAGTGTTTGTAAATTTAAGCAGTATCTTCATTTGATCCGATGACAACCGTCGATACACCGAATCGATGTACGACACACTCGTTTCTGCGGCACGATTTTCACGAGTCCTGCTTTTTTTTATCGGGTGACCTTCCTGCCAGATTTTTTCGGGGCTCCCGAGATAAGAGTCGAAAATTATTCGGCTCTTCGGGAGTATCGACGCTTAAGAGCGCCCCGGCACGCGACTAAAGACGTCATTCGGCCGTTTTACAATTATTGCCCAAAACCGGTGCTTGTATGGCGCGCTTTGTCAACTCGTGTAAAGTTGCGATTTGCCCGTCAGCCTTGCCGAATAAAAAATGTTATATTTTGCTTTGAGGCCAAATTGGTGGATTTATATCAAGCCCGCACGGAAAGGATGCAAAAAATATTTTGGCAGAAATTCATTAGTGATTCTGTATTGTTGATGTGCGTTGGATATGTCTGACAGTCATGAACGATAAGAAATAATTTATTTCCATAATTATCGTTACATGTTGGTATAAAAGGTTGATTATGACTCAAATATATTTTAGTTATACTGTAAATATATTCACAATTTAAAATGTAAACTATTCATAATATTTGAATGATTCAATTGGGATGCTTTAACTTTAAAAATTAGTTCAATAAATAAAAAAAATGATCGATGGAAAACAATGCATATGTGAACATTTTTTTGGTTACATTACAAATGACGCGCGTGCAATGTTACATGGAAGATAATATAACTTCATATCATAACACGCAACTACCCGCTTACTACAAATTAATTGCTTCATTGATATCGATTTAATTTATTGTCAAGGTATTTTCGCCATATTAACAATTATTTTTGGACATATTGATTTAATTAGATGGGCTGAATTCGATTCAGCCCTAAATATTCAATGGATGTTAATCATATTGAAATTCAGGTAGGCGCAAAATTCCATGAATTTTAATTACGGGGAACGTTAATGAGTTGTACGATAAATCAGTCACGGGCATTGATTTGATCCAAAAACTAAATTGAGTTTGTCAAACTCATTGCGAATTCAGATTGAGCCTACTGATTGAAAATAGGCTCTTCATTCCATCTATAATTATCATCTCCACTTTATATATATTTGGAAAAAATTAAGGGTTGCTTTCAATCAAATAAGCGTTTTACATATGAAAAATATGCAAACGGAGCATATTTTTTCATTGTTAATTTGCTCGTTAAATCCTTGAAATAATATTGTTTTTATGCGAAAATTTTGCATGGAAAATCTTTTAAGGCACCAATATGAATATTCATCCTGGAAAATAAGCCACCCTCCATTTCGAGTAGCTTGTTTGTCGTTTGTTAAAAATTCCGTAATTATAGAGGGATGCAAAGACGAATGTTATTAGTGCATTGGCTCTGTATTTAAATAATTAGACAAATTGCCTTTAAACACAAGGATGATTTTTTTTAAAAAAACTGTATTAATTGTATGAAGAAAGCTTCATAGAGCTTTCATTACGATGTTGATTGGAATCAAAAAAGGATAATTGTATATGAAAAAGATTCTTAAAAAACATAACTAAAACGAGATACAAGGATGCAACAACATAGCAGCTTTTTATTAATTTAATGATGAAATATTCAAAAATATCTTAAACGTAAGTCATCTCATTCAATAGGGATATGATGGGATAATATGTTTTTGTTAAAATCCAGCTTATTGAAGCTTTTCGGGGTTAAATCTGCGCTTTAATCTCTAAATGCTAGACTGAAAATATATTATGAGACATCGAAGCTATGCAAATTGCATTCTTATACAATCGCTGCACGAGACCACTCTCGTTTTAATAATAGTCCCTCGATCTTGCTTAATATTTCTCAAAGCTTCTTCTGAACGAGATCTTATGTTACATAATCAGCTCGTGCTTTTCCCTTCTTCTTTCATTGCAGTTCGTATAGGGCGGTTGAAAATTACGCAACCCCAGAGAATTGCGTCATGAATATATTCAGTGACCTGAATGGCAAATATTAAAATTTGAGCTCTCAAATACGTGGCCTGAAATTTGGAAAATCTCCGCGGCCGTCTCTGTATCTTCACTCCCTGCAGCGTTTTGTATCTTTCAGCACTCAAATGTAGTATGACTAATGGCGTCGCCATTTCATAAATATAATTCACTAAGCTAGCGTAGTCTCTGTATTTTCTATGGCTTCATTGTTTGGGATGAAAGGGTCTTTTCGGGGGCTCCAGCGATGATCCTCGTCAACATCAATGCGTCTTTTTGCCTTTTCTGTCCGCGAAATTTGTTAATCCAATTTTGTTTGTGAATTAAACGAGTATCTGTCCAACTTTAAATTCGAAAAAAACTTGATGAATTGTTAACTACGCCGAAATTTTCGCACTTTTGTTCGACTGTTGTATTGATAGCTTAATGGACGTCCATCGCTTTTAAAGTTCATTTGCGTTAACCCATTTCATACCGTGGTCCCCGTTAGATCCAATACCAAAACAATTATTTATGGTTGTTTGAAATTCCATTTGAAATAATTGCAAATATATTGCTAGTATTGGACTCAGATAGAATAAATCATGAGCAAAAAGAAGTAACTTGAAAGCTTAGTATTTGGGTTCTTTTCAGAAAGCTTTTGGATTTCCAAGTCAAAGCCGGAAAAATGGTACTGTTAAATCCTGAAATTATATCCCTGGACTTAACTGGAATAATCTTTGCCTTCAAGCACTAATACTGAAAAACCAAGTATGGATTATTTCTAAATTAAAACGAAGCAAAAAACAGATTTAATACAGATTTCACAATAAAACAGTGATTAAATATACATTTAAATGCTATAAATATGATTGATAAATATATTTACTACAAAAATAGTTTTATAAAGCCTGGTTGGTAGTGGGTCGAAAATATTGCAAACAATTAAGCCTCGAGTTATAATCGTGGATTGCTTACATCCATTGAGTGTTTTATGCGTTTTTCGCTCGGATATATCAGAAACGACCGACGAAAAATTGCGAATTGGAAGTAATGGAAAGCCTTTTCGAATTTATTCACAGCCAATTTGATTGAGCTCGCTCATGAAAAATGAACATGGAATTTTTACTATCTGGCGGCCATCCATCAGGAATGTATCAGATGCGCACTTGAGCGAAAATCCAATTTGTAAAACATTTAATCCCTGATCCTTTATCATATTTTCATTTTCGCATTAGCCTGCTGACACACATGTACGCCGTTTATCACTATTAATTTACGACGACACAAAATAATTGTGGCAAAGTTATTGATCGCCGCCCGACACGATTAGTATAATTAAAACAATAAATTTTCATACGGGCTAAGCGCTGTTTAAGTACATTTTGCGGATTATCGAAATATTTTAATCGACAAACAATGTAGAAGCTTGCAGGAGCGATAAAAGATTTAATGAGGATACACCGGTGACCATGGAATCCTTTGATAATGGGACAAGGCTTAAAACAGCCGTGTTGTTCAGCAAATACGTTTGTATATTGAATGCATACTGTGATATTAAGGATAAAGATATAATATAGATTTCTACAAATATTTTTTATGGTTAGACCGGATTTATATTACGTATATCGATAAGTCCTTGCCGGTTTTGACAGACTTTTTTTTAAGCTCAGATTGTGTCCAGACACGATGAACACAGCATCTTTGTAAGTTTTTTTTAAAAAATATGAATGGTAAGTAATATTAACGGGTAAAAAAAATGTTATTTTTATTATGGGTAAAATGTCCGATTAGCATCACATTTGGCATAATATCTTGCTGTTTTTTGATCAGGGATTAAATACCACCAAGGTCGCAAAGCCCATAAATTGATGAAATAATTTTACCATTACGATGTGTCGATTTTGATATTCAACATTGGAAAAAACAACTGGAAAATCCTTAAATTTTGATGACAAATTTGAGAGCCATATTGAAAACAGATCCTCATTTAAGTATTCAGAGAATGCATTCAGCACAAAAGCATTTCTAATGAGGATTTAGATGCCGCACGAACTATCCGAAGACAATGAAGGAGAGCGACGTGCAAAGTTTTGTTGTCGAAACAAAAAGTTCATCCCTTTTTGCACCGAATTATGAATGGGGATGAAAAATGGGTTGTTTATGACAAAATAAGTCGTAAATAAGGAATCCAATCCCGGGATCAGTTTTAGGTGCTCATGAATCCCTGGATTAATAAACGTAATTCCGAAAAATTCGGGATTGAAATTTTTATCTAACAGAAATCGTACACATCAACAGCACGCTGAAAGCTACTAAATTGAAACATTCTCGCTGGTTGCTTGGAAATAGTGGCGTAACTGCTAATTGGAGAGCTTAGGCGACGCCTAGAGGCAGTAACTGTCTAATCTATGTTTTTGAAATTTTTATATTAACCTTTCCCTACCGGTGATGTATTTACTACACCTCGACTCTAATAATGGTAATATGGATATGAAATATAATAGATACGGGGTTCAGAATTTTTTGTATTCCTCCGTAATATAATTACGAATCACATCAAAGTATTATAATGTATAAGTATTCATATGCAGCGACAGAAATAAATAATTTGTCGGGAAATCGGGAATTTTGCGATTTTTAGTTCGTGTCTCAGCAGAAAGCAGTGCAATGCAATCCTGAAACTTTGGCTCGGGATTGAATTCCCTAGTCGTAAACTTCAATGGCTTTTGCTGAGGTAAAAATCAATTCCGACTCCGAAACCTGGATTGACGATCCCCAAGATTTGTGTGATATGGGGAAGGTGCATTTGGTGGGATATTCATTATGAATTTATGAAACCTGGCCAAACAATAACGGCAAATATGTATTGTCAGCAATTGGAAAGAGTGAACCAAAAATTCGAGATCAAATCAATCATAAGGCGAAGAAGACGTCTGAAAACACCAGGGAATTAAAATGAGAAGACGGACCATCATCTTTTTCTTTTCATTGACACATTCTCTAAAAGATAAAAGCTTTCGAAACGAAACTGAAGTACAAAATCATATTTGTAAATATTTCGACTCAAAACGAGAAGAATTTTTCAAAAAAAGGTATTGAAAAACTGTATAATCGTAAAACTTGGTTGGAACTTTAATTGAAACTTTTGAGAGAATCATATTTAATCCCAAAAATATGCATTCTAATCTGAGACACCATTCTAAGCACAGTCGGAAATATTGAAGAATGACGTTGATTAATTAACCCAATCGATCAACAATCATCGTATAATGCCCAGATTTATAAAATTGTGGCTATCTTTGTTTGGAAAATCAAGTGGTTTATCAAAATAATAAAATGGAAATTCTCTGATTAAAAATGGCCGCAGTGGAATTAAAATTCAATTACAAAAAGTGTTAATCCTCTCGAGGCCATTTACAAATACGAGCTCCTGTTGATTAATTACAATGAATGCATGAAATTTGATTTTTTTAAATATTTTTATATCCAAGAAAAAATAATCTTTTACTGTATTTTAATACTCAAATTGATGTAAAATTTTATACGAATTTTTGCGCTAGATAATTTAAAGGTACTTAACATAAGCTCCAACCATCCTCTAATACTGGATACAATATTGTATGATGCAAGATATATATTGATAATAAATGTTTCTTACAAAGTGGATATGGTAGCAGACAAACGGGGTTTGGTGGAGGTTTTTTTCAATTTAATAATATTATTTTGTGGCATTTTATGTTCGCATGCCATATTTGTGAATTTTATCACCCCGTTTACGTTTTCGATTTAAAAAATTGTAAAAAATACATTCCGAGTTTATCTATAATATTTACCAGCGTCTATATGACTTTTTTTGGCGTGTTTTTCACGCTTTTTATTCACATACATTATTTATAGCCGACATTTATTCATTGCTCTCTCTCCTTCATTTTACGCCTACCTGTAAAACCATACGATGCAGAACGAAACGCCAAAATGTATCGGAATATTCTATTTTTTTTTTTGATGTGAAAGAACAACAAAAATACCTGTTGAGAATTCAAAGCATTCTGCCAAAAACGAGGCAGCGCCTGAAGACTTATCGCTGAAAATTACTCACGAAAAGAGCTAAAATTATGCTGAAAAATGATGTATGTAAAGGTCCTTTGTAATGCGTCGCTAATAAAAACGTATTAAAATTAACAATTCAACAATTAACCATTGGACTTTTGAGATTTTTTGATATAACTATGATAATTTATTATCAATCATGTTAGAAAAAAGGGTTAAAAACATCTTGTTTGACGCATGTCGATGTTTTTATTGCAATTGATTTGAATTAATTTGAATCAAATAACACATAAACGACCACTTACTTGAATATAATTGTTAAAACAAGAAAACCACACTCGATATACGCGATTTTGTCATAAGATAACATTATATTAAAAATATGCATATTTTTGCCAATAAATATAAAGTTATATTTATTTTTAGTGCAAAAAATGGCACTGTTCAAGAAATAATAAAATTAATTCAAACACGATTGATTAAAAAGAAGCCAATACACTTACTATATAATTAAAATTCAAAGTATATGGTCAATCTATAATTTATGATGAAAAACCAGAATTACTGACTATTTATAAAAGCACTTCGAATGATTAATTAAAATGCAATATAAAACCAAATAAAAATATTTACATGCAATTAAGAGAAATTCTAAAAAGGTTTTTTTTACAATGGTATCAAATAAATATGCATCTCAAAGTAGATCCAAATATTATTATAAAGAAGAAAGCAATCGCTTTAAAAATCAGCAATGAATATGGTGGACAGTATTGCAAATAAATGATTTTTATTTTTCAGTATCGTCAGATCAAGAATTAGAAATCAAAATTATCAACACAACATTTAGATACTGGGAAGATGTTGATTCTTATCTGATTGATCTAAATCCGTCGATTAATTTAATTAATGTACAGTAGTGATTGCGACCCAAATTAAGACCTGAGTAAGTACTAGCTTTATCATGATCAATCATTGATCATATGAAAATTCATATTTATAACGCTATGCAAAACTATGCATCCAAATTCATTTAAAAAGAAGTGCAATGTTATCAGCAGTTTGACAGTTTACTTTGTCTACTACATATGCATAGTTAATATGCAACTCATAGAAGATTGTGTATGACTTCATAAAATCATGCATATCTCCTATAGATTTGAATCCATGATTATTAAGTTACAAGTGTGAGTGCTTAATCGCAGGACTTTATACATAAGTATGCCAAACAATTTCGATAATATAGATTTGAACTCGAACTGGTATAGTCTTTATTCTAGCGGTCCTTGTTTTATCTTCATTCTCTTGTAAATGGAATCGAAGCACCATTTTAAATAATTAAATAAGCAGAGACAATGCGAAGATTCGAATCAGTGTCATCAAATCGCTTTGGGATAGCCGATCCAAGGAGCGAAATTATCTTTTTTGATGGTCTTTATATAGGCGGGTCAAAACACGCTGTGCAATATAATAAGGGTCTTCTTTGCATAAATAGGTGTCGTATTTTCAGCATATAAAATGTGGTACCTCTGTGAGTCTTAAAGAAGACGCTGTAGCACAGCAGCTTAAGTTTATGACGAAGTTGTATGACGCAAAATGAACAATGTTCCTAATTAGTAGCTCATTTTCAACTAGGAAAGTTTCTTTTAGCGCCGTTTTAATGAGCACGCAGTGTATACGCACAGGGTGTTTTGCACGTGGATCGAAACATTTTTTTTGGAGGTTAGGAGGGGGATGTTTTGCTACATACATAGGCTCTATGTCCTAAGTTTCAGAGTTGTCGAAATATAATTTTTTTCAACATTTTCAATTGGTTTAAAGACAATTAAATCTGAGATTCCAAAGATCTAAAATTCTAGAGTGTAAAATCGTAAAAAAGATAACCATCCTTGCTGATAAGTGATCAATCGATCGCTTATTGTTTTTGTAGCTGGGGATGAATTTCTTGTATGCATTATATAGTGTATGTTTGACAAATACGATATTTTATATCGCAAGGGTCCACAGTAGATAAGGCTCGCCCCGGGCCATAATTTGCAGCGAACATAATTTTATTTGGATAGACAAAAAAAGAAAGACAGATAACATGTTGCGAAGTAATCGTAGTGTGAAGATAAGCACCCTTTTGTCACAGTCATGCCTTTTCGAGATAAATTATATACGGTCGTTCGAGAGTAAAAAAGCATTTTCATGCGTGCCTATAACAACGTGCCCGACGCGAATATTCGACGTACATCGGGGACGTGTTCTGCATCGACGTCACGGCGGAATTAACGTCGAACAAAGCGCTACACACGGAACGAGAGTTTCGGCATTCGAGCCCAAGATATTTTAAAGTGTTTTAAGCGAAAGCGTTAAAGCGAAAAATACTAAATTTTGAGATAAAATGAGCCCAAAAAATTGATAACTACGCTCAACCCGCAGCGCGCGGGATGTAGTGTTCATGCGGTCGCATTATCTCTTAACGCTGGATGTGATAAGCACTCGTTGGGAGAACGATATCAAAAATATCGATGTAAAAATACCATGCTTATTTACTAATCGCAGTGTTCTTTTCATAGGGCATCAAATAGCACTTGGCATAGAAAATGAAATATCAACACTTTGTGACAGCCCTGAATTTAAACAAATATCATTCATTTTAAGGACAAAAATAAGAAGTTTCCGTAAATATACATACAATAGTGTTTATAATTCAAATTCAAAAATCAAATTCAGGGTATTGGGAGTATTAATATTTCCGATCGTCCCATATTTTCGGGATCTGAAAGAGCAAATCCTGAGACCATCAATAAAGTCATGTAAGACTGCCTACGAATAACATAATTTGCATATTAACCATATGTTAAAGGCATGGGAAAACATTTGGTTTTCCCACAAAGAGTTCGAAAACATCCAATAATTGATGGAGGTATTTAAATATAAAAAATACAACAAAATTATAGAATTTGAGAACGATGTTTTTGCTCTGGATAAATCATGAACTGTAAAAACCAAATCAAATCATTGATGCAGATGTTTTTGCCGCATTCTGCTTACTCTCCAGATATTGTGCGGAGATCCGTTCATGGACGTAGACCATGATCTGTGGACATGTCCGGACGTGGCGTCCGATCGCGAGGCGCTTATTTCGTTATGTCAGCGGTCCAGAATTTGGACCGGTTGGACACGGAAACCTTGTGGCCACTCCCTTTAATTTTGGGGCGTTCAGGGCTTTCTGCCATAAATTTGGGCAAAAATGCATTCCTGGAACTTTCTACGAACTCGATAGGGTCGTAGAGGAAGAGTCAAAGAAGAAGGTCAAAGGTGAATGTTTGCAAAAAAAAAAGCTCAATTCTCAAAAATTAAAATGAATTCCGATAAAAGTTGTTTGTTTCCAATTTGCCATAATTTAATCAATTTGCGTTGCAAATTTATTGCTTTCGAGTCTATTCGATCGGAAAACTAAGAGCACACATTTTTACTTCCCTATCGAGTCCCCCATGAGTTTAATCACCATGGCACTGAAAATAAACGAAGCATATGCACAATGCCCTGATAAATACGTTTATGGTTCATACGTAACGCGTTACAATTACAAAGTATGACGACCGTGAATATCCAATCCGTTCGAATGTAACTAATTGCCGTAGTGAACATGTTGGTCTTCTGATAACAATACGAGTCGACTCCATTGTTTCTTGAGAGCTTCAAAGTGTGATTGAGAGTCACAGATTACAACTCGCCATGATAGAAATTAATTAATTGCCCTGCGCGGGTATCGAATGAAGAAATGCGAGGCGTTGCGATTCCATCGCATAATGAACGTAGATTGAGCACAGTGATTTGTTTTAATCATAAAATAGCAACACATACATCATACATTTATACATTATATACTATGAAAAAATGAGTCTAGCTATAAATTAAGTCCTTGTTAAACAACGCTCTTTGTCCCGGCTTAATTATAAGAAGATCATTTAGCTCGGTTGACAATTTCACAGCAAAAATAGCCATTCTGATTTGTCTGTCTATAAAAACATGCCTTTAATTTGAAAAGTTCCTCTCTTTTATCTGCCATTCGCTTGCGCACTTAAAATGTTATTCCTTCATTGGCGACACAGTCGAACTTTTTCAAGAGCATCGGATATAATTGATCGTTTTTTCTTCATAAATTCGCATAATTGTGATTGATGCGATCAATCGAACGACTTGATGGGCTCGTTTGAAAATCGACAATTAAATGTTTTATTGAGGTGTCGGATAAGTTCTGTCCGTTCTATTTACAAATTTGCTTTCATAATAAAATTTCATAACAATACGAAACAAACATTGACCGGATGAAAAAAACGTCAAATAGATTCAAATGATATTCGTAAAAGGAGCATAATTTTGTATAATAACTGATAAAGACCCCATTAAAATATATAGCAATATATATTTGCAATTATTGGTATTTATTATATTGGAAACTATGAAACTGGCGTTAGAGCAAGGTCGCACTACTAGTAAAGGTAATCCTTAAAGATTGAAATTTTTATCTAATAAAAATCGTACAACTCACCAGCACGATTAAGGCTACTAAATCGAGACATTCCCGCTGAAATCTGCACGCTTGGAAACAGTGGCGTAACTACTAATTGGCGAGTTTAGAAGACGCCTAGGGACGGGCATTAACTGTCTATTTTATGTTTTTGAATTTTTTATATTAACCTTTTCCTACCGGTGATGTATTTACTACACCTCGACTCTAATAATGGGAATATCGATATGAAATATAATAGATACGGGGTTCAGAATTTTTTTGTTCCTCCGTGATATAATTACGAATCACATCAAAGTATTATAGTATATAAGTATTCATATGCAGCGACGGAAATAAATAATTTGTGGGGAAATCGGAAATTTTGCGAGTTTTAGTCCGTCGTACATTTTATGTAGCAAATTGCCTGGTTTCCAAAATCAGATCCAGACTAAATGACGAAACTCTCGATGCTTTAATGTTACTTCGGGCATATTTTCAAAATAATATTTGATTTTTTTAAATTACTTATTTATCTATTTTTGAATTGTATTTTTATCTTTTCTTAAATAAATAAAATTATTTTGCTTTCAAGTTTTATTTTTATACTGTGGAATCCGATCCACATACAACTGTTTGTGAACTTGGGTATAAATTAGGAACTAACCATACGGCAGTCGTGCAAAACATCTGCGTGCAATAATTAAAGTCTCATATAATATGTGCCGTAGGATTTTTAAAAAAAGGCATATATGATTTGCTCAATCGTTGGCAAAAAGTCGTAGATGCCAATGAAAGTTATTTCGATTGAATATATATTTTTTTTCAACGCCTGTTTCATAGTTTCCAACTCAATAAAATGCGTCGTCCATAGTCCCTCAATGTATGCATAACGTCAAGCGCTCAGAGCGCCAGAATGAAGCCGTTATATGTGACATCCATCAACGATTTATAGATGAAGTCTATAAAAAGGCGGATGATCTTTTTTTTTTAGCGATGACCAATATTTAATCAGGATGTAGCGCAGAGCCATTCCCTTATTGCACGCCGCCGATTTGAAATTCATGAGCTTATTGGCCAAATAGTGAAGTAATGAGACCAATAAAGCATTATGGGCCATTAATCTTTATGGCTTTGTCCATTTCAATATCGATTGTATTTATATAGAATAGGCGAATAGCGATTTACTTGCAAATATATTCATCCGATCGTAACGCTACATAAAATGATCTATTTCTGCATAATTTTTCAGCCGGGGACTCCTATTACACGTAATGGTCGATTTAGCGCGCAAATGGCTTCCCGAGGACTTTGGGCGTAAATCGAAAGTAATTTCCTCACAGGACACATGCAAATTAAGAGAGTTTTGTTCGGGAACTTCCACAAATTATACCGCCAAGTTTTAAAGTAGGGGTCTGCTCACTTTGCCACATGAGACGTAATGGCACGGAGGGCGGTTAGGTTGAGACGTGACGCTTTTTTTTTTTTTTGGGTGGCCTGTGAAAAATATTAAATCGAGTTTGCAGAGCTTACAAAGTTGCGCTGACGTAGTCAGTCCTTTTCTCGCGTATTTTCTAAATAGGAGTTAATTAATTTTCGCAAAGCTCATAAAGCTTGTGTCCTCACCCTTTGAAAAATCTTTCTTATCGAAAGTAGGTCATACTTTGTCCACGCCATAATGAAACAAGTATATCTTTGCGCTGTGGGTGTGAACAACCCTCTAATGACTGAGCATGATCCTACTTATTATTGACATTTTATTTGGCAAACAAACTTGAACTTCTTGGTTCATACATAAAAGATTTTAGTTGATATTGCTATCTTAATAGTACATCCAACATATTATTTCGTACTTCTTCCTTCCATTAATCTCTGTTCTGAGCTTATCTCATTCATTATTCTCCACAAATTATAGTATTTTATCCAATTATCTAGCCACTGGACATCTCTTCTCTCACTTTACATCCCTCGGTATTATATTTAGACCAGTATATTATTATTTTACAGGGTTTCAGCTTGGAAGAAAAGGATTAAATCGAAGGTATTTCATTCTGAAAAGGAGATCCAAAACATATTGGCTTTTTATTCATAAAAAAATATTTAACCTTTGGAAGAGTTTTAAAACCTAATTTATATTTTCATTCTGTTTAACTAATAAAAATAGCCATTTTAAATGCCAATACTGATTAATTCAACAACTTTTCGACAAACAAATAATCTTCTTTTCATGACAGATTTTCATTATTATTTATGACTTATTACAATATTAAATATTGCATTAGTACACAAAATAAATATAAAACTGGCCAACCAACAACTATAATCGTAAAGCGTTTCAAACACGATTAAATATGGATATATTTGGGATTTTATGATCATATTTTAAAATATAAAAAGGCAATTCTAATAAATTTTTGATGATATCATCAGGGATTATAGTTTTATCGATAAATACATAAATAATATGCAACACAATGTGTTCAGCCGTCCGAGTTTGCATAAAATATAATAAATAAAATGTAAAAAATTAAGCCATCTTAGAAGATAGAATAAATAATTAACTCATTTACAAGGGCAGGGCTATAATGAATGCTATGCGGTATTTAAAAAAACGATCTTTGCTCATCAATATTGATACGGTGCCATGTTAACCTATTCCACTCGTAAGTCGACATAATGTCGCCAAATGAATTCCGATAGTGTTTATTTATTTAATTGCTTCCTGTTCGTCGCTGCCTGTTGAACGAATCTTTGTCCGATTATCATTTCCTTCTAAAGCAGGAGAAAATGAATCGATTTATTGTGTATTGTTTATGTAAAAAAATGACGTGATCTTATATGCTATCAACAGTGCTTATTTACAATTGACTCTACCTCGAATTGAAGATTGTCTTACGCTGATAGGAACTGACAGAAAGTAATCGGTGTAAAGCGATTATGGCATCAACGACTTCATCGATTTTAAATTTGCTAAATCCTCAAAAGGTTAACTATTATTTCATTTTGAATTTCGAGTTCGAACAAAATAAAAATCAACGTTTAAACAGTGGGTTTCTTAAGCATTTATCAAGCCATATATAAGATATGGTCTTCAATTTATCATTGGGTATCAAAAAACATTTTCGCATGGAATATTTCGTGGAGAATATTAACGTCAAGAGGATTTGGATCTCAGACATGCGTATAAATATGATCATATAATCTTAGAATAGATGGGACTGTCAAGGTAACCTTTGGTCACGCAATGGTCAAAACATAGGCGCGTTAATCGATTGGACATAGCGCCCGGTCACGCAAGGGTTAAATTTGAGTGCAACAAAAGACATATATTCATTCTGGATTATAAATTTTGCTCGTAAAAGGATGACTCAATGGCGAATTGTGTGAAACCTCACACTTAATATCTTACTATTGAAACGGTCGCGCATTAGCGCTAATAGTGCTTTTCGACTATATAAGTTGAACAATAAAAATTGAATAATTCGTCATAAAAGACGTCCATATCTGCGATGCAATGAGGTGTGTCTCGGAATGTGGCAAACGACTATTTGTATTGTATACGACGGAATAGCATCGACTATAATAATGCGCCGTAATCTGATACGTCCAGCAGAATGGCGAGCATTCAACGATATGCGTTATTCGATGTTGAATTTTCGTTTAAGTTTGAGGATTTCACGAAGCCACTGTGTTGCTTTTGCAAATCATAAATAAAGACGCCGCGATTTATTATGTGGTATGATAAAAGGTCAAAAGGGATAGCGAACTTCATTTACAGTTGTTCCGGGAAAACCGAAAAAACACGATGGGTCCGCATGGAAACTTTAAGGTAAAAAATATTACACAGTCGATTTTCAATGCCCTCAGGCTTCTCAATTTATACAACAAAGGAGCCTTTGAACTTTGGATGAAGCAAGTTCTTAATATTCAGATCAAATTATTGTTGACAAGCATGTAATCATTATGGAGCATACAATAATAATTGCTGTGATGTTTTCATGCGAATCATAGGCTATTTTCGATTATTCAAATTGATATTTTTTACTAAACAATTTGTTTGTTACGAGTATTATGTAATATTATTACATTGTTCTTATTCGATCTACAAATGTTGCTGCACAACATCAAAGAAGTCGATGATGATGCATCTGATTGACCAGATCTAAAACCGCCTTTACTATTTTTATGAACGAAAATTCCAAGGACAGTAGAACCTAGATTATCCGGATTTAATTGGGACGAAAGAAGTCCGGATAACGAAAATCCGAATAATCGAAAATAATCATAATCGACAGGGAAAGATAATAATATTTCTTTAATTATTTCCTCATCATTAAAAATGGAACCCAAGATCGTTTGCATCACAATTTAACCCACTCGGTCACATCTTCGCTAATTCTGGCCGTTTTCTGGCAATTGCATCCTTTAGATTATCTAGTTGGAAACAGTATTTAGTTGAATTGATTGTTTCACCTTACTGAAGTAGCTCATAATAAACTACCCCCTTACAGTCCCACCAAATGCATAGAAACACTTTTTTTGGATGTAGGCCAGGTTTAGCTACAGTTAAAGCTTCTCTACCCTTGGTCCAAGACCGTTTACGTTGGATATTCTCATAGAGTATCCAACTTTTATCTCTAGTGACAAGTCTCTTCAAAAAAGGTTGGTTATTATGTCGTTGGAGAAGAAGATCGCATGTTGAAATACGCTGAAGTTTCTTTGAGTCAGTCAGTTCACGAGGAAGCCATAAATCTGAACGATTGATGTAGCTCAATTTTGTCAGATGATTATGGACGGATGTTCGTGGAATTTCTAACTTATTATCTATTTCGCAAACAATATATCGCGGGTTTTCTTCAACCATGGCTATGATTAGATCTGTGTTCATTTGTGAAAGAAACTTCAATGTGTTTGCTGAAGGTATGCCAGTAGAAAGCTTTTCCTCATGAATTTCAGGTTCCCTGATACCATATCCTTTGAATTTTTCAAGCCAGCTCGAACTTCCTTTGAAGGTGGAATCTAAATTTAATTTTGTGTTGAAAAATATTGCTTGTTCACACAATAATGGACCAGATATTGGCTGTCCAGTTGATTGTCCTTATATGAACCACATCAAAATACACTCTTCAAGCTCTGTATTTTCTGATTTTTTCATAATTTTTCGCTCTTAGTTTCCATCTTCTGATATTAAACAATTAGTAAACTTCGTAATATGCAATCTATCATGTACGTGAGCAAAAGTGAACACAATTCTTCAAGTGCAAATCAGCAAATTATATATTTTTTGTTTTATTTTGAACAATCCAGATAATCGAAAATCCAGATAATCGAGGTTCTACTGTGTATATATAATTAAAAACAATCAGCTATTTCGTCAGTGGTTTGACTGCAAAACGATTTGAATATCTCGTCACGGATAGAAGTATGATTCATCAGATTTCATTGGAGTCATCCTATTTTATTCAACCATCAAGAGATTTCACCTCTTACTGTATATAGAGCTTATTATGACAATAAATTCAAAAGTTTCTCGTGGCTTTAAAAATCTAAATCCTACTTCCTAAAATAAATCCCAAGAACCTCCAGTCCACTATGAATCTTTGCTCCGATTTGTGTTTTTGACATCTCAATGCTTATATTCAATATTAAAAATGTCGATGCCTCATCGATCAGAATCAAAATCACCCGAATATCGCATCGAATCTGTATTAAGAAGGAGATGTCTACAGACGTTCTTATTTGTAAATTCTTAGAATAGAAGTCTTAACTAGAATATACTAGAAGCGTTGGTATCGTTTCGATAGAGTGTCGGTTATCATCAGTTTAGCTTTGGCCTTCCTTATATGTGTTGAAAGTTAGAAGTCAAAATATAATCTTATTCGAAAGAAAAACAGAATACCTAAGATCAATATAGTAAAACACGTAACAGATCCTTCCACGGAAATTGACACATCAAAAATCAATCAAGTTTTAGTGAATATGCAAGTGCAAAAAATCAACTACATTCTGGTCTAAAAGGAATCAAGATTGCAGCATTTATGGTTTTTGCTTTATTGAATGAAGGAACTTCAGCATTTGTAATGATTATGAACAAGCTGAAAGTAGTTATTGGCTCGCAGAGCTTTAATTGTGTACGGCAAATGGATAAAATCAAAATATTATATTGATTTTTAATAAAAATTGTGACTTCTACAATTCGCGCCAAAGGCAAATTCTGATGGCGACCTTTCATTTACAGCAACTTATAACTCTGATATTTCGGGTGGAAATTAATTTATAAAAAAATCAGATGTACTCCAAAATATTAATAAGATATTCTTTAAGTTTAAACAAATTCTAATTATTCTTTCCCTGTTATAAAAAAAAATCACGAAAAACGCTAAAAAATATGCCTCCTAAACTGGTTAAACTCGACGCCTAAGCTAGACGAACAGATTTAAACGGATTTATGACCAATTAATAAGCCTAAGTGAAATCATATAAAAAATATGGATCAGTTGAGCTGCTATGATATTTTTTTGAGAATTTATCATAGCAGCTCATTTCAACCCATGTATTTTTCATAATAATTTTCAACTTTGGCTAAATGATTGGTTATAAATGACCGTTCAGTTTTGCGGTCGAGTTTCATTAGGCAGCATTTGGTACATATACGGTACATAGGTTAATCGGTCTGTAAATATTTTATTATCACATGGTGAAAAGTGGTGCATGTGCATCTGTGAATTTATCCTGGTTGTCATGCAGTGACGATATCCAGGTAAATTTTCATAGTTTTTTAGAAGACCAAATCGAATTGCATACCGTGAAGTATGCGTGGGACAATTTGACAAGATTACAAAAATGTATTCCGATGTATTAATTTTTCTTAATGACATTTTTGTTCCAGTTTTTTTTTCATTCATGATCTATTCTTTGTATTAGGCAAGTACAAATGTTCGTGCGCATTTTTGGCATTTTTTTAAATGGCGTAAATAAAACACAAAAGAATTGTTTAAGAATCTTGGAGAAAGATGAACCAGATTATTCGCATTCTAATTTATCTAAGAAAGCGGAGAGTTTTCGCTGATTTAAGCCTTATCTTATTTAGATCTTATAAAATTGATGACTTTTTGAACTTCGTCTTATCTTTATAAAGTAATGCTACGAAAATCCATCGATAATTTGAAGCAGCAAGTGATTTAATTAAAATTGGAGCTATTTAGGTCTTAATTTAGATTAAGACCTAAATAAGGGAACCTTAATAAGGGAAGCAGCGACATATAAATAAATATTATTTAAATGTCTAATACAAACGAAACTGAAACTATGTTCTAGCTACTTAAAATAAATATTATATGTACTTAATATTGCATTGCTTTGAAAGTTGCGATACTTCAATCAAGTTTCCAGGCCACAACTTAAGCTAAGTCTACCGTAGCTCTAACCACCATTTTTCTAAAATAGATGATGTTTTTTCCACAATAATTAACATAAAATATTTGTAGATAAAGAAGCAGCTTTGTTATAAAATTCCGCAACGTTGAAAGCTTGTTAGACTGTAACATTTCTGATTTACATTGTATAAATATTGATTGAAAAATGCTTGCACTACGTTCACTGTTGGATTTTATGATGCTTTATTTCGTATGTGCATAAAATGAAATGTAAATTTTATTAGTGCAATAACATAAATAAATCACACAATGTATTTAATATAGATTTGGGATTATAGCATCATCGGTATGCATTATGTATGAGCGGTATTGATTTCGCATTGACATCTCTGCAATTCGGCTCAATGTGTTCATGAGAGTGGAAAATACAGTTAGCAATATTGGAAAACCCTATTCTGGTCCAAATTTGGAAGCTTTCAAATTTGATTCGATTATACATGGGATTCGAAGCTTAATAATTCAGCTGATATGATACATTTTAATGAATTTCAAGTGTTTCTCCGAGATCGAATGAAATATTCATGGACGCTGAAGAAAAATCAGCTTAAAAGTGTCACGCAGCTTTCGTCATTCAGATATCTGCAATTTAAGAGCTTCTTAAAATGATTTTGGTTGGAATAAGTAATCAAAGGCGAAACCTTCTTAACAAGCACGAGTACTCTACACGTGTACTTAATCTCTTTGATAAAGTTATATGGGATTAAAAAGTGGATTACTTTCATTACGTTGACTAAGGTTAAAGTGTTCATTTTATTAGCATTCATTTGAATATGAATTATTTTGAAGTGGAGCAAACAAGTTGCAAATTTGCGTCTTATTTACGTCGACGGCTAATGGGCTCATTCTGGGCTTGAATTAATAATTTATCGCTTCCTATGGGGTGGTTGGGCGTCTCAAAAGATGATTCTTCCGAATTATATCCCATCAGTGTAATCATGAACGGAATGATTCCCATCCTTGGGAATGTTGCTGTGATGTGACATCGAAATGTTTTATTCATGTCCGTGGCTATTTTGAAATTTAAATCGGGATAAAAGTCGCGAAAATACCATTTTTTAGCGCTACGGTTGAAGAAAATAACACAACACCAATCTTAATATCCTGAATGAATAAATGTGTCGATTCGGGATATTTCCAGGGCTTAATTGCACGCAAACGTGTTTATTGCCGATGTATTTCATTGAGGAAATAAATGGACCGTTGCTGGTCAAACTTTATTTATTTGAGCTATTTCAAGAATGATTCTTTTTATGCGAGTTTGTGAAACTTTATGTCAGTGTTTTGGCCATTCAAAATCAACATGTTGGATGTCGGCCAGTCGTAGAGCGAAACGAGATAGGTTAAATCAATGTTTACCAGAACTCTTGTTATATTTGGCTTAATAGTGCTATTGCTATTGAAACTTATTTACACTCTGTTAAGCTATGCTTAGGCCCTATGGTGCATAAACAGAGTATTCGTATCTATTGTATTTACACAAATATATCCCCAAAAGCTTATCTAACAGAGTCTGTGTAGTAATCATGACAATGTAATCAATGCTAGATGACAAACTCTCTTTCATAATTTCATTTTGAGCGATATCAATCCAAAGGGATGCTAAATGCTTACGACCTTTTGTGCTAATAGGTTTTCTTTTTGTAAATAAATTTGCAATAAAAATATATAATTTAATTAATTGGCGGCTTATGAAATATTTAGATACATAGATAAATATTAAATTATAATCACAGCAGCTAAGCTAAGACTTCATTCTAACCAAAAGTACATGTTAACACATTCCCCTCGGGTTACGCTTAACATTGTCTTTTATCTGATACTTTCGCTTTCGTCGTATTTACGAAAATTTGTAATATTATTGTAGATAAAATGCTCTTACATTTTGAATATATATGAGTTGCTACGTTTCACACATAGGCCCTATGCCCTAATATAACTTTTTTCAACATTTTGAAAAAATATTCAACATTTCACCTTTTGCAATTGATTTAAAGTAAATTAGTTCCGACTTTGGAAGAGTCGCAAAAAATGTGCAAACGAATGATAAATGTCAAATTCTAAATTTTCTAAATGAATAATTAATAAAACTATACAATAAGTCGTTAAATTTGAAGAGTTATCAATTTGCCAGGGTCAGAATTAAGAAAATATTTTTTTTATGCTAAATATGTTATTATTAAATTTATTTACAAAATTTGTTCAAATTGCAATGCTGAAGTATGTAGAAGCTGAAGTAGCATTTTCTCTTTGACAACCCTGACACTTAAGACATAGGGCCTATGTTGTGAAACGTAGCAAAAGATCCCCTTAACCCCCAATTTTTTTTTGCCGGTCCATGTGCAAAACACCGTGTATATAGGAGTTCTTATTTTATAGTGTACGCGACAAAAATACATTTATATAGTTTATAGATTATAATGAATATATCTATATCTTTAAGTAGTGCATAATTGATATGTTGATATAAAGACGCACGAGTGCATTACCTGCGTCTACCGATAGTGCCAAAAAAACGCACATATGCGTAAGCCGACGGGAATGTGTTAATAATGAGATATTTTTTTTTTTTATAGTGCCAAATATATTTTCAGACATGATCAATCTCCATATGATATTTTTCTGTGGATTTAATATATGATTATTTTTCAATGCCTTCAACGTGTGATTAAATCAATAGTAATTTGTTTGAGTGAAAAACCATTATTTTAAAGCAGTATTTGAACTAGTAAAATCAGAAAAAAACCCTGAATCTATAGAAAATATCAATATCGATACAGGACTTTATATTTCTGGATCTAATGGGAGAAACGCTAAGAAAACCTTTTCACATTATACATTTTTTCACCATCTTCTTCAAAATGGTACTTAATCTATACAAGTAGGGAATCAAATGCCGAGCCAAAATTTCGATCCCGGGATTTCGGGATTGCATTAGACCATCCCGAGATCAGTTCAATAGTTTAAGAAATTACATTGATAAATTTGATCAAAAATTACTACTAAGTCCATTTGTTTAATATGAAAAATAGCTTGAATATGAAAGAATTTTATTTATTTAAAAAATATAAAAATACAATTCAAAAATAAATAAATAAATCACTTAAAACATTCAAACATTATTTTTAAAATATGCCCGAAGTAACATTAAAGCATCGAGTGTTTCGTCATTTAGTCTAGACTGATAAAATTCCTTTCTGCTGAGACACAGACTAAAACTCGCAAAATTCCCGATTTCCCGACAAATTATTTATTTCCATCGCCGCAGATGAATACTTATATATTATAATACTTTGATGTGATTCGTCATTATATTACGGAGAAATACAAAAATTCTGAACCCCGTATCTATTATATTTCATATCGATATTCTCATTATTAGAGTCGATGTGTAGTAAATACATCACCGGTAGGGAAATGTTAATATAACAATTTAATAAACAAATATGTACTGTATATATGTATACATAGATTAGACAGTTTATGTCCTTAGGCGTCGCCTAAGCTCGCCAATTAGTAGTTACGCCACTGTTTCCAAGCGTCCAGATTTCGGCGGGAATATCTTGATTTAGTAGCCTTTATCGTGCTGGTGAGGTGTACGAGTTCTGTTAGATAAAAATTTCAATCCCGATTTTTCCGGGATTACATTCACTGATTACTGAATTCCCAAAACTACTCAGTATTGAAGCGGGGGGGGGGGGGGTTCAAAATGGCCCCGTCGTATTTATAAGTCAACTCAAAATTTTGCATCTTTTCCGATATTCGATTATTATCGAATCAATTGCCCTAATGTGTGACGATCAACCGAATTCCAAGCAATCAGTCGATTATTGTTATCTTCGAATAGCGATATAAAGCCTCCAATAAATACGTGTCGTCATTAATTGCCAACAGAGAGATTTGCCTTTATCTGGCGTCGTTCGAATTGAACTTCAATTAAATATTTATTTTGGCTCATGCACGAAGGCGTACGGAGCTACTTTTATTGAATCAGAACAAAGGTCCTTCGTTCGCATAAAATCCATATAAATCCTTAATAATGTCCAGCCGAATAAAGCTGGACGCCATTGTGTGCTACACGGGAGCAAAAAAATATCAACGAACATTTTCAATGTGGCGTTTTTATAATTAATTAAAGCCGAGGTTCATACGTTGCTTTACACTGCGGTGCAATTCATACGAATGCGTCGTCTTTTTGCCGTATGAATCCTTTGAGGATTGCAACTGATTTATATCAGAATTGCAGGCGATCGAGTTGTTCTTTTCAGAATGCTATTTTGTTAACTGAAAATAAGTATGATTAGCTTTGAAGTCGACGCATAGTTCGCGTTTTAGAGTGCTGCTATTTCAAGATAACAGATTCAATAAAAGCATTCGCAGCAAAACATTTCAGGGCAATTGTCGAAACGACCTCCAACACTGCTGTCAAGCGATATCGAAATATTATTTTCAGCAAATTCGAATATGAAAATTGTGCACGACGAGCCTGGATTTAATTTATTGAATATTCATTGCTTATTGCGTTGATTTCGTTTAACATTTCTACTGCGTCACGTACCACCAAACATTTAAAAAATTGCACAGCATAGCGTATAATGTATGCATATTTCGCCACAATGCCGTTGTACCGTGAAGTTGGCTTTGTTTTTATTCATTTTTCTGATTTGATCTTCTGTTATTTTATGGAATGATAAAAATTCGACATTTGACCTTTGATTTTGCCATTTAAAAACGAATAACTTCGAGCGAGCGCGACGACTGACATTTAGCAGAATTTCAGAAGTGCCAATGGTAACGACCTTAGGATTGGCTTTTCATAAATGATTTTTTGACAATTCGAATAGAATGGGACATGGATCGATTCATTTGCGAATTCTTCGACCATTTTATAATGCAAAAATCTAGCAGATGCAAAATGCCGAAGCAGATGATCGACCCAAATATAAATATACAGTTTCTTTTAAAGTCCACAACTACCGAATTTATATCGAGGATAGAAAAGTGAGCTTAAACTTTCATTACTGGATAGTTGCCAAAAATAAACATATTGCATATAAGAAAGCACTTGACTTTCGGAATTTAATAATAAAAGTCAACACAATGTACAAAGGTAATATTTATATGATGTATTCCTTAGATTAAATTTGCTCTTTGATCAATACTTTCACAATATTGTTTGCTGAAGATTTCATGGACGAAAACATGATAAAATAGATTGAACTATTTCATGCGAAACATTTATGACAAGCATTGGACAAGAATTGACCGCCAGCAGCATTTAGTTATACTTATCTGCTACAGGGCAGGGCTAATAAAGATTCAATTTTTAACCGATATTTCACGGTATTTGATGCTCTCTTTTACGCATTTAGTTCATAAATCTTTATATAAATATATTTGAGACTCTATATAGAATGAAAGTTCAATTTAGACATTGATCAATTAAATAATCGGCGTATTTAAAAGACGTTCTATGTTGCGAGCGTAAACATGTGTTGCGAACAACGAACAATCACAAAATTATGCACAATGGTTTTTTCCCACAATTATTGCTTGGTATTGTTTGCAGATTTATATCCAGCTATTAAATATGACGATATTACGATAAACTATAATTGCCATAATTTTCTATGCTATTAATTGCTAATGGCTTTGTTTCAAACGATCTAAAGGCGTATTTAAAGAAGGCGACGCGATATAAATTTATGATAATTATGAAAGAATTTTCTTCTGATTTTGGTAATATATTAATAAATCCCTGATTTTTCAATTGGATTATCATAATACAGACTTAACACATTGACGACTCAAAAATTGTTTATAGAAATATCATAAGTTACCATTAATTATGCTTAAATTTATATTTTGATCAAATTTCAATTATATAAATAGGCGATTATATGATTTGCATTTGTACAACCCTGATTGAAATAAAACCCTTTGCAAATAAATCGTAAAATGATTAATGAATGAGCTCATTGCTTGAATGGAATATTAACATTCTCTACATAATTTCGACTTGTAATCGATTGCCAATTTGCAATTTTGGTATATAAAGTAAAAATTATCTATATCGATTGAAAATATTGATATTTTCAAATACAAAAATAAATAGTTATGAATCTATGATTGCATACAAGCTAAAATAACCGGTTTTTTTGCTGATGGACACGATATGAATGGTTCATGTAAATGAGCACTATTTTCGGTAAATCGCAGAAGGTTTACGTTCCAAATTACTGTTATAAGCGAATAATTATGCGGTTTAACCGCAAACACACACGCTCATATAGAGACAAATTAATGCACAACAAAATAAGACAAGAAAAAAATGCTCTAAAGCAAACAATGGCTGTAATAAAACACGCTCGTGTTGAAATATTATACCTTCGTCCATTGTTTATTCCCAAAAAATCACTACTTCATTCTTTCATACGCTGCTGTATGAATATTCAGTCAGAGAATATTTTTCTTTAAATGTTCTTTAACACTTTTCAATCACATTGTCGTTCTTCGGCCACTTAACACGTACGGGAGTCGTTCGGAACCATTAGCAATTCACATGTAAGGAAACGGACACTTTTTCAAAACCGTGGCCATAACCAATAATGGCGAGGCATCATGCATACGAATCGGTTTTATTTTATAATATTTGGATGTTATTGTACATAAAGCTATATAAATGCTGAAGCCGAAAGACGCCATGGCGAATCGAGTACGTGCTCATTTTGAATATGCATATTCGAACACCGATTTCTACCAATAACTAATGAAAGCCATCCTAAATTAGCTCCCTGATAAAAATATATCAAAGCGAAAAATCGATCGATAGAAACGACATCCAATCAATCAATATACAAAATTATAACATCGACTTTAAGACGACTTAACAACAACAAAAAATCATAAATTCGACTCCAGTATTTATATAAACAGCACTCGTTATAAAACACAATATTAATTCCAAAATGCGATGATTTTATAAAAAAATCATCGATCATGGACGACGTAATTATTCGCGTTTTGATTTCAATTTTCGCGCGAAAATTTGACAGTTAATATTAAAAGAAAACATGGCGTAAGTCGATACCATAGAAAGCAGCTAACGGAGGGAGTCTCACAGACTCACTGAGCGTTCATTCAGGCTTGTTGCCTCACTACCTATGGTTAGGGTGACCATGCTTTACGTAACCGAGGCGTTTTCTGCTTACAATTCGGATTCATTATGTAACATAACTAAATACGTGCGCATTAACTACTTTTGTGTTTCTGATTACATACTATATGTCGTGGATATCGGAACATATTAAGTAGTAGTAAATATTGCCAAATATTTTTTGAATCAATTCTCATTGATAATATTAATTATTACATGATAGGAGCAACACATCTTTCATCCACAAATTTATAAAGAATCATGTCGATTTTATTCAATTTTTCAATGTACATATTTTATCGATGTTTTGGAATTTTATCTCAATGCGTCGTCAGTAATAAAAATATAAAAATCGTAATCCATACGATGACGACGTCACTGTGAATATCACTGCATCAAATGATGTCAGCAAGCGGATTTTAATCCGCGTACATGATTTCAAATGGCTGTGAGAGAATCATCGCAATGATAAACCTTCAGTAAATCTGCATCTACATTTCAAGCGATCTTAAGGCATAGTTTGGGCGAACAAACTTGAGCATATCGTCGATAGAGAAACGTCGAAAATTATTTTTGGCGTGTTTCGCATAAATTATGGTCACACTCTTTATCAGTTAGACTCCACCGTTGTACACACTGGCGAAATCCTTCAATTACGTAAGCGCCAACACAAACGTAGTTCAATGCATGTATGTACACATTTGCCGATATTTTTGTAAATTCATTTGGAAATGCTATCTAATTATTTTTGCAAAAAAAAATATGTTCATAAATCTTAATTTTCTATTTTTTTTTATTTAAGCAAAAATAAAATACATAATCGCCAAATATTCGGGCTAAATCAAAGTTATAAATATATTTATTTATATTATATTAAATATTTACAGCCTTCTAAATGTATATTATTTAGATCTTATTGAATCCCATTTTTGAATACAATTTTAATTATATACAATATATGGCCAGACCTTCTATAACGTCGAGATAAGGACCACGCTATAGAAAAAAACCCTATAGAAAAACGAAGTTATTTTTTTCAATTGTATTTTGTGATTCGAAGAAAATCAGCAAATCAAACGTGTAAGCAAATCCTGGGAAAATTGTAAATCTATCAGATTCGGATTTTCTACTTTCAAGAAGAGATTTCTGCAAAGGAGTAGTAACACTCGGATGAAAGCCATTCCCAGCCTCCCATGAGGTGTCATCAAATCAGTGGCAAATTATCAAAACAGAAACAGACTGTCAAAATAGTACGCCGGGAAGAAAATACTCTTAGTACAGGAGAGTTGTCGAGCAGATCTCGTCGAAGAAAGACCTCTTCGGAAAACAGAGTCAATTACCAGATCCTGACAGAGAAGGATCTCATCGGACGACCAGTTTCGCATCTGGACCTTCGAGAAGACGACCAACATCGAGTTCGAGAAGATAGTCCGACAAAGCGTCTACCCTTGGGTGGATCATCACCTACTTGTTCCGTATAACGCACGCTCGATTGTTTGACACTGATTCTCTTATTATTGGTTAATTGAATAAATATATTGTGCCGATTGTTCGACTTCTATCATAGAGCTAATTAAATCATAATCGTGTTCCGGCGTTCATCGCAGCCGACTCGTGGGTCGGGACCATTGTTTCGAATCGATTACGAATTTTGCCGATATGCTCTCAATTGCGGTGTCGCGTGCGAATAAAGCCGCCGCCTTTTTAAATTTTAAATATTTAAATAATTTGGTTGCCTTTCTTTTAATCAGATGTCCGTCCATTTTGACGACGATCTTAAATCCATATCATTAAACAATTTTCTGTTCTTGTTGATAAATTATTTTAACACGAGCAGTTTAATTCATACTGTTTGAAGATCCGATTGAAATCCTTTTTCGTATTTTATCTTCCCTTATTGAATCCTAGAAATTGTAGACCTATTAATATTTTATAATTTTATCCTTTTTGTTCTAGCAAAATACTTTTCCTTCTCAATCTTTTCTTGGGTCCATTAGACAACATGATTAAAATAGATACAAGATTAATAGATATATATTACATAGAATAGTTGAAAACTCTTGAAGAGTGTATCCATAATACATTAAAAAACCATGTGCATTGATTGGCTATACAAGTAGAAAAATATTTTCTTACTGTATTGTGATGAATATCACTGGAATATCCTTCGACAGCGCTGCATTGGTTGATTCACCGAAAACGTTTAGCGTCACAGAATATACTATAGAAGACCGTCGCAAACGCTATAGGAAAAATCTCTATAGAAGTGGACGCTATGGAAGGGTTGATTAATTTGTACAAATATGCTTTTTTATGCTTTTATTTTGCTTGTTATAATAAGCTAAAATTTTATATTCGTGCATGTTAACGATGCCTTATTTTAATGTTACGCCGGCCGAATCGCGCTCTATATATATTTGTATTATTTTTAAGCGATGAAAGCTCATGATGTGATCGAAAATAAATTTGCGCAATTCCTTACGTAAGTGGCGAAATATCAATTTTAGTTATTGGTTGTATATATTTAGCTCTAGTGGATGGATTTCATCATTGAAAGAAAGAAAAAAAAACGCCATATAAAAATAGAAACAGAAAACAAACATCCAGAATTAAATACATTGCGAAACAAACACTGAGTTGTATCATACAAATTCGAGTCAATATTGGGCCTTTCGGATTGTGCTGAAAGCGCTCGCTTCGAATTTAATACGATAAAATTATAGTAATGCTGTTAAGACTCTCTTATACAAATGGAGCTAAACGTCTGAGTTTTATGAGGTTTTTGGAAAAATTCAATAAATCACTCTGAATTGATAGCACCCGACGTGTCAAAGGAGGAGGATAAGAGACGTTCGAAGAGATGACGCCATAAAAAAATTTGATGTGTCAGTGTTAACAGGCTTATGTGAAATAGTGTTTGCGGAAAATGGAGGTGCAAAAAAACTAAAAATATGGCGTCGACCGTTTGGCAAATCCAATAATGTCCAGAGACAAAATTTTATTTCTACCGGACGTGACAATACTCGGGAAGGATGTCCTCCCCCCGATGTCTGCTATGTAGTCGAAAGTCAAAGAAAAATTATTTTTCACGACGTGTTACCTACTTTATCTCGAGTTGAAGATGGAATAATGTGGAATGATTCCGCTAGGCTGCTCGAAATAAGTTAAAGAGCCTCGGGTGTATTTGTTGTTGATACATGTCTCAACTTTTAGGATCATTATGATCTTCCTGCGATATAAGAGGGTGCTCCAAAAAGTCGCGAGGGGCTTCCAAAAACTATTTTATTGATCCTTGAATGGCAATTTTTGTTGTCTTACGACAAAAAAATACGCTAAAATTTATTTAACGACCTCATAACATATTCTATTGAAACTCATTATCTCTTTTGCTATGATAAGCCTCAGAAGAAAAATATCATAACAAGATTAATTGTTTATTTAATGCCTAACAATTAAATTTATATAACAGTATTAATGATTTATTTCTAGCTATACATCGTTATTTTTAGGCCGAAATACAATTATGGTGTCCTTTTCAGGGACATATCGGAAATTATGCGTCAAAGAGACACTTGACATGTAAGCTGAAATCAAAAGCCATTCAGATTTCGAGGATTAAACCAGATAATGGAAGCACAAAGGAACAATGATAGAGCTGTTATCGTTCGATCAATTGTGATCCCTGAATGGATTGAATTTAGCAACCAAGTCGAATATGAGCAAGTGTATGGATTGAATCAACTGATATAGGGGGGGGATTGAACTGTGGGAGGAAAATAATTATCGACTTTCTAACAAAAAGATAATTACATAATGCAATACATATCAGGTTGAGTCATAATTAGTTGCCGGCGAAAAAATATTGTTATAATCATTCGATTTTACCCTTGATGTGTCAACCGTATTGGTGTGTATATGATATCATTAGATAGGTATGAGTCCTATCAGTCTTTCAACAAAAATTAACCGTGTTACTTCTTATGTTATAGTATTTTTTTACCCGTAAATCAAAATCAAAAATTGCTTTTTCGTCATATAATGTTTTGGGAATTCAAATAAGGCAACAGTGGTACGGCTATGTGAAATATACAATGGAAGAGCAATGAGTGAACGAACAGTAAAATATTGTTTTTAAAAATTTCGCTTTGGAGATGAGACCCTGAAAGATGAACCAAGGGCGTGTCGCCCTTACGACTTTGATGAATACATTTTAAAGGTGTTATTGAAGCAAAATCCGCGACAATCAACAAGCGAATTGAATATGTGGGTGCCATATAATCTTAGTGAAGGCAATACAGAAAATCGCACTCTATTGCCACAAGTGTCCTCTTACGGCGTCTGAGCCATTTTTAAACAGAATAATTACTGGAGATGAAAAATGGGTAACGTACGATAATTTTGTATGCAAAAGACAGTCCCTTGACAAAGATCAAACACCTTTACCGGATCCTAAAGTCAATATTCATTGAGCAAAACTAATAATGGTGAATATATAATAGAGTAATATTGCTTTGTTATTTTATTAAAGCTAAATAGATGTTTGAAAAAAAATCGGCAATTATTTATGACTCAGCCTCATACACTGTAAAGCCAAACTGAAAATTCCAGAAATGGGATATGGAATGCGCCAAGTCTAAGTGTTACTAATTTAATTCTATATTATATGCAAAAATGTTGGTAATGTTGAGCAAAATTTTGTTAAAGTATTTGCGAGTAATAAAAAACTGCTGCTTTGAAATGAAATTAGAGAAAGTTTTATTCCCTGGAATCAAGAAGCTTAAGATTTGGGTTTAATCCTACATCTAAAAACATAATTCAAAGTCTTATAAAATATAAAAAGGATCACATAGGCATTTCGAATAATGTATGGCTTGAATGACACTTAAGAAAGTATTCAATAGTTTGATTCAATAGATTGAAAGAAAGCCTGTTTACCGTACAGCGAATGGATGTAGAGCTACGAAGAACTATTCAGGTCATAATTAGGGTGGCAATAACCATTAAATGCATTAATATGTTGCTTGAAAATTAGTAAGAAATTGAACGTAAACTATTAACAGTCCTTAAATATCCTACAAAACAATGGTTAAAACATTGGTTTACACAATTAGTATTAATTTCTATATATTAATCAATCGCAATATTTTGGGGATGCATTTAATAAAAAAAAGTGTTTAAATCTGTATTGGCATATGATTTTAGATTAAATTTTGATCGTTTTAAAATATTTTCAGTTTAAATAACAATCATTCGGATTTATTTCAGAAAATTAAATTTTGCTAAAGGTTGCTTTTTTATTGTATTTTCATTTTGGAAAAACTCAAATACACCGCATTAAAAGTGTGAAAACAATGGGGACGCCGGGGTTGGTTCGCATATTGATCGAGAGTTTCTCCTCTTCAATTCGACTCTCGGAAACTATTTCGGTTAAGGGATGGAAAAAGAAAAGCGGCTGAACCTGGATCATGGTCACGTAATCCCGAATAAGTTATTCGGCACGCAAATCACGCCTTTTTTTTATAATATAATATGATTTTCGAGGCAAAACTTTCCTATCACTCCGGCGATCTTGCGTGCCGAAAATTACGCCGAATACTTCTTCGGCTTTAAATGAACAAAGCAAATCGCAGCCGTTAATGAACTTGAAGATGCCGCATGAATATAGATGGTCGAATTGAATTTCGAATATCGTATTGATGTGATCGTACGTGTATAGGTCAATATTAATCGATGAAACCGTCCGACGACGCCCGGACGAAACCGAATCGAGTCCATTTTATGTTCCACTTTGCTAAATGCATTCGTTACAGAGCACTCATAAAATTACCCTACAAAGGCTTCGGATCGATGAAGTTAATTATTGGGCGATGGTTATGGACCTTAATTTCATCCGGTAGCGGGATGTTTTTCAGTTAATTTCGAAATGTTAATTGCAATCAGCCCTCAGTGCAAAACTGCATCAGTCTTTAGCGGAAATTGGCTGCTGGAGCTTTCACTATTAAGGTGTGTACAGTCTATTACCAGAAATTGCCGTAATTGCCGCTTTTGCTAGCACAAAGGAAGTTTGATAAAGTGAAGTAGACTCACGTTGGCGTCGATTCCTGGACGCTTATTCACACGTTGTATGCGTCTAATTGTTAACAAATTATAAATTATATGTATGTAAAAATGCAAATTTATTTAAAAGTTATAAGAAACGGCATCTATAAGATGTCCACATCATGTGCATTATTTATATTGTGGATGACATTATAAATGTTTTTGTATACCAAAAAACTCATAACGTTGTATAATTCCATTATGCCAAAGGATCATTCAGGCTTATAGAAATGACCGTGACCACTTGGTAACGATAAATATCACCGTTGAACTAGAACTGCGTTTAACCTAATTCTACCTATTTTGTTGATACGCGTTTATGTGAAATCAATTTACGAGCCATGGCCACGAAACCAAAAACCAAGAGTAAATAATGATTTAATGCTTTTAAACTTCTTCCTTTATAGCTATCTTAAATTGCAGGTCTATGCATATACAGTGGCGCTCAAAACTGTTCAAATGTTTTCCAAGCGTTTATTTTCACTTCGTTTTTTGGCTTCTCTGTCAATATTCCCCGGTTAAACCTAACTATTTTTGTCAGTACCATAATACATTTAAGGAAAGATTACACAGCTTAGAATCATTTTTGTTCCCAGCCCTCTGATCGATGAATTCTCTCAGCAACAGCAAGAAGAAAAAAAACAAGTCAAGACCTTTTTGCGTCCCAATACACCCTATCGAGTCATCATGGACCGCTTGAGAGCCGGCGCCTGCTCAATGAGTACTATTCGTAAGGGTCTGTCTATTGTTTGTTCAAAGAACAAAGGAGGAAGACCACGGAAGAAGTCATGTGTGTCGGGTGGCGGACCAAGTTCTAGTTGATAATGCCATGCACATTGCGCCTCATGTCAAGAAATTTCTCCAAGTAGACGTCAGTCGAATGACAGTTACAAGGGTAATCAAGTCTGCTGGTTATCTCTCCGTTAAAAAGGGTAAAAAGGCACTTCTAACTTTGCACTGTTGCTGAAAGAGGCTCGAATTTGCAAAAACATACATCAACTGATCTTTATACGATTGAAAACGGGTTATTTGATCAAATGAAACGAAGGTATCCTGTGGAGCTGGTTCAAAGCTGGAATAATTTCCAAGGACAAGTCAACTCAACCAACTGTCAAGCACGGAGGCGGTGGAAAGCGATTTACTGGATTGGACAAAGAAATAAATATATTTTAATAAGACAGAGATCCCAAGCACACTGCCTGTTCCGTCAAAAAGTGGTTAGAGGAGAATAATTGGGAAATCCTCCCTTGGTCTACTTAGTCTCAGGACTTGAATCCAATTGATAACTTTGATATCAAGACAAGTGTGCCCTGGTTCGATATCCAACCCAGGCTTGTGCGGAGCTTTGAACTCGATTCCAAAAGGAATGGGACAACGTCACTACGGAACAATGTAAGAAGCTCATTTCCTCGATGCTTAGTCAATTGCAAGCCGTAATTGACGCAAAAAGTGGCCCGACAAAGTACTGAACAAAACTGTTCAAATACTTTTTTTTATACTTATTGTCTTACTTTTTCTTTAAATGAAATTCATACTTATACATTATCAAATATAATAGAAATACTATATTTTAAAGTCTAAATGGGTGTGATTTACATTTAAATATCTTAAATATCTATACTTGTTGATGGATAATAAACGATCAAATTTTTGGGGTATTTTGGGCTTATATTCTTACTAAAAAGGCTATTTTCTAGTGTGTTGCTATAATTAAGAGTCCTTAAAAATAATTTTATTTTTTATCGCCATGCACATAAATCTTGTAGTTTTCTCATATGGGGCGTGTTACAGGTGAACAACAAAAAAGTTAGGGAAGGCTTATCCTTGAACGAAACACGGGAGTAGTAAAAAAGTATTAGCACGTAGTATGTGCGCGTGTTCGGGTCATTATCTTTCACTACTGGAAGAATAAAACAAAACTCAAATAAAAAGTAATGACTTGCCAAACCTCTACGCAGAAAAGAAAATGTTTGGCTTCCCCGGAACGGCAAAGCGAATATTCGAATAAAGATGTCGGCGCCGGTTATAACTTTTTTTAGAAGAAAAATTCCTCCGGATCGTAAAATCATCGAGAGCAAATAGGAGGTTGAATATAACGATTATTTTTTCGCTGATGAGGTCATCGGGGATACTGGAGAGAATTAATCACGTGACGCAATTTGCGTCCTGGGAGATTTGCCCTCCCCTCAACGGGAGCGGCGGTTATTCTTTCATTAGCATTCTGAATTATTACATCACGTCAGGAGCAACGACTTCTGACTTAACATCGTTAATTAGCATAATAAGTTTCTATTATGATTTAATATTTTATTCCAAGGGCATCGCGTGGAAGTTTTTATTTTTGTCGGGCAAATTTACGATATTTTGCTTCATTCCTATGCTTTACGTAAATTCAGACATTGCCTTGAGCCGTCCTTGTGTAAGCCATATAAATAAAAATATTATATTGGACTTAACAACGGATGTAATTCGACGAAAGGAAATTAATATCAATCAATTATGTAATCTAAGATTTTATTGTGCTTGAGAAGTCTCATCTTACGTTTAACACGAAAAGATATTTTTTTAAAGGCTTTTTTAGCAAAAGCTAGAAGCAGATAGGTTTTACTGGAAATTATAGCCATCAAAATTTGACTACAAGCAAGAATAATTGTCATCGAAAATTGTTTCAGCGCAATAAAAAACTTTTTTCTATCCATACTCCAGAGTCAATTCGCTAGGTATTTGAGTGGATAACGACCTGCAAAAAACGACCAAAAATGTAAATGTCAACTGGTAAGGTTTTGGTCTCCATATTTTGGGATGTGTGCGGTATTGTTCATCGATTATCTTGAGAAAGGATGAATTATAAATTGCCAATATTATATGGCATCATTAATGTTGTTGGTGGAAGAAATTGCGAAAAAATGACACTAAATGAAGAAGAAAAAAGTGTAAAGGGAAAAATCCTATGAACTTATTGAGTGATATTTTATGTTCTTATTTGCTCAATGGCAGGGCGAGCATTTGAAAAATTTGGATGGAATTGTGTGTTTATGATAGTTAACATTTTTTATTACAACCATTGTCACCTCAAATCACCCTTTTTATATTTGAGTCTGAATGCAATATAACTTTGATGTTTTAAGGTTGAAATTTAGTTATTAATAAAATGTAATCCTTTGAAGGCGTTAGGTAGTCTGTATGTCTGAGAGGAACAAATTTGTTTCAAATTAAATTCTAAATAGTTTTTCATACGATTTCATTAAAAAATATATGAATGTTCTCTAACGGAATGCGTATAAAATGTCGTTTTTGAAATCCAAAACAAAGACAAACACCCCACAACGAATACACCCATAAACCTGCTCACTTTGTATGATAGTCTTCTTTTATACTTTCCACCCCATATACCAAGGAAGCAGTAATGAAAATAGTTGGGAAATATTCTGAAAATGAATGCGGCGTATCATATATAAATGTTCGTAGATACAAACATTGTACGTATGTCGCAGCGAGGGAGCATCATTGTTTCTCTCGTTGAGTCGTCGCCTTGCATCCCACAAAGCATTTTCATTTCCTACAACCATAAAAACCCACCACAGCCCTACCGAATAGTTGATGGAACATCCACCTTTATTTTTGCGAGGGTAAGAGCCGAAGGGATTTCAATGGAAATTGAGGGAAACATGCTTGCGAGGTGAACGAGAAACAAAGAGCCTTTTGACAAATGTATAGATCAATACGTAATGAGGTGCAGGCTTCAAATTATCACCGGTTCGATGGTTCAGAAAATAGACCATAACCTTATAAAATGGACTTATATTTTAGTATAATGTAATAAAAAAACGTATATAGACTGACGACGCATTACACACCCGACGGAACATTGAATCATATTTTTATTGTCGAGAAACTGAAGGGATATATAATGAAGGATCACCCAATATTTTCGTGAGAGACTTAATCAATGTTTTATTTGTGAATCAATATTTCAATATACAGCAGATCTGCGGTAATCCGGCGACCCCTGTAGTCCGACATCCAAATACAAGTTTGGTACATATGCACGGTAAAGCTTCATCTATGAAAAAAATTACAAAAGTGTAATTCTGGATCGCCTAAATCATAATTAATATTTTTGTATGTTGACAAGTGAGTTTTATAAGGAAATCACAAAAAAGAAGACAGTAAAAATTTGGAAGAAATATTCTTCGAAGGTTTTCACTTGATCAAATAGGATCATGATGAAGAAATAAAAAAAATCCAATTAGATGCTTGATAATATTATTAAATAAGTATAAAAGCAAAGTATATAATATTAAATTTATAGAACTTCATCTAAATTTAGAGTATACAAAATGTCTTCAGCCTAACAATCTCAACATGGCTTGTTGTGTATTTTTCTTTGTTCTTCCTAGAAAAAGCTTATGGGCTTAAAATAATCCAGATATCTTCAACATTTAAAATTTTTGTATTTTCAATTCTGATATATTACATTATCGTATGACTGATTTTAAATATGCATGATTTGACATTTTTCTGATGTCTTTCACTTTATCAAATTATACGGTGCAACTGTGTAAAATGAAATACCGTTTGATGCCATAATTTGCATGCATTGTTCGAACGGAATCGATATTCCGACAAAGGGGCCTTCAAGGATGTTGTGCTTTCTTTGAGTATCGAAATTGGATCGATTGCTTTCTTTTTGCGCTATTTTAAAGAGGCTCCAGACATGCATGTAATTTATTTGCTTGTGAGTCGTATCTTTTTCAATTTGAAAGCTTTCCCAAATCCGCACAGAAGTTATTTGCGGCAGTCGAAAGATGGTTTGGGTGAGGAGGCTGAGATCTTTCTTATCTCAACGTGGCTTGTATATCCCGAGGCGATTAGTTCAACATGTGACCGGTGGAAAAAGGACGCCTACTCCCGAAAATATTTGTGCCCATCTTTCTTGTATCAACAGAAAAACACAGGATCCAATTAAAATTTGAAAGAAAGAATAATCTGTTTCCAACATCAAAATATGTACATTCGAAGCTAACGTTATTATATGATTTTATATGGCGTATGGCGTTATTTTTAGCTTTCGGAGGAACATAAAAAGTAACGACTTGTAGATGGTCAGGTCTCTTGCACAATTTTCTCCATGGATCCGATCAATCTCCACTAACCTCAGTGCACGAGGTCAAAAGGAAATCCTAGTTTAGAGTTTCAGTGTGCCCCAATGGCACATTCGCTGTGAAAAATTGCTCCTTCGTTCACTACCCTTTTGTTGGTCACACATCCACATATTCTATCGTAGTCCATTGTTCCCATTCTAATAAATTGTGCACGATTGTTAGTGGCGAAGTGTTATTTCACATCCGTGTAAATTCTTTCTTTACCTTGCCGAATATCCAATTACGAAATCCGATAGAGGCGAAAAAACAGTGACTTTTCTTCGGCGCCGATTTAACGCGATAAGCCAAAGCCCTAAATGGAGAAAATCGAATTATATTTTCATCAGGGCTTTCAGAGTGAGAGCTCTAAAGCGGATATTGCGATCGACTGATCAAATGGAATCGACTTGTCAATGTGACCTATTTTTATGAAACAGAACACACTTCCGATAAAGCCTGTTCGATAATTCTTAATTACGATAGACACACCCTTTAATTAACTGACTTTCCGGCTTAATACCTGTCTGAACTAAAAGCATAGTATGATGGGTCAAGAACGCTTTCAGTGGAAGTATACTTAGAGTCAATTAGCTTTGATAGAATAAAACAGATGACATACAAAACGAAAATATATATGATAGTTAAACCGTCTAATTTTTTCCTATGCATCTATAATATGTTAGTAACCTGTGTTTAAAGCTGGATGCAAATGATCGAATTTATTATATATCTATATCAAACAATTTATCAAAAAATATTTTAACAATTGCCAAATATTTTTCCAACATTCAACACAATGCAATAATAAAATAATTTTATTTTTTAAATTTCATTTTCTTTACATTTAAGCTTTATTTATACACAACAAAATAATATTAAACATTTTTATTTTTGACATCTGATGAATATTTTCAACAGCGAAAATACTAAATGGTAAAATTATTACTACAAAAGGTTTGAATATTGGAAACATATTTATTCAATGGAAATTTATTCATCATTATTTATCCACATATTATGTATAACTAAAATAATGTATCGAAATTTTATTGTGCTGCTTAAAACTACACTTATATAATTAAATTATCTATTTAGGTAAGAATATTGAATTAATACAGTGACATCTATGCAATGTACTAAAAACCTTTATATAAAATATTCCTCATATATTTTACAAAATTTTCAATGTTGAATATATGCACATTATTGTAAAATTTTATATTTATTTTTAAATATTTAAAAATTTGTAATACTTAAATGTCGATTGTAATTTTGATTTATATGTATCTATTTGATCATAGATGGCGCTGAATAAATCTATATTTTAAAAAGGTTCGAATTTTTGCTACGGTTTAAATATTTTATACCTATTTATTATCCACGAGACTATAACCACCTATCGAAGTTTTCAGAAAGATTTTTCGATCAACAGGTAATGGAAAAATAAACAAACGGCGAACCGCTGCAATAAATACGGCGGAAAATTCCGTGGAAAAATCATGGAAAATTCAATTTATATTTATGACCGCAATTATGTCGTAGTTTTCGTATACGAAATAATAAATTCTATGCAAATAAAAATAACAGACCGCACAAATAAACAGCCGCGTTCTGTCAATATTGTTCGAGATCGTGGAATATTCAGGGCAAATATCGTAAACTACGTGACCGGGCGTGAAAATTTACCCATAAAAATGGGGGCGGAAATACGTCTTGAGTTATTGGAGACGTCTATTTGCGATACTTAATTCAATTTGGGGCACGATATTGAATATCGAACTGAGGTAATTTCGCTCGACGAAGAAAATAAATGCGTTTTTTTTCCTAAACGACAATGTAAGTATCTGCTTGTTACTCTGCAACCAGTTAATTTGACATATATGAATACGACTTTTCTTTGTGTGTTCGCTTTAATTAAAATTTTGCCAGGTTATTAAACACGTATGTCAAATGGAAGAACATCCGTTAAAAGCCCTAGAATAAAAGCGTGTTAAAAACGCAATTAATGAAAACGGAAAGCCGTGAAATTGTGTGACATTTGAAATAAATGGAAAATAACGACACATTAACGTCATTTATACAAGCCATTTGAAAATCAACACCTTGAAGCTTCAATTATCATTAGCTCTTATTATAAAAGCGCTTTTGTCTGTACAAATTCATAGTTAATTCAAACGAAATTCAAGGAAGGTGCATAAATACTTCCGCAAGTATTCCGCAGTTAATTTACAGGTTGTCATTGAGACGAAAGCTAAAATTAAAAAGGGAAGAATAACGAGAAAAATTCAAGCGTTAAATATTAACTTTTCATTCGGAAAGTTCAAGACAGGACGCAAGTCTATATTTAGTTTATAATGAGTTTTTGCTCCATAAATATTTGTGAATTTTCCGTAAAATAAATTCAATCGCCCTTTGAGATGTAATAATTTTAATTAAGATATAAAAACTTACTTAATCAAAGTGATTTCATCAAATGTTCCTTAATTGTACGCAGATGGAGAAAATCTTACCTGCAAACAAACAAAGAAAAACACATTAAAACGAAGTATAATAAACATATTTAATATTTGAAGGGAACTTCAATAATTCTATTCAATTCAACAAATACTTGTGTAATGCTTACAAATCCATCCACTAATCAGTTATTCATTAACATTCTCGAATTCGTAGTGCAAATTGTGCATTTACATTTTATGATAATTGGACGAGATTATTCAGAATCCGGATTCGACAATTATCCCAAATTAGTCCCCGAGGACATTGGATTTAGTCGACAGGTTTCGATGAATCGGAGGTTTGCTTGCAGGCGACCACAAATAAATTTTGTATTCGACTAATTTGAGTGGCGATCCACTCTTTTTCCTTAATTCATGATGATTGAAATATTTACCAGATTATCTCTATATACATGTACATAGATGATTTTTCGCATATTCTAATGCAAGACGAATTCGGGATATAAACTGGCTAATAACAGCATTATTTTCTTATGCTCGTATTTGATCGCGAGTAGGATTATCTTTTAAATTATGAAACTTCTGATATATCTAAAATATAAAAATTAATATTTGTTTGTTCATATTTAATGCGCTCCCATTTCGTTCATCAGATTGCGATAAAACTCTGTCCACTTTATATTAAGGACTGCGCAAATAATATAGCCACAGTCTAATATACAAAAAACAATAATTATTTGTCAAAGAAATGTCAACTACTAAATTCTCTTAACAAAAAAATACTATTTTGAACTTGGTTTAGTTTTAAAAATATTTCTAGTTTATATCTTTTTCAACTATATGCTACATGTCATACAAATTATTCAATAAGTCGTTAAACATGAAGAGTTACTAGTTTACCACGGTCACGATTAGGGAATCCAATCCCAAGCCATAATTTCGATCCCGGGATTTCGGGATCGCATCAGACCATCCCGGGATCAATCCCGGGATACCGGGACCGGGATTTTCAATAGTGTAAGAAATTACATTAATAAATTTGATCAAAAATTACTAATAAGTCCATTTGTTTAATATAAAAAATAACTTGAAGGCGAAAGAATTTTATTTATTTAAGAAAAGATAAAAATACATTTCAAAGTTAGATAAATAAAACAGTACAAAAATCAAATATTATTTTCAAAATATGCCCGAAATAATATTAAAGCATCGAGTGTTTTGTCATTTAGTCTGGATCTGATTTTGGAAACCAGGCAACTTGCTACTGAAAATGTACGACGGACTAAAACTCGCAAAATTTCCGATTTCCCGACAAATTATTTATTTCCGTCGCTGCAGATGAATACTTATATACAATAATACTTTGATGTGATTCATAATTATATTACGGAGGAATACAAAAATTCTGAACCCCGTATCTATTATATTTCATATCGATATTGCCATTATTGCGAGTCGAGGTGTAGTAGATACATCACCGGTAGGGAATGGTTAATATAACAATTTAAAAAACATATATGACAGTACATATGTATAAATAGATTAGACAGTTACTGCCACCTGGGCTAAAACTGTCCGGGATCCCGGGATCTCGGGATTCAGGATCCCGGGATTGGATTCCCTAATTATGTCCCAATGTTTCCTTTTCGGAACTCCTTCTAGGAGAGTCAGTTTAGGGCTGTAGAGAAGCGGGGGAACCAACGGGGTTCGGGTCCTGGGCAGGAAATCGTTGACAACTACTGTGACTTAGCGCGTTGTCGTGATGAAGTTTCTATGCTTTTTATGTTCAAATTTTAACCATTTGCACTCCTTTGTCCTCTCTTAGGGGACATCGTAATTCTAGCATATCACTCAGATGTCCTCTCTCGTGGGACATTAAAGTTTATTAGTGATTACGGAGAATCAACTTATTCCAGTTCAACATTTGAGAAATGCATGTTTTCCTAAAGTTTTCTATTGAAATAGAAAGAGAAATCAAATCAAAATATGGTACAATTACTAAGATATATAAATTTTGTCAGCGGGTTTTATGGAGGGCTGGAAAACGCACCCTGCAAGCTATAAACCTCTAATAAAAAACCGACGCATTTGTTCAGACACAGTGCAAGCATAATAATAGATGTGTCGCGCCTTGAAAGTGTTAATATAGCTTAACCGGTTAACTGCCAATGATTCATCAGCGCATACAAATTCGACGCGCCGGTGCGTCGTTGGCAGTTAAAAGGTTAAGGATGCCATATAACTTTGGATAGGTGTCAATATTTTATATCGCCTTATAAATTGTGTTGTGTCCATTAGTCGATATTGGCGTTCTTTATTGACATTTCCTGACGTTGCAATATCTGCAACCAGTCAAAGTTTTCTATTTTAACCACGAAGCTCAATCCACTAAGTGGTATCCATTATCCTTTATTACCGCAAAAATAAAATACTGCACAATTTACGATGCATATTTATGCAATTTTGTAGCGTAAGACCAAGTCGATCATAACCGATAGTCGAATACATATAATCATAATTACCGCTATATAATTTCATTGGCGCAAATATATATTTTTTCATCTGTAAGATTAATCAGCTATACAAAAGAATCCTGGATGCTGACGATAGACTGCTTTGAAAGGCTACCATTCTGAGCTGAACGCCCCTAATATCCTGTTCGTTCATAGAGGGGGTTTGTATCCGTTTTTGACATGTGAAATGTGAGAAATAAGCTGAAAAAAAAACCGTCACCGTTCTGTCATACTCGTATTTGATATGTTTTATCCGGCAAATTGAAAAGCATTCCGCAGCCTGTCACGATCATCCTAACTTATATCATGGACCGGAATGATTTACGTATTTGTATGCCGGTCTGCACCCGAGCGAAAAATATACTGTTGATCCTTGAAAATATTGCCAGAAATATTTAATTCGGCGCCGAAGAATGCTAAAGATGCTGGCCATATTTTAGGAGGACCCAAATAAAAAACCGTCTTTGTTACGTATGAATTACTTCGAGTTTTGCGAAATTTATCGACGTCGCAAAATATGGTTTGCTTTTGTGTTGCACGTTTAACGAGATAAGAGATAGCGATCTTCAATTTCCTGCGGAGTATTTATTCATATTCGGGAGAGTTTGCACCCGTAGATGTTGCTGATAAATTAAAATTGATAGCGAATAATAAACATCCTTTAAAAGTATTGTTCGATCTATATCAACCTTTTTCGTAACAAAGCTCATTTTTTGCGATCGTGTCGCAATATTGCTTTGATATGTACAATAATCGAGCATTCAATCAATTTTATTTCGCGAAAACTGCCCTAAACCAAGTGTTATGTTTTATTAACGCAAATTTTAGACTGAATATCAATGTATTAAATTGTTAAAAATATTTACACAAACTTATAAATACATAATAGAATCCAACAAAAAATTTGCAGTAAATGGATCGAAAGTTTTAGATCGGAACTGTAAATCAGATGTAAAGTGCTCTAAAGTTATATATCACACACTTTAAATCGAACTCCATTTAAAGTGCTACAGGACTTAAAAAGTGCAAGATCTCTCGGATAAGAATACGATTCGAAAGAATAAAAGCATTAAAATAAGTATACGAATATTTAAATCAAGAAAAAATTCTTCAATTAATAATTAGAAGCAATGTGTATGGCTGTAAGAAAATAAGAATTTTTTCAGATTCTTTAAACTTTCTTCTTCTTCATAAGGAATTGTTTTTTTGCATTCTTTTCCAAAAAAATTCCTACGAGCTTATTGAGTGATGTGTTATAATACGAGTTTAAACGTGATACAATTAATATATGTTTAAATATAATTAGTCTGACGAATTCTGCATTTAAATTCTAAAAACAATGCATTTGTATTACATGAATGAACATTTTTTGCTTTAAGATAAGCCATTTAACACGTGTGTAACAAGAGCATTAAATGCATTTACATTTCCAACGTCAGCTTAAAAACCGTTTGCCATAATTGGATAAAACTCTAATCTTATTTAAGTTTGAAACATGTATTCGAAATCAATCAACTACGAATGCGATATATATATATATGCGATATAGTAGAACCTCGATTATCCAAATTGTTCAAAATAAAGCAAATAATATATTAAATTTGCTGATTTGCACGTGAAGAATTGTGTCAAATTTTGGTCGTGTACATGATGGATTGCATATTATGGAATTTTACGAAAGACGAATAAAAAACCAGAAGACCCTACTCTTGAGGTGGACTGTCCACTATCCGGAAAACAGTTTGGCTTCAGACCTGGGAAGTCCACCATTGATGCCATCTGTTGGATTTCTCGGGAGCTTTTGACAATGCCTAGTGGGCAATAATTATCGTCAAACTGGCTAAATACAAGATCCCTAATAACATAATTAAATTAATACGAAGCTACTTTGACAATAGGATGGTTTTTGCACCGGCTGGAAGTGAGCTTATCACTCGCTCTCTGACGATGGGATGTCCACAAGGATCTGTTCTGGGGCCCATGCTCTGGAACATCCTGCTTGATGATGCCCTTGTCCTGGTACTCCAGCAGGATTGCTTACTAACAGTATATGCCGATGATCTTACCCTCACAACATGCGAGGATTCAAGATTAGAACTGGAGGAATGAACAAATACAGCCTTAAGGATACTTTGGACATGGAGTGAGACTAATAAACTTGCTTTTGCAGCGTTAAAATCAAAAGCGGTTATGCTCATGCATTATCCACGCATTTGGCCGAGTGAAGACCGTATAGTTTTCGATAAAAACGTCGTCTACCTGGGAGTAACCATCTCTGAGGGATGTAGATTCAGATAAAACATTAAAATTGCAACTGGCGAAGCGGCTAAGGCTTTTGACAAAATGAGACTGGTGGACGCTGATTGGGGTCTTAGGGGCAGACACCTCAGGATTGTCTATGAAGCCATCTACGAGAGTATTACCACATACGGAGCAGGAGCATGGGCGGATTGGCTAGGACACCGTGAACGAGATAAGACGGCGATACGAAGCCTAAACATTGCACAACGGCAGCCACTACTAAGAATCACTGGAGCGTACAGAACAACTGCTACAGACAGCCTCCCTGTCCTTGCAGAGATCATGCCACTAGATCTAAAAGTGCAAATAAAGGCAATGAGGCACCTTAAGAAAGCACGTGGAATAATCAAAGTTGGTAACTCCATTCTATCAGATAAGGAAACATATGTAATTCTTACGGATCCAATTGCCGCCAAATGGTGGGCAAAAAACGCCCGCAATTGCTCTGAGTTGTGTCACGGTGGCTACATGCGGAATTTCTTTGGTTCAGTCTCATCTTGCATCAAGCTTAAATGGGTTAACCCCGATCACTGGACTTCCCAGTCAGTTTGAAAAGACCTTTAGCAAGTTCCAGTAACGCGGTAGAACCTGATATAAGAGACACTGTTAAAGTACACATTTCTATATATGTCCAATGTGACAAAGAAGATGTAACCGAGTGGGTAAATTGCGATGCAAACAATCCTGGATTCCAAATTTTGAATGATAAGGAAGTAATTAAAGAAATATCTGCGAAGAAGAGATTTGCGAGGGGGAGACATTGGTTCTACACATTCTGAAGCATTTCAGTTTTTAGATGTCACCATAAAATATCTTGAGAACCAAGAAAAGTGTAATTCAGGATATATATAAATATATTTTTCATAATATCAGACATTGATGAATCTAAAACTAATGATGACCTGCCTATTAAAATTCGATATGGCAGTTAGTTAAATTGATGCTTGAACCCAAGGCGAAGATGAAGAATTATGTTTTAAAAGGTTGTCATTATGGCAAATTAATTCAAAGCCTTTATGCTTTATTAATTTGATACTATTCGTAAAATTCAACAACGTCATGCTTTGGCATGCAATAATGGAATTAATTTAGTTGAAATGAAAGCCTTCTTCGGCACGCTAGTCTACATCCCACAAGAAAACTTAACCAATTAGATGCCTGTCAAGTGGTTGACCACTTTGTTGACGAAATCGGCATACACACCTCAAATAATACACATTCCTCGAAATGAAATAATGGCATGTTCACAAAGTCGATTCGATATCCATTTTTTCTAAATTAAGTTCGATTGTTCATGGAATAGATAAATGGTGTCCTTCGCACCAAAGTCCACATTCTAAGCACACATGCTCGTTCCCATTTTTTTTCTCTTTTAATTCCCAGTATTTTTCTCCAGACTATTTTCGACCGTTATAATCTGGATTCAACCCACGTGCATCGCCCTGAGACGTCGTCATTTGTCTTGTCACCAAGAAGATATGAATTCCCAATAACTCTTTCCGAATATCTGGTGGATGGTGTCCGGAGTCGGTAAACTTGGGTAATTAATAGCCCAAGTTGGCTGTTGGGCGTGTGCCGCAAATTTTCAGGTGTCTCTCACGCCCGGCTGGAAGTTTTGTTTTGATGTTTCGCAAATTAAAAGTTGGCAAAGCTTCGGTGTTTCTTGTAAGTGTCAAAAATTCGGAGCAATCCTTCAAGGCCGAAATTTAATTCAGAAATCGATGACGACCCTCTGAAAAATCTAAACGATGACAAATGCGTAACGCGAAAGTGCGTCAATAACGTTCAGCTTCATTCATGAAAATATATTAGAAAAAAAGCCGTCCGAAGACGTTGTTGACAAAAAGTATCACCAAATGATTATGTTTATGATTTCATAATGTTTTGGTGTCCAAACTGGTTAAAATTTCATAATTTATTTGAAGTATACTGATGGAAGAATTGGGATAAAATATGGCAACGATTTATAATCATCTTTTAAACGTCGTGAATTGAACTCACGCCTAATATATTATCTAAAAATAATAGCTATCTGATGAAACTAATGAATATCATCTTATGAGAAATTCCAAGAAGAAAGCCATAGAGTAATTTTAATGAAAATAAATCAATTTTCTTAGAATTTTAATCCTGAAATATTTGATAATCCAGTAGATAACATTAACGTTGTTAAAATTAGGAAGACCCGAAAATATTCGTGTATTTTGAGATCATATATTTGAATCCAGACACAGTGATGGTAATATCATTGTAAGTTTTTTTTGTCTTAATAAGAACTATTGTTAAACATTATTTTTGGATAACAGACTTTTTATATTGTTAAGGGTATAATATCCATGTTAATTTTATTGGAATCAGACCAACGACTAATAATCGAGGAATTATCGCAAGGGCTGGGATCCCCATGGACCACATTTAAAACTCATCAGCAAAACAATGGGTGTTATGGGGTAGGATGGGCACGTTTTGATCAAACAAAATAAAAACGAATGACAACACTTACTACTAGTATTACTATTTAATGATCATTTTAACATAGCTGTTAAAAATATCCTATTTATTTATATTTTATGCTAGGCATTCAAAATGTATCATGACACTATCATACTTAAAAAGCTTTTAAGTAATAAGATCGATATATTGGAAATATGTTTAAACGCCTCCTCAAGCAAAATGAAAGAACCATTGATTGCCCCAATGACTAAATAAATTAGCTTGCAATATCATCATCATCAATTTAATTTCGTACAAAGCAAATTTTCATAATGATTAGTACGATTTATATATTTACTTATTAATACGAAAGAGATATTTTTGTATGCATTCCTGTAAACTTCTATCGAATATCATTTAAAATTTAATACAACTCCTTTCGGGAATACCTTAGGGTTAAATCAAAGGCATTTAGACAGCCAATAGAATATTCTAAAGCCACAGAATTCCAAATGGACATAAGCAAGGGGCAGATGTACTTCAGTTGTCATTGAATATTAACCCTCGAACGATCGACAAACAGTCGAAGACAGCTAAATCTTGAAATATTTACAAATAGACTGCCTCAATACTTAATATCGTAGTGTATCGATTATTAATAAATTTTCATATAGGTCAAGTTCGCACTACTCGTTGTCACGCTTGGAGTTGTGTGAATTCTTAATGACATGTAAAGGTTGCGTGTCAAGCGTTTCTATTGACCAGAAAAATGCTACTGAAAGCAATTTACTTGATGTAATAATTTATTCAGATATAAAATATGTGCAGCGAATTTTCAGTTAACAATGAATGTGCTAAATTTGATAGGTAGAAAGTATTATAAACACACATACAATTGTCATAATGAAGAAAACTCATATCAAGTGGATGAGGATAGAATATATAGCGTAATATATAAATATTTTAATTAAGAAACAACAAGCAATTGTAGCCCAAAGAACCATGTATAAATTTATTTTGCACATCAATTTAAAAAAAAAGGCAAAATTGCTAGATAAAAGTGAAAGTCTTAATTGCGTGGTTGGATAGCTGTAATGGTCAAGTTTTGGAAATGTCAGCCTACAAACGGGTAAGAAAATAGTCCACGAGATACTCCAATAGAGATTTTATCAAGAAAAAGAGGGTTAAGGATACTATCAAATAGATAGTCCGATAGCATCGTAAAAATGGCAAGCTTTTGTAGAATACGAATAGAGATATATGTTGTACAAATTCTCGCGACAACTAGTTGCCAAAAATTTTCATTAGCTAAGTAACATTAGCTAACAAGCGTTCCTAATTAAAACCATATAAATTTGAGCAAAGTTTTAATTAATTTTACCGCCATAAGCTCAAAACCGTCCGCCATTTTGTTCGCACATTTGAACCTAATCAAACAATTTCACATCCACTCCCATATGTACAAAGCGAAATCGACATCAAATAAAAGAATTCATTCGAAGAACACGTTTCGATCTTATTCTATCATAATAACGAAATAAAAGCACCTTTCTTCTGCAAACAATGGACGGAAAGTAATTTCTCTCCTCCATTATCCCGTTTTGTATTCCTATTTGTGCAAGCCTCGAATGAACTCAGCTTCCGCCAGTTCTTAAATTAATTACAAGAAAGGGACGATGTACCATCAAACGCTTTCAAATCCAATCGATATAAAACATAACGATAACTCATCGACCACGTGCGAATAGATTTAATAATACATCTTCCTCAATGTCAGCCTTCTCTATAATAATCAATCAATGCGTCCGAACTTGCCAATCCATTGTTTGACAAATTCTCTCGGACTTGACAGGGTATTATATCTGATATCAGATATCAATAACTCTGAACTAATAACCAAGAACTTGAATCGTTAGATTTATCTCTTAATGTCGGATTAAAACTTTTAGAGTATCATTAGCTAAATCAACAATTTGTCCTTCATAATATTTGTTCTTTTATCTTCGAATCGGTGTACTTAGACCATCGACTTTCTATTAAATAGCAAAATTTTGGCGTATTCAATGAACATAATTTGATGATATATCGTGACAAATTAATGATAAATTGGAAGAAAAATGCATTTTGAACTACGTGTTAATAAAGTAGTTTCAAGAATTGAAAGAAGAAAACACAGCTTTCATTAAGCATATTATATATCGAAGTTTTGTGCATAAAAAATGTTTTATGTAGTAAAAATAGTAAATAAAATTTTGAAAAAAGTGATGAAGCAAAAACAAGTAAATGATACTAGAGAATATTATCATATATGAAGGAATTCTTATAGAAAACGCCATTAAAAGCATATACGATACATGAAAATAGTATTGGTTACACTTAAACTTCTTTTTATGTGACTTTTTTGTGCGATTTTGAAGTTATGCGGTTTTTTTAAAGCATTCATTTAAGTTGACATGATATCTCAAATTCTAATTAATTGATTTACTTTAAATTGAATAAAAAAAATGTGTATATAATTTTCTATGGTTCCTACCAGATTTAAGTCAAAATTTCCATTTAAACTATTTTAAAAAAAATTGACTTTGTTTTGAACAGTCAATATTTTGTGAAAATATATTTTTTTTGAGAACAATGATGAAATTGATACTACGCATACTATTTCTTCTGAAGAAGAGAGCAATTTTGATTTTTTCGAAAATAATCATACAGCAATGATAGTCAGATATTCTTAAAGTTTTACCAATGATACAAAAATGTTATTTTTTAATTGATTTATTGTTTTCCTGATTTACTTTTTTTGTGTGATTTTAAGTATATTTTATAAATATGTTTCAAAGTTATGCGGTTTTTTATATCCATGGAACGTATTCACTTTTTAAAAATTCTCTTTTTAAAAAGAAAATGATTGAGTATTAGAATGATTATCATTATCTTTTAAATAAATATAAATTAACATTAAACCCTATCTAAATAAACATAATGAAAATCAACCTTGAGGCAACTTAAGGGGATGAAAAAACGAAATTCAATTCAGCACTGAAATTAAGTCGTTCTTTCGAAGTTCAAAGTATAGAATATTTGTAATGTGAATATTCATAGCAAACGATACACATTTAACATACATCGGAGCAGTTCTTACGTACTTTTTATATCCAAAGTTATATTAAAATGTTTCTCTAAAGGTCAAAAGTGGCATGGGGATGAAAAAGGAAAATGAACTGGGGCGTGGCATGTGGGCCACAGTTTAAAGAACTTAATTATTTCGCCCTCAAATCGTATTAAAGTATTTCATACGAGCTTAATACAAAAACTCAGATCCCTTGCCTTGGATTGCGAAATTGAGACTTTGGGCAAAGTCGAACATAGGCGAAAAATGGACACACAATGGACCCTCCTAAGCCTTTCAATCTAAATGCGCCCTTTGAGTAACTTTTATTATGTGCTCTCTCTTATAATAGGTCTTTTGAAATGAGTGTACTCACGCAGCAAACGAGCAAAAATTTTAGGGTGTCATCAACTTTTCAGACATGTATTATGTATTTTAGAATAATCCCTTGAACCATATTGTAGCGCTATGATATTCATATTTCGTTCCACCCCTTGCAAGTTTAGTAAATACGCCTCGGCTACATTTCCAATAAGTTCTTCTCAAATAGCATACTACTATTGGAAGCATTTGACTTCGAAAGCCTTTCAGAGACAGATTCTGCTTCTTGTTATTAAAACGAAAGCTCTTCGTCGCTGCTACAACGACGCAGTATTGATATAATTTTTTTCGCTAAAAAAATTCAGACCTAATTTCAGTTCCGCGCGTTTTCTCTCTCCAGGTCGAATTTTCGCAGGCACGAATACAATCTCACTGTTTTACTTTGTGAATAATTCATTTCATAAATTTTGAAGCGAATCGCTAATTACATATTCAAAAACTTTGTTTTACGTCGCCCCGAATTATACTACTCAGATATTGTAAAATATTTAACGAGGCCTGAAATAAATTCGCATCATTATTTAATATGCCATTGTGTTTATAAACAACGGCGTCAAAAACAACATGCGATTGTTAGAGAAGTCTATTGATAGCGCGTTCGATGATTGATTTGCGTTTGTAAACGCTTGACGAAGTGCCGACATCGAATCATCGGATGCCGCACAAACTGATGACCGCAATTAATTTGCATAATCGGAGAATTCATGCGGTGGTTATTAACCTCTCAGGATAAATTGTAATAGCCTTTGATTGCTTGCAGACAATGCATTTAATGAAAATTATTGTTCATTATAAGTAGAACCCGAAATGGTTTTCGTTTTATTGCTTGGCCGTTTTTGGGGATTGGTTGCACTTGGGCTGCTGCATTTTCAAATCATGTTTTGTATTGTTTTGGTGACTATTCTCATCAAGAATAAATTGTGATTTTTAAAATTTAAATTTAACAACCCAATTTACAATGGATTGATTTTCGCCGAGTGAAGAATTTATTCGAAATTTAATGCTTTATCATTTTCTCAAAAAAGTGATTGCAACGCGCGCCACTAAAAATATTTGCGATGTACTAAGCGATATTTTAAATGAACGCAAATATCAAAATTGGTTCCAGAAATTTCGATCTGGAAATTTTGATTTAAAAAACAGCCCTGGAAGTGGAAGACTACGTAAAACTGGAAGACGTACGTAAAACTAAGACTACGTAGAAAGAGGTTATATAAAACGATTGAAATTACATTATGTAATAATATGTTAAAAATTAAAAATATATGAGCATTCAAATCATTCACTTAAAAAACGAAAATCTTTTTGGGTACACCTTATATAATAGTATACTCTAAATATTACCCTTAATGAGGATGATGAGCAAAAATGATTAATAAGCATTCTGATCAGATTACTTTCAAGCTATATTACAAATAACTATATATCTTGTATTCTATATGAGTTTGAGTAATGACTTGTTAAGCGAAATGATGTTATATATATTAAATATTTAAGTGCAATCTTAATGAATTTTTTTGCTATTATTCCTTTGATAAGCAAATATTTTAATTTTCTAGTATCATAATATTTTCTTCGTTCTATGCAAATTTGTTCCTTGTGTGACTCCCATTTGAAAAATACTTATTAAAGCCATAGAAGAGATGCTGTATGTTTGCTATGGTATACCACAAAAGGAACACGTAATTTGTCCTGAGGGATTTGAAAGCAACGGATGTACATCTATTTGATTCCTGGACGTGATATTCTCTGCATGGAGCTTTTCAATTGCATCCGAGATGAATGGAGTGAAAAAGCTCTCTAGCGGAAATATCGCCGAAGAAAATTGATCAGAAAATCAAGTCGTACGCTTCATTTGAGAAATGAATTATGACGACTAATAGCCGCTAAATTCGCTAGATTAAATTTCTTTCCGAAGCAGCCAGAAAACTCATTTAATTTTTCATAAAAGTACTGGCCTTTCAAATGCAAAAATCCATATATTAAATGATTTTTAAAAGAGCATCTGATAAATGAGTAGGAAAACCTTGATATAACTCACTTATTGCAGGATTATGACGAGGCGGGATCTGATGGAGTCTGCTAGACGCTTGAGAAACTTTGATGTTTTCCAGAAAGGTATCTCGGTGAAGCGTGAGTTGAATACCAATGTATAGGGTGGTTGGGAGGGATATCTCCTCTATGGAGGGATATTTTTAGTCTCTAAAACAAATTTACCGTGGCTTCGACATTCTCGGAGAATTTTTCAAATGGTTTCAAACGAAACACTTAAGGTCTAGTCAGCGTGATGAAATTCAACTTGCGAAATTTGTAACGTACAGTTGAAAAAGATCGAGATGGTGTTACATCGATGGAATGGTCAAAGAGGTGCCAAAGCGGAAATTGGCTCTCCCACCAAGTCCTTGCACAATTCCCTTTATATGCCCAGAAAGTCTTTCAGCAAATATGTTATTGAAAATGTTTCACAGCTGTCAGTTGGTATAAGAACGGCCTTTAAATATCATATTTTACGTTGATAACATAGAGAACAATATATATGTTATTTATCGTTTAAAATATTAATATCAAATATATTTCACATGGCATTCACCCAATACTGCATAACATTTAAGCATATAAAAAACATAATTTGAAGCAAATATATTTTTAGAGCTTTCGACCAAGATGAACCAATCAAATGTTTGATACTAATAATGATTATTTTCTATAGGGAATTTTTGTGTCTTTTTACATTGATAATCACAGTTACTAATTATGTTATATATCAGCTCTTATGGCATTTCATTGAACACATTTTACATTTATTTTCGGCGATAAAAAGTATCGAGGTAAAGCCACAGTAGCTGTGTCAATCTTTACCGAATGAATTTGATCGCGTATTTTTTTATTCCAGTTAGAATCGCATTTTTTTGATAGCCTTAAGGGATCGTAATCTAATATCAAAGAGCTTTTATTCAGAAAAAAAGTATGTTAATATTTCGCTTCAATTAATAATCCATTCGCTTTTTTGTCGGGAATACTGTTGATTTATAATCCCTAGATATGATCCTTATTCAGACTGTTCTTAAGCATATATTAATGTACTTCAAAATTCATATTTTAATATCTATTATGGTAATACGAGCCGAAAACTAATAAGGGAGCGAATCTACTGTCGATGCTGTTTTATTACTTTTGTGTCTGTGAATGGATCCTATTTGTATCAAGCTGGGGATAGAAGGCTTAATGTCTGCAAAAGTTTTATGCTCCTATCCAATATTGTAGCATCAAGCCAACACCTAGACGTATTGGGACTGTGTTTAGTCGCCGATATATTCCACGTTATCCCTTAACGACAAAACTTTCCCTGGTAAACATTCATCCCGCAAAAGTAGGGGGTTTGGTTTAAGGAGGGAGGTTGCTGAAAATTATCCTTCAAGTTCACTCAAACTAGCAAAGTAACGGTAAAACTTTCAATTGCTAAGATCAACCGAGCTTTTACCACACTCCACCACTTCATAAATACAAATACGAAACTTAAATGAGTTTATAATCAGGCATACATTTTTCGTATGGTAGTAGATTATATTAACCGGCAACTAACTTTAAAAATATATCGAACAAAAAATTTACATTGCAAACTTTTGGATCAAGAATATCAAAGCTATTTTATATTATTAAGAAGAGAATTATTAAACGACGCTGAGGTGAACAAATTCGTATTGAATTTTCGAAAACAATTCCGATTATTTGAAACAGAACCTTTTATTTGGCAGTGCAGACCAAATTCTTGAATAATAGTAAAAATATAACAGTTGCGAGTGCCAATATTGGAAAAATCTGCTCCAGAAATTCAAAAAAATATATATTTTCACTGCTTTTTATCAACAAGCGCCATTTTCGAGTTCAATATTGTTGGATGCAGTTTTGGGTCTTGGCAAATGCAATATGCATATGACCTCAATACTGCGCTATAAATTTGCCATACTTTTTGTTATCATACCGGAACAATTCATCAAATACAAGCACAGCAGACTGATAAAAATATCCAACTAAAAAAATCGCAACACCATCAGGTCTTTGGACCTTTGACCTATTAAGCATCTTCATGATTTCAGACGTGCTCCGATTTAAGATAAAGACTTTCACGTTCGATACAATAACATGAAGCTTTTCAGAACTTGATCAAAACATGGAGCTTTTCAGAACCTGTTGATTCGCCTTACGTCCCTCTCCACTCGAGCTTTTCCCTGTCCGTGGAGAAAATCCAAAGGACACAAATTAAATATATTCTACGCGAATAAATCTTCGATTATCTGTGCCATGAAATTTATCGTCCTTATTTCGATAAAATATTTTTTATGATGAAATCAGGTATTTTATTCGAAACCCATATCATTTTGGATAGGAAAAATATAGGGGGATCATAAAAATTACCCCTTATAATATCGAGATATTAGATCGAATCATAGTTTATTACTATTAGACTAAAAAAAGCCATTTGAAAAATATTATTGAAATTGGAAATTTGATTATATAATTTAAAAAAGGGATTATTGCAAATTTGATTATTTAATAAGGGATTCAAAAAAATATGTGATCCGTCTTGGGATAGGGTTGGGCATAATTTCAAGGATTTCCTCGTAATATATATGAATCTTAAGAAAATTAATAATAAATTCTGTGATATTTTCATCATCATATTGATATAATCAGAGTTATAAGTAGAATCCAAGTCATCTTCTGAAACTCATTTATATCTGTTTGAAATCCCAATGATGAAAATTCTGCAACCTGTCTTTCAAGCACTTCAATTGAAAATAAGTGGATAAGACAGATAGATTAAGAAGACATTTAATACCTATGTAAAGCCCTGTTCTAAATCGTTCAATCATATAGATTTTCTGACATCTGAAGAGCAAGAAGATGTTGTGTCTGAAGTGCTATCAATCATTTGGCTTTAAGATCTGACATCCGAATATCTTTTGCCTCTAAAGATGACACGGAAGCATTTATTCAAAAATATCTATTTTAAATAAATTCTTTAAAAAATAACTTAACAACGAAATGTGAACAAAATCAAATCTTATATAATTACAAGGTTTTCGATCTCTCGATCATTTTACATGGAATAATCTATGTAATATGCTTGGTCTAAGATGACAATTTAAACATAATCAAGAGACATTCGTATCAAATCACACCTCTTCGTTATATTGTACACGAGCTAGTAATAGGCAATCCCGAACGCGGTCAGTTCTTATTTAGGACATGTCCATCCACATTTATGACAAACAAAGGTACAAATGAAGGCTCCGTCGCTCAATCCTGATCTGAAGAATCAACAAGTCTACGTGGGTTAGGCTTCTAATGAATTCTGAACCTTTTGACTACATCCCCGTTCAGGATTCTATTATTAGTCAAAGGTCGCCATAGTAGCAGCCAGTCCTATATTGGCTTAAAGTCCCAAACTCCGAGATCGCAATTTTGCACGGGAAGCAAATTGAATAAAACCAATGAACGAAATTAACAATATTGTTGATGTATCATAAACGAATTATTATGAATATTTGGATTACAAACATATTTTATTAAAGGCACAAATCGACCTCGTTCTCGATGGCAGAAGTTAATTAAAATTCTCTATCGTCAGTGAATAATTATATTAATAGCCTCGATATGAACTGTTTATTAGTAAGAAATTATATTTGGAAGTGTATTGAATACGAATCGCATGACACGAAATGAGTCTGTTAAATATCACCCAATAAAAGTCCACAAAAATAGTTCAACGTGGCTTAAAATAAATATTTATTGCCTGGTTTCAATCAATATTAATATTCAGCATAATATATTATACTAAATTCGACCACACATTCTAATAATTTTGTATTTGAAAATACAAAAAAATGTGTATATGAGATACATGGCGTAAATTATAAAATATTAACTGTGAGTTTCTTGTATCAATCATAAACCGCCAGATCAAGTGTTACCACCTTCTATCCTTTGTGGGTGACTAATTACTGATAACAACACAAAATGTTTTTTTTTTAATGAGTAAATTTGATGATCAGTTATGTTTCATCTGTCGATCAGATTGCACGTATTTATTTTGTCGGCAACTAAAAATATCTGTGTCATTTGTGGTTGGCTTGACAATGCCAGAAAAGAAGAAGTGGATCTCCTAAAGTTTTCGATGAGGATCGTATAGCTTCAGATATTGAAGCCAATCCAATTCATTTAAGAAATGACGAAGAAAGGATATTTATGGTTCAGCGTTCAAATATTGCGTGTGTCTTACATCTCATCATACACTCATGTATCGGTCGCAAGTTCGTGCTGTAAAGCCACCCATACACGTTTAAATACTCGTTGGGAATTCGGCGCAGAACGAGATGCCCACTTTTTTACGAACAAGGTGTAAGAATATAATGAGCGTCTAGAAGTTGAGGCTTGATTATTCGTGTTGTCTTGAGAGCAGGTGTTTGTTTTGATAATTAAGATACTCGCAACATTCTTATCGTTTATCAATTTTGTTATTCCCTCTTGTCTGTTCTGGAGTGGCGTCATTAGCCGAGTACCACCACTCATCTGCAAAATCTACTATATTTATTTGTGACAGAAATGGGGTGTCTTTCGTCTCATCATACACTCATAAATCAATATTAAGAAGTTTTAAATAAAACATTTTAAGTAAGGAGTCACGTTTTCAATTATTTGCAAAAAAATCATTACGTAACACGTTAACTTAACAAGTTCGTAGGATTTGTTTTTGGAAAAAAATCGGAAAAACGATCCCAAATGAAAAATAAAGTTTAAAGTGAAAAAGTCCTACGAAATTATTGAGTGATGTATTATAAGTATATGCTCAAACCTCTTTTTGTGCGACTTTTTTTTATGCGATTTCGAAGTTATGCGGTTTTTTTAAAGCATTTTTTCTTTTCTTTTAATTTCACAAAGAGTACGAATCGAGATATTTTGGATAAAATAGAAAATAAATCATCAACACTAACCGATATTTGGAAAAAAATTATAATTTGATTTCGTTTCTATGCATTTTTCCAATATATATATATATATTTTCCAAATTCCAACGACAAAGTAAAGCCAAAAAATGACTTGACTGAATTTTTTTTTAGCAGTCGCCATTTTGTGATTTATTTTTTTGTGTTAGGGACTATAGTGACATCTTTACTAATTATGAACTATATTGTTAGAAAGAGAAAATCTACATAGAACAATGATGACATTGATACTGGGTATATTATTTCTTCCGAAAAAGAAAGCGATTTTGAGTCATATCGAAAATCGCAACAAAAATTATCATACAGCGATGATAGTTTGTAATTAAAATAATTAATATTTCTCAAGTAGATATCTGGCATTTGAGATACTTTTTTTGTGCGATTTATTTTTGTGCGACCGCCCAAAAAAAGTTTATGTGTAGTTTGTTTTAAGAATAATGACGCCCTTTTCGTGATAATCATAAATCTATTATAAATCCAAGACATTTAGTTTGAGAAACAATCTTTTTTTTTTCATCTTAAGCTTATCAAGCTTAAGTTTGGCATGATATTTCCCCAATATATAATCACGTCGCCCTTAAAAATATACTCTTATATGTAATAAAACTTAACATTTACATACAATTCTGACTATACCGTCATATATATTTAGCTTGAATATCAAGTCGTTGCAAACACAATTGCCCATCCACCCTGAAAGTGAATGCATACAAGAATACAACAGACTAAATCTTCAAAGATCTGTGTGGCAGTCCGTATTACCTTCAAGACTGTACAGGATCGGATTGAAATAAGGGATGAATGGTGGTGTTAGGCGATCCAGAAACAGGCACTAAGCCTTCCGGCGCTTTGGAGATGCCACCGGAAGCTCCGGTTTCCAAGGATACCTGTGTTTAATTATACAGATGCCAGATGGAGCCAACACAGAGTACACTGAAATATACGCTCGACTTAATAATGTCCTTGGGTGACGATTTAAATTACATTCTTGAAGACTAATATCCTTATTTCAGTTCCTTAAATTATTGTAGCAGTGTGACTATGTCTTTGCTTTTCATTTATGATTTAACAAATCCCAAAGAACACAGAAATTAACTGAATATTGCCATTGATGCACAAACTATAAAATACAAACCAATGACGATTGTATTCCAAATATAAAATGAATAGAAATATTGCAAAATACATACTTTAAGCAGTATAAAATGTACAGTATATTAATAATTTATATCACATTTTCTATTCACCCTGTCATTTGATAGATTACCTTCGAGCTATTCGCGTGCTCTGCTTCTAGTATTTCATCAATAGGAATGCTTTAAATAAGTACAAAGCCTTTAATAAGCACCCAAATGAAAACTGATTGTGATAAGACGTTCTCCAGTTATAAATAACATTTTAAATTATATAAAAATATTCATTGAACATTGTGCCGGATTTTGATTAAAATTTAATCAAAACTCTCGGAAATAGGAACAAAGAGCAAAATACTGCTACTGCTGCAACAATGCACATCGTTCACACTAACGAACTTCTACATTTTGATGAAATTCTCAACTCAAAGGATCAAATATAAATTATTATTGATAATAAAGTTGAATATTATTAATTAAAATATACAAAAATGTCAAAAATATATTGGATCAAGAAATTAATTACGAAATTATGGTAGTATAGGAAAACACATCTGAAGACTTCTTGGTACAAGTTTGAAAATGCGCATATTTAACTCTCTTACATCTTATTTGGTTGTGAAAACAGAAAATTCGCAAAACTCATTTAGAGTTCAGATTCAATTAAAATAGTTTCGCGGTATTCAATGGAAGTATCCAAATAAGTTAAAAATAAAAGAACCAATTCCAGTCTCCGGTTTGTTAAATGTAAAATTGAGAAAAGCGACGACCGCTTCAGTTGACGACTATAGTCGTACAACTTTTTCAGCATTCACGCTGCACTGTTATTTTAAAGCTTTCAGAACAGTCCAAAGACTAAAATAACATTCAGCTATTAAGCATCTTGGTGAGTCCGTTAAACTGAATGTAAATGCGGTTAAGTTTGAAACACACAATAGCTTGAATATCGTTTTCGAAACGGCACGTCTGCCATTAAAACCTGTCGACAATGGCGTCATAAAATTCGGTCGATCTCAGAATCTTCAGCTATCATTATATTATAGCAAACTTGATAAACGACGGGAAACGATTAATTTAACAACGACACTTTAAAGGAGTTTATGTCATTACTAACGATTCGCCAAAAAAACGACAATAAAAATGGCATTTATTTGAGCATGCAATGCCATTTGAGACACGAAAGAATGTGTTTTATTAAATCCACGCGAGCGACAATCATAAATTGACCTCCGCCATGAAATTCTTTAAGGGCTCGAATTTCCGCAATTCTCCGCGTTGCATACATTAGATTCGTCCGGGATTCGAAAGATCCTTGGAGAAAATAAATATAAATTAAATTACTTAAGAAATGCCAAGGGAAGAGTGGAATTTATGGCTCGGTTACGAAACAGTACGCGTGGAGCTTTGTGAATAATTGTCTGGTGACTTTGCCGAAAAGCTAATGGCGAATACTAAATGTATTCTGTTAGAAGCTGCTCAGCTCTAATCTCATTTATTACGACGTTTCATTTAAGGTCTTAGGTTTTTGTCCGGCGATTAGCATTAGAACTTAATTAGTGAATCTCTACTGGGCTGATGAAGAAGCGCACATTTGCATGGGAGCAAAGGAGGGCGATGATTCTTAAAAGCTCTCCAGAAAAAGCTGACAAAAAATAAATACAAACGTAAATAGATGCAAACTGCCTCCATTTTCGAGAAGATTTATGTTTATACGCTGTTAAAATGTTTCCATTCGAATGTCTTCTATGTCTGATTTATATTTAATAAATGGCTGATGATGGTTATTTTAATTAATTAATCTGATATTTGGAACTATGAACTATTCAAAATTGAAAGACTTCATATACAAACAAAAGTAAAAAAGCCTTCAAATAACAATTTGAATGAGAAGAAATTTATGATATTTTTCTTCTTAAATTTCCATGAACCTTTAGCGTATGCGATTTACCATCCCCACGTAATAGCGCTGTTAATCTGAGCAGATTTAATTCACCAGATTAATATCGACATCTTCCGTCTCTCTTCATGTGCAATGTGTTATTTTAACAGCGCCATCTCTTGTGGTCCTACGGAGACATTGCACCTAAATACTGACGGATCGCTTTTTGCGCGCGCATCGGTGTCGGTTAGGTAGTGACGCGCAGGAGGGGAGATTTAAGGGAGTCATCGGTTAGCCTTGGCTGCAGGAGGTCGTCCTTCCTGCAGCCAAATCTCTATCTCTCTCATGTGGAATAAATAGTTATTTAGAGAAGAGAGTCTAGAAGAGAAGATTTTATATTCGCTCACTACTCAAAGGGTTAAGACGAGTAGACAAGCGTTGCGGAGGGCTTATGAATAACCAGTTTAACACTCTCGTCATCCAACGTGAATCGGTGTTGTTTCTCACGGGGTCCAAATTCGATAGTCGAAGCGTAAACAGAAGGAAAAGCGACGCGATATTATAACGCACGGGATAAACGAAATAACGAAAACAAAGTGAGGATAAGTAAATGCGAACAGTTAAGGGTAGGAATGCAAATTTCGAGGTCGATCTCGAAAGATATTTAGACAGTTGTCATCTGGAAGACATTATAGAAAGACGTTCATAAAGTCAATATTTGCAAGTTGTTATAGAAATTCGTAACAATGAGACGCTGGATTCGTTTTGCGGAGACGTGCATATCTGGTGGATGCAGCGATGGATGAGTTAAATAAATAAACACTATCGATAGCACAAAATATTCAGACATTTCTTTGCGTAAACACATCATTATTAGTCGATAAATTTGGGTTAACGATCTACATAATCGTGCGATGAACGCAAAAAGTTCTCCGTCTCTGTTTCTCTCCGAGCTCAACTTACAAGAGTGCTCTTTTTTGCATCACTGGAATTCGCTCGCAAATATGCGATCATCCTCCAATAAAGGTTAAGATCTTGTCATCTTTTAAAAGATGTAGATGATTTTTACCCCGCTAAAAATATTTATGTTCGTATTTGAATAGGGAACACTTGATCTATTGGATAGTGTTTAACCATTTTTACATGAGAAGACTCATTATTTTTAACTTCTATTCGCTAAAAACTTTCAGCGGTTGATATTATTCTCAAAGTATTTTGACGAAAGAATTATTATTTTGCTCAGGTATGAATATATAATATAGTTCACATGTAAAATGCTTCGTGCAAAGGCAAAATAGGACTCCATGATCTCTTTCTTCGTGGCTATCTCGGAGGAAGCTTCTGTGTGTTCTGAAAATAAGACGTGAAGGAAAACACTCGGTGAATAATAACAACAATGGCGGTCTCGCCCCGGGGGAAATATTTTGGTAGGCCCCATACTCGGAGTCACGTAAATGCGCGTGAGCAGTATTTGGGACCTCTTAAGTCCTAAAGAAACCTCTTTAGGTCCTCGATTCATCGTCCTGGCGTACTTCGGGACATTTATCTTATAGAGTGCTTTATTTTACCGAGCAATTAATACCGGCTTTGTACATAGTTCAATTCCATTCCCGATGTTTTTTCAATAATTTATACCCGGGAAGACAGCGATATTTCTTTTCTGCGAAAGTGCTTCGATTGATTGAATGCCAATGGGGGTTGAATCGCAAACGTATAAAAGCCATCGAAGCTATAGAAATGATAATGTATGGCCTCATCGCAGGTATTTGAAGCTGAAGCTGCTCTCACGCAACATGATTTATTTAACCACTTAATAGGCAACTGACATTTAAACCAAAGAGACCATTTAAAATGTTAGTAGCAAATATTAAGTTCCTGGTGGAATTTCACACAGGGAAGTATTTAATGGCGCTTAAATTAAAGCGAAGATTTTTTGCGCTTTTAAAAAGTTCAAATTGCGTGTAATTTCGCCATTTATATCATAAACATATTAAATTACGCCTGGAAATTCGCTCCGAAGACGAATGGGAAATTTATGGAAAACTTCGCGAGGTACCAAAATAAAATTGAATTAAATACTCCAAGAATAAAAATATTATGTTGCTCATAAAAATATTAAAAAGTCGCATAATTATATCAGATATTAATTTAATATATTTGATCATTAAGATTTAAATATTAAGAATGAATCTTAACGTCGAACCCTTTGATTTTATAGCAACGTTTCTATATATATCACGGTTATAGCGAGCAATCGTTCTAACAAATAGTTGAAATTATTGGTTGAAAAACATTAAAATTTATGTATCAAATAAGAATAATTAAAACTCATTCAAGTTTATAGATTTTTATGATTATTGAGTATTCATAGATATTAAATTAATTTCTTCTGGGCTCGTTATAACCGAGTTTAGATATAAAATGATGAGAAATTTTTGAAATTAATATCAATTCATAGTGCATAATAAATAATATTTTTTATCCGACGTTATTTTCAAAATTACCTGAATTGATAATTATCTTCCATCCAGATTCATTGCCAAGTATTTTTCTATGCATTATTCATAGTCTATCGCTTGACTTATTTCCAAGAATTGTTCATATCATCCAATGCATCTTTTAATATTATAATTCCACATGAATAACATGCTTTAAATAGACAGTATGCCCAGATATATTAGTTTAAGGTTCCTGTATTTACAGAAAGATACCCAATTATAATCATCCTAAATAAATCAAATTGATGAACAGGATGGTCTGGTTCACATTCATACTGGGCAATTTATGCGATTTTTTCCCTTTTCCATGTGCCATAATATTTAATTTCGGCTCTAATTAATTTTTTTCAGCCTTATACTATTTCTATTTTGAGGCTTCATCTATTTAAAGCAAATTTACACATTTGAATCACAAATAACATAAAACTTCCACTGTATCCATTGTAAATTTAAAATATTTCCTAAATCGATTTCGCATATGAATTTGATTTAGATGAGATCATTGAGATGACAGCCGAAATTTTATTTTGAGACGCGATTCATGAAACATATTTTTGCCGCCATTAGAAAATTAACTATGTGACTTTATTATTTACTGTTTAAAAACATTTTTTCGCTATTTATAAGCAATTTCAAGGCGGATAATCGACGTAGAACATTTGCGTCGTTGCATTTTTATACGATCAGGTAATGAAAGCAAACAAAGTAACGATAAACAAATCAAATACATGCAGATTTTTGAAGTTCATTAAGTATCATAGGTGGTGTTAAAAATCTATATATATGGCGGTTTAGACCTCAAATACGATCCCAAAATAGGATGGCCCCATAAATTAGATGACGATATGCTGACGCCATTAGTTGAATCGGATCCTACTCAAGCAATCTGGACATTGTCAATTTAGATTGATTCATGATCAACAGTTCAAGAGAACGTCCATTGTAGAAGGGAATTGAATTAATAAAGCATTTGAATTCCCTGTAAAATGTCACTAATCCCACAACAATCTGATCATCTTTCGTGTCCAGGTTTAAATCTGACACGCCATTGTTATAAACGTTGACAACAATTAACCGATTGAAATAACGATTTTCGCAATTTATGAACGTAAAATTGGAGTTAAACCATCGCTAAAACACACAATTATTATTGTTTTGAATCAATGACATTGATGTTTGACAGTAACATTATCTGCCTCATTTCAATTCTCAGAGAAGTTTGAGAGTTTTTGAGCCGCTTTAGATTGTTTTCGTTGTGATGAGTTTCGTCGATGTGAGATAAGATTTGAATTGTGCACAAAAACGGTATGCATAGACTTATATGGCGCAAAAAGCAAGTATTATCTGCTGACGCATGACGGGATTTGACGGCTGTGTACGTCCAAGTGTTAACTGGTATTTCTCTCTGTTGAATAAAATATCATAGGAGTTATTCGTTCTGAATTGCTTGAACTTTTTTATAATAAAAGAAAAATGCTTCCACAAGATAACACTAGGCTTCATTCTATAAAATTTACCCAATAAAGATTACATTGATCCCTTTTAAAATAATGATTTTTCACTATAATATACAGCATACAATATAATATTTTTTAAGCAAATATGGGCACGGCAGAGCGAATTGGGCTGAGCGTCACGAAATATGAAACGCTCATCCTTCTCCGACGCTTTTCTTTCTCCGACTCCAACCATTAGTTGATCGGAAAGAGAGAGAGATGCATTTATACTCTTATATTACTCTTATATTATTATATATCACAGACACGCTACGTGCACGCATCACGCCGTCTCTACTATGTGTGTCCTATTTTATTATATATTACACAACACACAGTCACTTCTACTGCGCGAGAGTCTCATTCATTTATTTATACGTATGCAATACTACTACATAATTTAAAAAGTAAATAAAATATCATCGATCTCTAATAGGTCCCTGAAATACTATAGACCAGCGGTTCATAAGCTTATGTAATATGTGGAACAACATATTTTTGCAGACCCCATCCCAATTCTAGATATTTTATTTCTTTAGAATGCTTAACCTTTTGATGAGTACGTAAATTTTAAATTCAGTTTCCACTTATCAAATCCACTTATCTCTCAGGACCGCGCAGCATGTAAAAATCTTGTATATCAATAAATTAACACTGTTGTTTGCACACAATTAGGGGTCTCAATCGAATATTTGATATTTGAATATATTTGCCCTTTTTCAATATACGTTACTTGCAATATTTATAAAGTAATTTAGAAAGTTCATTCGTAATAAATTCAAGCAAATATAACTTATTTGAAATCTTGGATGCATTTTTGTTTTCAAACTAATTGCGTGCGAGCCACGGAATAGGGCACGTCCTAAGACAAAGAAATCCAGCGGTGTCAGGTCTGGATACTGTGCGAGCCACGGAATAGAGACCGTGCGTCTCCAGATCTGACACCACTGGATTTTTTTTGTCTAGGGAAAAATTAAAGAGGAAATACTATTTCAGACATTTTATTGAACCCTAACACTTAGGACCTATTTGTGAAACCTAGCAAAATACCCCCTAACCCATTAAAAAAAATTGTGTTGATCCATGTGCCAAACATTCTGTATATAGAAAATATTCGAATATTTTATCAATTTCATATTCGTTATTCGAATAATTGATTTTACGAATATCTACACACAACACACAATATTCGTTTATTTTTTCGCGTAAACTTAAACAATACATATGTGTGACTTTTAGTAACAAAGAAATGCTTTTATTGAAGTTTGAAATCGATTGATTTGGGTTATCGATCTCTACAATCGTACGATGTACGCAAGGCACTCTCTCCGTCTCTGTCTCTCTCTGAACTTAACGTGCAAGAATGCTCTTTCATTATCACTTGAATCCGAGCGCCAATTTGCAAAGATATTCATGAAAGAGTTAAGAATCACTGCTATGGATCATTTTTAAGTCTCCATCAATCCGCTTGGGACCTGGATACCATTGGGAACCCCCTTGGGGGCTTAGAACATCTCAATCAATTCCATTAAAGTCTCACGTTAGTAATATTTCACGTTGCTTTAAAAATATTGTAAGAGTCATTATACATATAACAAAATGGCATAATTTTTCCAAAAAGATTTTAAAAGATCAAAAAATTTTCAATCAAGGTTGGATCATTGTACAAATTCCATAAATTAATACTTTAATGGGACAAATATTCGTGGCGGTAGGTATGTTTTATTTTATTTGTTATATAAGCAAAATAAATTCGCATCAGAGATTAAAACAGCAGTTAAGATCCGTTCATTAAAGAAACGGCACAAAGTAAAGGTGTCATTAATTTAAACAAAAAGCGACTTCTGCAGGGAGCAAAGTAATAAATTGGTCGCGCTTTTTGCTCAATGGCCGTTTCTCATTTTTTTTTCGTAAGCGAACACATCTTTGACTCTTCGATATTTTATCCTCCTTGTCCCTTACTGCTCGTGTACATGGAAATTTACAATGTCCTTAATTATAGGGCGCATAAACAAAATGTGTACGCACGGGGTCGTTTTTGACCCGAGACGGGGAAAGCCGCATAATTTATGTCCTTATTTGTTATTGGCCGAGGGGAGCTTTTATTTGCGGAGGTTCGCAGCGGATGGCGGTGCCCACATATCCAATTTATTATCAAATAACGTTGTTTATGGATATAATTAGATTGTGCAAAAAATCGATTTGCATGTCGGCAGGTTTTCCTGGTTCGCTGAACAATTTTCATCCGGCAGTCGGATCATTTATAAATACAACATCAAAGCTATGCATGATTCCCCGACCGTGATGTTCACATTTCGAATATACGCGATATTTTGTATTCACCCGGTGCGGACGTTTCGTGACCGATATGCACAAATGCGATAATCGGCGATGCAATAAACAAACTGTTGTGACGTCACTACTCGGAACAAATTGTCCTGGAAGTTCGCTCTTCCATCGTCACTTCGACCGGGTGGCGGAAGAACACTTTGTCTACCGCGACGCGCCCAATTTGATCTCTATTGTCATGGTACGCAAGGGGGATAATCGTCCGCTGGTTTGTCGGCCACATGGGATGTTTTTTTATGCGGTGGCGTCCAATTATATAATTCAACCCTTTGGCCCCTTATATCGATTGTTCGCCTGCCAAAACTGTTACAGTGCCTCAAAGGCCCACTTTTTACCATCACAGTCTAGCTATTTTTCAGGGTCGAAAAAAACACCCACGCTCTAATTATATCGGACCATAATTCATTTTGTTAGATAATCTGAGACGTTAAGCCTTTAATGGGAAAGTGTTTTTATTATCATTATGACACTTAAGTTTTATCGACGGAGGCTTCCAATCTACATAAATTCTGATAAAACTCAAAAAACCTCTTAATCCATATTTTATCTAACATCTTAAGCCCTGTCCTATTTAAATCAACAGATCAGAAAGCATGTTTATTAATTCCAAAAGGACAACGACTTTTCTATTTAAAGATGTTGATGCCGTTATTGATTATAAAAAGGGTGCCCATTTTTTGCTTTGGGAACTAATTTTCTCGGGATCGAATTGTAGTATGATTCTTATAGGAATTTTAATTTGGGTTAACTTAAAAATGTTTATTTTATATGCGAAATATTATTAGATAAATATTTGCTTACAAAAAAATGAAAATTTTGTATTTTCGTATATTTTTTACACATTGTGATATATATACATACACTTAAACCTTTTTTTGTGCGGTAGATGCGTTCTGCGTAAAATCGCACAAAAAAGCTATGACTTACATAGAACAAGTGAAGATGCGTTCTATGGATTTTAAAAACCACGTAACTTTGAAACAGTTATAAAAAAATATATCAAAAATCGCATAAAAAAAGTTAATAAAAAATACTGGGAAACAATAAGGCAATTAAAAAATAACATTTTTGGTAACATTGAAAAAGACGTCATGTATCATTGGTAAAATTTTAAGGATGTCTGACATCTACGATCTCAAATATCAGTAAAATATTAATGATTTTAATTACAAACTATCTTCGTTGTATGATAATTTTCGTTAAAATTTTCTATATAACTCAAAATCGCTTTCTTCTTCGGAAGAAATAGTATACCCAGTGTCAATGTCATCATTGTTCTATGTAGATTTTTTCTTTCAAACAATATAGTTCATAATTAGTAAAGACGTCACTATAGTCCCTATCTTAAAAATAATAAATCAAAAAATGGCGACTGTTTAAAATAAAATTAAGTCAAGTCATTTTTTAATCTTTTTTAAACTCCGCAAGTAGTTGGAATTTTAGAAAAAAACCGCATAACTTCGAAATCGCATAAAAAAATCGCACAAAAAAAGTTTTGAGTGTATATAACATACAGGGTGCGTTCAAAAAGTATTGCGTCAAAATTTCTCCAGGCACGATGAAACAACGCAGTATGTCCTAACCTGCTGGGTTAGATTGAAGAGAGTATTGGCTTTAAAACCACCCTTTAAAAGTCACTTCTGAGCTATCTAAGAGTTTGGGTGTGCGTTTCCGTGAACCTTTTTTTCTTGGGAAATCCATCATCAAAATGTTTCTATTAATATAGCAAGGCTTTTGGAGTGATTGCTTGCCCATATTACAAGTTCTCCGATGGAACAAGTTATTTAAGGAGGAACCAGAGGAGATCGTCGACGAACCTTGCAGTGGACATCCATCAACCTCCTGAATAGATGAGAATATTACGTGTGTGCATGATTATTTGAATTCTCATTCTAGCCAGTCCTGATCTGGTTCCCCAATTTTTTTTGTTTCCTCCCTTAAAACAAATTCTGAAAGGGAAACATTGGGACACAGTTGAAACCATTCAATCCCATGTTACATCGACTCTAAATGACATCTCGAAGAAGGCCATCCAGGTCTGGCAAAACCGCCTCCTGAAGTATATCAGCGCAGGAAGATTCAATTTCGAAGATTTTTGACTGAGCTGCTGTTAAATATTCTAAATAAAAACACAATCGAGATGTTTACAAAAAAAATCCTAAGAACCCTTGTCAAAGTGACCATGATCTTATTTTGACCATTTTTCAATACCCTAAATTAGCATATAAGCATTTTCATTGTCGGATGAAAAAATATTTATTTAAATATATTTTTTTTCAAAATTGACTTAAGTTTTAGAGATCGACCGCGATCGACCGTTTGGGCATCCTTGCCCTAAATATACTAAAAAATTCGCACAGTTTGGGTTCATAATGGATAAATATAGAATAATTATCGTCAAATCTTAAACTATAATTTATTTTTATGCATTAGGCTAGGTTACATAAATAGGATGGGCCATAAAGTTCATAAGAACAAAAATATCCTGAAAAATAATTTCTTAAAAATAATATTATCTGAACAGCCGCCATCTTATCGCAGGTATTCCTCAAATCTGACCTTTAGACTTTCGAAAACTTTTCAATACAAAGTTTGGGGTGTATTGACCATTTTTTGGCTGATATTCACCTTTATTCGGACTATCGTCACTGAAGTATCGACTCAAGTTTTAAGATAACTCCATAAAAAAAAATTAGCTGAAATTAGATCCAAGCTTATCTATGAAATATTTTCTCTAAAAATTTTTTACTCACCGGTATAATCTTGTTGGATGTATGGCAAGTTGTACCTTCTTACTGCATTCAAGTCCTATTGTTGGAACCAAAAAAATGCTACAACTGTGTATAACATTTTTACATATTCTGCAGAATTACCACTAAATTCATAACATTTTTAACGCTTATTATGTTGTCAGCTGTTGATAAATATGTTATTATGTTGTCTCTCTATTTTGTACTCTATGAAAAAGAAGTGATATGAAGTACTGAACGCCACGTTAGGTTTAACATTAAATTGATTTGGAAAAACTCGAAAGTTGAGACTAATCACTTTTAGATCGGATAGTGCTTCCAAATGGCTAAATAATGTTTTGTTGCATAAATTTTGATAAACTCATGCTAATTAGATTATTTTTAAAGTGCATTAAACAAAAATACATTATGTGAAATACAAAACAAAAGTCACAGATGTTGGCACTCATAGAAATACATACGAATGCCAGCATCATGTTCAAAAGTCTAATTGTCAAAATTATGCACACATTTTCTCTCATAAAACTGGATGCCTCTAGTTAATTTTAAACTCATTTATCTGCTTATGGTAGCAAAACTATTAAAACAACACTCAGAAAACATATTTAAATTGTGCTAAAAATGTGCTATTTCCAAATGATTTATAATCTCATAATAATTTGACAATTAATATGGATTTTATATTTAATAAATAGCCAAGCGTTCTCACAGAAACCGAGACAAAAGATAAATCGCACAGTTTGATATTTTTAAGACGCAAGTTGTAAGAAACACTAATAATTATCATAATTTTAAATAAATTGATCGGACAAAAGCTTCATAAAAAGGTGGAAAATTATATTATATTATTATTGCTTGATGTGTATGGCAATTCCATTACTCGCCGTCCTTCCTGGTAATCTCTTGGCAAAAGATGAAAATCTAAATTTGAATTGGCAAAAAATAAGGGATAGCATTAGGGTTGGTTTCAACATAAAGAATCCTCGACAAACAATCGAAAATAACAATAAAGAAGGCAAACGAATACGAAAAACACTTTGTTTAGGATTTATTGATTACGAAAAGGCCTTCAACTTTGTAAGTACGTCAGCAATAATTGGATTTCTAAGCGTACAAAGCATGGAAGATACTCATACACATCAGATGGACACGAAATCAAATTACAAAAAGTCAAAAAATAATACCATTGCATCTATTCAATAAGCTATTCAAAGACTTATAAATCGATCCACAGACAGATACGTACGTAATATTGCATGGAAATCGAAGGCTTGAAGTCTAAATTTGGTGCCTTGTGCCCTAGATAAATGCATTTGGGTCATGTTTTTATCGTCTTTGCGAGTCATACTTCATATAGTGATTATCGTGCTAATACTGTACAACGCCATCATCCGAATAATTAATTAATATCGATTATATCCGCGATTGGAGCGCCCGGGAATACGGTATAATGCCGATGGAGCGCAGTTATTTTTTTGTAAATTAATTATAATCAACTCATTATACGGAGATTTTGGCACAGGGATCCTTGATTGGTCTGAAAATGTACTTAGGAAGAAGTGATAACAAAGTTACGAAAAAGTGATTACAGAAAAAATCCCTGGGGGTATCAAAAATGATGCTGCACAAGGGTAATCAAATTCTGTCGAAATTTAAACACGCCGAGGAGTAGAAAATATGTTATTTTCGCGATCGGAATTCATATTTCCTTGTTATTCTGCCTCGGAGAGGATCTGGATTTTTTTCTCTCAGACGATTCCAATAATTACAGAGAAGGAAAAGTCGGATTAAATTCTTTCCGGCGAAAAATATTAAAAGCCCCGACAAAAAAAACTTCCAAGTCCATTAGAATATTCATAAAATATTAATTCATACGTACTGTATAATTTTCAATGTGGCTATGAATTAACGATGAGGTTGTCAAACTGTTGCATTTTAATATTGAATTAATGCCATTTGTACGTGTAATATACAGTTGTGTATGGAAATTGAATCACTTTTTACAGTACTCAATCTTTGGATTCAAATATATTAGTTATTTAGCTAATTTAAAATGATCAAAATTTTAGATGCTATATTTGCAATTTTTTATATACAAATCCACTCATCCGTCACGACTATCGCAGCATGTATGAAGCTTGTACATAAATAAATATGGGTTAACGATCTATACAATCGTATGATGTACGCAAGATATTATTTTCGTCTCTGTCTCCCATTCAGAATCTTTCAGTCACTGTTTCTCTCTAAACTTAACGAGCAAGACACTCTTCGTCTCTGTCTGTCTCCAAGCTCAACGCGTAAGAATTCTCTTTTTGAATCACTGAAATTTCAAAGCCTATTTCATCTGTCGTCAATTGTATTTCCGTAGGAACGCATTGATGTATCCTTTAGAAAATATCAATTTATAATTATAAGGAAGAAAATAATGGACATTACACCATGATCTTTTCCTATTCAGATGATGATGTAAAATTATTGTATCATCTGTTTTACATCACTGCTATAGGCGGGTTGAGGTTAATTGGCTTGAACGTCACGAAAAGTGAAACTCAAACCGAAAATTGATCGAAAAAATAATGAAAACAGTTTGTAGTGTGTCCATGTTTGTCGCATACATCATAGAGACACTACGCGCATGCGCTGCGCCACCTTTACTGAGTTAAACGCAGCCACTAGATCAGCAGCTTGCCTATTTTATTATATAATACACAAACACAGTATAATATTTTAGTTGAAAATTTTTGGTAACAAATAAAAAAATTAATGCATACAATCAACTTTTCCTAGAAGCTAAGAAGTTTGGCTTTTACTGCAAATTTTATTTTTTAAACATCTAGGAGTACTTGACGTTGTGTGATTGTTATGAAGACGTTTTTGTAATCGAGCATACAACAACTAACATATATTAGAGCTAAGTTGGACTTAGGGGCTTAAATGAATACTTTCTATCCTTTTTAGATAGTCACTGTGTTTGCTTAAACTTATCATAAAATATCTAGTTTCTTATTGCCAGTAAAAATCCAATGGAGAAATGAATGGATTATCTAACTTGATGATAAAAAATTATAAATCATCATTTTTTAATATGTGCGACTTTTTTTGTGCGATTTCGAAGTTATGCGGTTTTTTTAAAGCAATATTTTTTTTTAATTTCATAACGAGTACATATCGAGATATTTTGGATAATCTCCAAAATTTCAACTAGCTTTTTTTATGCGATTTTTGATATATTTTTTATAGCTGTTTCAAAGCTATGCGATTTTTAAAATCCACGGAACGCATCTTCACTTTTTCTATTTAAGTCATAGCTTTTTTGTGTGATTTTCCGCAGAACACATCTACCGCACAAAAAAAGGTTTAAGTGTATGTATATTGCTTTTATGTCATGATAAAAGGAACAAGCACACAGTGGCTTGAGTAGTCATCAATTAAATACTTAAATCACCTTCACTAATGAAAAATATTCTTTGAAGAGATTTGCGTCATTAACATTTTATTGTCTCGCATTCAAATCTCGCAGGAGATGACAAAAATTTGATTGATGAGGCTCATGATTGATACGATGACGAAGTTTAAAGCTCCCCTCAAACTTAGTGATTGCTTTTTTAACAAAGCTTCCGAATTATGGGACGCGGGGGTTGTATCCCGATCGAAGGATATTGTTGTCGAGATAAATGCGATCGAATCATCATCCGTTTGCGCTATTCATTATCGAAATTCCGTTTCGAAATTTCACCTTAAAATAATAAAGCGATGGCAAATCTGACATTTGAGTACAGTTAATTTTCGGCGTGCGGCATATTGAGGGGCTTATATTCGGCGGGGCTCCTTCGAAATGTCTAAATGTAGAAATTCATGTGAAACATGGCGATGAAACGCTACACCCACCTTATGGTATTTTAATATTTGAATAATTCCCTACGGCTACGACTACGCACAACGGAGAAACATCTAAATATCGGAGAAACTCGCGAGAAAATTTTCTACGCATATAAAAATTTAATGATCTCCGTGACGATCTTTCAAAAGTGAAATCTCTCAAACGCAATTTGATGCTGGATGATATATATTATATAGAAAATAAATCAAATTAGATTAAATTTTATACAATATATTTCCAAAAAGCTGAACGACAAAGTCTAGATAGAAATGTACCAAATAATGCAAAGATACTATATCCAAATGTCCCATTACAAATATAATACGGCAATGATAATTTATCGCATGAAAATCTATTATTTAAAATTGGTTTTGAAATCTGAAAAATATTTAATGTCTCATAATGAAATGCATTTTAAAAACATAAATATATGCATTTAATGTTAGTTTTAATTGAATTTTGATAAAATGTATTGAATTTACCGACACACAACTCACTTAAGCATTCATCCAATCAGGTGGTATAAAGGAGAGTGAATAAGTAATTCGATACCATCAGCCAGTTATGGCATAAGGTATTTCAAATCGATTCTGCTCGATCCTGAAAGAGAATTTCTACATCTCATATCAATTTAATCAAAGATCCAAAGGCAATCCAAATAAGAAATTATTCCAGTGTACAAAAAAAGCATTTCATTCTGAGACAACCCTCGAAATGTAATTTTACGCTCGTGTACATAATTATTACACTTTTTTTTCAAATTTGAGCCGCTGCCTTGTCTAGTCATATTCGCTAAGATTTATTATATATACACACGCCGGCGTATAAACATGTAATCCAATTTGGAATTCCAACAGTGGTTCCGGAATTCGCATTCCCGTTAGGTCGAGGGGATCCAGAATAATCACGAATCACAGGCGTATATTCAATTATGTCCTTCCCAGAACACATGTGTTGAAACATTCTGCGAAACTTACTTTGGGAAACTTTTTATACTCGGGATTCTCTTCATATGTGCTTCGAAAGTGCTTTTCTTCGTCTCGTTTTGGAGAGGCAATTTTAGCTGGAAATCGATGCCTATAATAAGCATTCGGTGCAAAAACCGTACAAGATTCGATACCAATTACAGTTAAATGTCTTATTTCGAATGATTTTGTACGCCATTATGCGAATTATAAGGGTCTGTTCGATGCCCTGTCATTTGTAAAGATCAAAGACTCACTGATCAATTTGTCATGGTAAACGTAAAAATATGTTTCCCTGATGTGTGAACATCTAAATAAGAATGTAAATTGAAACGAGGTTTAGATTTTAAAACTTTGATAGAACAAGTCTTGGATGTGAAAGATGAAAATTATACAAACATTGCGGAAAAATGTTGGCAATATTTTATCTTTTAAGAAAATAAGCAAAATAACATTTTAAATTCCAGTTTAAATCCAATCTTCATCGTTGTTGGAATCCAAACGAAAGTAAATTGTAGTCATTTACATCTTTATCTAACATCAAGGATACTTTAAAAGCTCTTTTGCTGTCAGAATCTTTATCCTAGCAGTTGATTTCAGGCTTGTGCAACAACATACAGTAGGCAAATAATAGTCTGGATGTCGATATTTTTGGTTCATTTTTTGCAATTTTGTTCACAGTTCTTTTTGCAATAACTTGCATAATTTCTCCCTATGCTAAAGGGTTATTAAATCAGTTTCTGAAGATCAATTCCCAGTAAATATATGATTCGTTCTTTCAAATTTCATGCGGATTCTGTCTTAATAACAGCGCAATTGATACCCATCTGCCTAATGCATGTCGTTAAAGAAGCTTGTTAATGAAAATAAATATTCCATTTATAAAATAGCCACGTTTCATCATCGGTTTCTGTCCATCATCGTCCCATTGCTTATTATTCTCAATTGGTTTGTTGCATCACAAATTAATTCTTCAAGGCTATCTATTTATCCATAAATGCATCATGGTTTGCGTTTTATCATGATTCAAAGTACTTACGCCCAACTCAACACCATCAGTGTTGAGCTACTCATGAGCAAGTATCACATTCCTCTAATTCCGCAATTAACTAATCAATCCTTTCAATATACGACGCATCTACCGATGTGCAATATTCATGTACTGCAACAGAGCACAACAATACATGGATTATCCTTAAACAATGAAGATACATCTATGGGCTGAGAATAAAACATTAGCTTAAGTAATTGAATTTACTGATTTGGAGTTTCATTCTCAGCATCTCAGGTACCTGACTAAAAAGACCAAAATAACTCAAATATTTATGCAAATATTATTTAATTATATAATTCATTATTATATGATTGTGAGACGCACACAACAAAATGAACACAATACTAAAAAAAATATGGTGATACTCATTAATATGATCAAAATTAAAGAAAAAACTCTTCAGAGCGAAAAGGATGATGCTTGTATCATCCGTACAAATCTATTTATCTGTCAGGACCGTTGCAGCGTGTATGAAGCTTGTACACAAATAAATAAACACTTTCGATAGCACACAATATTCGGGCATTTCTTCAAGTAAATATAAATAATACACACTCTTTAAGAAGTTAATTACCAAAACAATTATAAAATTAAGTTTAAGAAAGCTTATTACACCAGATAGATATCACAACGAGTGTAAGATTGTGAAAAAGGACCCAGTGTGATAAGAAACTGCAAACGAATCAAAAACTCATAAAATAAAACTTTTGGTGATTTGTAAAGCAAATTAACCTCGATCTTTTAAGGGAATTCAAATGAAAAATCTTCCTGTCGATTATTACAGCCAGAAAGGGGCACGTATTGAGATTTTTGAAGATTAGTTAAAAAAGAAATGGGTTCCAGAAGTGCAAGATTTAAAAAAATAAGGAATTTCCACAGTATTATTATGCACATTCTCATCCGAACGAAAGCATATTGAAAATAAACGATGGATTTATGATTACAAAATGTTTGCCCCCTGACATCTTTAATCCAGTCCATGGATCAAGGCGTTATAGCATCAATATTATCGTCACAGTCTTCTTAAAACTCTTGCTGAGGAAGGTGACAACTTGATCATTTTCTGGGGAAAAAATACGATATTGGATGCTATACACAGAATAACACAGCCTTGGTCAAAAGTAAAATCAGAAACACTTGTTAGAATGAAACGACAACAAAAATTACAGATTTTTTTAAATGTACTTGTATATATATATTTTTAAATTTTGGTAATGTTTAGTACTAATTAGTAATGGCCATGTAGCGTGGGCGATTTACCATCCTCAAGCAGTAGCGTTGTTAATCTGAGCAGATTTAATTCGCCAGATTAACAGCGACATCTTCCGTCTCTCTTCAGGTGCAATGTATTATTTTAACAGCGCCATCTCTTGTGGCCTTGCGGATACATTACACCTGCATATCGACCAATTGCTTCTTGTGCGTGTACCGTTGTCAGTTGGAGAGTGACACGCAGAAGGCGGGAATCGGGAAGAGTCGTCAGTTAGCCTTGGCTGCGGGAGGTCGTCCTTCCTGCAGCCAGATCGCTCTCTCCCTCTTTCTCGTGGGGAGTTAATATAATAGTTATTTAGAGAAGAGAGTTTTTTCCGCGCCACAAGGTTACAGCCACTTATCTGCTTAACTATGGACGTTTTTGTTAATAAATAATAAATAAACAAAATATATTGCAAATATGATATTATATTCGAAACCAAGTAGAAATTTGATTGAAACCAGTTATCCATGTCCGTCCTCCCCAGTCTCGGATAATTGAGAATCTAACACATGAGATAACGATTGTTGACCAAAATTGTTAAAAATATCACTAAGCAGTAACTAAACATCGAAAGCTTATTCATATTAATTTTTTTTTATATGAATGGGTGAAACATTCACCCATATATTTATTGAATCTGAATGATTTTAAGAGCATAAATCCTATTTTAAATATCGCAGAGCAATAGTGGTAGTCCTGACATCGTACAAGCAAAATGCCGTTACTAGTATTAGATGTTGTATAAAAATATGTTGCATCAAATTAAGAAATTGTACAGAAAAGCAACTCATATCAATCATAAAATATTTCAAACATATGTTCTAATCTATATTTCTGGATGATGATTTTCATTTTGCTTAAAAAATATATATATTATCGGTCTCTTTTATGGAGGATGCCCAACTTTCTTCGCTCGAGGAATTAATTCAAAGATATAAGTCCGTCAAAATGTTGTATTGAAAAATTCGCAAATCGCTTAATCGCATAAACATGAGCTCTGTTTGTGAGACTTATAGACGAATCAATATTTTCATTCCAAGCATCTGGCATTTTTTCTTATCAACATACTCGCGCCGGCGAAATTTGATTGAGTATACGATTCTTTTGTAGTCCCAATCGAAATAGATTTTTCAGGGATGGAATATAAAATATTTTTTCTGGGGTTGGCTTTCCGTATGCTTATCCGGGTGAGCAGGAGGATCACATTTACCTTTTCTATTTTCGTCTATGCGATGGCGAGGGAAATGGGGGAGAGTTAGGGAATATCTATACGAGCTTCATTATTTCAACTCGGTGGCTTTAAGCTTGCGCACAGAATGCAAGAACCTAATTCCCGACTAAGCCTTTATGACTTAACACTTTGGACGGCTCTTGTGCTCAAACAAATGGACACTATTTGCAATGCCAGATGCAATTCTATATGTTAATGGCAGTGGATATTTACGCCCAGGGGTGTGTAATTTGACTCTACAAATTCACCCCTTAATCAACATAATAGCGCAATAGGCAATCATTTCATACGTTTATAAATCCTTGATGCGAAATAAAAAATATTTTTTGAATTTACTTTAAGCTCCAATATTTTATCCGCCAGCGAGACTGCCTTTCAATTCCATCTTATACTAACTCAATCTTCTTAGAGCTTTTTATTTGACCTTGATTTCTTATACATAAATAGCATATAAGACATTTTTTAATACAATCAACGATTGAACTCTTAGACCTTGCTGCAAAAAAACATATTGTAAAGCAACCGCTTTATATGATAGGGGATATAAACTGAAATTGACGTTTTTCGTTGTATTTTTTCCTCAATTGAACTTAATACTACCATTAGAGACTATTGGAAAACGATTTAGTATCACACAGTATTGTCGTTGTGCGTGAGCAGTTCTTAAAATGTTTATATCGACGAATCAACTTCTGATATTCAACTCTATGATCCCATTTTTCAAGTAAATGATTATATTCATATTAAAAAAAACTACACATTCTATGCCTTAAAACCACAAACATATGATATTGAAATTCTATATATACATATGTTCGTTTGACGTTTGCCAAAATTCAGGGTGAGATGAAAGGTTGAAAATTTCATTCATTTGAAACTCAATAAAAATTATTTTTATATGCTCACATACTATACAACATAATGAACTTAAAGATGAAATATTATTAAATTAGAATTGATTGCAATTCGCTAAATTAAATTTTAGCACCGTTAAGGCTGATAAAATTAAGTTCTAAATATTGATATTGACACAGAATAGAATTTCTTGACAATAAAATTTAAACAATTATACTGATAATGCATAGGGATATGGTATATTATTTCGATGAAGGATGGTGTCACTTTTCTTGTATATCATAGTCAATTTTATCTGAATTTTTCTTTCAAAAATATACCTTAAATGTTGCCAAAAATAATAAAGATTACCCTAAATATGGTTTTACTTAGCTGAATTTTTTCAGTCTTTATTATTATGATATTTTCGTTCTATTGGCAATCATTGTATTGGCAAATATTATATTTAAAAAGGATAATTAAGCTTATAATATAACGTATATATTTTTGATCCACATAAGTTTGTATCGTTATTTAATAGCCACATATTACACATCCAAATACTACAAAACCAATCCAGTGTTTAATAAAATGTTTCGCAATTTTGAAAGCTATAAAGAGCCAAACAATCTAGAATATCAAATGGCAAATTTAACTTTTATGGTTTAATGAACATCTATTTTTGAAGGTTTTTATATCAGATTTATATCAAATTGTTTTTATGCTCTAAGTACGCTTTAATGGTGATTTAGTATTTAATATGATGGAAAAAACAATCAGTGTATTCGTAAGAGATCAGGGAATGCTTTCAAAGCACAATATGTGCACCATTGTATGAAGAACTCAACATCTATTATGAAATGCTATCTAGTAGGACGTTTTTGAAGCAGCATAAAGGAATTGCAATACAAAGAAATTCTAGAAAATAATATTTTGTCACAAATAAGTAAGTTGTTTCCAAACGGAGGAGTTTCCTTAGGAACTATGAGAAATTTTATGAGACCTAATGGACAAAGTGAGACATTATCATGACGATGAGGTCAAAATACATATTTGCAATACAAGCAATTACAATTCATAAAATATCATATTCATTTTAATATCTCATGACAAAAAGACGCTGTAAGGGTGCGTATTATAATGATGTAACATTGAGTGTATTGGATGGTCAAATAAGTTTTTTGTGCATAAAATCAATCCTAAAAGATTCTACAGGAGTAGTAATCCTACATAACGACAGGATCATTTACAAACGACGCTTTAGAGCTATTTTCAACGTTCACAAATATAAATCGGAGAAGTACCGAATTATACACATAAATAATTGAAATCAAATTATTTTTCTTCGTTTTCAGCTGAAAATATCAAGTTTTTAATTCTAATCCGGGGGAAACATTAACATTTTAATATGAAAACCGGCTTCCATTAAAAAACCATTAAATATGTGGATATGTGGTACGTTTCAATTTATTCTGGCAAATTAAATTGTGGATGGTAAGCGAATCCATTCGAATTTTTGACTGCTACATCCACATATGAATTTCGGTATTTATTATTTCAGGAATATGATGTATTTCTATGGTTTATATTTCAATAGTAAGCAAGCGAAATGAGGCTTCTTAATTATTGTCGAAATTTCTACGCATCCCTAACATTTTAAAATATAGGACGTATTGATTTTTGAGCCTTGTTTATAACGCGAGCGTTTCGAAACACCTCAGAAACAATTCGAATAGATTTACAGGCAATTGGGGGATGAAAATGTATTGTTTTAAATATAATTTTCGGCGGATTTGGACAATTCAAAAGCGCCATGGGAGAACGAATCAATTAATTTCGTATTTAAATCCGTATATCAAAATTTCGAAAGTTTTTATTACTTTAGGATAAACCTTTTGTGCTTTTAATTATAAAAGATGCTGGGCAGCAGATGTTTTTTGAAGAATGAATTGTGTATATTCAAGGGTAGTTCAATTAGCGAACTAATCCCGAGGGACGTACAACTTTGCGTTTAACCCCTCAGCTTCTTCAACTTCAATAATTCATTAGTTTTGAACTACATGAAAATGCTCTTTTTCAGTTGTTTAATGGGGGCGTAGCAAAAATATGACTTTTCGCAAAACTTTATTTTTTTCGGACATGAAAGATGCTAACAACAGAGATTTTCACTTTTGCGCTCCTTTGGGGGAAGGCGTATTTACGATCATCCAGCATAAAGGTCTCATCCCGACCCAACAAAGTACAGATTCTGTGGGGATAATAAAAACAAACGATTTTCGTGATATGAACAATGCTTTTAAATACGCGATATGCGCAATAAAATATCAGCAAAAAATTGGGTTTAATACATTCTCGCTTAAATACATAAAATATGGTCAACCCTTATTGTGTTTGGTAATGTAACAAGTACAAATATTCATGTTCAACAATGACTTCGCGTGATAAATTTAAAAAAACAACCCTTAAGATAAAAGGTTTTTGTTATTCGGGCAGAGCTATATTTTACATTCACTCATTGTGCCCAAAGTATGAATTAATATACAGACAAAATGTGTCATATATCACAGCAGGGGTTAATTGTGCGTGTTTCCCTTTTGGCGAATGATATTATTTATTTTAAAAAATACAATTTCATCTCCAGGCTTTAATTATCTGGATAAATTTTCGTTTGCCAAGCGAACTATTAAAAATTGGATCAAAGCCTTTAAAGGAAAGCTCTCATTCATTAAGCCCCGCTAATTTTTGACGACTAATGAAATATTTTTTGCGGTCGAAATGGATATTTTTTTAAATATTAAAGGGTTGCGAATTGAAAGATCTATTTTTGGCATTGCTTAAAAAATATTTTTAAGCTCAAAGGCACGACGAAAACTATTAATGTTATTAGGCTTTGTGGCTTCTGCGTTTAGTAATCCGAGCGAGCCTTAATCGTTTGACTACATCTTTATGTTAAAGTTTCACGCGTAATTTGCGCTCGAAATTAATTATTTCTGAATTGAAAAAGCGTCATGTTCAGGCGTCTATGAAAGTTTTCATAAATTAATTCCAAAACGTATAAATGGTCCCAAAAATTACATTTTAAAAAATTGTATCCATTAGATCCAGTATGATGCATTCAATACAGCAATATCAGTCGTATTGCAGTGCTTGAGTGCATATAATGCTATTTTGATACACTGTTGATCAAAAGTTTAATATGCGACCAAATTATGGTTTGAATTTAAAACCATAATTGTATTAAACACTGTATGTGTTCAAAAAGGTGTCATCGAGAGGCTGGAAAATCCATTCAATTCTCCGTTTAAATTTTTCTTAGATGATTTAAGAATGCTTTAAGAATGCTCTTTAAAATGTTAAAATATTGACATTGAAAAAGCGTTGTATTATGTACGACATGTGGAACATGCAATCCAATTGTTTCAAGATTTAACCGCAATATTTACTAATATCAATGTTAGTTCGATAATAACAAAATTTAAAAAATCATGAGAGATGTGGTCCATTTGCGAAAAGATGCGCCGAAAGGATGCTAGTAGAAAAAGAGCTATTTTTCATGATAGTGATTTGTTCTCAAGTCTTCAGAAATATCCATCTAAAATCCAGCTACGAGGTTAAGCCCACCCCCGTCTTTCTGTAAGGCTTTTGAGAGGAAGGGTCGTGATTCTGATTTGATCTGACTTATAAAAGATATATACAGCAGCGGGTATGATTCAAAATTTACCGTTACCAAACGGTCACGTTCATATTTAAACTGATTAAAATCAAGATTATTGGGTTATTTGAAGTGCAGTCTAATAATAAAAGGCATTTTACACTTTCTAACGTGCGATCGTCTATTTTCAATTTACAAACACTTGTGTATTAGGAATCCAACTTAGAAGATTTAATACAAATTTTCTGAAATTAAGATTATGTTCGCTTCGTCGAGAAATTCCATTTATTTTTCTGTCTGATATGGATTAATATAATCGTTCACCGAGCATGCCGTGTGCATAAAATAAAATTATACGTTCTCCGAATTTCTTCCTGAGAAATCTTCGATGCATGATTCCCATGGGACTCTATATTTTTCCGTCCCGGAAATTTTTCACTCAAGATTCGTGGATGTATTATAGAATTTGCTTTTCTGCAAAATATTCACATAAGTACAAAAAATATTTTTAAATGGGTAACAAAAATGTAACCAAATTATGTGCTTATTTAAGCATCCTTTTCCTTTAGAGAAAACACATTTATGAGTAAAATAATCCAATTTTAATTAAACTTGGACCTCATTGTCTAATGTTAAGCCTATGGTGTCATTAAGTTCTGTCTTCAGAGGACTCATCATGATAAAAACACGCTCATGGCTTTTGGGGTTAGCACAGTAACGACAAGGAATTCTTCAAGGAGTCTGGACTTAATTTCTCATCAGTTGAGTTTATGGGTGTGTGCATAAGCAAATACGTTGAGGCACTAACATGATAAACGAATCCACTCATCTTTAATTATCGTTGATTAAATTAATGCTATCAAGATGCTCCGAGGAGGTCTTCCACGTCCTTAAGCACGAGGTTTTCTTCGCTCGGGAGATTTATGGGTGTTACAGAAAATACTTCAGAATACACCGTCATTCCGAAGAATTTTCTCATTTACTTTGAATGACGTACTCAGATAATTATTTCCATGGTAAATTGTTATTTTTGCGTGGCCATGGGGCTCGTTAAATGAGTAAAAACGATTTTCCAGCATAAAGGTCAAATTTCATAAATAGAAAGGCTTACATTCAATCGAATGTGACTTCCAATTTCGGCTCAAATACTTAAGTTTCATGACATTAAAGAATTGCTTAGTTAAATTCAAAACTCAAACGCAATAAAGATGAGCATTTTTTTGAGTGGCGAAAGATCATGAAAATTACCATCTGAAGAACTCATTAACATACAAATGTTCTCAAAGCGCTCTCATCAACACGTAAAGTGTTTATGTTTAGATTGACGTCAGATAATGTTGATTATTCTCATTCGAGGACTATTTCTACATCATTTGACTTTCACGTTTGTAAATTTAGCATAGAATTTTTAATATAGCAAGAATGAAAGTCATACTACTGACGAAGTCTTCTATTAACATTTCATACGAAGCACTTGCGTCATTCAGGCTTTAACAATACATTTTACATCTAATTTTCTAATAAATTCAAACAAGTCATAAAATTCAGAAATCAAGTGGGTTTTGATGGTCGATACATTGCTTTGCTTTTAGCTGCATGAATTAATACACACTGCAGTTAATTTAAATTTGTTTACCTGAAATAATTTGCGTCAGTCGAAACTCGAAACCAAAGCTTTGTAAACTAACAGCATATCATTAAGATGTAGTCTTGCCCATATTAAAGTTAGTTGTCGTCATATGAAGTTCCATTTTGTGACATTTTGAAATCAGATGTTGAAATCCCTCATTATAACGTTTGAGCTATGCTTTAAGACCCGACCAGCTTTACTTTAATATTTAAGGTATACTTTTATATCTAAAGCACCATGATAACTAATTTGAAATACGAAATGAAGCAAATAAAATAGAAATTGTCTTAAGAATAAAAGGCAAGAATTAACGCATCGAAACAAATCTATAAACGCTGAGGAACAAAATTCATATTCATGTATAAGATAGGATTTGAACATGTTAAATCAATCTAAATTTCATTTCAGGAAAGAACCAATGCTTAAGAACACTATTAGTAAATTTCAAATCGATATAAATGAAATACGCAAAGTTATAGGCGACTTAGAGGAGATGAGAAGCTTTAAATGCGTTTTTCTCGAAACTACTTTTTCCAAGCTCACTAAAGTGCTCCCACATACCCTAGATGAGCATTCTTTATAAAATTTGGCAGGTATATGTACAATAAACGTCTTCATTCTTCGATTGACTTATAACTATTTAAAAATATTCAAACGCTTTTATTTAATGAACAAAAAACTATAAAAATATGTTTGTAAAAACATACACTTTTCTTCGATCGCTCACTATTTTTTTATTTTCCAGTATTTCTTTTTAATTATAGGTCAAACTATATAAAATACTATACAAATTTAAAAAAATGTTTTATTTTTTTGCTGCAAATCACCTGTCCGGAACTTAGGACTTCCATGGGGAAGAATGTCATAATTTGCGCACCGACATACGTGGCTCACCCCACTCTCACTATAATGCTTTGTCAAACTTTAAAAAATATTTTTATATTCAATAATGATAGGCCTAATCAATACACTAAATATCAAAATTCTATATTTAATAATTTTGATATAAAAAAATTGTTAACTTTTTGACCCAATAAGACAAAAAACTTCCCTTAAGACGACTTGGAACAGCTTCTTAAAGATTCAGTTTTTCAAATTGAAGTTCATACAGTGTTCCACACAAGAATTCCTTCACTCTGAAATGAAAAATGGATGAGGGACTTTTGCTTTTAGAGTCGATGTTATAAAATATTGAGAAGAAGAAGCTGACGAAAAAGTTGTTTCTTCGCGAGAGATCATCAAAGAAAAAGAGCAATGAAAGCTCTCAACTACTCATGTATAGATTAATGCACATGTCTGCCAAAATATTAGTTTTCATTCATCAACGTGGGCTTAAGTTCTTCTTTGAATTTCGATAATAAAATGATAGATAAAAAATACTTTTAGATTGACGAAATAGTGAAAAAAGCAGTGACAAAAATTTTTATGAAGATTAAGTCATTAGAAAAATAATAATTACTTTATGGGAGATTGTATTATAAAATATTATTTTTGCGTAACATTTGAACTGGCGATTTTTTGAGATGGATGTCAAATTAATTATGGCTGATTTTTAATCATATTAATTAATGGGATTGCTTTTTTATTAATGTCAGATTAGTAATCTTATTCAAAAAGCGACTTTAGAAATGATAGTCACCTTATAATTAGGGTTGCCCTATAATCAGGCTAATACGATCATTTAGATGTCATTAGAGATAAGATAACATTCTGCTTCAACGAGATATAATTATTTGTAATTGAAGATTAAACATATTTGTAAATATAATTTCTATGATAATATTTGTTGTGTTCTTGCGTAATACAGTATTGATAGTATGTAAGTTGGTTTGATTGTTGTTATATCGATGGATGAAATTGTTTGATATTTATATGTCATATTTGTTCTAGTATGACGTAAATATGACTATGAAAAGAGGTGTCAAATTACGATTGAAAAAATAGATCGTGGTCACTCCAAAAAGCTTTGGTTCCGTTCTGTATAAAAATAAAGAGCAAACAGACACGATGAACGACCATAAACTCGGAGTGGATTGTGTCGTATAAATGACAACCATGCAAAAAATGGCCTATACACGTACATTATTTATCAACGTAAAAGTTACCATTTTCAATTTGGGCTTTTATTTTCGACCGGGGCCTTTGAAAAATGCAGACCGTGTCAAAATGAGAATTTAAAGCGAAGATAAAACCCATGTACACGAGGCATTGTTGCTTGCGGCTCTGGAACTGCTCCCGGCCTTCCCCCCGGTAATGGGATGGCTTATCGATTATTTAACCCGTTGACCTCCCCGGAGATATATCACAATGTATTCTATCGCCGCAAATCATGTAATACACAAAGCGTTTATGGATCGAGCCCCTGAGACGAGAACGGCTCCTCCCAACCGGATCAAATCTGCGACACGTTTGCACGTGTGGTTTGAAAAGGGCCATCGCAAAGCGAATTTAGAAGATGCACGACGCCGAATGGGTACATCGAAACCGACGGTGGTATTTTTGGCATCGAGTTCATCATCCGCTTCCAGAAGTAAGTCATGTGCGAACGCACATCTTCCCAATAAAAATAAACAAAGATCCATACCGGAGTGATGGAGAAATTCGCTGACAAACCGGGAGAAGCCGCTCGCGATTATTGATCTTCTCCCAACAACTGGTGCTCGAAGATAAATAAACCAGCGCCGTGAACGTCTTCGATACAATCTTTATTCGTCATCTGAGCGGAAATTTGTTTGTCGAAGAAGTTGCTTCGAAATCGCTCTTCCTCTAATCCCTTTATTGAAGTTTTCCGGTTTACTTTGTTTAGTCTCCGAAAACAGATGACGAGCTTTACCCTTTAATACCTTTGAAACGAGCAAACCGTGCGGATGTGTTCTTATTCAAATGATATGTAACAGAAATGTACGACAGAAATGCCAATGCTGAATGTTAAATAAGAAATAACAGACGATGCTTACTCAAACAAAAACAACAAACACAATGTTTTCATTTGAACACATACGATAGTAAAGAAATACGCTGGAATATATTCAAGCAAAGCTCATAGAATCAGAACATATTTCCTTCTTAAATGTAGCCATCTAAAATTTGATTGCATTATTACATTTAAATATACATTGAAGAATAATGAACTACGAAAAAAAATGTGCTTATCCTGTATGGTAGGATGAACGCGTATTTGCGAGCGAATTCCATTAATTCAGACAGAGCACTCTTGTTCGTTGAGCTCGGAAAGAGACAGAGACGGATAATTTAATAATAAGAGACGATTTGCAAATGTTAACATTACGAACGTCTTTCTATAATGTCTTCCAGATGACAACTGTTTAAATATCGCATCGCTATTTCTTTTGTTTACGCTACGACTATCGAATATGGGCCGCGCGAGAAAAAACACCGATTCACGTTGGGTGACGAGAGTGTTAAATATAAGCTTCATACGCGCTGCTGCAATCTTGACAGATACGTGGATTTGTACGGATGATGAGTGTCGGTCAAGCAAATTTAGATTTTAAATAATTTTACTACTCAAAGGGTTAAAGACATGGCTACAACTTTTATCCAAATCCATTATGGAATTCAACAGTTTGAAAATATGGCCTTATACACAAATAAATCTTAAAAGCACGATGAATTATTATGAATTAATTTTGTGTCCAAATATCGAATATGTGACTAAAAAGATTGGTAGAGAAAAAAAATTATAGCAACTCTACAAATGAGTATAAACTAGAATAAAACCACATCATTGAAAAAGCAATGCAAACAAAAATAATAAAAAAATGTATCCATAAAAGCTACAGTGTAAACCTTTGTTGGATTTATTTCGTCCTGAAACTTTAATTTTTGAAGTCTGAAAAGTTTTGGCGCATCCAAAGTTTGCATCGGTGGTATTAAGCCATAAAATATCCCAAACTCTGAGAAGAAAGCAGGAAGGTTCTATTTACTTGCAAATTTAATTTTGAATGCACTTTGATTTTCAAACATGCAAAAAAATCGACTATGCATGTTTATATTGAACACACAACGAAGCTTTCAAATAAGACGTTTATCGAGAAGATCCGAGGAGGGAAATATCGCCACAATACAAATATATTCTAATCTATAGCGTGAAAGCTAATATATGATATTTCGATTTGAAAATCCGACTATAAATTTTCGATTTCAAACAAAACCATCCATATATTTTTTTCACAATGCCTATACATCTTCGAGCTTTCGTCTTTTTACAATAAAATACGCAATGATGAGTATTTACGATCATATCCAAGTATTCCATATTCTGTACTCTATGAAAAAAATGGTCGCGTTACATTAAATTTACATCAATGGTAATTTCGGATAAAGGATATTTCAGAAGGACGAAAAGCATAACGTGGCTGTCGGGTCCTATTCGTGTCTATGAAATATCTATACTAAAAGCTCCGTTATGTATTTGATAGCATATTGGCAGGTAAGTGTCAAAAATGATCAATCATCAATTTTCGCTTATGAAAACCTGAAAGCTCTCCACTACTTGTACGAATTCAAGAAAGATAAATGCGTATAAAAAAAACAACGTTCATTTATATACAATGTGTGACAATATAGAAGAAAAATAGTTCTAAGATTTTGCTAAAAAAAATATTAAACATTTCAATGGTTTCATCTTCAAAAAAAACTTGTAATCAATTTTTAAGCCCTTCAAATTCAAGCTTAATGGATTGAATCACATCACGCAGAACAAAAACAAATTAAGAATGTTGGTTTTATATAAGCATATATTAATGAAAGTTCCCACTGGAAAAACAGACTTCAAATTTGATAAATTTTCTTAGGAAATCGTTTATTTTATTGGTTAATATATTAGGTTGCATCCTTATAAATAATATTTATATGTAAAAAAAATCAATCAATTTTTATAAATAAACATCTTTTTAAGATGATGTTTGATTAGATTAGCTCAATATTTATATAATATGTTTATTGGCTATGAATCCTCTTTGAACATTTGAAAAAAAAATGACGTGGGTGTGTTGTCAATTAGCCATACACTTTTACTTTAACTTGCTTAAAATCTATTTGCAAGTACCAGTGGGTGGAATCTTTTTAATCTTCTGGCTGGGATATTATGTTAAGAGCCTGATTTAAAGCAATTGAGATAAATTTTTAATTCATATCTTAAGGTAACAGAGCAAATTTAAATTCATCTAAACGATTTAAAAATAGTGCACATAAAAAAGATCGCAATTCAATCGGGTCTATATCTGTGTATTTTGCTTAAATTTCGATATGAAAAATGATTTGTTATATCGATGAAGTAATTCTCAATCATCATGATGATTGTATATAAGCTTCGAGCGTCCGCTACTAAATTAAGGCCACTTTCAAGGAAAATGTTCATATTCATGCCATCAAATTTATCTCACGCCCAATACGCAAAATATTTTCGGGAATCTGTATTTATGATGTTTTCAAACATATGACTTATTTATTGGCATCAATTTTATAAGTGCAAATCATAAAAATCATACTAAAGCTGAATGTGAACCGACGTTAATATTGCAAGCGGGTTGACGACCGAATGTGATCGACAATCATGGCCAATTTAAATATATTAAAATGCAATTCTTCATTCCCTACAATATACAGTCCTAAATGTATCTTATATGAAAATAAAATATTTAAGGAAAGCAATAAATTCAGCGAGCTTTTTACGTCAGCGTGAAATAATTTCACGCGGTCACGACAGGGTTGAAAGCTCAACGAGATAAAACGCCGCTCAAAAATACACACCCCTCACTTCATAAGCAATGGATTTTTTTCTTACTGTTTGCATTTCGACGAAATTACTATTTTACGTATTAGGCACGCCACGTTAACACACTAGCCGCTTTTAAATCGTAACCACGTAACGTTTGCCCGACAAAATGCCAGCTTATTTTCATTCATGGATATCTAAATTTGATATCGGAGAAAATAAATACTTTGTGTCAAATTTCTGTTATTTATAAGTCGTCAAAACTATGGAAGAGTCCCATGAATCGTCGGTCATAAATTATATTGACGCCCATGCCAGAGCGTTCCGATGGAACCGTGTCAGGTCGTAAAAATGCCACAATAAATGTTTCAGAACGCAGCTGAAAGGCAAAATTCGTGGATATCGTCTTGTTTTGCCAGTTTTTATCAAGCAAAAGACGTATCTCAAAAGCAGCTATTAAAAAGTCACCAAAATATACGATTCCAAGCAAAGAAATACATTTCTTTGCTGAGAATATTTTTTCGCTTAACATAGTTTTATTTTTAATACAGCTTCAATACAATTGGTTTCAATATATGGCCGTATGTAAGAAATGGAAGCAAATTTTTTGATTAAATATTTGTCATTTTCCAATCTACCACCTATTTTAACATTGGGTGTTTGATAGAATTTCTTTTTTTGTTGTTTCTTAAACTAAAGTTTTTGAGGAAAAATTTCAGCTTGGTAGAAATAAGTCGAATGAGTTAATTTTTTAAACACTTTACGTTAGTTAAACACTTCTGACATAGTAGACTATCATTATCCTTTATTTTTTGGTATCCTTGATCACTTTAACCTTATGGGTATTTATATAATATTTATTTACTGGTCTCAAAGCTTGTTATAAATGTCGGCAACAACATCATCGCTGTATAGGGCACTAAAGGGCCCAATCTGATAGTTTTGCAACTATCAGCTTCTCTATATGGCAATAATGATGATAGAAATAGTTGATAACAATAAAAATGTTGTTTCGGTTCAAATCGAAGGTCGTCGAATTGAAAAGACATTGATTGACCATACATAATTAGGTCATGCGTAAATCATCACCAATAAATGTTATTGGGGTCCCGACCTTATCTATTGAGCCCGAAATATACATATTAATTCAATTATACAGCTGCCAGGTCAAAATATAGCAAGAACGACGTCCGTCATCAGATCAAAAGCCATGGAACATATAGGGACCTATTGATCCAATAATGTTACGGTCCTCCGCGATAAAAGAACTCCATCCTCTCCAATAGACGATAAACACGTAAAAGTTTAATAAACGTTTTATTACAGTTATAAAGGCAATGTTCAATGAAGTATTTTTAATGTTCCGCCGATTTCATACTTGCGTCGATTCATATAACCCTTGAATATATATGGCCAGACATTGTCACGACCTTTTATTACGACCTGGGAAAATATATTGCGTCCTCGGTGGGTGCTATCAAGTGGAAACGTTACATTAAAAATATATTAAACAGCACAGCCTTAAATTATAACGACTCGGTTTATATTTAGAATTAATGTAACAGCCGAAGGAATGTTATTTCGTTATGTAAGGTCTCTATCGCGTCGTAAAAAATAAATGTCAATTTGCAAGTATCTTCGCTCGTCAAAAGTGCGCCATGAAAGCTTTTTATTTTGAGGAGGGCCGTGATTTACACGTATTAATTATAATTTTACATCTGAATTCGAAAGCTAGTATCCTAAGGATAATTTCATCCCTTTACGACTTTATGTGTATTAATATATACGACTTTATTCATTCGTTTGAGGGTACGTCTTCCTTTCGCACTTAGTACTGTGTTATTGATAAAAGTGCTACTTAGGTGTATAATTCCTTGAAATCTTGCCATAAAAATTAAACCACATTAGATTGATTTATTTAATATACAACCTTAATGTATATTAAACCTAATTTTCTGAATTTGAACACGCAGGCACTTCAACTTTATCACATCAAAAAAATCGTTTTTTTTTTTAAATTTCAATTTTAGAAAGTACATATCTCTATAAGAATATCGTTTATAATTTTGATGGAAACAATCGGATTATTTCAATGCTTTACAGCTAAATCGCGAAATGCGCTCGAACAATCACTCCGTCCAGATTGCGCCCCAACGGCTCTGAGACCGCTGCGGTCGCAGATTTGCTCCTATACTTGCTTTTATTTGCTGTCTAGAGATTCTTGTTGGGGACCTTTCTTATATTTATCTTTGCAAATTAAGTCAGAAAATGTTGACATAGATTTAAAAAAGGCGAATAAGCAAGTGGATAGTGAGGGCACAGAAAGAAAGAACTCGGTACGAATTTATAGATTGATATAAGATTTATCTAATTATTTTGGCTTAGTTATTTGCCGATATCCTGACTCAATAGAAAATATGAGAAATGCTATTTGGGCCTCATCTAATATATAAAAATAAGTTGCGTTTCCCGTCTAATGCTCGGGCGAAATGGGTTGATATGCGCGTTCATCGGATTGAGACAAAACTTGGTCCACTTATTGCCAAGGGATCAGGGGGTGACATAGGCATAGTACAATTAACTTACAGTAGATTTTTAATTCAAAACTTAATGTGTGAAAGTTGTTGATTCTGACGTGTTTGAGATTACGCGTTGCTAAGGCTATAGGTATATAGTACCTACAAGTTGCAGTAGGAGGCGTCGTGTCGTCGTCACATACAACACATACGTCAAACGTCAATGTCATTTGCAGGTTATCCATCGGCGTGAGTCAATTATATCCAAATTATTTATCGCAAGCACTTTTAAAATGCTTCATTTCATTCATCGCTTATTCACGTACGTAACAACCGAAAAAGTACGTTTGAGTGCTATCCGATAAAAAATCAGACGACCAACGTGCAACGAGAATCGAAAGTACATGTTGATTTGAATATTGCTGCATTTCAATATGATATTCATTACGATTACAGATTGCATCCCAGTGTAAAATGGATAAAGGTTAAATCCTGTTAACGAGGGGCAAATTTATTGGTAAATTGAAAACGCCTTCATTTCGACACAATGAAAACAAACAAACCTAACCTAACCAGATTTGAATTTAAATTTAATTTAAAAAATAAAAAACAAGAATCAAATGAATAATTATTTTATTTAATAACAATATGTTGACGATTGATTTGATTTGATCAGAGCTTGATTTTCAATCAAGCTCTGATCGAAATCGAAGACATTTGCTTAACCATCAACATCAAAGAATTCATTCAACAAGAATTCGTTCTGCACTTGAACAGCAGTACAATGCTAATGATTTGGATGCATTTGTCGAAGCAAACGAACAAATTTTGCTTGCGGAACAAAAATTGACCTACGATACAATTACAAATGATCTGTTCTTCCTTGATGCGCCTGGCGGTACTGGAAAAACGTATCTCATCACTTTACTATTGGCTCACATTCGATCTCAAAATAGAATTGCTTTAGCTCTTGCTTCATTAGGTATTGCGGCAACATTATTAGATGGTGGACGAACAGCGCATTCGGCATTCAAATTGCCATTAGATATGCATTTATTGGAAGCTCTGACATGTAACATTCCTAAAGTTTCTGACATAGCTAAAGTTTTGAAAATTTGCAAGGGGATTATCTGGGACGAATGCAATGCTTGATCGAACTCTTAAAGACTTACGATCAAATGCAAAACCGTTTGGTGGCGCTCTAATTTTATTATGTGGCGACTTTCCACAACCTCTTCCAGTGATGCTTTCATCGACACCAGCTGATTCTTGCCTCAAAGCATCGCATCTTTGGAGAGACGTGCGAAAACTGACATTAAAGACAAATATGCGGGTACATTTGTAGCGTGATGCGTCGGCAGCCACATTTTTAAAACGACTATTGAACATTGGTGAAGGAAAAGTGCATGTTGATGCTACCAAGTTTATTTCATTTCCATCGAACTTTTGCGTTGTTGTGCCATCCATCGATTTACTCATTCAGAAAGTTTTTCCGCAGATTTTTAGTAATTATAAAAATCATTATTGGCTTTGCGAACATGCTATTTTGGCAGCAGAAAACACCGACGTCAATACAATCAACCACACAATACAATAACAAATTGCAAATGATTTTGTTACCTACAAATCGATTGATAGCGCCATGAATGCAGACCAAGTTACTAACTATCCAATCGAGTTTTTAAATTCGTCAGATCTTCCTGATGTGCCACCTTACAAATTGGAACAAGACTCACTATGAAGAAATTGATGCCGAATATCATCGAAACAACTATATATTCTTAATGGAAAGTCGAAAGGAGAAGATGTGCTCATTCCCACCGACGTGCAATTTGATAAGAGACGACTGCAGCTCCCCGTTGGACTTGCATTCTCAATGACCATCAACAAGGCACTTCAAGTGTGCGGAAGAATCTATAAAATCCACGTTGGACAGCAGAGAAATTTATTTGTATTTGTTAAAGACGGAAAAGCCAAAACTATTCTCTACCCTAAAGCACTTAGCAGAACAATTAAGTAAGCAAAATGTATGCTTTTAATATTTTTTTCTTTATATATCATTCAATATCAATAAATGTATTAATTGTCGGAAAAAATATCATTATTTATATCATTGCTAATTAAACAAGATAACTCTTTCAAATTTCAAATGGTATTTTTAGAACTATTTCTTCTGTGGCAGCAACGCGCCGGGTACCAGCTAGTATTATTATAAAATTTTGACTGATGAGGTCCCTCAGCATTCACACCCTCTGAAGGGCGCAGATTCTTGGTGTGAATAGCAAAAACATGCTACTACAATATCGTTATATTTGTACAAGCATCCTCCCGCTCTCTCAACGAGGAAGTTTAACAATTCTTAAGATTTTGATGATTTACTGGAAAGAAATTAATAGTATTTTTTTCTTTTCAATAATTTTTAAGTACTTAAAACTTTAAACGCGATTTTCTCGAAATGACATTTTTAAAAATGGTGTTGAAAGAATTTTGAAAAACCAAGTCGCCGATTGATCTGAAATTTTGTAAGCTTACTTTACACATGTATGGCTATAGTAGTTTGCAAAATTAGGTCAAAATATTTATTTTATCTATTAAAAAATACCACCAAAAACGTTTTCAAACCAACGCCAATTTATTATTTTTTATCAAAAATTATTAATTGAGTCTTTTATAATAGCGACACTCACAGACTAAGAATCGTACAGATTAAGAATCTTTTTGAAACTTTTTGTTTCAGGTAAGCCTGAATGAAAAAACTTGCAGAACATGCATCTTTTTTGACATGCCATTTTGATGATTTAAAAACGATATAATATATAATTTTTAATTACGATTTTTTAAAAATATTATATTAGAGTGCCATAATAAATCCCAAAAATATTCATTTCATATTACGGTGTATTTGGTGAAAAAAAAGTTGAAAATTACCTATCTCCATCAAAGTGAGATGACCCACCCCTTAATGAAATTGGGCAGGGATGCTAATAATTTAAATATCATTTGAAAACAATTATAATTCCACATACTTATAGATCCTCTCCTATCTAAATATTCCTATCCAAATAACCTCATTCTAATTTATTTATATATGGAGGGCAATGGGAATCCACTGAATATCCTGTATTCCTAAAAAAATGGATATGGAAAAAACGAAGAATACTTCAATGATATTCAAATCCGCATCAATAAATTTTGAAAACAGGCTATTTAAATACATAAAATCGTTACAAATTTGTTTGTAAGTCACAAATTTATATTATATTTTATGGATCTTCCATTTTATTAATCCATCAAAGGGGCTTAATTGACTGGGATTTAATTATATAAAGCGAGCTTTCATCCTCTTCTTGTATACTGCAAAGTTTTTATCTTGTATTACTGTCCCATAAGCACAGAAACCGCCAAATTTTATTATTTCATCCGCTTGAGAATTTATAACTAAGGAAGAATCAATTTGTTGAATTCCAATTTTTTGAAATTAATAGACGTTCATAAATTGACGAAATTCTCCTCGTCAAAAATAATCAAACAATCAAAAATGGTTTAACCAATTGGCGTTAAAACTGATTATTAAACAAAATTCTCAAATATTAAGAAGCTTGAGGTTTGCTTAATAATCTAATAAAGTGGTTTTCAATATGCATTGATTATGATAGGCTTTTAGCTTCTTCAATTAACCCCTGCATTAAAACGTTATTCAACAACCTTGATATTGAATTAAAGCCTATTCACATTTTCAGAGCCCAACAATACCCAAAGTTAATTTGGCAATTTTACTAGCTGAAAATGGTAAATAGGGTATATGACCTGTCAAAAACCGTGTTTGGCCGTCAATCATCTATGAAGGTAACTAGTGGTTGCTCAACTCGAATTCATCAAAAGATATGCGGATCGATCAGATAAACGTGAAGCTTTAAGCGTGAAGCCATTGCTATTATTTCATTAAATTCGATTGCAATAATTCAGTTTCAATTTTTTCAATCATTAAAATAACTATATGTCCCATAATAAACTATTGCAATGAATAATGATGTTTCATTATACAAAAATTATTGGTAATATTGATTGATCACCCTCGTTGTTAAATACAATGAAAGATCAAAAATAAAGGGCTTATTTTGCTAATTAATTATATCAACCAACAAGGATGAAAGTTATATTGCCTTAAATTAACGTAGAGCTTTCAAGGGCTCAACAGCACTATTCGGTAAGCTTACTCCTCGACACTGGACCCATGAAATTAATCACACCGAGACAAAGATACCTGTCAAGTCTTAATTTCGATTTTGAAAAAAATAATACATAGAGCCGGCTATAAATCTCGGGGGGTTATGGGTCGAGATGGATTTTTTACATGGTTTTAAAAATAAATATCTTCACTCTCGAAGTGGAGGGTCGTTTTCGGGCTAGAACCGTTTTCCTGTCACATAAATGCTACTCCAATTTTCCTGTAGGATTGAGCGGGCCAAAAATAAAGGCGGGCTTTTACCTGAAAAAGTCAGAATTTTTTATATATCATCATGTTTTCGTAAAATATTCATTCTTATATGCCTTGATGCGATAAAAGTTTCACAGCGTAACTCGATCATAAGAACAACTCCGTCGGAATTCGTATATATCTTTGTAGAAAATCACTTATGGGCCTGTTAAAAGTATCCTTTTATTTAATGGAAAAGATTCTGGAGCAGAATTTCCTTGTTAAATGAAACGTTGCGCGTCTGCAATTTTTAATTCGAATTAAATTTGCCAAAAGTGCTTTAAAAAATTATTCTATGAGCCATATTGAGTGAAGAATAACTTCATTATCCAGAAAAGTTTGTGTTGAATGTTTTTAATTTGTATGCTTTCTTAAAAATATGACTGTAATACTCTTCTAATAGGAAACCTTACTTAAGAGCAAATCACACTGGTGATCTTAAAATTACCATTTGATTCAACAAATTTGGAAGATGAAGAAAAAATAAATACAGATATACTATTTCAAAGAGAGGATAATGTACTAAAAATATATAATATGTTTTCAGTTTTCATTTTTCTTTAACATAACACGGAGTTTTTTAAAAATAGTTACTTCTTCAAATGCTAAATTGTATACTAGATATTTTTCCTCAACTATTTTGATCCATATACATCCTCAGTTTCATTCAATTTGAACTTCTGATCGTTATATAAGTTTTTGTAGTATAAATTCTTAAGATCATCATCATTAAAACCACTAGGAATTTTGTTAATGTATTTTTACTTTAAAAAAATGCATTTGAGTACACGTCAGAAGAGTGTTCTATATTTTATCTTTACGGTATGAGAGAACATAATGAGTGGGTTGAAATTGTACATGAACATAGACAACAGTAATTATTTTAAAAACAGCTCGATTTTGGGCTAAAACTCTGTTATCAAATTTCTTACGAAGGAAGATAAAAAGCCACATGAGTTTCTTGAAAATATGGCGACAATTTATAAGGAGTCTTCTCTTTCATAACATACATTTTCATGTTGAAGTAAGCCGTTTGAGTGAGAAAAAAATTCAAATGTATATGACTTTTGCTTTGGGCTTCCTGTAGAAACCACTTTTGAAGAAATATGGTAAAATGTAGAACTCTGAACATTAGGAGACTGATAAATGAAGATATCCTGAATAGCAGAACATATTGGCAGTGGTCCGCTATATTTGGGCAAAGTATACTTCGTAATTTTAGACATTTCTGGCGATTTTCTATTCCGCACGACTTTTACATAAATGCTTATAACTTTTTTATTACTGATGTAATATAGATGAAATAAAAAGGATTCTAAAGCATATAGTATAGTACATATTAATTTAAATACTTCCATAACACCACTGAAGTGGGTTTCTGAGTGTTAATAGAAAACTGGTCACTTTCGAAGGACTTTACAATAATATTATTCCTAAAAAAACATGCTTTTAAACAACAAGGTGTTAGTGTATATGGGATATCAACAAAAACACTGTTACGGGATTATACCGAAACATACAATATACATTGTTTATATCCTATTTAGTTGGATAAATAATTGAAACCAACGATCCATGATGATTATCACATAATCGTATCAGTTCTTTCATAATTTAAATTCAATTTTAAAATAACAATCTTTAAAAATAGTCATGCTTCGAATTTTGGCAATGGTGAACGCGAGGCTCTTTCGTTTTATTCTGGAAGATAAAAACCCAACACCCATTAAAATATCAATACCCATATATATCGTAAACGCGTTCGCAGAACCTCCATTTCGTTCCAAAAGAGAAACCAACAATGTGATCCAGTGACAATGTACAATAAAAGAAGATTCCCTCCATCCTTAAAAAAAATGTGTATATGGAAATATACGTTCATATTCATTTTTATTATGGGAAGCGCCCTTTTAGCAGATTTGGGGATGAGAACATTTTGTATGATTGATTTTTTTTCTTGAAGCATATAATAAGTTTATCATCAATTGGATAAAACGATTTCAACATCATTCGCGTTCTGATTAGTTCGATTTATTTTAAATCAATATTATAATATACTATGATAGTAATGTATATGGTACAGTACCCAATGTTTTTCTTTAATCGATGAACATTAAGCAAATTTGTTCATTTGTACCATATTTAAATTTATTCCCAGCTTTAGATCAATATATTGGTCATAGGACTTCAATTATTAAAATGTTTTGACGGTTATCTAAATTGGCATGATGTATTTGAACGCTTTTATTGTTGATGTTCCTAGTCCTTAAATTTGATGCCACACAAATAAATTCAGGTATAAATGGTATGATTTTACAGCTATTCTAATTTTATGACTTAATCTGCTTTAAACGAGGGATCATGTTCTTTATATTTGAGTAGTCGAGTCGAGCAGACGCCATAGAAGTAGGATTAGGAAAACACAAAGGAAACTTTGAGCGTCCTTCCGAGAAAATGTCGCCACAATTCTTGAATTAATAGTGAGTCGTTAATCGTTAATTTTGGAGTCTGTTTAAGTTATTGTCCACCGTTAAATGGATATTTTGGCCAGGACGCAAAGGCACCCCCTTATTAGGGGTATCATTCTGGCTCAATCTTGGACACCTGGGGCTGAAGTCGCTAAACAACGTTCGTGACTGATAAGCCGACCCGACTCACCCTCATTATGTACTAAGCAGGAAAGATGATACCACAACATGACGGAGATGCTACAGCCTTCATCTTTATTCGCCGTTTTTTTACTATTCAATTAAGGTAGCACTTTTTCTATTTTCAGCGCTGACGTATCTTCCACCTCCGTATGAATTCGGCGAATTTTTAGCGCTTGTATTCGAAACCAGTGGGATTTGATTCAATCAGGCGTAAAATTCGACCATTCTAAAATATATATTTTGAAGGCTTTTTTTAATAAATTGTGTCTCACAATATTGTTTTTTTTTACCAAGGAATCCCTCTGGATTTTATCGGGGTTTCCGGGAGGTTGCCCACAGACCACTAATTGGAAAACGTCGCAACAAAGGATGCTGCACATCTCCGACCTAATAACTTTACTTAATTTTATTACGTTGACAGGAAGTTCCCATTTAATTCCATCGAATAAAGACTAAGAATTTAATAAAAAAAGCTTATTTTAAAATTAAAATAAGGTCCATTGAATAGCGTAATCATTCTAAAAATATCGTTTGAAATTTGAAAGTTATCTTCTTTAATTAGGAATGATGGAAAGAATTAAATTTATTTTATTTTATTTGTTTTATTATAAATATGAACAAACATCGATTTTTATATAGAAGATCTACTGTATGTTAATTATACTATACCTATATTACTTGAAAAAGTGCAAAAAATAAGTTGAAACAGTTTCATCGCAATCGAATGAACGATATGGCAGCGCATAAAATACGAACAAACAAATCTTTATTTTTGTAAATTACACTATGCCTATATTACTCACGCAATCTTTAGCAATAAGTGGACGAAGTTTTATGGCAATTTTATGAACAGTATGACAGCGCATTACATACGAACAAACAAGAATTAATTTTTATATGATCAAAATGTTTTTTTACAAATGAGAAGAAAAGGATTGAAATAAATCAAAGATGAATTTAAATAAGAACCATAAATTTTTTTTCAATTAAAGACACATATATTCGATGAAATTAATAATTTAGATGAAGTCAAATGCAATATTGATGGAATGATGCCCTGAAGTTTGATAACTTTAATGGATGAACTGCTAAGATCGCATTCTGTCCTCTTTTAATTGCAAATACACAACATAACTACCCTAGTAATTTTTTTCCATTTTAATAAGTATTAGCAATCCCTCAACTGAGAGTTAATTATCTTAATCTACCATACGTTTAATACCTCAAAATGATCATTCCGTTCATTTTAATCTACTTGGAGAATAATTGGACTTACAAGTGCGCCATTCAAGCCATTTTAATAAGATCTACATTTTAATCTTAATTAGCTAAGCGATCGTAATTTTGCTTGATAAAATTAGATTTTCTGTCCAAAATTCACACAAGTAATTCATAATTATTTATATTTGGAGATTAGGGGGGGTCTTTTATTACGTTTCACACATAAAACCTATGTATTATATTATGGTTATCGAAATATTTTTTTTTTTTTTTCAATATTTTTTTTCAATATTTTGAAAATATACCCAAAACTTCAACTTTAAATCGGCATAGTTTTTTATTTTGTGGTCGAAATAGCTGTTGTGTCTTGTTAAGCGTCCCTAGACAAAGAAATCCAGTGGTGTTGGGTCTGAAGACCGTGCAAGCCACAAAATAGAGACCGTGCGTCTCCAGATCTGACACCAATGGATTTCTTCTCAAAAATAAAATGGTCGGCTCATGTACCAAACACACTGTATAACATAAAAATAAGGATTAAAGATTTCTAAACTCTCATTTTACTTTTATATACACACAAACATTTTTAAATTATTATATTTATCCCCATCAAAAACCATTGAAAACTAGTTAAATCAGTGACCTCTTACAGTCCGGATGCTTCCTTAGCATAATATGCTATAGGACTATTATTCATCCAGATCAAATAATGATGAGATCAATATCTTCATTTTTTTTCATTAATTGGCACATTTTTGAACGTATGTTTTCAAATTAGTTGCGATCTGATAAAATTATTTTTAACACGTATTTTATATTATATAAACATTAAAGATATTATTTGTGGAATTAAAGATTACAGAAAATAAATAGAGCTTAATTTGAAAGCTCCACATATAGCACAATCGCGGAGCTTAATTAAAATGTTGCATACGCGAGCTTTGAATATTGTTAACATATTCGAAATACAATATCAGGCGAATTGTATGAAAGGATTATTTTGAACGATCGGGCTTTAAAATGAATATACGCCCTAAGTGCTTTCATAAATGCGACATTAGACCATAAGGTTTGCTAGGAAATATTTCAAATAGCGCCATTTGGAAGAATTTCAGTGGAGCTAAGAGTTTTAGGATGGGATTTTCAAAGGTGTTATCTAACACGAAAGGCCGCGCTTTCATCAATATTACTTTCGGCGAAGACGAGCAAAAAATATTAAAAATAAATACAAGAAGCTTTTTGGGTACGTGGTGAATTTAATATTTTGTCTAAAGCTCTCCTGCGTCTCAGGGAGACTGAATAAAGCTTGTATTTTATATTAATCAAATTAATTATGTTTCAAAGCTCCGCAAAGCTCGTACGGTCTAATAAAATATCGACTTATCAATGGTTTTATATTAAAACAGTATATTTGGGAATGAGTTGGTGTAAATTCATATTTACTTTGTAAAATAAATTTTGATCGCAAATTTAATGGCAGATTTATTAAAGCGAAAGAGCTTTTAAATATAAATAGTATTAGCATCGTCAACTTTAAATACACATTATGGAAATATTAAGCATTTTATATTTTGGTTTGATTGAAATAACATTTTTAAAATATGCTAATAAATTTATTCCTGGTATACAATATTACTATAATAAATGTATTATTTTATATTAATTTAATGGCTTTATGTGTTAATAAACATTGCCAAATAATTCATAACATATTAACTATCAGGTCAGTCCAAAAGTTCGTTCGAATTTTTGGATTTTTTTTAAATATACATCTGTATTTATTAGTTGATGTGAGACTAAATATATTGTCTTTATTACGTTTCAATTGAAGCTTAAAAAACAATTTAAAAAAATATCCATTAAAGTTTAAAGCATGAAACTCGATCGATGGTCTGATGGCCAATTAAGCAAATTGCTTAATGGCTCACTCCATAAGTATTTTTAGGGATCGTTTGATTCTTTTTAAAGAAAAAAATGTACCTAGATTTTTTTCCATTAGTGAGAACACAATGCTTTGGTAGAGATATTACATCGAGTCATACACAGCTCCGGAACTCGGACTTTTTCGACCTGTCCCTTTTTGCGTAACATTAAATAATGGGAAAAGCTCCCTGAGGCATCTGGACCTTTTTCTTTAATAATGTATTCATTTTTCCTTTTTTCCCGAGTACATCTACCGTGTAACGTTTCTTCGTTGCCCCGACATAGAGCAAAACGAGTAGAAAATTTTAATGCCAGCTAAAATAGTGGGTCACTGGTAAGTTTCGATAGCCTTGTATCATATTTCAAATTTAGCTTTCGGTTAATGTCAAAATAATCCATCGATGAGGTCATCATCTGCTATTTTTTAGCACTTAAAATTTAACACGTTTCCTGGAACATAGAAGTAATTGATATGCCTTTAGTTCAATTAAACTACCCCATTTGCAACATGATATTCCTTATGTAAAAAAAATCGATGATATGGTTTCATCCCTTCTAAAATAAGAAACACGCGTATCAGTTTAGTGTTCGAAACCAATAATATTGACAAGCATTAGTCGTTAGTAACATTAATCAACATCGGTTTATTTCAACTGTGAGCCATAAAAACTTTCCTATATACAAGTATAATTGGTGAGCAAAGCTCGACAGCGATTGATGTTTATTTCTCTGCCGATTCAGAGAATAAAAGTAGCATGGAGTTTTTGCATTCAGTGTGTTTATTTCTGCTCAAATTTTACATCATGTGATTTAGGCCAAAATGTGTAAAATGTTGGTAATTCTAATTATATTAAAACATATTATTCCATATCGATAAATATGAAACATGCGGATGACATGTCAGCATCATCTGGGTGAGCCGAAGTGGGAGTTCTTTGATCGTAGTAACATTTTTATTGGATATTTAGATTTTCTAACGTCAATCAAAACGCAGTACCATTATAAATCATATTGGCCATAAATAAATGTGTTCAAATATGCCTTTGCTCTAATTTGAGTAGGTTTTTTTAATCTTCTGAAATCTGCAATCTTCTGCTCACACTGAAATGAGTATGTAACATATCAAGATTTATCAAATGGATGATCTTTATTAATGAAATCGAATTCTTTAATAAGCCACTATATACAATATATATATAGCAGCCAATTATAAAAATATCTTCAAGCTGTAATTTAATAATACGACATTAATTATGAACGTGTGATTACTCAAGTTTTACGCCCACACTTGCATCCCATTATCCTATTATCTAAGAGTATGAAGAACGCCAATAATATAATGAACGAGATGAACTTCGTTTCAGATGGAATGGAGGCTTCAGACGCTTTATTATATGTCTGCATGCAGAATCCTTGAATTTTCATATCGGATGATGGTTAAAAAAAAGTACCTACATTGTACACGACAGTGTGGAAACGCAAAGAGGAGGGATTCTTTGATTGTACAAAGCCTTCCGAGTGCACAGGAAATTGCTTTATGGCGCTTACAGTAATCTGTCAGGTCCAAATTTCTATTTTGCTCCTTGGAAATGTTTGCTCAATGCTGGAATTTAAAATTTGGTTGCTCGTCGGCATTCGAATAAAGAGAATATGTAATGTACGTAATAAACTGCATTATTTATGCCTTCCGTCTGCATACTTTATTATGTGCATTTTTGTACATTTCGAGAAAGCTTTATTGCTATTCTTCACAATGCATTTCGACGAACGAAAGCGACTGTTATTGTGGAAATATTCCTGGATATTAGAGAAGAAATTCATATATTCAGCATAAATGAAACTATATTTTTGGCATTTAAATTTCGATACATCATACGGACCATACACACATTTTACATTTAAAAAGTACAAAATGGTCATCAAAAATATGTTTCATTAACAGAAATAATGCTTATAATAATCTCATCTACCTTATTTTAATCAAGACTTACGCTTATTATAAAATATATTAACGAGAGACAACATTAGATCAGTCTTATAGAAAGAATTTTTAATCGTCACAACTGTCAAATTATTTTATCTTTCTACGTTCTATCGGTAGTTTTACGTCCACTTAACTACTGCTCACAACATGCATTTACATAGCTTTTTATATCACATCAAGCAGGCGAGCGTAACCAAATGGTCACATAAATACGCCCACAAACAAATATAAAAAAAAACCGACTTCTAAATCTGATAAATTTGCTTTGGTACATAATCCAATATTTTTTATTTTCTCTCACAATCTTTACTGTACCACTTTCATCGAGTTTTAAACACATCAGATCCTTTTTGTAATACTTGAAAATAACACAGCGTTATATTGATTGAACCCGTTCAATCACATTCGACCCAAATCAAACGATTTATTCCGGTGTGTATTTACGCAAATGTTTTTAGGTATTTTAGCATAGTCTGTTTTTAAAATTATTTCACATCCTGAAAGCATATTTACGGGAGCAATCATCATTCTGGCAGAAAGTGCTGTTCATATCTGAAAATACGTTTGCGGTTCGTTAGACGAAGAAGCTGAGAGCAATCGAAAGGCCAATTACACTGAAAATGGAAGTAACATCTCTCCTGCTGAGAACAGATGAACCGTCCAGATAAAAGTGTGCTCCAGCTGCTGAAAAAAACTTGTTTCCATCATAATTCGGGCCCGGAAAATAAATTCCTCCCCGAAAATCTCTCAAGAGCTGTAAACGAAGGTATAAAAGACTCGGCAAATATTTAAGTCAAATATTTGAATGTAAATATAATAGCACGTCGTACATTAATATTATACTTGATAAATAGAGGCTGAAAAATCATATTTCAATCATCAAAGGAGTGAATCAAATAATCGAACTAAGCAGAACCTCAATAGGACCGCAATGATTTCCGAAAGCTTAATGACATTTCAAATTTCATTATTTATAAAGCAGACTAACAACAGTAATCTTCTATATAAATTAACGTTTGTTTGTTCGATGCGAGCTGTTATTTGGCATCAATTGAAATGTCACAAAGAATAACACTTCTTGAATAATGACAAGCACTCAGAATGAGACTATCGAGCCAAAAATCATCGATCATATAAAATAATATTTCCTGCAAATTCATTATGTAAAAGTCATATCGCTATATTTATAGGGAGATTATCCACTACAATAATTATTATAGCCGTTTCCTATGTCATCATAATATCCAACATACTATGATCTCATAAAAGATGTACAAATACTAGTAATAATATTTTACATTTCATCAACGTTCAATGTGTGGCTATTAAATAACGAGACTGGAATTATATGGCTATAACCACATGATGTAGTCAATTTTTTTTTTTTTTTTTTTAGAAATATTGACCAAAACTTCTAGCACGATTCGAAGATGAAACTATTGTAGTGCATTGGAAAACATCATCATCGCCAAAGCTAAATTTATTAAAGCCATGTTTGATTAACCTTTTCTACTATTAACCCTATAAATTCTATACGCACATATATGTGCGTTTTATTACCTCAATTTCATACGTCATCGTTTTTCTACATTTGATGTCACTTGCTGATCCGTTAGATCGTGGGATAATTAGTTTTCTTGTTCAAATTCTTATAATATAAACTATGAATGATGCCAATAATTTTCAAGCTAGTAGAGCAAGCAAGTGCCAATAATTCTAGCTTTGTATAAAAAGGGAATATATGAGAAGAAAAAACAGATAAATAGTAGTTTTCACCATCAGTCTCATAACATAATAGCCAAAACTCGATTATTATTACTCATTTCTTTATATTTATACCACAAACGCAATATATAATATATTCTGAATGCTTTTGTATGTATCTTACCTATGAAAATAATTCATAAATTGCACAATGTAAAGAGTGCAAAAATATTTTTATATGCATATGCGGTTCAAACAAAATTGCCTTTCCTATTTATTTGACCGCTATTTTACTAGTGAACGTTGATATATTTTACATTACATTGGATGAAAACAATGTAATTAATTCACTTCTGGTTATTGAAAATATATACAACGGTTGAATCTATTAAAATGCTAATTTCTCTGCATTTCCCACAAACACACAACATGCATGGGGATTTTTAAAGTTGTTCATTATTAAAACAGTTCATCATACAAGAGCACAATCAAAATTGTATTTAAATAAAAAACAGTGGCATAAAATTGATTTTTACAAAATAGTAACCGATCGGTGTGGGCACAATGTAATGGATTGGTTTTTGAAACGTACGCCAAGCAAGATTTTAATTGAATTCTCGTACAAATAGAATTCATTACATGGACATGGACATGAGCGATTTCTAAAGGACATGTAGAATGCATACGGCAGCAGAACGTTCATACAAGAGTGAGTAAACAATGAATTAATTATCATTTCGATTGTTAGACATGTGCATACAATATCAAATAATTAATATAATAATCAAACAATATCACAACAAATGATTTTTGGCGAATTTAGGCACGATTAAAATAATCATGCTATGTACGCCGAAAGCAAATCGACCATCGTGATAATCTTCCATGAACCTGTATGGTAGGATGATCGCGAATTTGCGAGCGAATTCCAGTGATTCAAAAAGAGCACTCTTGTACGTTGAGCTTGGAGAGAGACAGAGACAGACAAATCGGAGCGCAGATCGGTAACTATGCATGGGAGACAGAGACGGGGAGCTTCCTGCGTACATCGCATGATTATATAGATCGTTAACCCATATTCATCGACTAATAATGATGTGTGAATGATATAATTAATCTATTTCAAGTGTATTGATTATATTTATTTTGTGCTATTGACAGTGTTTATTTATTTAGCTCATTCATCGCTCCGATTCTCCGAAAAGTGAATCCAGTGTCCCATTGTTACGTATTTCTATAACGATTCGCAAATGTCAACTTTATAAACGACTTTCTATAATGTCTTCAAGATGACAACTGTCTAAATATCTTTCGAGATCGATCTCAAAACTTGCATTACTACCTTTGTCTGTTCGTAGTTGCTTATCTTCATTTTGTTTTTGTTAATTTGATGAGCCCCTAGGGTGCATTTTCCTCCAAAACTTTTTCAAAAAGTCCTTAAATTAGAGGGAGTGACCACAAGATTTCTATGTCCAACCGGTCCGAATTTTGGACCACTGTCATAACGAAAGAGCGCCTCGCTATCGGGCGCGTTATAATATCACATCGGTATTCCTTCTGTTTACGCTTCGACTATCGAATTTGGGCCCCGTGAGAAACAACACTGATTCAGGATGGGCAACGAGAGTGTTAAATATAAGCTTCATACACGCTGCTGCGGTCCTAACAGATAAGTGGTTTTGTACGGATGATAAGTGACGGACAAGCTAATATAGCATCTAAGACCATGAATATTTTAAATTAGCTCATTGTTCAAAGGGTTAAGGATCGTTTACGTCATTTCATAATTATATATGATTAAAATGCCCAGTTTTAATATGAAAATTGTGTTATTCATATACGGTTCTCGTATTTTTGCATGCTTTGTTAGCACTCCATTGTGCATAAATATAAAAAAAATAGCTACAGGATCGCCTCTTTGAATTTTGATAAACAATTTCAGCTTGCAACACGATCATTTGCATACATAATTTATGCATGAAAATAAATACCCGTTGCATGAAAGAAGGTTGATGAAATGCAGTGCAAGCAAAAACAAGATGAATGATTCTGAATGAGTTGCATATTTTCAGCAACGCGTCCGGGGCTTAGTTTAAGTGACAGGATGAAAAATTTACCGCCGTTCAGCAAAAAGATTCGACTGAAAACCGTCGATAAAAGCTTCTTTCATTACTTTTTTCGCGCAAAGTTTCGCGATCGAAAATTAATTTTCATCCGCCTACTTCATACAATGAATTCATTTTTAGGGCGGAGATATTGTATGTTGACGCTGTGCGAAAGTACTTGCGCTTTTATGAGATAAAATTTTGAAAATCTCTCCATCATACATTGTGTGCTAAAGTTGTGTGAATACTTACGACGAAGTTGGCTTACAATTCAGTTAATTGAGTTTAGACTTTACGTCTACTCCCACTGCTTACTTGCTCAGTAAAGCTAGTTTACTTTTACTGTTACTTATAGTTTGACACCCAATTAGGAAGACTTACAACAAATAAATGGCACTGTTTGCGGCATTCGTACCTAGATTTGTCCCGGATTCCAGCCGACAAAATTTATAGACGGACCCAATTTACAGGGATAATATTCGAGCCTAAACCAGGAAAAAATCCTACATAATTATATTTGATAAATACTCATTACACGGGTAACGCCATAGTTACGGCAAACGTCAAATGGTAATTATATTCGTCTGCACAATTAACATTCGACGAGGGAAGATGCTCATCAAAGCGACGGGATTTATAATCCCGCTTTAATCTCATTGCACTCAAAATCAAAGTAAGGTATTCATTAACAGTGAATATCTTAAGATTTTCCGCCAACGTATAAATCATCTCAACTTCAGATTTAATAACCGCAATTCATCATTCCAGCTGGATTTCATTCGCGAGAATGTAAATGATTAAAATCTTCGGGAGTAAATTTATCTTAAGCGTAGGAAAATAAATCGCATTATAATTACACTGAAATCAATCAAAGCATCTTGAAAACACAGCATCATTCTTGCGATAAATCATTTTTTACGAACATATCTCTGGACCAAGTATGATCTCTATTTTTGATAACACCAATAGATTTTGGGTACTAAAATATAAAACAAAGCTATTTGGTTCCACGTAATCACCGTATTATTAAACAGATTATATCTTTCCTATAACATTACATTATGTATGTTTGTTTTAAATTAGATCTCAGGTGATGATTGTTGAGTTGAACTGAAATATAAGTAGAGCCTAAAATGGTTTTCGTTTTATTGCTTGATCGTTTTTGGGAATTAGTTGCAAAAACAAAACAAACAAAAAAATGTCTATTTGGTGAAACTACAAGGGTATCATCAAACTTAGAGGAACTAGAAGTTCTTTTAAGAAACATCCGCCCAAGAAAATCCCCCGGTCTAGATCGCATCGATGGACGCATCGTCAAAAAGGCCTTTCGGCAGATCGACCTCGATCTTTGTTTCATTTTTCAAAAGTCTTTCAAGATAGGCGTCTTTCCTGACTGCTGAAAGAGAGCATTGGTCGCCGTTCTTCCGAAACCAAAGACGAATAAACAACTAGAAGAACTCATGTAGAAAACTATAGCGTATAGGATGAATACTGCTCTTGAGGGAGACTGTCCACTATCCGGAAAACAGTTTGGCTTCAGACCTGGGAAGTTCACCATTGATGCCATCTCTAGTGTGCTATCTATCACAGAATCAACCACCAAACGCTACGTGATTGTGGTTCTGTTGGATTTCTCGGGAGCTTTGACAATGCCTGGTGGGCAATGATTATCGTCAAACTGGGCAAATATAAGATCCCCAATAATTAAATTAATACGAAGCTTCTTTGACAATAGGATTGTTTTTGCGCCGGTTGGAGGTGAGCTTATCACTCGCTCTCTGACGATGGGATGTCCACAGAGATCTGTTCTGGGGTTCATACTCTGGAACATCCTGCTTGATGATGCCCTTGATCTGTAGGATTGTACTTGGATGCTTTTTCTGGACCTCTTAGCCACAGGGACTTGGTGGCCAAATCTTTCATTTAAAAAACGAAAATCCAAATGAATACATCCTATATGCTAATAAAAGGATTGTACACCAATAAAGACATTTTCTTCCTTAACCTTCTGTATCATATTCTATTGGAAAAGTTTTTGTTTATTGAATTCAAGATAAGAGCATTAAATAATCTACCAATATTTCCAAGAAAAACTGCTTAGCCAAATTCTATATCAAATAGAACGCTTTAGAACATTAATTTTCATATTATTATTCAAATTTACCATATTTTATTCATCCCCTGATATATATTATTTGTTGTAATTATGCAAATCTTTGTATATGAATATTTGTATACGAGTAAAACTATTCAATGTAGCAAATATTGGTTTAGCTCTCAACATTTTATTATACGGAGTTTAAACGCAGTTTGTAAAAAAACATTAGCAATGCGCATATATTAGGAAATTGAAAGGAATAATAAATTCAATTAATCGCTTTTATCCAGATTTATCCTGATAACCCGATTCTGAAAATATAAAAAAATTGCCGTTTAATAAATTTGGATAGGGTTAATCATAGAAAACCATCACGTATAAATTTTCTATACGGTATTTTTAACCGAAAAATGTTATTCTGATATCGATTTTATTGATATCACGGTTATAGCGAACATATTATAATACAATATCGCCTGTGGAATAAATTAAAAAATGATATTTTTTATTCAAAAGTGTTAATTAACATAAACTATTATTGATTGCTTGCTATGAATGATCTTGAAAGAGAAACTGAATTTTATGAAGTGAAAATTTGGTGACACTCAATTTTCTCTGAACATATGTTTATAAACAATTATCGTTGATCTAGTCTTATACAAGCTTCATTTTTGTACAAAATAATAATTTGTTGCAAAATTTTTAAGCACTAAATTAAAAATAAAAGATCGAATTACAAAGATGATTATCGTTTCGATTTGATATCCGATAAATTGCAATTCGTGTAGCGATTCGAACATTAGTATTCATGGGAGCCCTTGAATCCTCGCTCATTCGCTGAGCAGCGATTCCTTCAAACATTCCCTGAATTTCAATTGTATTTTTCAATATAATGACCAAATCAACTAATTGTCGAAAGATTTTTTTACTAGTCATTAAGTTTTCTTTCGTCGTTTAAAATAATCTCAATACGAATACAGTATTTAGATGCTATCTCGAGCAAACTCAAACTCCATAATGGAATGAATGCTTTGTAAATTTGAATAGAATTCGAATTAATGAATATTTAGTGCTTTCATAGTATTAAACTTTTTCTTCAAAAGCATTTGAGTTGCATACATTTATACGCGAGAAAACCAATTTAATATTCAGAAAACATTCCTTCGTTCAGCTTCCATTCTCATTGAAAAGCTAAAAGGATTCATGAAATGCGATTTTTATTGTAAGTATTTATTGCGACCGAATTGAAAGCTCCATTCCTCGGATTGTATGTGAGATCTTTTATTGTTATACAACGCGAATTTAAACACTAAACCTTGGCGTTGTTTATTAATTCAATTTCAGAGAGCTTTTAGCGACTCCTGTCGAGCTTTTCCTCTAATGCAGCTTACAACCACAAATAATGCTTTCAATTCAATGGATGCAGTCATACTTAGAGTTTGCTTTCTCCGCGTTGAAAACAACATTGTTCGACCAGAATGCCACTCCAAAGTTAGCTTTTCTGCGGAAACTATGACGAGTGTGTGTCGTCTCTTCTTTCCGAGATGAAAAGCTATCTTGTACTTATTGTTGTATAAAAATTCGAATAAAATATCACGGTCCATTTAGAAGGGTTTGCTCCATATCTTGCCGGGGAAATCTACACTTATACGTATATAAAATATATTTATAAAATTGTATTCCCACATTGCTCTATTTTAAAAGGCTTTTTTGCAAGAAATAAATGTTATAATATACGTTAAAAGCTTAACAAACTATGGGATGAAACCATTACTGTGATGTGAGGCTTATAATTGAGATTTATTTGATGGATACATTAGGGAGTTTCTTATTATGTTAAATTGCAAATTTTGTCTTAAAATACACCATTAATAACAGCAATTTTCGTGTTTTATTACAATTCGGCACAGAGAAAATTACATTTTAATGTAGAATTTTTATCGATAAAAACAATTTTGGTTTTCAATTAAAATAAGTAAGAATTGGATCTTTACTAGAAAGTCATTATTTTTGCGCCTAAATTTATAACAAGCTGTTCGCTTTTGTCTTCAGTTATAATCTGATGATGTAATTATTGGGATTTTTTTATAATAAAGAATTGTAATAACATCTCCATATCGATTTTATACAAATTTAAGTCTTTTCCAAATCTATGTGCATCTTTCAAGTTTATATTTTCTGCTTTTTCACAGATTTAAGCATTCAAAATTAGCTTCGTCATCTCTTGGGTAACACTTTTTCGTAAAGCTCATTAATCATTTAACATGCTTGGGTTGTCTTGTTGCCTATGTCAAATAAGGGAGCAAATAATGTCCAATATGAACATTGTCAGTTTTGAACATTTTATCATATAATCTACTATTGTACAAGTTGAAAAACAACTTTAAAAAAAGTTAAAGATGTTCACTTGACTGTGTCTCGACACTGATGGATCACAGAACTAGTTTTAATAAAAATGGTCAATCAAATTAATATTATTTTTATGTTCAATTTCTTTCTTATTCAATTCATATTCAATGCAAAAAAATAATAATTGAAAAATGGTTTTCATGAATTGTATGAAAACAGTGTGTTTGATTTGACTGAGTGGTAATATATATTTATGAATTTAAAAATGAATGTATGTGGTTTGTGGTATGTTTGTCTCGTATACGTTCCTATATCATTTGTTCGATTGCGATGATACTTTAGCTAGTTATTGTGTGCATTTCCATAAATATTTTTGAATTAGTACAAGCATTGTTTGTGTACGCAATTTTTTTTTGCGAGACAATTTGCGCAATAAGGCGATTGAGTCGGTCTTTGAGGCGACATGGATTATTATTTTTAAAAATATGATATTAATATAATATTAAAATGCCTAGCTTAAAATGAAATTTTATGAATATTCCAACGATATTTCTTAGGAAAAAGTGTTGATGTATATTTCATATTTTTTGCTGAATTTCTGTTTAGAGGAGAAAAATATTTCTGAAATAAATTGCGTATCGTTGTTCTCTGGATGAAAATTGAAATTAGATTTTATCGCAAATATAAACCCTTTTTGTATTGAAATGAATATATTAGCATTCGGAAACACGTAGGTGGGTCGAAATCCGAATCAGACTACTGCCAACTTTAATAATTGGAATTGGCAAGATGATGAGCACAATCTCAAACTTTTTTTGTGATTGCTCCTCGGCAATATCGCAAAATAATTTTTCAATTTCTCGATGGTGGAGTCTTTGATACGGTTCGCCCCGGGCGCCCGGGCGAAATTTATGCAAAACACTTAGACAATATATACATAATAAAATTGCCAAATTTATCATCGTGAAGTAGTCCATTTGTCTTCTTCATCAGTGATTCCTCAATTGCTCCACAAATACAATTACCGCCGAGTATTCCGGGGGAACCTCATCCCGGAGAGGCCCCTCGTTGCTCCCCGAACTTTTAGCATTAATTTATCATCTCGCCGTTTAATACAAATATTTATGCTTTCAAATTGTTTAATGTTGAGCCGAAAACAATTTTCGCATCTTTCGAAACGCGCTCGATGGAAATATGCGACATTAGTGCCGGCAATAAATAAGTTACTCCGGAGCCGTGAAATATCCGACCCGGTTGAAGTACAATTTCCATATTTTTCATCATGTGCCAAAGAAAAATTCCGACTTTTTCTGGATGCTAGGAACGCGCCCGCTGGAAAACTGAAGGAAATAAACGGAATTAAATGTCTGCCCGTGCTTCAAGGGCGAAGAGATGAATGCTGGAACGTCGGGATGCCCCAATATTTGCATTGCCTATGGATGCTGAAACACAAATATACACTAAACGCTTACTTAAGTATTTTTAGACTTTGGAATATACAGACATAAAATCATATACTGAACATGAACTATGAAATATAAAGCGGAGAAAACCACATCCATGTATGCCGAGAACTACTCCGTGCAAATTCAACTTGTATAGAAATTCTAGTACTAATGATATGAAGTACACACAAGAAAAATATCATAGTGTTGGAAAAATATTGGACTTTTGAAAATTTTGCATTGACAAGATCCTCATTATAAAGTGTTACCTATCTAAAATATAATTTTTCATTTTGAAAAAAATATCCAAAACTTCACCTTTAAATCGTCATAAATTTTAATATGTGATCGCGTAATAGCACGAAATAACTGTGTTTGGTATTTTGTCTTATAATAGTCAATTATTGTTTCAAGTTATTAACGGATTTCCCTTTTAAACAAACAATAGTAAATGTAATGTTGCTTTAGATTACCATCCAATCTATAAGATTCGGCATTGAATACGACGTTTATTAGATCGCAATACGTATTCATGTATTTATAAACTTCAGAAAGTATTCTTAAGCAACACCCACGATTTCGACCAACATTAAAATTCTTTCCGAAAGTTGCAACAGATGTGATAAATGCACTGGAAGGTAAACTCGATGTAGTTGGCTCTGAGAAAATATATCCAGCATGTAGAGATGCTCGAAGAAAAGTAAATATTTTCTTAGCTGCTTCTATTCTTTCGTAAGATCCAGATGTAATTTAGGAACATAGTTTCAGCATTCATATTACGCTTCATAAATTCTGAAGAATTTTTATTTATATGCCTTTTATCCATACAACAATATTGATCAAAATATCACAATAATAACGCATGTAATTTTAAGTTACACAGATGTATGATGTGCTTTATCGACTTTATAATCTCAATAGGAAGCATTTGGTATTTTTAAAGTCGATTTTGCATTGTGTGATTATAAAATCAATTTTCGTATAATACCAACCATAAGAAGAAATGAAAGCTTCGAAAAAGCTTCCATCAGATTGAGGCGCCTAGTGAATAAAGCTCCTGAAAGTTGATTCAAGCACGTATGGCATTCATTGAATATTTTATGGTTGAAATAAGGACAAGTTTTTGTACAAATTTGAAGATTCTTGCTAAAGCAATTTAGCCGATAAGAGTCTAGTTTTTTCAGATAACGAAAATGAGTTTTGGGTTGTTTTTTTAATATTCTGATGATCAAAGTCACGTCCGTGAATATGAAGTTTGAATTTTAAGTGGTTAACGCGACATTATTTTTTATCCCACTTAATGAAATGTTTTTCAGTGCTTGTAATTCAAAAAGCTTCGTATATAATTTTGAAGCTCTTTGAATTGGGAACATCAGAGAATCGAAATTCGCCATTATGTTATTAGAGTAAACTTTGAAATATGGCTTCTTGGATAAAGGATTACCGATTTTAAACGAATTAAAAGCAACTCGTGGACTCTATCCATCCATTTTCAAAATTTATTACAAGTTCTAATCCTAGTGTATTATTCTATCAATTATTCACAGCCATAACACACATAAGGGTCGCTTTAAGTCCAAAATGAAAACGTCCACCTGAAATAATAATTCAGTCATGACAATTATTTGGTATTATAATACATTTCAAACAAAGGTTTTAAATAGTTAAAAAAACGTTTAATTATTAAGCTCAAGAGCGCTTTTAAGATTAAAAAATAAGGAGAATTCAAAAAATCAATATCAGGTACACTATTTGACCTTTGATCTATTTTTTATGCAAGACTGAAAAATACCACCTTGAAATTAGAGCGTAAAATGCAAATGTGTCCGAAGCAAAATAAAATCACAAAGCAATTTCGCCTAAAGACCCGGAGCTTTTATCAGGTTGATGGGATTTTTTACGAGCTTTCTAAAAAAATTTTTTTTCTCACGCAAAAAATATCTCAAATTCGAGCTTCGGTTGGCAATAAAGCGAAAAATTAATTAAATTAAAAATGCGACTAATAAAGTGTCCCGAAAACTTTCCCCAAAACTTCTTAGTTGACACGCGCTTCGGGCAAAAATTAATTAAAATTGCGAAAACCGGCTCCCAAAAATTATAATAAGCATTCGAGCTATGATTCCCAAAAGTTGTTTTCTAAAATCGACCCAAATTAAACAATTATTTTTTTCTCCCCCCCCCCCCCCCCGAAAACCTAATTATATCACAAAAAGATGATTACTTTAATATTGCCGTACCACGAGCTTAATTTCAAAACAAATACGATTTTCTATAGACTAATGAAGCGAAAAAAGCAATTTTGATATCCCCCATCGACGAAAATTGTCAGAGTATGCTTTTTGCATTATTAAATTTCGCCGATTGAATTTTGAGGATATTTATGTGAACCCCCTAAATTAAGTCGTACTTTCATGTAATTTTTTGACTGTAGGCAAAATCCTTTCATTTTACCAACCCCTTAAATTAAGTTCCAAATAACTAAGCGATATAATGATTTAATATCTACCGACTTGACATATGAACTGTATGGGTGTTACAGGATCTTTTTTTCATCCAAGACATTTCATTAAAATTATTTCGAATACCAATTGTCATATAATGAGATGAGTAATTTTATAAAGCATAAACAAGACAAAAATCTGGGATATTTGTATGTTTTTTCTCATTGTGGAAATTAACTTCAATGTTTTATACTGGATGTTTTGCACATGGACCGATAAAAATTTTTTGGGGGCTAAGGGATAATTTTCTACGTTTCATAAATAGGCTTTTAATAGGGGTATATTTTCAAAATTTTGAAAAAAAATATATTTCGACAACCCTGACACTTAGAACATAGAGCCAATATGTGAAATGTAGCAAATGACTACCTCAAAGCTCTAAAAAATGGATCGGTTTATGTGCAAAATATTTTGTATAATGAATATGGAAAATAGTTTCATCAAGTCGAAATCAAACTTTATAAATTCAACAAATTGTATATGATTTCTGATTTTTAATGAGCTTCTATATATAGCGCCAATTTACTTATTACCAACAGGAAATAAATTGGCATAAATTCAATATAAAATGTCTTTGATTTACGCCATAGCAAAAAAATTAAATTAAATTTCTTTATCAATTTCTTATCTTTATGTTTTTCTTTTAAACTGCTTTCTTTAAAGCAAACACCAAAACGTTACCTTGATAATGCGATCTTTGGTTATTTGAATTTTCTGAACTATACGAAGCAGCTACATTCTTTTTGAAGAGAAAAACAGATTATTCATGTATAAATATATGTAAACATGTTCCTTAGTCCTTTAAAGAATAATGAGGAACCTTTCGACGCCACATAAAATCCATTTGTCTTCAGAACCAAAACTATCAAGTAAGAAGATCCTCTGTTAGTTTTCAATCGTATGCTTTCAACTTACACAATAAATCATAGGCTTAACCATAAATAAAACGTATATTGAATGTAGCATTAACAAGATGAATAAACTAAATAAATTAATGCGATTTAATAGTATTAAAATATTTTTAATACACAGATATATGAAATCATTCATCTATCAAATATGATTATTAAAAGATTTACAAGGCTATTGTTAATATCATTCAAATCAGAATATTAAATTATTAATGTGGTCTTAGAAGCATTATGGTCCAATTTAAAATTGAAGCCAAATATTTGAGCAATAGAATATTGAAGCCAGATTCAATAGAACATCAAAAAATCCACGCTTTGTAGTTTTCCAAAGATTTGGAACATTGTAAGAAATGAAAATCGACTCGGTTCATAATTTTGACCACAGTTAACCTCGATAATTGAAATGGAAGGTAAATCATTTAATTAAGGATCGTAGATATTATCTCAAGCACGTCTTTAATCGACATGCTTTGGATACCAAATTGTAGACTAAAAATAGTCGAACATTCAAAGGTACAGTGTGTAGTAAAAATGTATCATCAGGTTTAATACGATCGGTCTAAAAATAATTCATCAGAACGTTCAAAATATTTGCTTTGAATAGATCTTTTCATTTAAATAGTAAAAACCTCTTAAATTTGCATGTAAATTGATTTTATAGGATATTTTTGCAGACACTTAAAAATGATAAATATATTTTTTTATTTAGAATCAACTCACCGAACATTAGCGAGCGTATGTCTCCTATTCTTCAAATATCTTCCATGATACTTCTGCAATTCGCCGATGCTGCCTTGTTCCGCCTGCATCTTCAGTGGTTGTGCGATGCGAAAGTTTCCTTCACCACTACCCTCACTAGAAACACTTGATTGCACTGAACGAGTTTTCCTACCCTTATTTCCCTTGGCTCTCCCCTTCGTGGAAGAGGTACCACTGAACTTAATCGGTGACGGTGAGTTGGAGAAAACACTTCCGGAAAGGAAGGGGCGCTTTTTCGAGGCGCTGTTGTTGCCCCTGGAGGATGTATGCGCTGAGCTTTCAGTGGAGCTTTTTGTCGACTTGTACGAAGGAGTAGGTGTCTCATCCGACGGAGACTCTTCGAAGTCGTCTTCTTCTTCGATCTCAGGAAGAGGCGATTGTTGGCTGAGAGGACGAGGCGAACTGAGTATCGGTCCGGGAGGCTCTGTGCAACAAATCAACACCGTTATGCAAACCCTGGGCTAAACTGGCCAAATTTTAGTTACGATACTCGAAGCCTTTTCAATATTAATAAAACATACTTTAAGGTAAAATTGAGAGATAACAAACAGCCCGTAAACCCTTTACGACCTTAAGTAATTACATCCTTAAATAATTTATAGTTAATTGAAGTGTTTGATTTAGCTAAATTCAATATCCATGAGCCTCGATGGATAACTGCTAACGCCAAACGAAAACAGTTTGCTTGTTAAAAATTACATTTCTTAAATAATTGATTGAGATTTCAATATTTAAAATGATTAAGAATTTACTTTGGAGCTTTTTAGATTTATACAATCAGAATTTATTAATAAAAATATTCTTTAAGAATTTCCAAAAAGTATTTTTTGCTTGAAGCAAGAACGTTGAAGCTTTATTTTAAGCGTAATTCTTATAAAGCTTCTCATATCTCCAATACAAATATCTTATGAATTATTAATTAATATCTAAGATATAAAACAAAGCATATACAAAGATTTAAAAATAAATTTCACGTAAAATGATACATCAAGTTTCATCGTGCGCATTTAAGATTGCTCATAGGATAAACGCTTTAATTATTCTTTATCGTTGAACCAAGTTGACTAATAAGCATCTATCTTAGTATCTATTTTGCAACATATTTTCATGCTAATTCAGCTTAGACAAAGTAGAAATTTACGATCGAGACCAGATAAGAAAATCGCTTTTCAGCACTTCGTCTAGAACGTTATTAGACTATCCTCTATAGACATTAAGTCCATCCTTTGTTGTCTGAACAATCGTTCTCCAATATTCCAAGATGAAAATACGGTCAGACCTCAGCTAATTGAAATATGAGGCATTAATTTCCTATTCTAAAATCATAAACAATATGGAAATTGATGGAAGTGTGTGTACAAAGCGCTTCCTGCGCGGGTAGCGCTCAATAAAGCAAATCTAGATTTTCTAAAAAGAAAAACAACGGATCCCCACAATATGGTTTGTTTAACCCAAGCTGATGTGTTTTTATATGCCACATTTTAAACAGGATCACCTGCTTTCGTCTTCCCGACATTGTGTGCGAATGAGCATAAAATATATTTTTGTAGGGGAACATTGTTTTCTTTGGCCATACTCACGATAGAGCGAATTCGCTTCCCGTTTATACACAATCGTTTTTTTAATCGCCGGAAAAAATGAATTTTATTAATCGGAAGCTTTTTTTGGTCGTAAAATTTCATGGGAAAATTTCTTTGTGCGCTGTAGCTTTTCAATAATCCTGAATGAATGAAGCCACTTCCCGTGCTATTTTTGTTCATAATTTTGATTCAATATTATAAATATTTTTCCTATAAATATTAGCATTTTGTTGAATAAAAATATACATACTTTCTAATAAAAATTTTGTATTTAGAAAAACAACTATACACATTCATGCAAATTTAGATTGATTTCATATCTGGAATATTTTAAATGGATTTGAGATAATATTCAGCTTAAAAAATCAACTGAAGAAGATAATTTTGAAGTAAAAAGCGTAAAAAAGGAAGAGAATCACTTGAAATGACAGTAACTCTGAGTATCCTATTGATGCAGTTTCAGCAAAAAATAGTCATAAATTTGAACGCCCGATTATAACAAATAGGCAAATGGGAATGTCATAAAAATTAAAAGATAGGTACATCTCATTAGAAACAGCTTAGGATATTATTAATGAAAAAATTAACAAATCTAAGCAAAGGACAAATTTGGTTAAAAATCGACTTGTGAGGGTTTGTCCCGTTTTTTTAAATATTTGGAGAAAATCTGAGTTAAGCACTGAGAGTTCAGAAATTCATCCATACAGTACAAACGCAATTTTTCTTTCACTTCTAAAGAAAATATGTTTAAAATATTGATATTTAGGGGAGAACTCTAACTGTTCAATTCAAGTTGTATTTATTTTATGATAAACACATGAACCTTGACCTGTATGGTAGTATGATCGCGTATTTGCGAGCGAATTTCAGTGATTCAGAAAGAGCACTCTTGTACGGCATCTACGACTCGGTAGAGATCGTAGAAAGCCCCGGGAATGCATTTTCCCCCAAAACTTTTACAAAAAACCCTAGAATAAGAAGAAGTTACCACGAGGTTTCTGTGTCCAACCGGTCCGAATTTTGGACCACTGACACAACGAAAGAGCGCCTCACGATCGGACGCGTTATAATATCACATCGCTATTCTTTCTATTTACGCTCCGATTATTTAATTTGCGCTCCGTGAGAAACAACACTGATTCAGGCTGGGCAACGAGAGTGTTAAATATAAGCTTCATACGGGCTACTGCAGTCCTGACAGATAAGTTGATTTGTGTTGATAAGTGGTAGAAAAGCAAATATAGCATCTAAGACTATGAAGATTTTAAATTAGTCTACCATTCAATGAGCTAATAGGATCTATGTTTATCACAAGTCTAGAATAAAATCAATGATATGAAAGCTTAAGATTTTTCTTCTTGAAGGCTTATTGGAACAATAGAAGGCTGTTAAAATCATACGAAGCCATTCATAACTGATGATACTTATGTCTACATGATTACTTCTATGCCAGAGGCCATCAAAGAGAAAAAAGCGAGAAATGCTCTCAAATGACAAGCAGCTCCTGAATGACAAGACGCCACCGCATATACATGTCAATGTTCTGGATTTTGTCACCGAAGTAGAACCCAAAAACCATAGAATCCAGAAATAGCTCCCTTGAACTATTTTTATATTCAAGAGAGACGATTTTTGCATAAATAGAAACGAACATATGTCAATCCAAAAAAAAGCTTGAACGAGGACCTCAACAAAGAACAGGGCTTATTTATTGATGATGAAATTTTTAAATCGCTTTCAAATGCACAATTTTAATCGCATCATACTTTCGTCGTGAGCTTTAGTGAGCTTAATGCTTAAGTGCTGCTTTATACGATCGATATAAGCTCATCGATACCAAGTTCGCATAATCTTTTAATCGCGGAATAAATGCTGGCAAAAATGAATTCTGTATTCGAACGAAGGCATGTCAGAGAGACAATTTGTGTCAGAACAATAAAAACACGAACCGACTATGAAAGTTTCGCATGAAAGAATTTAATTATTTTTTTCTCGGCCATTTGTTTGCCACATTTTAAAATGTGATATTTTCACGGCAACCCGACGATTTAAATGCGCTTTCTCTGCTAAAGTAATACATTTCAAAGTGTAATATCGATGTAAATGTATATGGAAAATAGACTTGTACGATCCGTGTCATCCGTTTGACAGTTGGGACAGCTTCAAAACCGTCGGAAAACATTCGACGTGACGTGGCCATTGTTTGATGACACAATGTAAAATTCGATATCTTTCTTTTCGATGGAAGATCGGAGTGTTCTAAAATAACTTTCACGCGAAAATTTGGACATACATTAGACTCTCGGTTATCCGGGCTAATAAAAAACTGTAATTTTGGTTTATTTTTGAGATTTTTGAACAAATTTCGAATTTCTCCATTTGTAGTATCAATCTCATTTTTCTTAATATATTATATAAATTGATCAGGCGCTGTTAATCTGTGTAAATTTAATTCGCCAGATTAATAGCTACATCTTCCACTTGTCGCGCAGAAAGAGGGAGTCGTGAGGGTCGTCAAATAGCCTTGGCAGCGGGAAGACGTGCTTCCCGCGGCCAGATCTCTCTTTCGTGATTAATAAAGAAATTATCTTTCTAGACGAGATTTTTTCTATTCGAGGCATGTCCACCTCGATCACATCGATCGTCTACATGACAACTCGAGAGCAGAACAGACCCGCGTGCGAGTGCGGGCATCTGGACGAGAACCTGCTCTGTGACCCTGCTCTGTGAACACCCTTGCTCTACGTTATCCAACGCTACATTGATGCTATAACGCCTTGGTCCATGGGCTGGATCAAAGATGTCACATTAGGGAACAAAAAATTTGCAACCATAAGTCTATCGCTTGTTTTCAATATGCTTTCAATATGATATCCGAACCCGGATAATCGACAATACGCTGTATTTGCATACCAACTACGCATAAAATTTTCTTGAATCTGGTGTGCTTTTCTAACCACCTTTGCTGAATAATATGTCATTTTCTACAAGTGCGTGTGCGAGCTTTTCCATTGTGCCTTTTGTGTTTTTCAGGAATGAAATGAGCTTAAAGGGAACAATGGTTGATCGTACGATAAAACAACTATTCGAGAATTAAAAAATATTTTTTGACGTATCAGTATGATTATTTGTGTGTTTTGCACGTGTAGTTCAAAGAGCGCGTATCGATTTTCTTTGTTCTTTACAAGTGTAACTAGCTATCCGTCAGTTGATATAATTTCAATGGATGCTTGGTTTTTTTTTGTACACTCGGTATGTTGTTCGATGCAATTTTCCATTCAATTAAAGTTGCAGTTTTTTATGTCATTTTGAATGGAGCGACCTCAATTGTTGCCACGAGCATATGTACGTCGCCGTCGCTAATTTGGTCATGACAATGAGAACTTTATTAAGAACACATCGTGCCCATTCTGATGACAATATTTCTCATAGCTTTGTCGCATTATGCAATGCAAAACGTTGTAGAAATATCGATTGCTATCGTATTTTTGCTCTTTTTTTGGCCACAAAAGCCAACAATATGGGTCGCTTCGAGCGAGGCGCGATCCCTATCTTTTTATGCGGTGTTAATTTGATGGCGGCGAATCAGGACGAGTTTCAACTTTAATATTTTTCAGTCACGTAAAAGCATTTTGGTCTGCCATATTGCGAAAAGCCTGTAAACTTGACGAATCTGAAGCTTAAGCAGAATCCCAAAGCAAATATGGCATGTCTTATGGATGGCCATTTTCTGAAATATGTTGGACGATGAACGTGGTATATGACATATTCAACCCCATATCTAACATCGAATGCCCTTAAGGCTTCGATTAAGGTCCGTTATCACGAGACGTGCTCTTTGACTATGTTATGTTATATTTATTCCCATATAAATTCGATAACGATGCGTTCATAAATCCATAAGTATGTCAAAGTACGCCAAATAATCCATATAATTCGATTTGGAATCAATTCAACGATACTTAAATCTATTGAAAAAATACACAGCAATCGATAGAATGGATAAACTTTTAATGAAAGCGTTGAGAGATAAAGCTTAAACGAATGTTTCTATCCATTATCGCCCATTCTTTATAAGCTCTTATACAAAGTGCTCGGTACAACGAGTGATCCTTAAATATGTTATTTGTTAAACAAGCAAATTAACTACACAAAATTTAATTTAAATCTTAAATATGGCAGATTTATATTAAAAGCTTAATATTTAATCAAGAAAAATATATTTGAGCAAATATGAACGATCATATTTTGTCAATGTATTAAAAATATATCAAGTGGACTTTAATTACAAAAAATACAAATTAATATTTTTTTGCAAGGCGAAAATACGAATTTCATCCCTCACGGTTGAACGTGTCCGCTGAGAGCCTCGTTATAAGTCCTAAAGCTCTCAGACTGCTATTCAACAAAAAAAAATCGTCCAAAAGCTCCAAAATTAACATAAAAGTATACTTATTAAAATCCTAAATAACATTTTTTAAATTATCTTGTTTTTTTCGACTAATTTAATTATACAATTAAGTACTAATGCTAAATTTATAATAGTAAATTATATTAATATATAAGCAATAACATGGATTGATTAAAGCTTATTAACTAAGGATTTATAAGTATGATCTATAATAAAATATTAAGAGAAGAACATTAGTTTTATCATGTCAATTTAATATTTTTTGTCATGCTAAAACGATCTATGAAGAAGGAAAGATCTTAAATCATGGTAATATTCCAAGCTCAATAATAATGCTTTTAAATATATATTATAATAATAAGTCATTTAAATAACATATCACTCAATAAGTTCGTAGGATATTTTTCACTTTAAACCATTTTCTTCTTCAATTGATGGTTGTTTTATTTAGAACAATCCAGCTAATCAAAAATCTGTATAGTCGAGGTCCGAATAATTGAAGTTCTACTGTATTTTACTTCGGAAAATAATAAGAAACAACTCGAAACGACTTTATAGTGCAGAATAGTTTGAAAGTCGTAACAAAATAATTTGTAAAAGGTGGGATATGTTTTTATTAGAACATCTTGAATCTTAAGCGAACTTATGCAATTAAAACATTCTTACAAGATAGATCGAAAACCGCTATATTTGCGACAAGAAAAAAAAACAATATTGGACCTTCTTTTGGTAATTTTCAATATGGCACAATTCCGTTAGAAAATAGAATTCAATATTTGTCCACAAAATTATCAATGAAACTCATATACATTAACACGGGATCATTTTAATGAAATATTTTGGATGCTGCACTTGAAAAAAATCCTTGAAAAAGAACTTGCAATACAGGGTGCAGCAGGGAAATTTCCTTATTTGAAATGCGTGTCCTGAAGCAACAATTATTTTAACAAAGATTTAATAACACTCATTCAAAAGAACAAGATTTAATGTTTTTTTTTAATGTTGATTTAATAACGATTCAAGTTAAAACTATGTCAAAAAGTAAGTAAGAGTTCAATCTTTTAAATGCGCTAGATTGGCGCTTTTTTCTGATGCAATTTTAAGTATGAAAACTCTTCTACGCATACAATTCAAGATTCAATGATAAATTCTATGTTTTATGCATTTAAAATGATCCTACGAACTTATTGAGTGATATGTTAACATGTAGAACAAGTATAAATTTTCACGGAAAGAGGACGACACTTGATGAGAAAGATCATGGGTATTAAATCTTCATCATTGGCAATGATTGAAGAAAATTTAGATTGGATTTTTTTGGAATTTTACTGCATTATTTTAATTTTTTTACAGTTTGAGTTCACATCCAGATCCGTTAACGCGCCATCATAATCGTACTTGTAGAAATGTCTGAATTCGATCTTCCTTAATCAATTTGGCCAGCCTTGGGCCAGTCAAGTTGGATATTTTACGAGCTCGGCTTTAACACTAATTATGCGACTTTTTTGTCTTCGTTTCCTTTTTTGCTAAAAACAACGGGCACTTCTTAGATAGCCGACACAAATGCTTGTTGAACATTATCAACTGGTGTAAGAGCGTCGAAGGCCATCTTTAACCTTACTCTAATTTGCATTATCCGCGCATTTACATAGGTACGTGTTCAACGAACTGGCGACAATGTCTTTTGTTTTTAGAGACGCTTCAGTAAACAGTCCCGAAGAAGTGTTTAAGCATCGATAATTGTGGTCATTATCCCTAATGGTGTGACGAAATCTCCGGCTCTGTGACCGATTCTGGTTGGCAGATTTCGAATATCTGGACTCGTGACGTTGACTGCCTCCCGATGACAATTGCTGAATTAGTTTGTTTGCAGAAGGATGTACGTAACACTTAATTTGCAATTTATCAAAGTACGTCATGGGTTCAAACAAGTTATATGTGTAACATTCAATTTAGTACCGTTTGCAGACAGCGTTGCGTGAGCTGAATGTCTGATTGATCTGACTTGGCAATTCCATCAATCATCTACAATATAACTCTTTGTTGATGAAGATTGATCCGACCACGGCATTGAAAAAATATTGTCTGATGCTATTCTATATCATCATGACTTAATGAAGCAATCAATTAAAACAGTAGATCAAATGAAGAACAAATTCACACAAGACTCTTCATCATTCGGATGATTTTCTCAACACATCTATCATGCAAATCAAGAAGAACTACAATAGATTAATTTGAGACATTTATTGCCCAATTTCTTCAATTGCTGGGATATAAATCCTTTCATAAAAATCAGCAGTTATCATATTATAGAGATCAAACTATATACATTTAATTTATCAGTATTCAAACTATAAATATAATATACGATAATAACTATATTTTTATTAATATGCAAAAAATAATCAATTGGTACATAATTTTCTAAAAACATCATGTTCTTAAACTGAAATTTTATAACAAAGTGAATTCCAGATCTAATGTTTTGCATATAACCAAATTACTTGTATGTAATCCCGCGATTAATCGATCGGATTAGAAACTCAATCGTCATGGGTTCTTATCTACAGGAGGTGTGGCTGGCACATTTTTAAAACATATATCCGCTATGTCAAAACGGTTGGCAATAGTCCCATAAAAGGGATTGCTAAAAGCCATCTCAAAGAAAACTAAACAAACGGGGAGAATATGAATAAATCTTTCAGATTGTTTCATATTTTATGTCATAGAAGCTGAAAAAAATAGCTTTTCGTGCACTTAATATAACCGACGGCATCTTCTGCGGTTGGAATTGAATTAAGATTCACCAGAGAACTCTTAATTGGGCAAGTTTACTTGAATACGATTGTTCCTTATATCATCAATTTATCTGGGTTCGATTTAATAAAATTAAACAGGACTATAAAATGTACAATAAAATGGCGGAAAAACGTACATTCCCGGGACGTAACTTTTGTGCTTCGCTATAAATCGAAATGGCTATAAAATGCTTGATTTGCGTATTTTCAATATATAATAATTATGGCTTACAGCATTGTATTTATGTGTTCTTATTTGCTCGAGGGCAAGACTAATATATACATACAAATAAGTCTTTAATTAAAAAAAGAGGATCATCAATATCTTCAGCATAAGAATAGCCGAATTTTGGCAGCCCTATTCAATGGCTCGCACGGTCTCCAGATCTGACACCAGTGGATTTCGTTGCCTGAGGACGTGCTCTATTCCGCACTTATAGGGATCCAATGCATGTAGGGAATCCAATCCTGAGCTAAAATTTTGATCCCGGGATTTCGGAATTGCATTAAACAATCCCGGTACTAGTCCCGGGATCCCGGGATTTTCAATAGTTTAAGAAATTACTAATAAGTCCATTTGTTTAATATAAAAATAACCTGAAGGCGAAAGAATTTTATTTATTTAAGAAGAGATAAAAATGCAATTCAAAAATAGATAAATAAAACACTAAAAAATTAAAATATTATTTTTAAAATATTCCCAAAGTAACATTAAAGCATCGAGTGTTTCGTTTCGTTATTTAAATACTAGTTCGAGTTGAAGAATGGGTGAGCCCACATTTTCGTATAACACCATAAATGTGACTGTTAAAATTCCTTTCTGTTGAAACACGGACTAAAACGGGCAAAATTCCCGATTTCCCGACAAATAATTTATTTCCGTCGCTTCAGATGAATACTTATATACTATAATACTTTGATGTGATTCGTAATTATATTACGGAGGAATACAAAAATTCTGAACCCCGTATCTATTATATTTCATATCGAAATTCACATTATTAGAGTCGAGGTGTAGTAAATACATCACCGGTAGGGAAAGGTTAATATAACAAATTGAAAAACATATATGTACTGTATATATGTATACATAGATTAGACAGTTACTGTCTCGAATGTCTCGATTTATTAGCATCATGCTGGTGAGGTGTACGATTTATGTTGGACCAAAATTTCAATCCCGAAAAATTCGGGATTAAGTTTACTAATCCCGGGATTAATAAACACTTAAAACTATCCGGGATCCCGGGATTGGATTTCTCACTCGTATGATCTTCAGACCTGACACCACTGGATTTCTTTGTGTAGGGATGTGCAGAGAATAATCCTTGTCTTTGCAAAAATGAAAAAGGAAATGCTCCTACAACTGCGAATTTGAACAAATTTTGTAAATAAATTTAATAAAACATCTTAAACATAAAACGTATTATCTTAATCGTGACCCTAACAAACTGCTAACTCTTCAAGTTTAACGATTTATTGAATAATTTGTGATATATAAACTAGAGATATTTTTAAAACTAAAATAAGTTCAAAATAGTAATTTTTACGATCAGATATTAAAAAGTTATGACGATTTAAAGATTTGGGTATTTTTTCAAAATGTTGAAAAATAATTATATTTCGACAACCCTGACACTTAGGACATAGGGCCTATGGGTGAAACGAAGCAAACAATCCCCCTAATCCCCAAAAAAAAATTGTCGGTCCATGTGCAAAACATCCTGTATATAAATATACATTTAGCAATACCAAAATATATCTGATCTCAAGACTATTCTTTATCGGAGCGATTCCTTTTGAATGAACACGAAATTTACAAATACTAGAGCGACGTCATACTCATGAACTCATGTAAATGTTTGAGCTATCATATCATTGTACAAACAAGCATTATGGTATAATAAAATTTACGCCTGTGAGCATTTCAAAACAATCTATTTCTAATAAAAGCGAAATATTTCTGACGATCCTGTTCCAATGTGCAGTAATGATCATTTGTTGTTTGAACGAAGTCTACACAATGAAGAATGAAATACGACTCATAAATCAGCCGAATGCTTGTTGAAAGCATGCAATATATCTAATTTGAGATAGCATTGGGATTAGTGTAAGAATTTCTATTGCTTACATTCAAAATAATTTATTGGGGATCTCAAAAGATCAATCGTTCAGCATCTTTTCATTGGTGTTTTGGTCGAGTTTGACGCAAAATTTCCATACGGAATAGCGGCGTATTGTGAAATTTTACACAGGGTATGAATCATTCCTAATATCGCATCCCAATATATTTCCCATGGGTGAAAGATTTAATTAGTGAGTATAAACCTTTGTACGTGCCTTTGAATTACATAAATGTTCGGAAGGCACTTACTATTATATACAATATGGAACATTTTATATCACCGCAAGCATAAAATATATTTTAATTAATTTAATTAAGCTCAACTTTACGTTATAAAATTGAACGCATGACTTTAAATCATATTTAACCCCTGCAGCATATTTCAAAAATCGTATTTTAAAGTGGCTTGCAGCTGATTTTTTAAAATCGAAGCAGCAAAGAGTATTATTTTCCTAATTGGCTTGCAACCCCACAAGGGTGGCGATTCCACTCTTTCGCTTTTCTTCCAATATCATATTTTTCATTATGTTTCTCGATTTCAGATCTGGACTTCATCTAGCAATTATCTCTTCTCTTTGTTCGAGGAATTCCTCGATACGCTTTTCTTCGGCCACTTCAATGCCGTCGTATAAATATACATTTTTTCGAAAATATTATCATTTCGCGATGATAGAATATTTAAATACAACATTCACCAATTGGATTTCCTCATCGGCTTCTGATCAAGAGAATTCACTTTCAGCTGTGTGAATAATATCAGATCTCCCTCAAATAAACATTAGTCACATCAGTACACTGATTAATTGCTATTGAGTTGAAATCAATCAAGTGATCAGTGTTTTTTGGACAGCATAATTAATTTGATCAATTTCCGGGAGCTTTCGAGGTCTTCTGTTGGCAAGTTTGTTAATTTAGCATAGCAATTTTTCTTTAAATTCGACATTATTTTGTCATCAGCTTTTTGCAAAGCATGGCTTAAAATGTTCTTTTACAATAAATACCATCAATTACATTATTAAAAAAATTAATAATAATTTCAAACACATAGAGAACCATATTTGTGGCGCCCCTATACAGAAAAATCACACACAAGCTTCATACAAATAATTACATCAAATATGACAATACTTGATAATAAGTAAAATTGGCATCGCATGATTTGTATTAGTGAAATTTAAATCATAAGATCGGAATAAAATTGAAAGGGATATCAAATTTTACACTTTTTCTTAGAATCCAGCCAATATTGATATTCTGTTAGACGAAGAGTAATTTGACTTTGAAATTGGAAACTATATTATTGCTTGTGTCTTATTCCCTAAAACTTCAGTTAATATTATATTCGATCCAAGGACTCCAAGGAAAAACAATTATTTCATCTGATCTATTAGATATAGCTCTTTTGACAGAATGTCTTATTTCAAAAGCCTTTACCTTTAGCATTTTAAAATTAATAAACAAATTGAAACATCGATGTCAAAGTGAAACTCGGACAGCTGATTTCTATATTATACAACGATTTGATGATAAGTTTCGCGATAATAAATTTCAACTGTCATTTGGATAAGGTCAAGATTCTTATTTAAGAAAATTTATTGGCTCGTATAATTAATGACATGTTAATTAATACATTACCAAGAAATTTGTATTCAATAAATTTATATGCACTGTCATATCGCATTGGCAATCGCTTTATGGCAAAAAAATCAATTTATGATAGAATATATTGATGATGCATTAATTATGTCATCTGTTTTTTGCATCAACATCCAGTGATCCATCCTCAAAACTTCAAAGTGCATTATATTAGAATTGCATTCGTTGCCACTAACATAGAATTTTTGCTGAAATATCTGCTCAATAAACCATTTTTAGTCCTTAATTAGAACAAAGAAGAATATAACGAAAAAAGACATGAAGATTTAGTTTTTTTCACGGAAATAATCTTATATCAAGTTGTTTAAAAGACAATATCCTTATAGTAATTCGAATCATATATGCTTTAAATTTGTATATGCCCAGATAATTCAATTCTTAAACGAGTACTTGATTCATAATAATACTTATGCAATAATTATCACTGTCTGAAATATAAAATATGGCTATTAAATACCGAGGTTACTCTTATATGGATCAAACTGGATTAATTAAGCCTCTATTAAAAGTAAATTTATATTGGATAATAATATATGTGGATCAAAAGTTGTTTTAATCACGAAACACGATATTGGGGGGTGTAAACTTAGAATAATGGGTTCCAGGTAGAGAAAGATTCCAATAATTTTGCAATGATCATATCTGGCTTTAAAGAAACATATCTAAAGTCAGAAAATGAAGACAAATAATAAGATAATGTATTTGGAAAACATTTGAACAGTTTTTATCGGCACTCTATATGCAGTGAGTGTATTACTGATGGCATTTGATCAGTCTCGTTATTTAATAGCCACGCCTCATTTGATACCACCTTGGCTCTAATAAATAGAAAAAAATCTAAACTTGTCACGCCGAAGCAAAATTACAAGCTTATCTGGATTTGCCATTAATCTCAGTCGGCCTATTTAGCGCAATTTAAATACTTTTCATATCGAGGCTACGAAGCGACTTTTCGCAAGTGTAAAGTCGTGGGTTTACATAATGTCATATTTGATCCACTTCTAAGTGAAAAATCTTCGCTAACTATGTGATTGATGTGCCCCCAAAAATAAGCGCCCGCCATGAATCTCGCTCTACAGATTTAGCGTATCCTTTTTGGTGCCGGCTTATAAATATCTCAGGACACTCGTGTAAATCTGTCAATTTGACCGCATATCCCTTTGCGATATCGTTAGATTTTATTCCGTGTCATTTATTTTGTTTAATAGCCCCCGACTGATGTGGATGAGACGTTGTCAGTGAGTTGTTGGGATTATAAATAGATAAGCACCGGACCACACCGCGATGCTGCCGAGATTAAGTCCGTCATTTTATGCGTTTGGTGTGCCGAATGCTAAATCTTGCTCGTGGATTTACTATACTAAATCCGCCAGAAACGACGCCGCTGCAGAGCTTCGATATTGACAGGCCTAATGATCTTCGCTGGGGACGGCGATGATACGATGCGCCAAATACCCCAGTGTTTACATGCTAGCGACATTGGACCCAATTACATCACAATTTTACCGTCCAAAAATGCAAAATGGAACGCTTGATGTAACGAATTGCGTTCCGCGTATTGCGAAGAGATCTGATAAATTTAGAGTCTGCATTTCATGAATAGAAGCGTCATTGATGATCGTCATCAGTTCGTGCCGAGCCATTGACTCGCCGGACACCGATAGAGGCCGAACAAATATTTAGAATCGTTCATTCCTCCAAATTAAATAGAGCATTCAAACTCACTATGATAATATAATACTATCATACTAACGATAAAACCAATTCGCAACCGCGCATTATCTATAAAGTATATATCATCATCTCATTTTAGTGCCGATTTTCTTCGATATAACATCATATTTTCGCATGCGTCATACTTGTGCGAACATTAATATTTGGTTTAGAATATGTATTGAGATTGAATGGTGCGATTTTAGTACGGTCGTTGGTAATTTGGCTCAAAATACGATTAAATGGCCATTGGATGCTTGGCAACACTTTATGCTGGAACACTATAACGCGCATATCCCATTTCAAACACACAAATGTCAAGGTTCAAATGCATTATTAGATTTAAATCGAAATACTAGTTATACTAAAGCGTCGTGATTGTTTGTTGTTGTTTCCGTGGGAACGCTCGACAAATGAAGATCAATTTGTAAATTTATCAGGCTACATCTTTGGAATAAGATTCCGAGGTGCGATGCAATATTCTAAGTAAATATACAACGAAACGAATTTAATGTGGAAATTTATCCGCAAACAAACAAACTGTTGATTGCATCGACGGTCTTTTATGTTTATAAAGTGGCTTTTCTACTTTGAACTCGTTTAAAAAGCTTTTATGCACCGAGTAAATGTTGTGGTGCACTTAAAAGCTTAGAAACTCTTGAGATCCGGTGCACTGTTTCGAAATAATGCAAATCGATACAAAAATAAAAATGGAATTCAAATAAATATTCAACAAATTTGATCGGGTACATTAATATTTATTAGGACCATAACTTTTTTTGTGCGGTAGATGCGTTCTGCGGTAAATCGCACAAAAATAAATCGCATAAAAAAAGCTATAACTTACATAGAAAAAGTGAAGATGCGTTCCATGGATTTTAAAAATCGCATAACTTTGAAACAAATATATAAAATATATCTAAAATCGCATTCAAAAAAAAATCAGGAAAACAACAAAGCAATTAAAACATAGTATTTTTGGTAACATTTAAAGGACGTCTTGTATCATTGGTATGCATCTGGCATTTCAAATGCCAGACATCCACTAGAGAAATGCTAATTATTTTAATTACTAACTATAGTCGCTGTATGATAGTTTTCGTTGCGATTTTCGATATGACTAAAAATCGCTCTCTTCTTTGGAAGAAATATTTTAACCAGTGTCAATATCATCATTATTCCGTGTAGATTTTTTCTTTCTAACAATATAATTCATATTTAGTAAAGTTGTCACTATAGTCCCTAACTCAAAAAAAATCACAAAATGGCGACTTCAAGTCATTTTTTGGCATTATTTTTTCTAAATAGTTATAAAATAAATTTTGGCATAAATCTGGTAGGAATAATAGAGCGTTACATAGAAAAGATTCGTACCCAGTTTGGAGCTAATTAACCAATTAAAACTTGAGATATGATGTCAACCGTGTTGAAAAAAGTACTATCGAGAAAAACGCGTTAAAAGATTTCATTATGGTAGGACCGGCCAAGATTCCACGTCACTAAAATACCTATAACTCCGTAAGTAGTTGGAATTTTGGAAATTCCTTTGGAGAATGTATTTTTAAAAGTCGAAACATTGGAAAAATACAACAAAAAAAAACGAAGTCCTTTTTTTTCAAAAATCTGAACCAGAATAAAGGGCGTTGTCGTAATTCAGCAGTAGCAGTCGATAATTTTTTTCTTCTAAATTTCGGTTAGTGTTGATGATTTATTTCCTATTATAGCCAAAATATGTCGATACGTATTCTTTATGAAATAAAAAAAATTGCTTTAAAAAAAACCGCATAACTTCGAAATCGCACAATAAAAAGTCGCACAAAAAGAGGTTTAAGTGTATATATAATTTCTTTCGGAAAGAAATAGGCATACATCTATTTCTGGGTCCATATTGGCCATGAAAGCAAAGTTTGGAATGATTTAAAAATCGCCATAGTAAAGGTTTGATGACCGTAAAAGGTTTTTAATTTTCATAACCGTTAAGAACCGAAAGCTTATGTTATCTATGTATATATCTCACGATTAGTACTCTTTTCCAAAAAGTTCCGGACTACAAAGAGGCCAGAGGCAGAACTCTGTAGTCCGACAAATTGGATTATCCTACATCACCTTGCGATTTTTGTCGGATTACCGCAGTTCAACTGTATTTTTTACCATTAAGCTCTTACATCTAACTTTTCTTATTTATGTTTGCTTCCTCATGACTGAGGATCGTGTCTATGACTATGAATGATTTCGCGATTCCTCCAGATAGGAGTGAGTCTGATCATGGCAATCTAACTCTTAAACCTACATTAACTTGGAAATCAAGATAAATACGTCTATTAAATATTGTTGAAAATCAATACAAAATTGTAATAAGCATTCAGTTTTGACTTAACCCTAGATTGCTAATCATTAGTCTCACGGACTACAAATTCGGAACGCTTTGGACATGTATGCATGTTCCCAAACTTTCCCCGCTTTTTCAATTAGCAAATCAATCATTCAGAGCAGCGAGTGGCCGTATAAAAATGTGGAGTCTTCCAGGTCATATTAGATTTACGCTATCAAGAATCTTTCTATGCCTATTTTTTTAGAGTATGGCTTGAAATTTAATGTACCGTAGCAAGATTTTATTTATGCCAACATTTGCAGAAATTTGCTATATCATTTCGGTAATATGATCCAATTCGACTGGGATCTATATTCGATGTAATGGTGGAGGGGTAAAACAATGAAGCATTAATTCGGTCTAGATCTGTCCGTCCGAAATGTATATCCGGACGTAAATGGAAAATTACGATGGACGTAAACGTTGTTTGACGTTTGCATTAAGTCGATAAAGTAGGTCTCTGCACACGATGATAGGACTGTCGGCACACAAACAATAGCAACAGCGACTTTATGATATTAAATCATATGAAAGCCAAACCATTAGCTGCCTGTAATCATAGAAAATCGACATGGATGCGATTTAAATATATTGCGGGCAAGGCGGACTTATTAATTAAAATTCGCAATGATGACGATGTGATAAGCTTGTTTTCATTATGCTTTCTATGAATTTGTATGAAAACTATGTTTTTACGGGAACAAAGCCGTTTTTTTCCAAAGCTTTCCGCTCAAAATTTTCTACTGTATGAAAACAACGTGGAACAAAAGGGCAAAAGCGTGTACTATAAGCACATTGTTTTTAGCAGAGGTTTTTTAGAAAATTAAATCGGGAATAGATGGATTATCGACCAGCGAATTGATTAAATATTTGTTCTGAAATGTTCGTAAATATCATTCGTTTTGCACTTCGACAAGGATTAAGCGGAGATGTTATCCTATTTGATGTCTTGGTTGATATTTAGGCATTAAATTTTTAAGAATTTACGCTTATATAAGAGTCATTAAGCAATTTAGTTAGTTTAAATTTTCTAATCGGTATTAATTGACGATGCGATTTAAAGCACTAGCTCTAATCAATTTTAATGACTCTATTTGACCCTAAAATTCTTTTTTATTTGACCCGAATTTTTCTGGAATTATTTCAGTATTCAATGGTACGTATCAAAATCGCCAAGTTTATTTCTGATTAGCATCTGTTATTTGCTCTGGATATTTCAGATGACACTTCTTTCCCACCCACTATAATTTTCACGACATATTACAAACATACACGTATGTTCAACGACGCCCATTAAAATATTTTCTACATGCTAGAACACACAACAAAATATTTTAATCCATCAGACAATGTATTTCGTCATTTTGCGTTTATAAACACACCTGTTTTTAATTATCATCCCGTTGTTTCAATGGGAGAGATCATTCAGATTTTCAGCTCGGCCAAAATAAAAGCTACAAACCGACATTTGTCAACATTATACAGAGCCACATTCTGTTATGAAACGGCTTGATTAAAGAAAAGATTATCCTCGTTGTTGCGCTTTTATTCTCTTTATTTTAATTAATGAAGCAAAAACAGTTTTTTTCCGCTACAAAGGACCCAACAAAAAAAAGGATACCGTCGCCGAGGGATATTTTGCGTAATTTGAGAAGAAAACACATACACACGTTAGGAGCATTGAAATAATGGCATACTTAATTTTATGAAACTTGATGTATCATTAAATTAAAGCGTTGTCACGTAATAAATTCGGGCACATAATAAAATGTTACACTGCAGTGATAATATTTTTTTATTACTGTACACTGATGTTTTTGCGACAAAGGTAATAAAAAATGTGTTAATATACCTGGGTAATTACCATTCTTCAACGACCATTGTAAGAACCTCACTTACAGTATGATGATGTCATGTAAAAAAGGTTTTTTTATTATGGCTGAAAAACATCCAATAAATAGCTAATGAGGCGTAATCCGAATAAAAGGACCGTTTCAGATCTTCAGCGAAATGATTGAGATTACGATTTCATTCATTGTTGATAGTACGACCAAATGTTTACATAGTTAACCCAATAAATATATCGATCGTCAAAATCCAGATTTAGCCCGATTTCATTTAAAAATAATGATAAATTTGCCATTGACTCATAGATTCAAATAATTCAAGACCGTGAAAATAATTTTCTTTGAAGCATCGCCTATGAAAATCGTCTAATTCTGATGACTGAACGTACGAAGAACAAAACGATTATATCGTTGATATGACATACATTTTTATATGCAATGCAATTGGATGATATAAAGATTAAAAATAAGTCCAAATAAAGATGTATGAATCAGATATCACAAGTATTGTCCTCTATCAACATGACGATGATGATTCATAGTTTTATTTGGCAATGTTAATCGAAAAATATGCTCAATCATCAAATTATTGGCCATTTGAATCTATGATCATATGTGATATAAAATCAAAACTCTGGCGATATGAAATCTTCAGCGTTTTGTCAAATTTATTCCATATATTTGAATAGATCTGAAGAAGTATGCTGGAGGAGAGGAAATTTTCCATGTATATACGAAATCAATTTTTTCATCCCCGAAGCAATGTATGTCCAAGTGTAGTATGATATTTAATCCACTGCCTAATTTTTATGTAACATATATTACTCATTTCAATAGATTATAATATTTTATCAAATAGGCGCAAGGACTTAGCATGTATAGAAGAAAATTTAAACAATCCACCTAATCAGTCTTCTTCGGACAATTTAGTTTTGTAATGAGAGTTCGTGATCGTTCTGCAGATATGTTCTGGTATGGCGTCCGATCATGAGGTGCTCATTCGTCATATCAGCGGTCCGAAAAACGGACCAATTGGACACACAGACTTTGACGCCGCTCTATCCTCTTTTAGGACATTTTATTGGCGTTTTTTATGATCTGTACGATCACAGAAGCTCTCTTAGAGGCTAACTTACATGAGTGGCTCACACCAAATGATGTCATAAACAAGTCTAAACTCCCCCCCCCCCCAATCCTAAAACCATATATTTATCTATCTTACTAATTTATGCTACTATCTTAGTTAGTTTTTTTTTAATTTAGCCACTCGAAGTTGAAAATGAGCGTGTTCTTGCAGACATGGATATTAAATTCAAGTTTTGCACTCTACTGTGCACTTTTGTTGAGCGGGCTGGCATGGTCCCATTTTGAGCCCATGTCACATTTTGAGCAAACGCGGTACCCTTTTTGGCACACCTTTTTCATGTTTAAATTTTCCGTCAATATGCATTTAAAGTCAACGGTCATCCAATATCATTTTGTGGATTCTTCACCATTTCTGGGGAGGTTGGCTCATTTGGTCGATCACAGCGCTGTTCGTCTTGGCAGCTCGTACGGCCTCGTTTAAACTCTGCCACCCAATATCTTACTGTTTTAAACTAATAAATACTAAACAATGTAGTGTCTCAAAATATAAGTTTTATAAGGTAGACACTTTATATCATAGCATTTTTTTTTAAATAGCAATCGGCATCTTTACATTAGGTCGGGTACTTTTGGGACTATCTTCGTATATTATTTTAAAATACATATTATAATAATATTTAACATATTACATTAATAATAGTATTATTTCACTTTAAAAAATGGATTTTCGTGGAATCTGGCAAATTATACGAAGTGAAGTGTAGACATCTAGTCATTGAGTAGTGTTTCTAAGCAAATTGAATTTTTCGCTTGATTCCTGATATTTTTTGCACTGTTTCTTGACAGTTTATATGTAAATTTCAAAATCAATACTTTGCCGTATTATTAACGGAATTTAGCGTTGAAAATATAGAGGTGAGAACTTATGCACCGACCTAATAAAAATAGCTATTAAAAAATAATTTATTGACTCGATGTTGTGTATCGCTACACCTGCTGATCTTTATTTTTTAACTGCCATACCATGGATATATTCAATAAATATAAATATTTATTAAAAATTAAATAAATCCAAAGAAGAAGATAAGGCACATTTCAAGATTTACCTCCAAAATTGATTAACGTAAACCTATCCAATTTATGATCTAATTTCGATATATTTGCAGATCAAATAACTGTCCAATCTTTGATATATTCCAGAATTAGATAAATATCTTATGCTTATAGTGTCAATAAGACAAATACAAATGGAATGATCATGGATCGTGCCGGTTTATTGCGGACGACAAACATCTACTTTAATTAATTTTGTATGAAATCACATAGCATATTGACATATTTTTACAATTAAATGTATTGAGGTAGGCAAAGACAGTCGAAAGTGTCTTCAGATATTAGATACGCAGTAGACTTTTCTATAAGATATAATACCTGTTGATGGTTTATATGGTCTTATTTCAGAATTTATTGCAAAATATTAAAAGACACATTGTGTTGTTCTTCAATTAGTATTCGCGGATGATTGAACGAATTTCAATTTGATTTTGAATGCGGCCGATTAGAAAAATGTTGTATGGTCGTTAAACGTGCATCCAATAGAGATAATGGATAAAAATCTGCTTTTTCCCTTCCAGATTCGAATTAAAAGCTCATTTAAATACTATTTTTGTATTCGAATGTATGCAAATAATCCCCAATCGATTTGCATTAAAAGCCGCGTCCAATTAACACGGCTCGATTCGCATAACGTTTTTACGACCTGTAACATTGTAAATTATGATTTTAGCGCTAAATTACGTTTGTTTTGAAATCCTAATAATACTAATTTCTGAATAATTAAAGTTTGCGTTTAAATTATCAATATTTAATGACGAACCCTGCGTTAATTATCAATGGCTTAATTGAGATCAAACTGCTACCGCCCCTTCTAGTCATTGGATGCCAATTCGACCTTCGTACAAGACATCATCAATTAAATTTGAACCGAGCTATCATCACTGCAGTCAACATCATCAAATATCAATTTGCACTGAAGCTCAATTACGTATGACTTTTCTTCCGTGTCCATCTTTATGATGGCCAAATAAATCGATATTTTATACTCAAGAAAAGAAATACACCCAAAAAGGTCATACGTATTAAGCAACCCTTAAAATAAGCCTTATTTCTTATATTTAAAAACCGAATGAGCTTTCACGTTTATGAATTTTTAACGAAACTCCCGGCATATCTGCCATAAGAACGCCCGGCAATATCGGCACATATTCCCGGCCTCCACAATTTTTTTGTTGTATTGAAAACAGCCAAATTTATAGCACAACGGGGAGAGTTTTTTTTGAATAACACGAAAAGTACGCGTAGATATGCCCCCAACCCTTTCGAGTCGGCACGAAGATAGAGCTCATAAAAAATTCTATAAAAATTCATGAACGCAACGACTTATTTCGGGTCTTGACATAATGGGACGATTCGGGCTTTCAGGATAACTCCGTGAGTAATTATCGACATTTTTGCTTGAAATTCGAATCGATATTTGTTTGGGTTTTGAGGAAAATTTATGAGGATTCCTGAAAGATGGACGTTTATGAGAGTTTGAACCGCAAACCGCTGACACTCATCAAACTATTTTGCGGTATCGCTATAACTCGACTTTTATCATTAAAATAGCATAAATTATTATTTTTAAACGCTTTTAATCAACTATATTAGAATCGTCGTAAATCTGTATCAATAAATATATAAATTTATATAGTGTTGTTTGAATATTTTTATATTTGCATTTAAAAATCGTATTTTTCCACGCCCAATGGATTGGATCCATATCACATATGTTTGAGAAGTATAAAAAATATTCAAGGGGTATATAGAAGCACTAGCTGAAGATTCAAATAAAAGCCTCAAGACGTCAAATAGACATTTAAAAGGTAGACGTAGCCTTTCCAAATACAATGAGGAAGGCTGAGGAGCTTTCGGTGGCTTTCCGCTAAAAGCTCCATGTCTCTTTGGGGAATCGTGATTCACAGTTTAAGAGGCATTGCATTAAGTCGGACCATAGACGAAACAGGATAAATTTAGATTTAAATCCTTCATTTGCATTAAACTGGGATAAAAATAAAAATAAAACAATGCTTTTGGAGAGAGCTCCGAGATCTAATTTTAATTCGGCATTTATAGAGCATCATTTTGTTGGTGTTATAAAATTTTCGCCATATGATCAATGAACACGTCCGCGTATTTTTAGCCTGAATGCATTTCGCTTAATAAAACTCAGTACTACGCACAACCATATGGCGGATATTTTGGATCGTCTATAATGAGAGTTCAGAGTCTGATTTCTAAAATAAGAATCGGACGTTTCATCATATCAAAGTGATCTCTCGAAATTATATGCAATATGAACGCCGCCTTTCTTCGGCTTTTTCTTGGAAATGTCGTCGCATTTTGTGATGTCATCCGATGGTCGAAGATCCGAATTAAAAAACATCTTTGAGAAAATGGCGCAAAATTATTCGAGTCAATAAAACATCGTCATCTGAAGCGCATAACATATTTTTGGAAGATCACTTAAATATTTTTAAGTGTCTCAAATGATTAATTTGAATTATTTCTGCTCTTAACGCGTTAAAAGCGGAACACTTTACATGAACCGCGGGACACAAAAAAAATCATTCACAAAATTTACTTATTTGCTATTTTTTTTAATTCTTGTATGTATGCCCGCCGTAATTGTGTTAAGCAAATTAGTCGGTATATTTTGATACAGATTTAATTTTAAAATACAGCATGATCTTATTGTTGTTGATCTTGTACGTAATGAACGACGATAAATTAATTTAATACATAGACCAAATTTTGTGGGAAATTCATGGGTCAGTTAACAAGAATTCAATCAAAGCTGATTCAATCATCTAGCGTATTTTAAAAAATCACAAAACAAAGCCTTCCATCAAATTAATTTGCCATTGAAACTTCATAATAATCCTCAAAACGCCAACCAAATCGTACAAATTTGATACTGTGATATCGCTCATGGAATTCGCCCTCATCGTCTCGCCATGTTGTTTACCGAGGTATTCTTCTTTGATGGGGCTGCCGGGGTCGTGGAGGCCCCCCGGAGGCTGCGCCACGCCGCAGCAGGGCAGGCAACACCGGAACAGCCCGCCCCCAACCACCTTGAGGCCGTTCCTCTACCGGTACAAGAGAAACCTCCCTTCCCAAGAAGACCCTTTACCGGTTCATCGAGGAGATAACGTTGCTAACAAAAGTCTCCGCTATTTTAAAAAGGGGTCCTCGAACCCCTGCTTTAATCCTACCACGGCTAGGTAATATGATCCTATAAAAATCACCGCGCGAACTTCATTCGTGCGTCGATGATTTCCGTTGTAAGGCAGCTTTCTGATTGTCAAGCTCGATTGTTTTGTCGGCGGATTTGGTCGATACGGCGTTTTTGAATTGTTTTGTGCGCGCGATTACCTGTGGCTTACGGGGCGCAAAAGAAGGCTCCGCGGAGGAAGGATGGACGGGGTTTTTTTTTTAGTCGAAAGAAGAAGTGGATGTGGGATGGAAGAAAAATAAAAAGGGGGATATGGGAAAAAAAAGTGGGACGCTTTCGGTTCGAAGACCACTTTACGTGCGTTTCGAGAGTACGGTCCGATTAATGCGAGACATTTTCGATGCTGGAAATTAAAAAAAAAAACCTAATCGAAATTTGGCTCGCTTATCGCTGTTTTAATTTGGAATTTATCATTGGCATAACTGCGTTTTCGATCCGAGTGTTTATCACATTTTATTCGAGTCTGTGCGAAGTCATTTTTGCTTGGCGGTTTTGGATTTCGAGAGTCTTTCGTGCCGTCCCATATTTGGATTATTTACGCTCTCAGACGGAGGTTTCGCTCGATTTTTCTCATGGGGTTGTGCGGGAAAAGCGTCGATGGAAAACTCATTTCATACGGTATCCGGTTTTTATTTGCGGCGTTCGTATTTCAATATGGAGCGTCAATATTTGACCACTTGGATATCGTTAGGCTTAATTTCGAACGTCCAACTTTTTCGCCGTCAAAGCCTTATTGTCTGTCAGACTGTTTTCCCAACAGTCACGTGACATCGATTGATTCAGGCTGTGCTGGAAGCGGAAGGTCAAAAGCGCCGCAGAATCCAATATGGCGGACGCCGTGCGAAAACACAAGGGTGCAGCTGATTTCACGTACACCGTTATTTATTTTTCAAACTTGAATTTTCATCCCGTTTCGGAAAATCTTCGCTGAATATTCGGGCAACACTTTTTTATTGGATATTCGATTGATTAAACTATTTTGACATTTAATGATATGGGATACGGAATTATTAAATTTAAGTTTAGATATCTATTAAATCACACGGAATACATTGATATATTGGCGCCGAATTATAAAAATATTGATTTGATATGTTTATATTTATCTTTGAAACGATATTAGATATTTAATTTGCGTACGAAGATCGCAGAGATTCGACATCAACACTCGAGCGTTTTGATCACAGAGGGGCACACCGGTGATTTTCACATTTTCTTCGCACAATCAATGCTCGAGTACCATTTTGCGATCGTACATCGACTCGTAGACGAATTAGATATAACTAGAGATGACACTGAACACATTTAATCATTTCGGTGGAATAATTGTACGGACAGGTTATGTGATGTTTGTGTACAGCACTCGGTTTATTTATAAACACTTGGATGTTTCCGCATTTTGACCGTCGCTCAGGAGGAGTCTCCTCTCGATCGGGACGGAGATACACCACTCTGTTTGAACGGAACCGAACCGCTGAACGATTACCCGATGTCGCGTGAAAATCGGTTGATTATATTGTCCGATTGTGTATGGGTGGTACATGAGCGCCGCGGAAAGGTCGGCCACCAACTGAGTAACGTTAACTGAGTGTAACGAGGAGGGACTGTCGCGCGGGAGGGAGACGGGCGCAAGGAACGCACGGGTGCGGCGGAGACGGAGCGACTCCTCTACGACTCGTACGGACGAAAGAGGGCCGATCAGAGTGCCTCTACGAGTTGTAGAAGCTACGTAGCACAAACTCTGAGTGCAGACATACCCGACTGACACGAACTCTGCAGATTCCATTCCACACAAAAAGCAGCATACACACGTAGGTATCCTTCACGCGATGGTTCCGAATCGCAATCCTCCATTACCACCTATTTAAAAAAGCGCACTCACAGAAGCTTTTAACGGCTTAAATCTAAATATAATAAAGAGACGAACATGTTATTGAACTCGACGTACTTCCATCGCACGCCTTTTCATTATATTATCTTTGGGGTTTTTTCGCATAATAAAAATAGAGCAGATTATCGCCGTGTGGGTTGTCCCTATTTCGTATACTGTTTTTCCTTTCCACCCTATCCTGTTATTCTAGCATCGTAGACAAAGGGCTTTCATCTTCTTATCGGTGGTGAAATCCTATTGAGGGATTTTTAATCTTCATAAATACATAAGCCCCTGAATAAAATGTCCCGGCGAGACTTATTTATCGAACATTCACCATGTAATACATTCAATATCATCGACAGATTTACATTTCAAACTTATTAATTTATTTCAAATAGATTATATTATGAAGCAGATTGCAATAAGATAGAACTCAATTCAGCGGAAGCTCGGGAATTGTATCGTATAGAATATAATTGGTAATACGACACATTGTGAGATTTGAATAGAGTGAAGATTGTAGATATTCAGATAACATTGAATGCATATCCCTCTTAGTGTCGAACGTAGATATATCGCTATGTACGCCAGAGATATCAAATTCGCGACTCCTTGATTATCCGGATTGTTCAAAATAAAAGATTCAGAGTGGAAAGTTATGAAAAATCAGGATATACAGAAGTAGAAGAGTATATTTTTATGTGGCTCATACAAAGACAATCAATTGGACAACTAATATCCAGTCCATTATTGTGTGATAAAGCAATATTTTTAATACAAAAGTTCGGATTGGCTTGAAAAAATCAAAGGATGACATGATATCAGGTAACTTGAAATTCATGGGAAAAAGGTTTCAGCTGACATACATGAAAGATTCAACGAAGAGTTTATATATAATTAGTTTAGATTTCATCATGTAATGGCTTGAAAATTGAAAAGATTGTAATTCAGAACAACTTATATATAGTAAGAGTATTCGCGATTTTGCAGCTTTTAAAATATTTTTTTGATAAAAAAATATGTAAATGTTAATCTATACAAATAAAAATTATTTATACTTTTCCTGACTTTTCCTGACTTTCCCAGTCAATTATGATTATTTTCGATTATCCGGACTACTTTCATCCCCAATTAAGGTTGGATTGTGACTATAACTGTCTGAGATTTTTGTTATTTTTTAATGTTGGCAATATATAATGGTAGAGGGAGATCTTCTGACACCGCAGGAATATGATTATACGTAAACTCTCGTTGTAGTGTCCAGTTGTTTGAAAGATGTCGAGTCGGTAAACAGCACCCGCGAGTTTCTTGGGCGACTTGAATTGGAACATTACTCATATATCATACTCAAAAAATCATAGCCTCGGTGTTTTGGGATCAAAAAGGCATTATTTTGGTCAAATTTCTGCCTCAGGGGAAGACCATCAATACACAAAAATATTGTGAGACCCAAAACAAACTCAAAACGAGCATTCAAAACATAAGGAAAAGTAATCCTAGCGATAGGAGCCACCAAGGTGCTCTTTGACTCATTTGGTTGGGATGTTTTTAGCCACCCCTGATATTTCCCTATCTTGGCGCTTTCAGATTGTCATCTTTTCACCTTTCTAAAGACACACATGGCTAGAATTAAATTTTCTACCGACGAGTAGAAAGATGTTCTGAAGCGAACGAAAGAGCTGGCGAGAGAGTTCTTCGAGGAGGGCATAAGGCAGCTTTTTCCACAGCGCACCATATGTATTGAAAGATATGTCGATTATAAAAATAGTCAGCAAGTGTTTCAACAATATCCTGTATTTTTTTCAAATACACTTTTTCTCAGAGTGATAATAGATTATAGTGATTGTAGAGTGATTTTTCTCTCAATAAAACTCTTCAGAGTGATAAGGATAATGCTTGTGCCTTAGGGCGTCTTCTCACTTTAGGCGCCTCAAAAATAGGCTATTTTTACGATTTTTTTTCGAGGATTTTCGCTAAAAATTATGAGATAAAATGGATCTTATCTAATGACCACATCTTTCAAGTAAATGAAAAAATTTTATTTTTATTTTCTTGAACAATTATTATAATAAAACAGTAACATCGAAAAACCCGTGTAGAAATGTTATGTTCGTGGCTTGTTGATGGTATCTCCGAGATGGGTCATTTGAAACAAAAAAATAAAACAGTTTTAGATTCAGTATATTAGTGGCTATAGCTCATATCATCAGATTTTTGATATTTGCGAAAATAACAAAATGGCGCACGTTTTACGAAAAAGTAAAAAAAAACGCGTTTTTTTTGCATTTTTTTGTAAAAAAAATTACTTAAAATCAAAATTTCAAAAATCTGATGATATGCGCTATAGCCATAACTATGAAGAATATGTCATTCAAATTTCATGACAATCGGCCGGATAGTTTCCGAAATTTTATCAACAAGCCACCGAAAAACCTTGTTTTGAGATAAACGCGTTTAAAGTTTTGGTTGCAGAAAAATTGCCCAGACACAGCTGTTGAAACACTCGTTGTTATTTTGGGTATTTCCTCCAAAGATCTTCATAAATCGGTTTCAAAACCTCGTGAACGTCTTCAGCTAGAGCAGAAGGATGTTTAAAAGTTTCTATCTGATTGTTTTTTACCACTTTCTTGTACTTGCACCATGAGTCTGAACAATACGTATGCATCCGGGTGCTCACCTAACGGTCGCCCAAATATGTAGTTAGACTCGTTCGATCTTTATGAAATTTCGATATAACATTTTTAAAGATATGTACTTTCAAAATTTAAAATAAAATAAAAATCGATTTTTTAAATTTGTAAAGTGAGAAGACGCCTTAACTACCAAAACGTCAGTTTTGAAAGCAACCACTGCTAGCAGTATTGCTGCTTTTATGCGGCGTGTCGAAATCATAGTTGATAGACCAAAACTAGATCTTTCTCTACCATGATGCCGCGTAATAGTGAAAAAATAATAGGAAACTGCGCTTATCGAGAACCTTTGAGTCTTTGAATTTGTCCCCGCTAAAATACACGAAGATGGTTTACTATTCGCTTCGCAATATAACTCTGTTTCATAATAACTTCATAATTTAATAAACAATTGCAACAATGAGTCTAAACGTAAGTACTGTCTTAAGTAGCATGTTAGAAAGATCTTAACTAGTATTATTGACTATATAGGAAAGTTTACAAAAAAAAAGGATCAAAGGCAATAAATCTGTCAATCACTCGACTCGATTCGACATTTATTAATGAGGGTAAAAATATATACCGATCATGTAAATGTTATACTAACTACAGGGTCTTTCAATGGGGATGCTTAAAGTGGACATTTTGTTACATACGCAATGTGTTTTATTTACATTTAAAAATCAAGCATCCTTATTTAAAGACCATATACAATAATTACTTGTTTTGTAGCAGGTAATCTTTCATGAGGTTGTCATTAATTTTATCAAATTATTCACTTTCAGCATTTATTAAATATCAACCATAAAAATTATAAAGAACGCCTTAAACTTGGATGAAACATTGGATATGTATATAATTAAAATTTAAGACACTTCTACTAAAAAGAAGCATAATTTTGCTTATATAACGGAAATTAAAAAGATCTCTCAGAAATCAATGCAAGCAATGGACGTAAAAGATGTATAAAGCTAAAAAACAAGTATGCTTTTCAAGAAAAAAATAGTTTTTTGAACAGATTGTGTGTTTTGTATAACACAGTGTTTTATGGAATCTATTAAACATTTCATATGGAGGCTATTTGTGTTGAGGAATTTTATATTCTGATATTAGCACTTGGTATTTCATTTTAGTATAATTCAATGAATATTATTTGCTATTTTCTTTGATTTCTAATTAAGAGACATTTATAACAATTTTTGAGAATAGAATAAATAATATAATTTCCCGCTCTACATCTTTAATCACTTCTACCATAGCCCTAGCCACCTTGTATCAAAAATAGATGACGTATACTTAAAAAGCTTGGTAGACAAATTTTCCTGATTTATATTGTATAAACACTGGCTGAAATAAAAATGAGCTTTATAGGAATTATTGCAAAATAACCATATATTTTATATACATTTTGAATCACTTTAATTAATATAATTGTTGCTTAAGATAATTCATGAGAAAAATAGTTGATGTCTTAAATTAACACATTTTTTCAAATATTAACTAATATAAATCCTTCATCAATATTTTAGTTTATATCTAAATTCTAATCTTAATTGACAAAATCAATTATTTCGTAATATGCTACTAAAATTACTTCAATCTAAATAATTCTATGAAATATGTCAGAAATTTTCAACTCTAAATTGAATATTTCAATAAGAGCTTTGAAAGTTTTGAGATACATTACATTTATGTTTTTACTGTTTGAAAATACTGCGGAGAATACAAAAGCTTTGCGATTCTAGGCAGAGATTCTAGTAGGAATATTTTAAAGGCTTTATTGTAATAGACTTGCTGAAATATTATATTGATTGAATAATAGTTATTCCTACTTAGCAAATTGAATATGGCCTTATCACGTAATACGTTGAACCGAAACTAATTAACCTATCGCATAATTATCGACTTTATTGGTCATATAATTTGTGCGTTAACATCAAAAGATTGTCCCAGGTATAAGGAATATTATGTGATTATTTCTCATTAACTATTATTAAGTTAAGGTATAATTATTTAAACACGAATTTTAGATATAATTGGTTGCTAAATTATAGTCACTTTATACAAAAATCACTTATAATCGAATCTACTCAACTTTATATGAATTTTTTCGAATACATATGTCCTTAAATGCATTTAAATGATAATTTTAGGTCATTGACAACGATACGGAAACAAATAAATACGTTTCTTTGATCACCATATCTATCCAATGCTATGTACAAATCTAGAATTTAAGCTAAAATTTTGACTGTTGTTTCGCAGTATAGTAATATTTGAACGCGTTATGAAAAGCAAGCGCTTGAATAGAGGATTATATATATAATATTAATATTATTGTGTAAAGATATTATACACACGCATCAATAGATGCGTTGTGTGCTGAAGAGATTAATGCTGCTTGATCATATAATAGTGTTTCTTTGTAACTTTATTCAACAAATATATCATTATTTTTTTAGGACTAATCCACTATGCCAACCCTCGACTGGGCTATATTATGCTTAAATGAATCTACTCTGAAAAAGTCCAGACATTCTCTGCTTTGACTACAAATTCCATTCCTTTTCGTTATTATTTTTTTTTTTGTGATACATTTTTTCCCCAGTGTAAATGACATCGATCGATGTTATCATAAGGCTCCCCACAAATGTTGATGCCAAAGTTAAAAATTTAATTAAATTAGCCAGATATCGCCGAGTGTTGCGGTGACAGTTCCAGACGGGGGTTGCCGTCACTTTCGAGAGAATCAGGAATCTGCAGGCTTTATTCAGTTTCCGTATCCGGAAAATTAACAATTTCCCTTGGACGTTGATGAAAATTGACACGCTCACTGCTTCCTCGTGACACGTACTCCGAACTCTAAATGAGAAAATTTTACACGGTTAATCGAGCAGACTCAAATCGGAGCATAAAAAGCTTGTGATCGCGATTTTCACTTCGCTATTTACGAAACGTTGGACTGAATTTGAAAACGCTGCTTTATTTTTAAATTGGCTTTGAGTCGGGGTTGAAAAAGCACTGCTTTTAAAGATTGAAACGATGTGCAGTATCTATTTCGAGCTCGATGAAGCTTTGATCAAAATGTTCAAATATCATCCCCCTTTGCATTAATAATAAGCTATTGGTTTTCATACATTTGATACGAGCAATATCTTGCTTATGTACGTCCATGTGAATATTTACATGACCCAGATTAACCTACAGTACAAACAGGGCTAAATTCAACCTCAATTTAGTTAGCCTGAAATTCGATTTAAGGGCGAGCCATAATTAAGTTCTTAAATAAACATCAACAATCAGAGAGGAGCACTGCCGAAATTTTAATACCTCGCAATAAATAAATGATTCGACGCTTTCATCCGGGCCGAAATTTTGCTTTGTTAAGGGTGCTATATTTGAACGTACATTAAGGCGATCGCCATATTTGCTAGTTAGTCACTTCCTTTGAATTACGCCATGGTAAAAGAGCAGTAAACCCGGATTCCACCCAAGTTAAAATCATATTAATCTTGCACGGTGAAGACGCGGTAGTCTACATAGAAGATAAAGTCAAGACTAGAGGCGGAGCATAAATCACAAAGTGCAGTAATGTCCAATTTGACGCTACAGTAGAAGTTACGCCAACACCCCCGAAGTACGCCGTAAACAATTTATCAGCGATAGTCAACCCCCGGGGTGGCAATTTTATTCATGGTGCTAATGCGTCCCCCATGTATCATACGATATATTATAGTGGTGCTTATTTTCATGGCATCACATGGAGTGATATTCGAAATGATGAACAATCACGTAAGTCCCACAGATCGACGTTGTTCATGTAATCAAGTGATAAACTGCTTGTAGAATGTGTGTTTTTCATTTAAATTTAATCTTTACTAAACAAACACTTTGTTAACATGCAATTACATTTAAAATGACACCAAGGAAATGTATCAATATATCATGATATCACGACGACTATAAAAGTAATTATCAGCACTTGTTCCTTGATAAAGCTTGATGCAAAATATTTAATTTAGTTTAATTATAAATAATTGAATAAATATTTTTGATTAAAATTATGATAAAATATGACATAATGACCGATGATACAACATCGAATCGAATGGGCATTAGGATGCCGCACGAACTGTTCGACGATAACAAAGACAGCAATCAGAAGATTTTTACAAGAGGGGAATTGAAAAACTCGAAGACCTGTGGGAAATAGTAGGAAGTATTGAAGGAAATTATGTTTTGCATGATTTTATAAATAAAAATGAAAAAATTAATTAGTTGTTTCAATGTTAAACAATCGGCTAAGACTTTTCGATACACCTAAAAGCGTATAATGAAAAAGAAGAAGTGGTAATTCTGTGTATAATAGTGAAACAAAGTAAATTTAGCTATTCATATGCTTGTATGATAAATAGACGGACATTTAATTTTATTTATAGATAAAACGATACTACACTTAAATCTGTTTTTATGCGATAGATGCGTTCCACGAGGAGTCGCATATAAAAAAATCGCATAAAAACACTTGACTTACATAGAAAATAGAGGGATTGGTTCCATTATTTTTAAAAACCGCATAACTTCAAATCAATGTGATAGAATGTACCAAAATCGCATAAATTTTTTTTATATAATTAATATAAATAAAAACACAAATTTATCTAAGAAATGCATTACTAAAGTCTCTTTTACTCGATAATCATACAAATGCAATTCTTAACGCGTTATCAGCAGACTATTTGCTAAACAAAAATTACACTCTTAAAACACCTTATTATTCTTATGTTCTTAAAAATCCTCTTATAATACAAATAATAAAAGCTTAAATGACTGAAAGACACGACGGTCTTCATTTAACATTTTAACAATAGGAAAATTCTCGTGTACCGCTTGGTGCATGGCTTCGTAAACACGCGAATTCTCGTGTACGGCTGTTAATGTGTTAAGCTTTTGAGTAGAGTTGCCAGATTTAAAAACAGTTCCGATCGCCCATCGCTCTATACACATTCACATTATAACGGTTGTAACCTGCACTATTGTAAATTTTTGATTTTTTTTGTGCGAATTCGCATAAAAAAAACTTTGTATAGAAAGAAGCTTTTTAGCCTCTATAAAAAAATGAGGAATATGTTCCATTATTTTTTAAAACCGCATAACTTCAAATTCGCATATAAAAGATCCGCATAAAAACAGACCCAAGTGTATATTATTCAAAAAAAATTATTAATCTTATTATAGTCGATTACTTCATTTTATTTACAAAGAAAAATACCTTGTTAGGTAAACAATGTCATGTAACTTTTATTTCTTTTATAAATCTGAGTTACCGTGAAATAAAGTCGAAGTTATCTTTTTCGTTGTCAATTGTTAGGTTCTGGCGAGGGAGTTGAATAAAATTCGTTTAATATTATATTTAGGGTGAAAGGAGCGTGAAAAGTTTTGCATTCAACGCGCCTTTGGCAAATATTATTGTTTAGGATTTTACTTAAGAAGTTCGAAAAAAGCAAACAGTTTTTCGATCCGAAAAAAGTTACACAGGACGCTTCGTAACAGGAAAACGGACGAAAAGGGACTCAGGAAATTCAATACGTGCGAGCCCCTGAAGGAAAACTCACTTTTCCTCCGCAACGTTTCTCACGCGACAAATTTAAAAACGTGTTAAAAGCACTCAATTAATCTTCTCTTTCTATGCGAATCAAAAAAAGCACACAACAAAGTGTTGTGGCGAATCTCGTCAAGTCCGCTCAGAATCCGCGATACGCCTTTTAAACGCCCGGTAGTGATATGATCAATTAATAAAACAAATTAGCTTACGAGCGAAGGCCGCATCCAAGCAATCAGGAAAATTGTAAACAGAGTTGATTGACTACATGCTCACAAAAAAGCCTGAAACGCTTTTCCGCGACAACCCTGCCGATGTTTGTTTAACGTAATAAAAAGACCACCAACTCTCGCCGATGTACAAAATACGTGATGTTCTACCCACCCAGTGGATATAGAAGCAATATAAAATAATTACAATGCAATATCCTGTAAGCCCGGGAAAATGCCTTCTTCCGTTTTCCTTTACATTTGACAAAGCCTCTTTTCCTTGTGGGAATTTTCCCTAAATAAAAATATTCGATTGTTAAAACGAACCAATCAAATGAGACAATCAGCAATAAAGTTAATCAACATATTTTATCGTGTAATATATGTGTGTCTCGTGGGAACGCTTGAAAAATAATATTAACAGTGTATATGGTGTAAATTAAAATATTTTTTCTTATTTGTAATTTATGCCATTTTTGTAATATAAATTTGAATTTAATCAAATGACATAAATCATCTTTTAATTTTGTTCAGATGGTTGACATATCATGGAAGGATACCCAAGAGATGTGAAGCAACCAAGGAAGCGACAAGCATCCAGATAGATAAATGAAATCAGAAAAATATCCTGTATAATAAATGAGAAAAGAACAAAAGTGTAATCCATGGGGAAATTTATGTTTTATTCTACTTTCATACAGCGCGACAGGTTCCACGATATCAATCACTCTGCTTTAAAATTTCATACCCTCAAACAATTCATTTTTAATTGGCTCTACTCAATGCTTCAATATTGTACTTGCAGATTAAATACAACAATCAATATTTTTAATCTTCAATAATCTCAGCTTCCACGTTGAGAGTTAATGCAGTTTAAATACCTTTGGATCTGATATGGCAAATATTGTATATTGCCTGTAAAAATACATTGACATTATCAACATGTAACTCAATCAATACATCAACGTACGATTTCAACTCTTAAATATATTAAAAATAGATTAATAATACCACTTAGTGGAAATAGATAGAAGCGCTAATTATTGATAATAACATAGAATATCACACTAAGAAGAATTGATAATGATATAATTGCTGGATAAAGTGAGTTATTTAAGAGAGGAGTTTGAATATTTTAGTATTAGGTATGCTTTTAAGTATGATTAATAAAATTGAATGGAATGGGATTATTATTCTATGAAGGCTTTATTTAATTGTGATGATAAATTTGTGCGATGTCTTCTATTTATGTTCACGTGTGTTGCTCAAAATTACATTATCAGTTTTGAAAATCGTTTTTTGACATTTAAAAGATCTTTAATTATGGACCCTGATATTAAATAAAATGGAATGCTAGTGATGATGAGACATTTTGAGTCTTTTGAGTTTGGATAAAATATATCATTGAGCAATGAATTTAAATTGTGCATAAAAAAATTGATGGATTTGCATATCGGATGACTTAAATATTAATACAATCCAGAACAAGATATGCAATAATCTTCAAGAATTCGTTGAAATTTTATTGCATTTCATAATTACCAAAATTATTTTAAAACTTGCGATTTGTGTATCCTTTCTTCTGAAAAATAATATTATTTTGAATCAAATCTATGATCTTACCTTAACATACTTAATCCTATCCAATAAGTGTATCCTTACTCCACAGGACAGATTTTTTTTTTTGGGGGTTTTAAAGAAATCAACATTTTTCTTCGCCTTTTGAGAGTGAAAAAATCGACAAGCTTCGGAGATACTTCGCAGAATTTCAAATAAAGTTTTACAAATTACGTTTAACTGTAATTAGGCATTTTGCTTTGTTAAGATATTCCAAAATAATACTCCAAAATGGTAAAAAGAAAGTTCCAAAAGAAGTGTAGTCGAAAACCTGGATTTCACATGTTATTGAAACACATTATTGTCTAAATTCTTAAACTTATGTAGTCTGTGGACCCCTTCTTGAGCAAAATTTCTTTCTCGGATCCCCTCAAATTTTTTTTTTTTTGGCGGACCCTATCCCAAACCTTCTGACTTAATTTTTCAAAATAGATCTTTTTACAATGTTTTCTGTAAATAATTTCATGAAAACATCTTGTTCAAGTATAGATAAATGTTTTTTTTATATTTTTTCGGACTCCCGGTAATGGTTTCGCGGACCCCCAATGATCCCCGGACCCCAGTTTAAGAACCGCTGATCTAAGCATACATCAAATGTCAATAAATAAATAATAAATCTTGTTTATCCTTCATAGTCTTGCATGTTATGTATCAGTGCTCTTTCGATGAAAATTAATTCCGACCGACACCTATGTCCAAATTGAATACGTCCGCAAAGGGTTAAAAAATATCCAAAATTTCGCTTTTAAATCGTCACATAAAGTTTCCGAACGAATTTCTAAATTTGTTAAACAAAAAATTGGCAACTATTATGATCATAATTTAGTTTTAAAAAGTTTTCTAGATTATGCCGTTTCTCATGATATGCTACAGGTCATACAAATCATTCAATAAGTCGTTAAACTTTAAAAAAAAGGGGTAGCAGCTTGGCAGGGTCACGGTTAAGAAAATACTTTTTATATTTATGTTTTTTTTTTCAAAAAAATGGGCACTCTAGGCTTCGAATGCTGACACCATTTTCTTATTTTAACTAGTTTAACGTAGTTGTCTGAAGTAGCATTTCCTCTTTCATTTTTGTCAAGGCGGCGATTATTCTTATAATTAGGATTACTTTTCAGTGGTGTCAGGTCTGAAGATCGTGTGAGCCACGGAATAAGACACGTCTCTAGACAAAGAAATCCAGTGGTGTCAGGTCTGAAGACCGTGCGAGCCACGGAATAGGGCTGCCAGAAACTATTGAAATAATGAAAGGGTTTCAAGCGTATATACCAAGTAGAGGTGGCCAATTAGAACACATTTTATAAATACATTTAATAAAAAAACGTATTTTCTTAATCCTGACCCTGGCAAGTTGATACCTCTTAAAGTTTAAAGACTTATTGAATGGTTTGTATGACATGTAGCATATCGTTGGAAAGGGTATAATCTAGAAATCTTTCTAAAATAAATCAAATAGATGATACTTTCATATCGATAATCATCGAATCAAAATGCATCTCGTTTTGATAAATGCATTTTCTAAATCAAATATTCAGTCATCCAAATGTAAATAGTATTTAGATGTTTATTTATCATAAAATGTCGTTGGAATGTTTTATAGATTCATCAAAAATGGATACAAATTAGTCAGTGCATCATCATTTTGAGCTTAGATGACGTGCGAAAAAGTTGTCAAGCGTCAAGCTGATAAGTACGCACATTGTGCGAATACTCCAGATAATGTTTTATATACATTTCACATGTGAAATACTTAATCCCAATTCGCACTTGACATCAACCCGTACGTCAAAACCAGCACGTATTTATTTTTAGGGAATTCTCGATTATCAACTTGAACTATTTTCGCACTGAATATGGACGATGCTCATCAGAATTCTCATTATATACGGAAGTATTGTGTTTCTATATTCGCTGTTGATATATTCAATGGATCATTTATAGGTTTAATACAATATTGATGTGCTATTCTGGGGTGATTAATTTAATTTATTATTAGTAGAATTGTTATATGAATTTAATCTCAAAACTGTATTATTTTCCATTAGTATGAACATAAAAATAGTGAATTGATTGAGATCGTACGATTAGTATTTATTCAATATTAAAAGATAAAAGTTGCTCGATTATCGCTCTCGAAAAGACATATATCGTAAATCTTCGCTTGTAAAAGCGCACAGTTTGACAGCAACAAATCGCTTTGTTGAAAACTATTCGAATTTACGCTGAAAAATAGAATAAAAAATTGAAAACCATCCAGAAAAATCAAAGATTCACTAGGAGCCCAACAAAATTGATGCCGGGGCATTAACATCGTGAGGCGCCAACCATCCGAAAAATCGATTCAAACAAATACCCGTCCCTTAATAATAACGCACTTACCTTGATTCCCAGCAACTAGACGGCCGTCCCGACTTTTCACTTACCTGAAAATAAAGAGGAAAAAATATTATAAAGGGAAGAAGCATAATATGAAAGCACGAGGGTCGCTAAATATGTCATCTACTCGAGCGCGACACAGATATATGTGGGGATTTCTACGACCCCTCGTGACGTATTCAAGTAGCTGAACATCTCGGCGGAGACTTGGCCTATGGAGATTATTTTTTAGGGTTGTTAAGAAGCCCGAGACGAAATATAATACAGGCTCGAATGATATGCCTCCAGGACGTTTGATAAAACTGTTCGACGAGTCTTCTATTTTTATTTCTCTAACCTTATGCGGGAGTAGAAAAAACGAATCCGGTTATTACGCGATATCCAATTTACTTCGATATAATAAATTCAAGGAATTACTCTCTTTGACATATGTCAAAAATATCCTTTTTGTATCACTTATTTCTGCTTAATTTAATATCATGTGGGCTTCTGAGGGATGGGTTCAATGCGAACATATTTTTGGCGAATGAATGAAAATCGCGATTAAAGAGAAAACAATATAAGACCAATTCTAGGAAAGATTTAAAAATCCTTCAGAAAGAATACCAAAAACACGGTTATTTTATCGTATTCTATAATAAAAACATTATATCATAATGGACTAATAAATAGAGATGTCATGGGGAGAAAACAGAAATAAATTAATTCCTACCCCTTTCTAAATAAATCTAGTAATAATTTGGAGCAGCGTTGAGCAATAAATAAGCAAAGACCTACTTGGGTCAAAATATAGGCAGCAAAGTGGTTTTTTTTTCGGATATTTTATTATTACTTAAATCTATTTTTATTTGAAAATATCCGTCAAACTAAACGTATCCCAATTATTGCATATTGTCTGTGTCCCATTTCTATATGAAATTATTAATTATTTCAGTATTTGTTTTCCAGATCCAGAAAATCACATCAAACCTGGATAAATTTGCTGTTATGGTGAAATTTTCATTGATAATCTGAATTTGAACTCAAAATTTTATAATAAGGGTCCCAAATCCAACCACAAATATTGGTATGCCCATTTAATATTTTCTAATCAAATTTAAATCGGTAACATTTGATCTGGTGTATTCTGTATAAATTTATTAAATATAAGAATTTTTTCCACCATTTAAAACTATGCGAAAAATGTAAAATGTAATAGTGTCATAAAAATTTCGTATAATTTTTATTTAAGCATCCGGGATTTTGGCTTAAAAGATAGCTCCGCTTAATCCTTTCACTAGTTGATTTATCACAGTTTTGGCTCTAAAAATTGGGCTGTATGTTTATCCCGTTTGTTCAAATATGAATAATCTCTCCAGGAAGGATATAAATTATAAAAATAATCTTCATATTTCAATTTTTAAAGCCTGCGCAAATAATTTATCAAGCGCTCCTTACATTATATCAGCTCCAGGTAGCGAGATTAATTGATTCTATTATCCCTTCATGCTTTTCGTTCAATTAAGAGTTTTTTTTATATCATTAAATATTCAAAATTGCCCCACAAACGCGACGAGTATATTCAGAATATTTTGAGGAAGATATATTTTTTCCCAGAGGCCTCCGACCGGATCCATCCTTCCTTTGTAATCCCTACCGGTCCGATACGAAAGTTTCAGGCCCGTACACAAATATTATACAATACGCCAAAAATACAAGTCCCGAAGAGAGTTTTCAAACCTGCGTAATTACAACAAGACTTGAAATATTCCATCTCTTCAATTTTTGAGGTGGAATCCTCCACAATAGCATTTCTACAGACACGCAGTAAAATATCTGTTTGACACGCGTCAAAACTGATAAAACGCCAGGAAAACTTTTTCAATATCATATTTGTGTTAACCATAACGGCAACGTGTCACATCAGATATTTTATGTTAAATTATACGTGTCACCTCTCGCTTTAACGATTACATGGCAAAAAATAGCACAAGATTCGATATAGGTACAGACTGGTCCAAAATACGCCCGAAATTCATATATTCCATCTATTTTTTCCCATGGGATGAATCAAATTTGATCCTCGTTGTGTTATGGTGTTGCATTGTATTTGACCAAAACATGAATTGAAGCTTTGTCTCATTAATATGCTAATGCAATGTTCCTAGGTTGTGTCAAAAGGAATTATGCTGAACCGTATCCAAATTACAGTGCAAATTGGAGTACAAATATGTAAATCTATATTTGAATAATTTTATTGAAACTTGTCCTTATCTTGTAAAAATTTATTATGCAATATTTATCGATAGTAAAAGGATAACAAATCATTCTGTAATATTAATACATAGAGTAACAACTTCTTAGATACAATTCTTGCTGACATTTTCATGATATTTTATTTTTGCTGTTGATCAAATTTAGATGTTCTTCTTTGAATGACTAGTTTTCTTGTACATAAAGCGATTTGTTACATATCGCACTTAAACACGCAAACGAATCTTTTTCATATAGTTAAGCCGGACTTAAATATTGAATTTGGTAGACAGCCAATGTGTTTTTGCGTTTTAAAATGATCACAAAATATTTACTTAGTATACTCAATTACAATGTAATGAATAAATCAGCCATGGATAATATATGTTATATAAGTTGCACATTAGGGTGTTCCTTATTTGAGTCAAAACAATTTTTTTCGAATGTTTGACCGATCAAAGTCTTATTTAATTTTCCACCCCAAAAAACTATTTCAGTATTTTATTATTTAAAAAAAGACTGGTCATTTTTTGCTTTATACTTTCAAAGGATGCAAGGTTTCTTAATATATTATTATATAATATATACTATTTATATGGCATGTATATGATTTAACAAAATATGGAAATTCCACTCGATAATGCGCATCTTTCAAGTTTTTCCAGTTTTTTTAAAAATCTGTTGAATGTTAACACTTCTGTGCGATTAATCACATTGGATGTTTCAACCATATTCTTGCCAAAGTTGCGAAAAAACGAATATAGAATGCCAAATATGAACATTTTTCACATTGACCTTGGACATTTGACCCATAAAATAAAATTTATTGCATAAAAGAATCAATATTAAATATGACACAAACTGACCAGAAAATCCATCCAATTCAAAAATATTCATTATAAATACACATTTCTATAGTCATCTCACAGACTTTATTAAAGATTAACGCCATGTTTTTATTAGCTCGTTTCAAATGTGATTCGTACAGCAAAATAATCCTGGATGATCCCAAACATTTTTCTGGATTATTTTTCAATTAACGTGTAACAGAAAATTGAAAGAAAAAAAAAAACATACGTAAACGACCACAATGAGCTCTCATATAAATGCTTTTTAATTAAGACACATCCCACGCTTCTTCAATTCAAACGTTAATAAACCCAATTTTTAAAATTAAAAAAAAAATTGATTTCATTAATATTTAAACTTGTGCTGGCAGCAAGATTAAAAAAGAACGTCAATCATTTGAAGCAGCAAGTGATCATAAATACAAGGACTTATGCTGGTCATAATTGGAGCCGCAGATGAGACCCAAATGCTCTAATAAAAAAAGTGTTCCAAATAATTGTGCAAAATGTTATGCATTTATGACCGGACTCAACGTCATCATCTAGGTCAAAAGCGACCATATCAAGCATTAAGTTTGTAAGCTTTAAATTACTTAAAATGCTTATATAAAATATTTTCCCTTCATAAAACTGAAGCAAAACTTTCATTCCAACTTTATAGTCCGGCGAAAAATCGAGTAAGCTCGCTCTTTTATAATATATTTAATGTGAAAACATCATCATTGTTCTCTCCCAAGTGTTATCTATTTTCTTGAAATAATATTTCCCTCGTTTATAAGTAGCATCGTTGAAAAGTTTGCTCAAATTCACACATTTTGATCATTTAAAGGGCGAGCCGATCGTTTGGTATGCCTTGAACTTTTCTGCTTGAGTTCCGAATAAATTCAATTACTTCCACCGAATGTGTGGATGGAAAAAATGGTGGTATAACTAAATTTTCACATACGTGACGAAAACTCAACAAACATAGCAAAACCCCGAAGCATATAGTGACGTCAGACGCTGCATCGACTTTTATATGTCTTGTTTGAATAGGAGGTTCACAACCATCGACGAAAACGTGATCTAATTCAATTACAGACATTTTACAAATATATTATAATATGTTAAATCCTATTCATCCACCACCATAAGCCATCTTTGACTGCAGAAGTTCAAAAGAAGCATTGAACCAGTCTATAAATATTTATCACGGGATGAACTGTTGATTAGATGTTTAGGAGCACAAATGTGGACTTTGCTCCTATATAACTTCATTATGATACAAAGATCATTGAAATAGCAATTTTTCTTATCGTAATTATCTTCAATTAAGGATTTAATTGCATTTTGAAAGTTTTGGTTACAATAAGATGTGAAATTGTAACTTGAACTTACACTCAACATTATAATAAAGCGCGTATTTATCGCTCCGAATGACTTCGCTAAAAGAGCTAAAACTGATATCAGAGAACAACAATCGGCTTTGTAAGATTTTTATAAAGAAACTGAAGATTTACTTTATAGAATAGACATAGTAGATTAAATGTTATTCAATTTTTTCTTGGTGAAAAACGAATTGGAATCTTAAAACGCGTTTTTCTCAAAACTGCATTTTTCAAATCGGTTGCAAAGACACTTCAAAATTTATTGAATGAATTTCTTTGAAATTTTATTAACTTATTCAGTAAATATATAGACACTTTGCAAACTAGGATAATTCCGATTGATCAAGAAATTTATTATTTTCATGTAAAAGAAGTCGTGAAATAAGACCAAAATTCACAAAAAAATGTTCAACAAGATGCCAAAAATTTACCTTTTAATATTTTTTAATAATTCTAACATAAAAACTAAGTAATACTCTATAGTTTAAAATACCATTTAAATTATTTATTTCTAATAAGCAAAATGCCCGCAATCGTGTGGCAACCGAAAAAGACTTTTTTCGATGATGGGTCTCTAAGTTGCTGTGTATTTCAGCAATAAGAAATGATTTCAATCTGAAAAAATTATAAAATTTACTTAAAATATGAATAAATATGTGGTAAAAATTTCGCAGTTGTATGTTTATTCAGTTAGGTCAAAAAAAATACCTTCAAAAAGAAGCGTCAAAAAAGTGCCACCACTGGACGATTAGTTTGATGTGTAGCACAATCTGATCAATTATTGTATTATTATAGTGTAAAACTTGTGTTAAAAAGCACATAAAGTACTCCTCAAAAGTCTATCCGCTCTTTGTATACATAAAGTGGCAATACAAAAGGTCCTCAAACTCATTACGTAATGCGTCGTTATCGTTTTCAATTAATCAGATGGTTTTAAGAGGTAATTATTTTTTAATCAAAATGGATATAACAACGATAAGTCCATGGTCTGTGTTCCAGGCCGGAGAGCCTTATCGACCGACGTGGAAACTTTGCCTACGTCATACACTTGTGACCCGAATAAAGCCTTTTTACCAACTTTTCTGGAAGCAATAAAGTTTCCATTTATGCACATATATTTTGCATAAAAACCATCCGCAAATCGATATTTCATAAAACTTTCTTCGGGGGGCCGTTATTAAAATTTAAGGGCATATACGAACGCGTTCAAGTTGCCCTCGGGACTCGTCCAATGTTGAACGAATTTGATTTGTTTTTTGTTCAGGTTTTTGTAAATTCATAGACAATCAAAGGGCTTACAAAATGTATAGCAGACGAAATATTATTTTAATAGCGTTATTCGCTCCATTGATTCATCCGATTCTATTGGAGATGAAGTTTGTCGTCGGATAACTTTAAGCGCCGAATTATCAAACTATGTATAATCGAATTTTGCGAATTTATTGCGCAGTGTTTAGTGAATTCTAAAAGTGTGCTTAAATTGTATATGTATGGCTGAATTTCTGGTGCATCTAATTTTATCTCAATGCACAAGCGCTCATTTGCGTCCAATTATAATAAATTCGCTTAATTTAACTGCATTAAAAATGCACTTCCTTTAAGAATTTCAAACTCAGCTTTGGACCTCGCCGTCGCAGCATGAGAACTCAACACTTGACCCATTTACAGGACAATATCAGAGGACAAGAGTCGTTTAGCCATCATCGCCACTACAATAAAGAGCGACGAGCTTAAAGCTCGATGGGTTTAAGTACGGCGCTCGAGGAGCTTTCATTTAGATAAAATACGCTCCCTATTCGAGAAATAGAAAATGTATTTACTTATCGAGGTATATTTTCCTCCCCCCATGACAATAATGAACCGGTTCGAATTACCATCGTCTCTATGGGCTGTCAATGAACAAGACTGACAGAGGTACGATGGCTTTTTTTCTTAACAATGGCGCCTCCATCACGATGGGAAGATTAAACACCATTGTCCGGGATGACATGTAAGAGGGTGCAGGCGACGTCATTTAAAACACAATTAAAAATAAGTACCGGGTTTGTGCCTTTAAGCAACTGAAATGTATGATGTCATCTTATATCATGATTGTGAGTCAAATACAATCCAAGATCTTCATCAAATCATGCGAGTATTACTTGAACTCATTAGGGCAAGTCTTTTTCGTCTATGATAAAAAAAATAATTTTCAATGTTCAACAATGTTTTCAAGTTGGAAGATAAACGTAGAATCAATGTTCTTGTGTAAAAAGGGATAATTTTGTGCACTTTAAAATATTAACCATTTGGTTGAATTTAAAAAATAAGTGATGATTGAAATTGAATACAAATTTGCAATAAATAAGGCTTTATTCAGAACAAAGTGAATATGATATCATTCTCATGTTTATCGATGTGAAAAATATTATTTTGAATCTAGGATAGGAAGTTTTGCTTCGTCTATTGTAGTTTGCTCACAGTACTTGCCTTTATCATACTATTACTATTTTAGATCCTTTCAAAATACTTTCTATGGGAATAAAAAACAAGATCCAAAATGCATCGACGATTTTATATCGTTTCTGAAGCCAATATGCAAAAATGTTATTGTGTATAGTATTAATATTTTTTTTACATTTTTATGTGGGTTGTTATTAATTATCCACGCTCAAAATTTAATCATGTTGCTAATGTTATTGAACAGATACAGGAGATGTGAAATAATACAGGAAAATAATTCCAGAATGCCTATAAAAATACTTACGCACCATGAAGATGAAATATATTCGACAAATACCCAGAAAAATGCGATTTTTATCAGCAATTTAGACCTATTTTCAAATTGTTGTACTCCTGCTATTAATTATCTAATTGCAATGTATATTAATTGGATTTTTGAATCGCCTTCAAGTAGACATCATGGCAATATGATACCATGATATTCAATCGATTGTGTCAAATTTGTTTTTTTTATATTCGTACAATATCGTAATTCCATTGTACAATATTTCCTCGGGTGTTTCATCTTCAGGTAGCATAACTTTCCCTTCAAAAGTTTTAGAGTTCTCTCCGATGAAATTGAGCTTTGCTGATAACTAAATAACGAACTACATCGTGTCCTGTCAAAACTTTAAATTATTTAGCCATTCGACTTGCATCATATTGAAATTCCTAGTTTTTAAATCTAAACATACTTTTTAATGAATGTATAAACATGTTTTTCGTTCATTTTTAATAAGTCGACTTCATATTCAGGATGTTACGTGAGACCAACCATAAGTACCAACGTTAAGCATAGAGCAACCATAAGTAATTGCTGCGTTTCAAATCATGATCTGAACAGGTCCTTGCTTTTCATAGCATCTCGTCAAAATAATGTTCGACGTGATAACAATTCTCACTTGCAAATATGTAATATGTAAAATAAACGAAAGTATTTGAATATCTCAATAAAATTATTCAGAATTATATATAAAATTATATAGGGAGATTTGCTGTAACTTTTGGACGCAAAAGCGACGATGATTAATCACTTGCATCGATAAATCTACATTTTGCAAATCAAAGAACAACAGTTGTGAGCCGTTGAATGGGACTTAAGAAATAGTTTCGGATTCCACTATTTAATCAGTGAATTCACTTTAACACATGAATGGAGCGGACAAATAAAATGGTTATCGATCAAACCGAGCCTCAAATTACTTTATGGTCATAAAACCTCCTTTGAGCGGGCGTCAACTGTGGCCAAAACGGGCAGAGGCTCTTTATCTTTCATCTTGTTAGGAGTCCTTCAACTCCTAAGGGTCCGACTTGCGTCGCCCTATAGAAATGAAACATCTCCTCAAAAGCTACTCTATCTGTGTTTCGCACAAGGACGCACTCGTAGTTTTGGCAATTAATTTAAGTGACGCATTAAACAATAGGTCGCTGTATCCGACGCACAATGGGGATGTTTTCAATATTTTTCATCCCCCCACACCTGTTCTATATGAGCGATCGCTTTGTCTGTATAAAGAAAGCAATTCAATAAAAGCGTGAATTGCCAATATAAATACATACATCGAATTGTTTGTCCTATTTCGTGTGGAACAAACAAAGAAAACCAGAGAAAACAGAACAAAGGACACACGACCTAGAACTGAAAACACAGACCTGATGACTCTATATGCTTTTTGTCAATTTCTAATACAAATACACAGAAAAATATTCGTTTTTGACGTATTTGGATAATTATTTACTATGAAAATACGTACATCATTATTATTTTACGCGCGGATAAGTAATACGGTTCTACTGAAATACTTGGAATTTACCTTTCATAATTAATAGCATAGTTAAAAACTATTTTCAAACACTCATATTACGTTATGGTCTCACATTTTAGCATGTTATTTTTCTAAAGTTGATTACAATAGTTATTGATCCAATGATATGCCTCAGCCAATAGATCAAAATTCATCATTTGACATCCAAAATTTGAACACTTTAAATAGCAATCATTAACATACAATATAATTATGATTTACATTTGTATAATCAATATGCGTATTATTTAAATTTTAATCCACAAAAAAATATCCTTAATTACAATCATCATATGATCTTTTTTGTAAGCCCAAGCATAAAATTTTGAAAAAATATAAGATTTAGAGATATTTTTATATCATATAATGAATGGCTTGAAAGATTTAAGATGATACATCATATTTCAAGATAAATTACGTTATGAGGAAGCTGTCGCTAATAGACAAATAACAGAGCTGCATAGGAAATGTATGGTCAATTTCAAAAAAATATGAATATGAATACTATATTTTAATGTTATTCGCACTAATCGAGTTATTATTGAATGATATCATGGCGTCTTTAAGGTAAAAAATAATAACAAAAGTCACATCAATCCCTGGAGAATTCGTGAAAAATTAGACGACTTATCACGATGCGAATATTTGTATCAAGTCTGTATCAAGGAAGAAAACAAGACAAGAAAACGATAAATATTTATAATATTTCCTTGGTCTCTATTTTTCCGATTTTATCCCAATGGTGAGGGTCGATTTTGATTGATCCTTACTTCGTAAAAATGCGCATCCTTTTTGATTTAGAGTCTTTGGGCGGATACCGACCGCTTCTTATTGGGGAAAGACTTAACAAAAATAAGTGACAAAATAAATTATTCATCTCGGATGATAAGAAAAATATTTTTAAGTTGGAAAAGGATATAAATATATGTGTGTACATTGCGAAATATTGATTCGAGCGGCGTTTCAGCATTGCACATGTGGGGTGCCATATTTTTGAGGATGCTTCAGAAAGAGATTATTTTCAAAGCCACCAGAGAGTTTTGAGATAAGCTTTTTATGATATATTACTCAGTACGATTTATTCAACTAGATAGGTGTTTCTCGACATACGACTTGATATAAAATTACGTTAAAGATTACGTTCAAATATAATTAATTAAAATGTTTATGCTATTCGTGCTTTGGAAGCGTTAAATGATGACTTAATCAAAGGCTTTTTAATTTCTAATGATCAATGATTGATAAAGCAATAATTATTTTCAGATTGAAATTCTCTAATGCTTAATTATTGTAGAGATTATTTATCTTTTGTGACCCCTCTGGGCAATCTCCTGACCTCAGGAGTCCTTGTAACCTTACTTTCTAGATGACTCTTGTATAAACTAAATATAATAGTAAAAATTTTAGTATAATATCTTCTAATGTACTTTCTTCAGATACTTACAGCATTACGGTTCAACAAATATTTGTATCGATTCGTTATATAAATTATGTCTTGGTTTCTTTCTTAAGAATCAATATAGTTGTTTTTAAGTTATAAAGATGTCATACCATTCTAAGTTGAATAGACTACTTGTCCGCCAGAAATTCTCATTAAAAAGCTCAAGAAAAGCTCAAAAGCTCTCAACTCCCGATGTCACACACATCGATCAGTAATATCCAGGTCGAAATATGCAAATGTAATTTGGTCGTCGAAAATACTTCGCAACGAAAAAGACATGAAGATGAAATAAACAAAAGGGACAACCCCTATCCCGTAGGAATTGTTTCCCGTAGTAACTTAACCGCGGCTCACCGATATACGAATTTATATTTATTTATACGCCCTTCAAATATGTAGCATTTTCCCGAACCCGAAATAATTCATCGTGGTGGATTTTTCGTCCCCAAAAACGGGGCGGCTATCGCTTTCGAGCACTTTAAATTTAATTAAACTTTCCTTATTTACTTACCCTCAAGATTTGAAACAATGGGAACGCAACTCCGCCATTGAAACAAAATAATCCGTTTACTTTCGCGCACTTTCGGCATTCTGACACCCGAAAATTTACTTCCGAATACTTTCAAAGACCACAATGAACCATCTTAATGTACATAAACGATGACCACGTATCTATAAATTTACATCCCACACATAGAATGTAATATTGCCAGACCGTGTGCGAAAATTGAAATTTTCAATATCGTACCAGACATTGATATGGTAGAGAAAGCTTATGTTACTTCGATACGATCGAGCTGAAATATTACAGTATAAAATACATATTGATATCAAAATACGGTGACCTTATAACATTTTGAATGGACAAGTAGAGCGTTATTTTATTACATTCGCTGGATAAATTGAGTCACATTTAAACATTGATTTATTTAATTGAGTCTATTATAATGGCCGTAACTAGGGCGTGGCAAAGCAGGCGCCTGCCACGGGCGCAACTGGGCTTGGGGCGCAAAACGCAGGATACCGACTCGATTGAGAGAGTTACACGTTGTTTTTATTTTACTTGACTATTATACTCTAAATGCATTAACGCTTTAATTGACATAGAAGTAATATGGAGTCATTTTCGGTATTTTGCGTATCCCCTGCGTCTTCGTTTGCAGATAATATTTGCTTATTGCGCCAGATAAGTCTGCATATCATATTTCGCAGCACTTCAAATCTTACCTTATCCAAATATAATACAAGAAAAATTGAACAAGATCTTCTGTCACAATAAAAAGGTTGAAAACAAGTACTTCTCATTCTCATTACTCTGAAAATTGACTAGAAGTAGATAAAGCCACTGGATAGATAATCGATGTCAAGTTTGAGAGTCGCATGACGGTATTTGACGGTAACTGTGCGTCAATGGGTTAAATGAGATTATCTCGAAACTGCATTTTCAAAAACGACCTAAGTTAAGGGCCTTAAAAAGTTTTTGATGAATTGACTGAATTTTTGGGAGATTTTTCACAATAATATTCTTGATTGGATATACCTAAAGTTTTAAGGTTTTCGCATAAATAAATTACTTTTTTGGGATAAAATTTGTCAAGAATATAGGAAAGTTTAAATAAAAAGCCTACTAGGTTTTTAATTTTATACTTTTATAGGTACATGTATTCTTCTCCTGCACATATTCAAAATAAAAAAAATCATTTTCAGATCAATAGAAAAAATCCAAATAATGAACAATTTCTTGATATCACGAAAAAAATGGGGAGGGGGCGCAATTTAGATTATTGCCACGGACGCATCATACCCTAGTTACGGCTCTGATTATAAGGGCGTGAAGAATTTATTATATTTGTATTAGATAAGCTAATGAAGTTATACAATCTACCAAGCTTTCAACGTTGTGGACATTAATAACAGTTTTTGAAACCTGAATAATTGTATATACAAAGCTGATTTTTTGGCTATAAGTAGTTTATGTTAATTATTTTCAAATAAATGTCATCTAATTTCGACACAAGGTGGCTAGAATTTTGATAGACGTGGCTAAAGCTGTAACACGAGAACTTGATTGGAGGAAGGCCCCATAAAGTCATTTAAAAATCGTTTCATATTTATGAGATATAAAAGATCAATTGTCAAGTATTTGAGTAAATATGGTGAAGATCTTTGCCCATTGTCTGCATTCAAAAATGCAAAGTTGGTTACACAGGTATTTCGGAATGATTTATTCAGACTCGGCTATGGTAAAAATGGCGTTATTATATTCGACAGGCGCGGCATCATTATATAGAACCATATTGAATTAAATATAAATGTCCGGGAACATCTCCTCCGAAAAAGCTTTCTCATAAAGACGGTGGAACCATTAAGGGACTTTAAAAGAAATAAATCTTTAAGTGGCTTTTGGAATACCATTTCAAAGGGCGGTCTTATTAGTCGAGACCCCTCTTTACCTAATGAAAGAATTGAACTATGTGCGTCGCAAAAAAAAATACTGCAATCGGAAAGTCTCCAATATCTGAATCTCGTTAAGTCCCATAAACTGATATTAATTTATATGATGCTTCGGGTATCGGAAAAGAATCGCCCTCATTTAATATTTTCGCTGAAATTTCCGCCCCCCAAAAAGAAGTGATGTCGCTGTCAAACGGGAAAAACGAACGAAAGCAAGCAAAATATGAATCCGGCTCATTACAAAGGATGTAATATTATACCTTATTAAATTTAAAAAGTATCCAATTTTCTTGTCAATTTGAAGGGTGAGGAAGTGGGTGTGCCAACTTGGAAAACAGAAAGTTGAAAAGGGTCAAGAAATTCTCTGTGAGATATTTATTTACAACATAATTCAGGATAACGAAAAGATGCTGTGTAGCGGGAGAAAGTGAAAAATTCAATTTGTAGTTATACGACAGGATCACTACCCCTTGGCACACTTCCGAGGATGTTCCGTAAATAAAATAAAAATCTCTTTCTTTTTGGAGCGAACTTAAAAGCTTTGCGGGACCGATTCGGGATCATTCCAGATGAGTCGCTTTACTCTGAAAGCTAAGCGCTCCCGTTCGATAGTTGGTGAAATTGATTGCGAATTATTAGTTGACGAATCTAATTTGAATACGCTAATGAAGCTGCGATCGGCGAACACATAACTAAGTACTTATTAATCACGCTTAATTATGGAATACACGGAAATCGATTTCGTTTATCACAAATAGGCGCTCGATTGCTTCAAATTATGCGTTGTCATTTAATTACGGGCTTTTGGCAAACGTGTATTTCACAATTCCATTGGATTAATTCATTGGTCAGATTAGTCGGATATCATCCTATTACATTGTTTACAAGCATAAAAATGAAACTCAATAAACGCGACCCGAAACCAACAGCAATTTTGCCAGAAATAGTTCGAAAGATGAAGACCCAAATTGAGCAAAATCGGATACAGAACGCTGAAAAGTTATCCAATTTTCTGAATGTGTCGTCCAGTTCTATTCGTTGAAATTTTATCTTCACCCTTCAAAATCCGAGTCATACAAAAATTATGTACATGCAGTAAGTCCACCGCTTGAAATAACAATAATTTTGAGCAGCGAGTAGCAATGAGATTGCCAGGATTTGCTCAGGTCATAATATGTGCAGTAAAAACCATCAAATCCATTTAAATCATAGGAATATGAATTGATTGTATATAAAATATGATAATTTCATCAAGTGTGCCCTATTAACCTTTTGAGGGGTAAGTTGATGCCATAATCACTTTACACCGATTACTTTCAGTCAGGTCCTATCAGCGTAAGACAATCCACTATTGATAGCATACAAGACCACGTAATTTCGAAGCTCTCCGTCTCTGTCTCCCGAAATGCGCTACGTTATCTCTCTGTCTCTATTTGTCTCAATGTACAAGAGTGCTCTTTTGAATAATTAGAGGGGATATCTCAAGTCCTGGGATATTACTCCTTCGGGGGTTAAAAAAATGCTTATGATTTGATTAGAACGCAACTATGACCTTATGAAAATACGTAAAACAATTTTTCATAAATAAAGGATTTGATGTCTGATTATTTAGAATGAAATTTTATTAGCTGAACATTTAATAAATGCTATTAGTTTATGTGGACCATAACAGTTAACTTTTCACACTTCCAATTAAACATATATAGTAATAATTAAATTCATCAAGGAATATGTCTTAATGTTTATGGTGAAGTTAATAGATCTTGTAATTATGTTAAAAATGTTTACATACATTTTTGAAGATCATTGAAATCCCTTTGTGCTCTCGTATAATATGACAAATTACCTTCTCGCGGCTTGCGAAAAAAATCTTAATTCTTCATAGTTTCATTGTCACATCCTTTCTTGAAAAATATTATCCCGTCTCCTCAAACCTGAGGCTTGTCATCATCCATCATAATCGCTCATCATTATCGCATTACGTGTTTTCATTTTTTTTTCTCTCTTTCGGCTCCCAAAATATAAAATTCCAGGCGTACTTCTATCAAATTTCAAGAAGTTAATGAGGGAGTATTCGGAATATACTTGGGCCAACTTTTACATCAAGCAAATTATTTGCGAACATTTTATTTGGGAAACTTTGCCGGAGTGGCAATTAAATCACATGTTACATGCGGAGCAAAATAAATATTTACAGTCCGGATTAAATTTGCTGAAAAGACATTCAATTCTCGCGCAAGGACATTTTCTACGGATAAGTTTGCATAAATAACATAATCAAAAATTAATTTACAGCGAAATCATGAGCGCTCATATTTTGAATGCAAAAAATTTCAATCCTTTTTTGGGATTTTGGGATAATCATGCATGCAGCAAAAATTATAGCTGCGGAACACAGTCCTGTCAGAATCATTTTGCTTCAGCTATACGTATATTATTTTATAGCACATTATCGGTTTATGTAACACACTTTTGTCGGGACACCTGATACTACGTTTTTTACGATTAGTACTATAATGCAATCGTGTAAAATTAAGTAATAGCAACTTTTCAGAGGGGTAATTGCAGTCAAAATCATCATATTAAGCGTCGTTATTATGAAAAATACAAATATTAACACAAAAAAAGTTCGCCCAAAGGTACCCATATAATATATTAGGAGTAGGAGTATTTTATTGGTTCGGATCGAAAAAAATAACGGTTTTTCCAAATTTGGAATAGAATATAAATTATTGTCTTAACAATGCTCCCAAAAATTTATTTTAACTTTGATAAAGTTGATGAATTTTGCTATTAGTGCTCTTGCATTTAATTTATATTTAAATGAAAGTATGAAAAACTAATATAGACATTTTTTTATAATGTATTAAATATTTACGAGAAATTGGAATAAAATTCTATTTTTATATATTGTATGAGATGCACTTGCCGTTAAGCAGTTTCTTCCCTTAACTAGCATCCCCTTTATAATAAAAGGGTATTGAGTTTCATTTACTTGAGGAACCTACTATTAGCAAAATGAACGTAGTCATTATGAGTAGTTTATTATCATCCTTCCAAGAAATTATGCTCGATCATTAAAAAACTCTCATATGTGCAATAAAGTGATACTGATAAATTAAATGGCATGGATGTATTTATATTGACATTGAATTTAGAACCATATTTTGTGCTTTATCAGATTACTTTGAACAAATTACGACTTAAACTATTTATAAGATTACATTTTCGAAACTATGTAATTCCATAAGTTTTAATCGATATTTAATGCGCGCATTTAAGACGTCAAAATTATTCCAAGCATTTTTCCGACAGATTCTCAAAAATCCTCCACGGCTTTGCGAGAAATCACCCCCATAAAAAATAGTTTTAAAGGAGATAAATCTATATATAAAGACTCGTGGGATGATGAATTTCTACGAGATCCCTCGTTCAATTTATGTCAATCCCTCGAGAAACCTTATTTTAGTTGCTCGAAGCCCTGATCTAATGTTCCATAGAATCCATTGTTTGGTCTACGAATTAGGATTCGGTGATAGACAGATTCGCAAATAGTATGTCAAGATTAATTGAAAAGTGTCGCTGAAGATTTGGGTCATATGATAAAAATACTCCGACGATGTCATTGGGTTTAATTGAGATTCATTAGATTTAAAAATATGTCCATTTGGGGGTTTGATAATCTCTGGAATGCTGGAGAAGAATTTAATTACAATAACTGGTATTCGTTTCGTAGCGTTTATTTGTTTGATAAATTGATGAAATGAAGAAACTGGAAGGCTCTTTTATTTTTTTCCCCATTGAATGAAGAGAAATTTGCGCTCCAAAATAAGCCTTTGTTAAATAATTTAATGATGAATTCGCCCGCGATTTTCCGAGAATTGCCTACACAAATTAAATTTATAATAACAAATAAGCAGGGTATCCGTGCTCAAAGCGATTTACAAAATTAAAACAATCCATGGGATTCATCCCCTGAGCATCCCCAAGAAAAGTTCGGATCGATTTGAAATAGAAAAATTGAATTCTCAGCGCCTAATGTAAACTGTTTGCGTGGTTTAATGAGAGCTTCCGCCACTATTTGAATAGTGACTCACAGTCGAAACCGATAATATATGGCAGAGCCTATACATAATTGAAAAGGATGTGAACTTTGATGTTTATTTATTTAGGCGTATCCTTCAGTACATCTCTCTGAGAGGTCACAATGTTCGCTCTCGAAATAGATCAAAAATAACAATAAACTGCTTCGGTTTCCATGAGTAAATATTTTATCAAAGGATCTGAAGCAAATCACTCCGAGTGAAAAGTTCGTAAAATTTTAACTTGCTGTGCTCTCTTTTAGCCTTATGAAATTTCCATTATAAGGAGCACATATACTATAAATAGTCAAATCATCTATATAATTTTATAACGGAGATAGTTTACATCAGTGGTTAATAAGGCATATTTTAGATGTACTACAAATTATTCCATTATCTTAAAATAGGAATAAAATTGATCGTTATTGGGCATTACTTCGCATATCTAGTCTTAATTTGTCTTCGTTTGAATCTAGAAATCTAATCGCATTGCCATGATGAAATATATTCTCTTCCCATTGAATAAACTTCGACGTTTTTCCATCAGATTTTGGTTCAATCTGTTCAATTATCGTTAATGAATGCGGATTTTTAGCGAACCTCGAACCCTGAATGCGAACTAGTTGTGAGCTATAGAGATATATTTTTTATTTGCTCGAAAGCAGTGCTATAACTTATGCTCTGTGATACTTAAACGATGATTTCTAAATATCGACATCATAAAAATTTCTGTAGATATTGTAAATATTGATGTTAACACGCTTTGCTCTGGCGCTAATTCACGTGGACTTTCTGTTATGACAGGGGAAATTGCGTAAAATCGCTATAATTTCACAACTATTAAATTGCTGTCTCCTGGGGTCCGCAATCTTCGTCGCAGCTACCTCATACAGCCCACCACGAGGAGTGTCTCGAGTCACGGGGTGGTCCTAAGGCCGGACGCGTTCAGCCAGACGGGCCTCGACGAGAAAGACGGGGGCGTCCGCTCCTAAGTAGCAATGGGACTCCGCATCCTCGACACGGACTCGCAGCATACGACGGAATCCTCGGATTCGAATGTAACGCGAAATTTACTCGAAACTAACGGCTTGCAGACATCCGGCGGGTGCAGCGAACAGCATAAAAATTGACCCACCTTAACGATCAAAAATCAACATTTGCGACAAAAATTATTATATTAATTCATTAATTTAATTTTACCTTATTATAATTATGCAAAAATAACCGCGAAATATTCCTACGCTACAACATTATATAGCAAAAATTTGAACAAAAGTTTAACACAAATAATTGCATCGTTGTATTAATGTGACGAGAAGAAAATAAATGTTTACTAATTTTAAGCTATTGGTCATTATTAAAATGACTGAGGAGCGATTGTATTAGTTTAATACTTTATTTTTGAATAATAGTCTTGAAATCTCACTTCATTTTATATTGGGGGCACAAAAGTATTTAATTAAAAGTGATGACCATAAAATATATAAACACTCAACCTTTTACGTTTAACTTTTATCGAGACACGATTCAGGAAACATATTTTTTGTTGAATATATTATTTCAGTTGCAAATTATTTTTTTGTAGCAATTTAAGCAACAACAAGACCGCTCAGGTCTCAGGAATGCATATTTTCCCAAATTTATTATAGAGAGTCATAAAGTTTCTGTGTCCAACTGGTCCAAATTCTGGACCGCTGACACATCGAAATAGTGCCTCGCGATCGACGCCATGCCCGGACATGTCCACAGAACATGGTATGCGTCTATGAATGGATCTTCGCATGGACACTTTATTCTATTTTAACAAAATTATCTCTATTAGCTGTAATAGCTTTTTGTCGATGAGAAACTTAACTATTTATTCCATTGTTATCAAAGTCCGCATTTTTAAAGCCAATAAATTGTTTAAACCGTTGAATTATCTCATCTCAGTTTCGGAACCTTACTTATTGAAGTGATATAACGAGAAATATAAATAATACTAAAACTTAATTCACAAACAAATATTTGAATGATTATACACTTAAACCTTTTTTTGTGCGGTAGATGCGTTCCGCGGAAAATCGCACAAAAAAGCTATGACTTACATTAAAAAAAAGTGAAGATGCGTTCCTTGGATTTTAAAAACCGCGTAACTTTGAAACTTCTATGTACAATATATCCAAAATCGCATAAAAAAGGTTAACAAAAGAAAAACAAGAAGGCAATTAAATTTTATTCAAAATATCTCGATACGTACTCTTTATGTATTATAATTTAAAAAAAAGAAAAAATGGCTTTAAAAATACCACATAACTTCGAAATCGCACAAAAAGTGGTTAGGTATCTAACAACGATTTTTGAGGTTTCCTCGAGGCTCATTAACGAGATTCATCTCACAAATTTATCCTTCTTCAAAAGCTCTGACATTTGAAAACTATAATTCCATCGTCAATTTCAAATAGTCGAATATGTAAAATTTTGATATCATATAATCTTTCTCAATTACGTTCGATTTTTAACTAACTGAAATTCCGAATCTTCATGTGGCATGGCTACTTTTATGTTTTATATTATTTATAGTAACGTTGAGATAAAATATGTACAAATAGTTCTTAAATTTGACAGATGTTGAAACATAAATATCGTTTTTTAAAAAAAATCTTATATTTAAATTATGCTTTTTAAAAGAAGTTTCCGTCAGTAGAAAATTAATTTGACTGCTGGAGAATATGAAATTAGAGAAGTGCATCAGCGTTCATAATAGTATGAAAGCATCATTAGTTGCCACAAATGAAACGCTTCTGGAATGTAGATGGCAGCTCGCCAAAATCTATTCCACGTTAAACAAATCCACATATGATATTACATATTACAAAGATTATATCTAAGCCATGTAACTCCAAGAATAAGCTATTCAGCAGTTTCTCGTCCGCAGATCGTGTCGCTCTCGCAGCCTCGGCAAACAGTCGAGAGGGTTTGTTTACCATTAGTCGGGGTTTGAGCTGTTTTTTAAAGTTTCAAAGCGGCTGGCGGAGGAAGTGTACACTCCTAAGGGTGGATGATCCAGATGGAGAGGCTGTAAGGGTAAAAAGGAGAGAAGATGGAAGGTGGAAGGTGGGACAACCCTGACGATCGATTGCAAACCGGGCGCACAAGCCTCCCTTAAATAATCGCTCCACGACCACACGCAACAAAAGCAGGCATGCTTCAAATATCTCCCGGAATTTGCACCCATAATTTTCAACATAAAACGTCCAATATCTTACAAGAGGCCAAAGACAAAGTTGACCTTGATGAAATGCGATCTTCACAAAGAGTGTCCAAAATTCAATGCGCGTATCCGGAATACGGCAAAACAGTTTCTAAAGAGGATGTAACGAGATTAGCATCGCAAAATTATTCAAATCTGTGACAAATCGAAGAAAACCAGTTTGGACCATTAATGCAATGGCCTCTAATTTATCTACATTGTATGAGACAGCAAAGAATCGTAGCAATGTCGATATTGTTATTTACAAATAATATAATAAAAAGAAAGACGGTGCTCTTCGGATTCCTTATTTAAATAATAAAAAGCAGAGCAAACCCTCGAGGCTTACTTTGGGAATTAAATAAAATGTATACCGCGATCACGACCGCGGTAAACATCCACGATGTTTGCCAAGAGAATACTATATATACTATGAAAGAAAAGGTGGCTGTTGGGCTCAATTTTAAGGCACAAATTCATACATTTTCATTTCAAAATGGAAAATAATTATTATAACTAAAATATTATAACTAATAGTGATGCCACAGGAAAATTGCCCAATTTCTTTAAGCGTGACCATTTGGTAACAAAAAAATTAATATTAAACTATTACTTCATATATTTTATTTTCGTCTAAATCCAAGACTTTTAAAGCATTTTAATATTTTATTTTAAAATTATGATATAATATGAAAATGATGTCCACTAAAATAAGTTGGAGAGATATTTTTCCAGCATTCTTCCATCTAACTGATGATGATGATGGCACTGTTTATGTTATTTAAAAATTATTCGTTATAAACTAGACATCTCGACGAAAGACTCGGAATATCAGACGTAAAATGCAATACGATTTGAGTTATTACATCATAAAGCGTTGCCAAAAACTTTCACGATAAACATCCTCAAAAACTCAACATCTCTGTATAATTCAAAGTTAATAGTCATACTTTATACTGGAGATCTCCAAAATAGTCGACAATATTTCATAGCGAAAATTCATGTGAGCTTTGGGTTGAATAAAGAGAGCAAAAAAGGAACGTCGAACCGCTTATTTTAAGATAGTGGGACGCGCAGGTCTCCAGGACTAATACTGGAGATACATCTGCTTTTCTTTATGATCCCTTCAGTATAGTATCCTTTTTAACGACTCCATTTTTCCGCTACAGCACTACACGTAACATAAATTATTCCCATGTGATTTATGCCCGTTCAGAAGAAATACTACCTTTCTTTGGCTCTTCGCATTTTCTTCTTGCTCTCCTGTTGTCCTCTGTCACACCTGAATAAATGTTTTTCTTTGCGGAGACGCACAGTGTGAAATTTATGCTGGATTTTAGAATCTCAGCGTGAGGGTGGATGCTGGAGATTTATGCGGATGTCCTCGCTTAAGCTTTGTTGGTCAGGGTTGATATTACACATATTTTAAATAAATTATACGAATGGAAATACCAGAGCGAGTGTAAAGCGCTTGCGTTTATGACAATTGTAAATACAATGGAAACCACTTAGGTGTGCAGCAATTTTATATGATATTCGTTAATTTATCTAAAGATAATTATTTATGAAAACACAGTTACTTTTTTATTGCGTGAACTACGAAGTATTTCAATCATTCATGAGTATCCCACTGGCTCCAGTTCTTCATTAGACAGGAATCTTAATCCTTAAATAATAAATTTTAAATACAATAAAGATGGGATGTAGCTAGAGCTATAAGGAAAATAAATATTTAACAATACAAAATTATGTTTTTGCAAAGTATCAATAATTTGGGTGGAAGTGGGTGAATGTTCTTTGTCAACCAAACATTTCAAAGAGGAAAAAATTGATTTTTTTTATCAAAAAATAGGGTACTGATATTAAATATTTAAAAATATGTTTTACATCTAATTTTATTAAATAAACTAAATTTAAGCTTTTAGCGAATTTCGAACCTATAATTTAGAGAAGTTTGGAATGTTTAATTTACAGTCGAAAGTCTCAAAATGAGATATCATTTTTATATATCAGGTCAGTCCAAAAGTTGGTGCGCATTTTTGGGAAATTTTTAAATAGTTTATCGATGATATATTTTCCTACACTATTTACAATTTTTCGCCATCTTACAGGTAGCTTTCTAATTCTATTGCAGTAGACTGATTTTGAGTCAAAAAAAACCTGAAAGTCCATTTTGTACATCACCTTTCGACGCCTTTGTTGTTGAAATTAGCTAATTATCTTTTCTGTCCACTATCTTTTTCTTGTAACGTTATGATAAATGATCCATTCTACGTCACCTGTTAATAAACGATCAAAAAATGGCTCTCTTTCGAAGCTCTACAAATCTAGTCGATTATAAACAAATTTTTCGCAAAAGTTCGTTTAGTCAATTGAACAACTCAACAATTGAATTTGACGCACCAAATATATGCAAGGTTTTCGATTTTTATCTAAGCATGCCCTTTGGTCCAAGATCCCATGAAGCCAACCTTCAGCGAAGAGATCTTTGCCAAATATTACGATGGCGCCAAATTGCATGTTTTTACGACGCAAAATATCAAGGGCGCTGCTCTTCAAATTGTTCATATAAATTTCTTATACCAATATTTATTTAAACACACACATTTTAGTGCACAACATAGCAAAATATGTTGTTTAAGAAGCAATATTTTCGCAAAAGGTCAAATATTTGCCCGTGCGTTCCGAAGATCACAATAGCTTCTTATCTCTATTCTCCAGACGCTAAAATACTAAAACCTACGTTAAACTAATATGGACGGAGCTATAGTAATTACTTCCGTTAATTTACTTTTGCTCTCGCTTTCTATCCCTTTGCGAGGATTTTCATTGTTCCGGAGCATTTACTGTTTTACCGTAAAATTTTATTGCCACTTTGTTGTTTTTTCCCGTGGCAAGAAGATTTTAGCGCTCAAAACATTCTTTTCGCAGTAAACGCACGAACGATCAAAGCGTAATTAACGCGATGGGTTTATTGCTATTGCTCGTTATATTCATTTTGGCCTCAAACAGCTTCTATTCATATTTCACAAAATATTGTTATTATTTTTCCAAATGAGAGCAAAAAAATTATGGTTTTTGGGTAATAAATGTCTACTCTAATATGACCCCAAATACAATAAAAATTATAGAGTTTCTTAAATATGGCGTATAGATATTGTATTCATTTATTTACGATATGCATACATTGTTCTAAAGCAAGGTTTCCTAATCTATGGGTCGCGACGGGCTTTCTTTGGGGTCGCCAACTTATAGAGTCAACTAAAATAAGAGTCACTATATTACAATTTATAATTTAACGGTGTCTTTACGTTTGAATAATTTCATATATTTTTTAAAATATAAATAAATGTAATGTAGATTCTTTCCCTATCAATGGAAAAAAGCATATTCAGAAGAATATCTGAAATTCGGCTTTACTTAACTTGACTAGCAATGAAATAGAGAAGCTACAGTGCGTATTGTATTAAGTTGTTCTCAGTCATGAGTCTATGAAACCTTCAAAACTCAAACTAGAGACGAAGCATTCAGAGCACACTAAAAAGGATTTGGAGTTCTTTCATCGGTATGAAACTAGTTGCAAACATCGGAAAATTGATCGAACAGGAAGTTTTCAGCAAGCTAGAACACCATCATATGAAGTCGTATTGGAAATTTCCAAGCAAAAAACCTCACACAGTTGGAGAAAAGCTCATCAAACCCTGCATGTTGAAATTAATTCTTGAGGATCCCAGTGAAATAAAGATGCAATGAATAACTCCATCTAATAATACTATTCAGCAGCGTACATCAGGACTCTCCGTAGACGTTAAAGTGCAGATTTTGAATGAAAACAAGGTTTCACCATTATTTTCTTTTCATGTTGATGAATCAACAGACGTAAGCTCTTGTGGTTAGTTGCTTGTCTTTGTGAAATACATTCATTCAGATGATATCACAGAAGAGTTCCTACTTTGTAGTGGACTTGAAACAACCACAAAAAGTGAATATATTATGAAGAAGATAAATACGTTTTTTGAGACTGGAAAATTAAAGTGGAAAAACGTATGTGGGTTTTTTACGGATGGTGCATCATCTATGCTTGTGTTAAATTCGAGCTTTCAGAAAAAATAAAAGAACTATCTCCCCAAGCAGGAGGAATCTATCACATGATTCACCGATATGCCCTTGCCAATAATACTGCCAACTCCTCTGCAGGAGTCACTTGATTCGCTGATAAAAATCGTAAATTATATCAAATCTGGAGTCTGTTTAAATAACTGTGCAAAAACATGGGTTCTTATCACGAAATTCTTCTTTTCTACACTGCAGTACGCTGGTTGTTGAAAGGAAATGTTGTGAGTAGTGTCTTTGAATTGAAAGATGAAATTAAGTTGTTCTTAAAATTGCAAGAGAAATATGACCTTTTGGTATACTTTGATGACAAAGCATGATTGAAAAAAGTAGCATGTCTAGCAGATATATTAGAACAATAATTCTGCAGTGTGGTAGATGAATCTGAAGGTAATATAAATGAAAATTTGAAAGAGGAGATTACTGGGCATCTCGAATCCCTTGAAAACGAACTTCAGCGTTAATTCCCCGAGCTGAAAGAAGAACTACTTTGACACGAAGTCCATTCTCTGTTTTCCTTGATTTAGCCAGCATTCCCGATGAATTCTTGGTTTTGCGTAATGATTCCATGACACGTAACTTGTTCAATGAAAAATTGCTCACACAATTCTGGTGTGGTATGTATCATTTATACCTAAATTTTTGCGCTTAAAGTTTTAATTCAATTTGTGTCTAACATAATTTAAAATAAAATTATACTAAAAAAATATATTTTCGTTGTTTTTTAATTACCTTATTAAAAATATCTTTATTAACTACATGGGGGTCACGGGTCATATAGCTTTTATAAAAAGGGGTCGCCATCTGAAAAAGGTTAGGAACTTATGTTCTCTTCAACCGATAAGAATAAGAATATATATATATACAGGATAATTACCTTTGCAGACTATATTTTCAGCTTGCAAAGAATAATTATTAACAGAAATCTAAGAAAATGCGACTTACAAGATGATATATACTTCAAGACAACTCAAGTCAAAGACAAACTGTCACCATGTATGATTTTTCTATAATAAAAGAATAATAATCCATATATTTTTTTACAAAAAAGATATCCATAATGCAATATGAATGCTTATTAAAAATAAATTTGAAAGCTTTTCTTTATCTTCAAACATTTCTGTTGAACGATAGATTAAAATCATATTTTATATGAGATAAACTACCCTTACGTAATTGAATACTGGCAATTTATCTCAATTCAAGATAGTTCAAATTTCCTAAACTGATGGTAATTATTTTGTATGGAATTGACATAAATCTATCATTTTGAAGGGTCAAATAGAGTATTTATAAAGAAGAATTATTTCACTTAGGAATTAATGTAACTGATTATAATGTTTCCTGTGATACTTTGAGTCTTGATGATCGATTATTTTTAAATAGGATTTGTATGTAAAATAAATATTTTTAAAGCGCGTATAAAATGGTTTTCTATTATTAAAATGCTTTGTATTCAGTATTAAATTGTAATAAACCAATAAATAATGGCCCTCTTAAAGTTATGACTGTTAACGTCTTCCACGTAAAGGCTGTAAAACTTCCAAAATGGAAAATAATTACAGTTTAGAAACTAGGCCTACAAGAAAACTTAGAAGTAAATCGAAATAAGCTGAATCCAAAAGTTAAGGAAGTTAATAACCAACCATGCTCGGTTCAATTCACATCGTTGAATCCATTTTATTAATTTATTAAATATTTTTAAAATTTAGCTTATTATTTATAACAAATAACCGTGCATAAATGCTTATTGAGAAATTGTAAAATGCAGATTTGTTATTGAAAATTAACATTTGCAAAAATATTTACAATATTATAACACTTTCGGGGCCATTTTTTATCCAGGGGTTGTGGAAAAATACCATCTGAGTTGAGTTGTTCGCACAATACATTATAGGGGAGACGCCCTAATGATATGGAGTTGCATATAGTCAGAAGGTGGAAGACAAATGTATCCATTCTTGTAATGAAGGCAGTTTTGAATAGATCTATTGTTAAAGTATTGAGGAATAGCTATCCATACATATATTTTTTTACTAAGATAGCACGCCATTTTATCGTTCCTGGAATAATATAAAAAATGTGGGTAAAATTAGGATCGAAAGATTGACAAGGAATCAATATATTTGATCTCCCAAATCTATTTATTAGGGCGTCCCATAAGTTTCTTTCGTTTTTATATTAAGAAAAAAATAAACAATAATTTGTATTACATCAAAATTTATTGAATAATATATGATCTCTTCGAAAGCCTCATAATGCCTTCTTGCCAAAATCTCCCAGGTTTGTTGGCAAAATATTGATCAAGGTACATTTTTATATCATTTTTTGAATTAAAATTTTTACCACGTAAAGAATTTTTCAATGAAAGAAATTGATAATAATCTGAAGGGGCGATGTCCAGAGATTATGAAGGATGAGGTAAAACATCCCAGTCAAATGATAATAATTTATTTCTGACGAGCAAAGACACATGAGACCTGGCGTTATCGCGATGAAAAACAACGCCTCGTTTGTTCGCTAATTCTGGCCGTTTTCTGGCAATTTCATCCTTTAGATTGTCTAGTTGGAAGCAATATTTTGTTGAATTGATCGTTTCACCTTGCTGAAGTAGCTCATAATAAACTGCCCCCTTCCAGTCCCACCAAATACATAGCAAAACTTTTTTTGGATGTAGGCCAGGATTAGCTACAGTTAAAGCTTCTGTACCATTGGCCCAAGATCGTTTACATTGAATATTCTCATAGAGTATCCAACTTTCATTTCCAGTGACAAGTCTCTTCAAAAAAGATTGGCTCTTATGTCGTTGGAGAAGAAGATCGCATGTTGAAATACGCTGAAGTTTATTTGAGTCATTTTTTCAGATGATTATGGACGGATGTTCGTAGAATTTCTAACTTGTTAGCTATTTTGCGAACAGTATATCGCGGGTTTTCTTCAACCAGGGCTATGATTAGATCTGTGTTCATTTGCGAAAGAAACTTATGGGACAACTTAATATATTATCCATTTTTCCACAGTGTGCATTTGAACTGCACTGGAATTTAATCGTCTATTCATTTTTAGCACAATCGATATAAATATAAATAGAAGTTATAATTGATTATATCCATTGTGTCTTCTTATATATATTTATAATATTATGCAATGTATTCCTGTTTAATATTATCCTAAATAACCTGATAATCAATTTCAGATCATTGATAAAAAATGTATGGCACCATCCAAGGTAAGAAATTAGTTTGTTCGATATAAAACATAAACGAAGGCACGATATCTCATTTCAAATTTATTATTTATCCCTTTATGGTTCCGAGACTAAACAACGAAGCATTAATCACTTATTCCGATTCTAGATGCGTAAGATCCCGCCTTCATCCCGCAGGATTACGCCAGGATGTCGGTGGAGAATTCGGGAGTTTCGCCGCAAAAACGGAAGCCTCACCTCGAAAATGGGCTTCGGCCCATTGTCAAAGCAAACATACACCTTATGAATTTGATCGTCTGAAAGCTTTAATTCTCGAGGGCTTTGTGTTTGTTTCGAGCTTTTGTCTGGGCGACTCAAAGTGAACACCTAGCCGCCGGAACACAAAAGGAAAGCGACTCAAACGGTTTCCGGTCTGCGAACACTTACATTTTTTATATCCGGTCTTAAATTTTACGACTTTCAAAAGCGCCACAGTGACGAAAGCTGCTAAGATACTCTTTGCACTGCGTAAATTTATAATGAAGAAAAGCGGAAAAAACCGGTCTTGTTTTTTTCGCCGACGAAATCTTAAAGAAATGCCCAGAATGGGAATCCGCCTAATAATGGGAGTATCGTCGTGTAAATTATTGTGCAGTGGCGTACGATCCAGGGAGATAATAAAAAATTAACGCTTCACAACTCTTGTCATTTGAATGGATTCATTCTTTATTTATGTCCTTTCAGCTTTCTTCTTTAATAAATCAAACATTGAAAAAAAAATACTTTCTCACTAAATCCAAATTTAAAAATATTATAAACGAAAATCGAATCGCAGAAGCCTTATACGTTCAATTTGATCTTACTAATTGGATCTCACATGTCCCGTACATACTAGCAAATATCACGCCGGCATATTAACATTCACAACCAAACAAGCACAAGCCACTAACTAACCTCATGTGTATAAAAGAAACATTTATAAGATTTTTTTGTAAACACTGTTCTTTTAAATAATATTTTTTTACTTCCAATAGCTTAAAAAATAATGTTTTTTTCAAGTCCAAGAATTTGCTTCAATCGTATTTCATGGAACTATGATATAATAGGCTTCTGTTTCTATTGTTATTTGCATATTTTTTTAACAAATGCTTAATACATTGAGGAAAATAATATAGTTATGCTCATTTTGAAGATGTTAATAATCTTATGCCAAATGGTTAATGGTATTTATTGCGAAATTAGTTAAAGCGAAAAGAAATGTCATTTCTTTATGTGGAGAAAAAAATTATTTTAATAAAAGCTGTACAATATTACTTAATTAAATAATTTCCATTATTATTTTATAATCGGCCTCCACTTATTATGTAGCTTTTAAATGCCTCTTTCGTAAAGTTTGGCCAGTTTTTCATTAAAGTAAGAATCCAAATGATTTTTCACTTGTTCCACAAAAGTAAAATTTTAATCGCGAAGCGTATTTCTGCTCTGTTCCCCTTTATGATTTTTTTAAACCATCTATGACATTTTCGACTATTCAATATATCGCCTTATGTATCATAGATGCTCTGGGTGGCTTCTTTTCTTTTTAATCCTTTGTCGAATAAAAACAATTAACAATATCATAAATGTGTCTCATTCATTTCTGGCTTGGACATTTTCACTATGGCTAAAAAAATATAAAAATATTTTAAAAATTAATACAAACAGCAGAGTTTTAAAATAACACCATTTTTGATGCATTTACTTGTCAGCAACCCGAAGCAAACTGACGTCAAAGCACGCAACCAAAAAAATTGACATTTCTTTTCGCTTTACCTAATTTATGCAAGATGTGCAGGATACATGGACAGGTCAAATTTTTCTGAGAATTTGGGGATTTTATTTGCTACGTTTCACACATAGTCCTTATGTGCCTAAGTGTTAGAGTCATCGAAATAGATTTTTTTCTTCCAACATTATTAAAAAAAAAAAACCAAAATTTTATCTTTAAATCATCATAACTTTTTCATCTGTGGTCTTAATAGCTGTAAATTACTGTTTTTGTATCATGCAATATATTTTTGATCTAAATAAACTATTATTTTATGCAATTTCTAAATTCTTAAAACAAACAACTAACAACATTTTTGAACTTAGTTTAGTTTTTAAAAAAATCTCTAGATTATACTCTTTCCAACGATATACTATATGTCATACAAATTATTCAATAAGTCGTTAAACTTAAAGAGGTACCAGTTTACCAGGGTCAAGGTTAAAAAAAACCATTTTATGTTCAAGATGTTTTTAGTTTATATTTATTTCAAAAATTTGTTGAAATTGACCACCTCTGCTTCGTATGAACGCACGACACCTTTTTTGCTTGGGATCGTGGCCTATACTGTGGCTCGCACGGTCTCCAGTTCTGACACCAATGGATTTCTTTATCTAGAGACGTACCATACAAACATCATAGAATTTGTATTAAATTCAGATCAGAATATGAAAATAATTGTTAACATACTTAGAATAATCATTGGATAGCCCTGCCCATGAGTAGATATAAACATATAAACAAAATTTTGCTCGTGACCAATTTCCAACCAGCATTCGATATACGTTAAAAGTCCTCACGGATTAATTCGATCGAAAATAATATCATTAATTATTTTCGACTTAGGGCTTTTTTTGTCAATTTATTGCAAGCTTATTTGTCTGTCTTCAAAACATTTAATTAAATTTAATTGGTGTAATCTTATGATCGTTGTCGTTGTATTCAAGCGCTTCAAAAAAATGATCAAACCAAAATGTTAAGTTAAATTATCCTGTATTTGTTTTCGATTCGATTTTATCGATCGCCGCTTTGAAGTCGACCTCCGGAATTCGATTACACGGACCGGTGTTTGTTCCCGTTAAATAAATAGGAAAGCTCTTAATTACGTTACATCGAATAAGCATTCGTAAGCTCAGCTGGCGCTTTAAGACAATGCTAATATAACTCACAAGAATGTGGGAGAGTTTGAGGTCAACAAACGAACTTTATTGGCAAGCTAAATTATCATCTAAATCGAGTTAACTCGCATATAAAGTACGTGAACTTTCCTACAAATAGGTTCTTAAATCTGCCCAATGTGATTTATATATCTGTAACTGGATGCATTCCCGGCCTGCGTAATTGGGACCGGGAGGACTCCTATTTCATACGGCTCGGGGCTCACAGGAGGAATATATGGCCTTTGCGACTCTAACCAATTTAATTTTCAATATCCACGAGAGCAAGTTATATCCTATGTTCGACATAACATAGGACACGTCTGCCAAGGATCAAATAAACACGTGTGAGAGCAATCCCGTGCTAATATATCAACATGGCAAATGAAATGAAATGTACGTTCCACCTTCGCCCTAACCGATCCTTAAGGACACTGGGTCGGGAATCCAACCGGAATATAAACGACCGCAACTTTTCTCTCCTAACAATACTCGCTCAGCAGAATTCTTAATCTTTTTTATGCAGCCACTCTATAAATTTCTCTAAATGGCCCCGCAACGTAATAACAATATTTCTGCCAAAGAAACATAATACGAAGGATATTTTAATGCTATCAAATAACACCTTAATGCTATCGACCTTAGATGGTTAAAAGCACATTTCTTGAATCGGTCTATCCGTATTATAACAGCCAAAGGTTTCGTTCAGTCGAGAACAAAATTACAAATATAATACTAAGCATCCGACAAATCGCCCCGATAATCTCATCACATGCATGGCATAGTCAAAAGGACGATACGAATATGAAATATCGTACTATGATTCCGTCTTCCTATTTTTCTCTTTATGAGGACTCATCTTCCACGAAAAAAATATTATTTATTTACATCCGTATATTCAATATGAATAAATTCAAATCCTTCACGATGCTATGTATTTTCGACGAATTCACTTAAATATACTTAAATATAGACACTTTGCAAACTAGAATCATTCTGATTGATCAAGGCGTTTATTTTTTTCATGTGATGAAATAACCAAAATTCACAAAAAAAATGTTCAACAAGATGTCAAAAATTTACCTTTTAATATTTTTTAATAATTCTAACACAAAAACTAGTTTATACTTTTTAATTTAAAATACCATTTAAATTATTTATTTCTAATAAGTAAAATGCCCACAATCGTGTGGTAACCGAAAAAGACCTTTTCCGATGATGGGTGTCTAAGTTGCTGTATATTTCAGCAATGAGAAATGATTTCAGTCTGAAAAAATTGTAAAATATGCTTAAAATATTAATAAACATGTGGTAAAAATTTCACAGTTGCATATTTATTCAATTCGTCAATAAAAAAATAAAAAAAATAAAAATAGCCAAAAAATTGCCATCACACGGGATGACCCCCTTAACCATATGGTGTAAACTCTTGCCAAAATCATATTTAAATGGGGAGAAAAATCGTTCAAAGAGCAAATATGTTTTCATACGAAATAGTTTAAGGTGCGATAAAATTTAACGACTTGCATAGTTGCGCCATTTCAGTCGATCAGGGTCGATTGCACAAAACTACTACAGTGCTTTGAGAAAATTTAAGGTGCATGCAAAAAAACCCACAGCCATTATGAAAGCTGTAAAATTGCGGAGATTTTGCTGCGAAAGTTGCGAGTTTTCCACGTCAGCGAATTTAAAATGTTGATGCTGCATTTTTCAGCAGCTTTGGAGGCGAATGGTAAATACGCAAGCTTAATGCGAACTGCAAAAGTGCGCTTTATTACTTGCATTTCTATTTATGTATACATGCGAAAAATAAATCTGAGAATGCTTTCAGCGACGATTCAATTTCAGTAAAAAGACATGATGTAATGAAAACTAAGAATGTTTGAATTTGTGTACGTCACTTGTGGTATAACTCCATGAAATATTGTTGCTTTGGGAAAAATATTAATACTTAATACAATTAATATATGCAGGAGTCTTAAAATGTAATATAAATACATGACCAAACCTTTTTGTTTATTATTGCTCGCCTTGGCTCGTCGTTGGAGGGTTTGGAGGAGTTGGAAAGCAATTTTGCGAAGAAGTTGCTTAAGCGGTCACATCCGTGCATTGAATGTATAACAAAAAGCATTTTAATAACATTCGAAACCAGAAATATCGTCTCGTGGCTTAATTAATTTCGCTCTTCGTCTTTCTATATTGCTTTTACATTTTCATGTAAATTATCCTTAAGCGTTTATAATGTGCCCTTAGACGCAAAAGAGGGAATTCGCAGCTCAGGGCATAGGAGAAAGCTTTCAACTTTTCAATTTCTCCCTGTTTACCCAGAGACGGATCAAAGATTTTCCGGGATAGGCGATCGGCAATAATATGAAAACTGTTAAATACAAGCGAATCGAATTGCTTATTCATCGATGAGAGGAATGAAATTTTATACAAATTTATTACAATCGATTCTTTGAATAGTAGAACGAATGGATTTTCGAATATTATTTTTGCAATTAAATCAAAGAGCTTAACGGGAAATTGATTGAACTTACATACAAAAATAGCTCTTATTTTATTAGATCAAGAAATCAGATTTAACTATAATCGGGACAATAGATCGAAGATATTAATGCTTTTGTAGCATGAGCGAAGTATCATCCCCATGCAATAGCGCTGTTAATCTGCGCAGATTTTGCCAGATTAACGGCGATATCTACCGTCTTTCACATAAAAATTCTATATTCCTGGAAAAAGCTCCAATGGGAATCACCTACGTTTGATAAAGAATATGACACATTAAAAATAATATGAAGGAATTTGTATAAATAATATTTGGTATATTTTACATCCCCTAATGCTGCCATTGAAATATATGATACACAATGGAATAAAATGCATATATATTTTATATATAACTGCTAATTATTAACAAGTTCTGTCACCTTCAACACTTGTTAGCCCAAAAACTTTTAATTTTATTAACATCATTTTTGAATATTTTTTGCATGGTTCTATTTAACACTATCGTTTTTATGGCACTCAACTGCGATGAGCCTCGACTAAAATTTGTTATTCATCAGTTCATTTTCATACACTTTAAATGGCTTTTCATCACAGTGTTTTTGAATATTCATGGAACTTCAAAAGCCAAGCCATTCAAAAAAAAATACTCTAGCATTCGAGTACACTATAAAGGCAATTTGAACATTTTATCGGTCAAAAAACGATGCCATAAATACGTTTCGCATACGAAAATTTCACGCATATGCGAAACGAAAATTCATTTCCTAGCCGTGGTGGTGTTTTAGACACTCGACTTCCTTTTCAGGCAAACTTTCCTGGAACTCAATAAACAAATCTCCTCGAGGCGCATCTGCCCTATGTAAAACTTGACGACATCACAAAAACGTTTCAATTGGCTATTTTTTTATAAAATTGTATAAAACACACAATATCAAACAGTAAAGGGCCTCTGAAAATATTTTGCATGTGAAAACAACTCGATGCAACGATCGGAATTTCAATATTTCTAACAGCGACGATGTGTAGAACCGCGAATCGACAATGCTATTTAAATACTTCGCATAACATTTCTAGCATCCACAAACATCCATAATATCTTTCATTGTTCTGATGCAAAATTTTTGAAATAATTCAATAATTTCATCAAATTATCTATTCAATTAAAATCTCCCCAATATTTAAGAGCATATTATGTATTTTTCACAATATCGTTAATTTATGGAAATACTCTTTAATCATTTAACCCATTTAAATTACTGTAATTAACTAAATTAAATTAATTCATAATTAACAAGGAAAGACAAAGAAAGTCTAGATTTGCATACACATATCCAAATAATAAATATATTGATTTTGGCTCTAAGCTAGTTCTTCTTTTAAAAGTGAATACTCTTAAGATATATAAGTTGTCCTGGATTACACTCTTCTTGTTCTTCTCGACCTGGTTCTTCTGAGGCAGATATTTCTTTAATTATTTCCTCATCATTCAAACAGTTTGTGTATGCCGGTCTCATCAGCATTGTATATTAATTCTTCGTCGAATTATTCTTTCTCCACAAATAGCTTCAATGTGTCAATAAATGTGTTTTTCACACCTAGGTATTGATACAAGTATATGGTCAACCTGTAATGATATGTTATGATAGAGGACGGATACTAAAAATAGTGTCCGCCTAAGGCGCATTTGGCTCTGAAACTATGGCAGAAGGCCTTGAAAAGGCACCAGGGCTGACCATCAAGTCTCTGTGGCCAAGAGGTCCAGAAAAAGGAGCTCTGATACGACACGGGAGAGCCTCTCTCTCGGCTGACATGCCCAAATACGACCACAAAACGTGATCCGCGTCCATAAAAGGATCCCCGCACACACAGTCCGAATAAGTGCCTCAATGCCTTTATTTGCACTTTTATGCCTAGTGGCATGATCCCTGCAAGGACAGGGAGGCTGTCTGATGCAGTTGTTTTGTACGCTCCAGTGATTCTTAGTAGTGGCTGCCGTTGTGCAATATTTAAGCTTCGTCTCGCTGTCTTATCTCGTCCACGGGGTCCAAGTCTGTCCACCCATGCTCCTGCTCCGTATGTGGCAAAACTCTCGTAGATGGTTTCATAGGCATCCTGATTTGTCTGTCCCCCAATGCCCTAATCAGCGCCCGCCAGTCTGGACATTGTGCCAAAAGCCTTGACGGCTTTGCCGGTTGCAATTTTAATGTTTTCTCCGAATCTGCATCTCTCAGAGATGGTTACATCCAGGTAGACGACGTTTTTATCGAAAACTATACGGTCTTCATACAGCCAACTGCGTGGATAGTTAGGTAAGTAAGGTCATCGGCATATACTGTTAGTAAACAATCCTGCGGGAGTACCAAGTCAAGGGCATCATCAAGCAGGATGTTCCAGAGCATGGGCCTCAGAGCAGATCTCTATGGACTTCCCATCGTCAGAGAGTGAGTGATAAACTTACCTCCAACCGGTGCAAAAACAATCCTATTGTCAAAGTAGCTTCGTATTAATTTAATCATGTTGTTAGGGATCTTGTATTTACCCAGTTTGACGATAATCATTGCCCACCAGGCATTGTCAAAAGCTCCCGAGAAATCCAACAGAACCACAATCACGTAGCGTTTGGTGGTTGATTCTGTGATAGATAGCACACTAGAGATGGCATCAATGATGGACTTCCCAGGTCTGAAACCAAACAATTTTCCACATAGTGGACAGTCTCCCTCAAGAGCAGTATTCATCCTATACGCTATAGTTTTCTCCAAGAGTTTTCCTAGCGTGGGAAGCAACATTATGATCCGATACGCCTTTGGGTCTTTTGGTTGTTTATTCGCCTTTGGTTTCGGAAGAACAGTGACCAGTTCTCTCTTTCAGCAGTCAGGAAAAACGCCTGTCTTGACTCTTGAAAAATGAGACAAAGATCGAAATAAAGGTGTTTGCTGAAGATATATCAGCAGAAAGCTTTTCCTCGTGAATTTCAAATTCTTTGATACCATATCGTCCATTGAATTTTTCAAGCCAGCCCAAACATGCTTTGAAGATGGAATCTCCATTTAATTTTGTATTGAAAAATATTGCTTTTTTACACAGTAATGGACCAGACATTGAGTGTCCAGTTGATCGTCTTTGTATGAATCACATAAAAATACGCTCTTCGATATTAAAAAAATTGTAAATTTTGTAATATGCAAAACTTCACGTACGTGAACAATTCTCCACAACCAAACACTTGATTGTTATGAACAGTTAATTATAACCAATTATAAGATCAATATCAAAAAAGCAACAGCGTAAATGATTACATTAGAAACGAAAAATATTTGAGCTTTATTTATTATTATTTAGTAAATAAAACCTTGTAAAATGGACGCTCCAAATTACGGAAGCTGTGATTTCATCTCAGAGGCGGACGTGTGATTGACAGCCACGTTACTAGGTATATTGGTTTCCAATCACAAAATAGCTTGAGCGGATCAATTCATACATTCCGTGGATGCTATAGGGTTAAAGTTATTTTTTAACCAGGGGAAACCCCAATATTACATAGCACGGAATAATATGATATCACAGCGTTGAGAAAATCAATAGATGGTATCGCAAAATTGCGTAGTGTGTGTATAAAACGATTTTAATATTGAAAAATGTGATTCGATTATATTTATAGACATTGCAATAGCCTTCGATTGTGTACGACATTATGGATATTCATGCAAATCGCATAAGTATAAACGCAATTTTTAGCTTGATTTAAGTGTTTAAAAACATATATTATAACCGTTAGAGTAATACGCCAAATTCTTATAAAAAATGCAATATAAAAAAAATGCAATATGTAAATTTGGTATTAAGTAAAATTTAAAAAATATATACACCAATTTCACTTATTTTTTTAGAAATAATCGCATAAGAAAAAGTATATACAGATACAACTAAATTTCTGACTAGTTTAACGTCTATATATCGTCATGTCGCACTTTTGATGTAAATTTTTCTGCAACGATATAACAACGATATTTTCCAGATATAATAAGGTAGAGGAAGTTATTGTCCAGATTCAAGTTTTACATCAGCAATAATGGATCAGACTTCTAATCAAATACATCTTCAATTGCCAATATAAGTCCAGTATGGGAAGTTTTTCCAATAATCGCAAATATTTATGGACCTGCTGGAACTTTTTTGCTGACCGCATAAAGTTAATGCTGTTCAATTAAATATATATATATGTTTACGATCGACCAAGTAGGCAGGGCTTGTGTTAAAATACAGTTTCTGAATATAAAATAAGCTCTCAAAGAGAATTTCTACGGATTAATTTATGATTAAAAGAATTATGGAGGCGCTTCGTCCGAGCTTTTGTGCTTTAAGGCGAAACGTGAATAATAGAAAACTTACATCTCGTAAATAAGTAAAGACGGTACAAAGTTTTTATTTTTCTCGCTCACGCACGGCGTCCAAACCACCCCCGATTGAAAAATAAATTCCAAAGCTCTCGATAGAATCGACCCCTAACCCGAGCGACGGTTACTATGGCTAACCGTTCCGTCGATGTGATGGTGAGGCTTTATGCTGAAACTGCTCTTTTTTCACCAGGTTACATTGTAACGTGTAATGTTCAACAGGCGGCCTTGGAGCCTCAGATGTCAGCTGGTGATGGGAGGGAGCCACCTTGCTAGGGGTGCCGCTCGAAATCGACACATCGATACAAATATCAAATGTAAAAAGCCACCCCAAATATGTAATAGTATAAGAGCCTCTCATTAAAAAGAAATCATATCCCATTGCACACCCCAATTTTGATACATTTTTCACTGCGACCACTTGTATCCTGGATGTACCAAGCAGGGTGAGAATATCGATGTGTCGATTGTCAGGGGTGTGACGATGTATATGGGCGCCCCTGCCTGCGAAACCCTCCCTCCGGCCCTGGGTATTGATCAAGCGACCTGTTGAGCGTAGACACTAGCGCCGCCAGCTCACCGGCGCAAAACCAACAACACTAATTCATTCCACCATATGAAATATGATACTACGCAATCGATCACCCCACGATGGAAGACTGCCTCGCTCGTCAGATATAAGATTTTCCACTACCCCTGGCATACACATTAACATATCCTTGAATTTCCATCGAGGCGGCATATAAGTCCTGTCTTCGTTTCAGAAGAAATCATCGGTGGTTCAATGACCTTAAACACGCTTGAAATAATTCTACATATCCTGCAAAGATATTTTCGAGCCGATTTACACACGATACAATAAAAATATCGTTACATATGTAAATAATCATCATCGTTGAAGCGTTCGGGTGCCGCACGAAATGACGCCCGCAAATGTTTACATAGTAGCGTGCACGTCCGATGCACGCACATGTCACGCAACTACACGATTTTAATACGAAACCTATGCGATGATCGATGCTACACGTCTAAACATTCTCAATACACTCAAACTTCTTTTTGTGCGATTTCGAAGTTATGCGGGTTTTTAAAGCAATTTTTAATTTTTACAATTTCATAAAAAGTGCGTATCGAGACATTTTGGATAAAATAAGAAATAAATCATCAACCACATTAACATCATATCTCGAGCTTTAATTAATTAATTCAAACTGTGTACGAATCTTTTCTATACAACCCTCTATTATTACTACCAGATTTGTGTCAAAATTTATTTTTTAAGTATTAAAAAAAAAAAAAAAAAAACTGTGACAAAATAAGGCCAAAAAATTACTTGACTGAATTTTTAAACAACTCGCCATTTTGTGATTTGTTTTTTGAGCTATAGTGACATCTTTACTAATTATTAATTACATTGTTTGAAAGAGAAAATCTACGCAGAACAATGATAACATTGACATTGGGTATATTATTTTTTCATATTGACATTAACAAAAATCTTATTTTTAATTGCCTTATTGTTTTCCTGTTTTTTATTAACTTTTTTAATGCGATTTAGGATATATTTTATATAGCTGTTTCCAAGTTATGCGGTTTTTTAAAATCCATCGCATCTACCGCACAAAAAAAGGTTTAAGTGTATATTTTTAATTTTTTTATAGAAACTCGCAAATGTGCATAATTACTATTCAACAAAAATCGTATTCTAAAGAATCTATTAATCGTCATAAAATTTTGGTATAATTAACTGAAATCGCTATCGTAGGATAAGCTATTAAGAACAGAACGAGTGTCTTGAAGTCGAAGCTCGATTGTTCGTGTTATCTTGCGAACAGGAGTTTGTTTTGATAATTAAGATAATCGCATAATTCTTATCGTTGACCAATTTTGTTATTCCTCCTTGACTGTTCTGGAGTGGCGTCATTAGCCGAGTATCACCACTCCTATGCAAGATCTACTCCTTCAGAAGTAAACAGACAGGCTTGCGCGTTAACCCTATCCTTTTATTTTTGCAACACATAATAGGCAAAAATTGCTGAACAACAAAAAGCAGACGTCATGCAAGTTGAACATTAAGAAATTAACAAACATTGTGTGCTATCAACTGTGTAAAGGTTCATTTATTGAGCCTGGTTCATCATCAAGCTTGTTACACGCCGCTTCAGAGCTGACAGAAAATTGGATTTACATTAGAACGTAGCGTGTATGTTCTCTGGTTTGAAAGGGTTAATACCTAATTCTATCAATATAGTCAACCCTCCTATAACGTCCACTTCATTCAGGGCATATTTTACCTAAGCAACAGGTAAAATATGTAAGGTCAATGCCCCCTCGCAGATATCACTTGCACTGATTAACATTTTTTTATGGGTGCTTAACTTTCTATAGCGTTTTGCTTCTCGACGCTATAGAAAAATTGACTGTACCCCCATCAAATCGATGGATAAATATCATTTTTATTCTGGTGAGTGAGACGATATCTCCTGGCCTAATCATCCACCCTTTCATCTGCATACAATTTCAAAAAGCTGTTATTCAAAATTTTATGAGCCAAATATACGTAACTCATTTGACTTATATTGTGTAAATCAGTGTCGAGCTTTTCAAGGAATTGAAATATTGGATCCACTTCTCATCACCTTTTTTTTATTTGTGTGCTCTGTCTTCCAAGAATGTTGGCAACAATAAGTCCCATATTGACTTTGTCGACCTGAAACAATAATTCGATGCTAGAACTGTTCCACTGCCGAAGCTTCTTCAGCCATGATGTCTTTCGCCGTCCCTGACTCCAATTACTTATGATCTTTCCCTGTACTATCAGGCGCAGAACCTACATCAACTTGTTTATCCATTAAAGCCAGCACATCAGCGTTGAACCTTTCAAGAGTCTATGGAATTTTAAGCATCCTTCTGTGCGCCCATATTTCAAGCCCTTGGAGCTTTTTCATATGGAAGGGTGCTAAACATGTAGCAGCTTAAGATTCGGTGTCTAAGAGTCAAACTGAGGTCTCGTGAGATCAACATACTCGCCATTTTCAAAAAGATCGCTCTTACTTGTTCTACCCTGGAGCGAATTTCTCTATCACTGTCACATTATTCATGCAGACAGCTTCCAGGATATTTGAAGTGTATGAATCACTCCAACTTCTCATCTTTGGCTCTAAACTCTACATGATGTAGAGTCTAGAGATCAAGCAGCTTGGGCGGTTAGCAGGTCAGTCACGTGGTTGGTAGGTCGACAGTGCGGTTGGTGAGACAACGGTTGGATCAATTAATTAATTGGGAAAATATCATCATCAAAAATATCGTATTAACAATAAAATAATATTTAATGTAACATCGAGGACACCAATTCTGGAGATTTTACACTGTTCACATTTTTTAAAATACATTTATCAAATAAGGACACATTTTCCATAATCTATCTTTAAGCGAAATTTGTAATATTTATGATTAAATTTTTGCATAAGCCCTGGAAAAATCAACTTAGAATACGGATGAGAAATTTCCAAGTAGTTTGACCCTTTCGAGGATTTTCCGTGTGTGCTTTGGGGACTTAGGAGATATGTTTGCATATCATTATATATCACGTAGACCCTCTACGCGCATTTGGCGTATACGCTCGTAAATGAATACGAGCCCTTAAATCCGGAACTGTTATTCGACACGTGTCCCAACCATTCGAATGCTCTGAAATACGTCATAATCTTTAATGTGACAATCAATATATTGCATGTGGTTTTTCACTCCATCAATTATTCAGGGGCACTTATTCTATAACCTAGTTATCATGAGGTCGAAGCCTTGAGTGATTACAATATCCTGTAAAATGATTATATCCGAGGATACTTCAATGGTGACGCTATCTACTGAAAAATAATTGAATTATGAATTTAAATGTAATAATTTATCTAGACATCTAGCGACTGACGATGATAAATATAAATTATCAAAGTTTTAAACCATTTAATTTTGCAACCGATACTTTAAAATAACGCTCTTCATTAATAGATGGCTCTGACAAAATTAAATTTATTGTTTCATGAACAAAAATCTCATCAAATATTTTCGAAATAAATTAGATGGCGTTATGCATTTATAATATAAATATTAACATTAAATATTTTTTCCAATTTAAAATATAAATTGTACATTATATTTTTTCTTTTATGATTGAACACATTCTTACAACGATAAGGTTCTTTAAAAAACCACCAATAAGTGTCATCGCTTTATGAAAAATATTTAAGTTAAAGGGTTGATTGATCGACGTGGAAACGAACGATATCATCACTCATCTTTCAAAGCCTCCATCATAAATTGTAATGCTTTACAAAGACGTTTGATCGAAGCATTGGTTAGATTATTTTTTCACAGATAAGCCCTTCGTCAAATATCCATACGTTGATTTATGTTCACATGTCCGAAAACAAAGATTTATTAACGAGCATGTGTAGGCAAACAATGGGTATATTGATCATTCAATCCAAATTGTAATGTACAATGGACACGAATATCGTCAAATTTCATGTAAATATTAAATAATAATGTCAATGGAATGTTGTGAATAAAATTAGCATATAAGGTGTTTGTATAAACCCGGTTAAACCATAATTTACCACAGTTATTATTAAGTGGTTTTAATTAAATTGCGTCATTCAAAAACAAAATACCCTTTGGAAACATAATGTATCAAATCTAAATATATTTAGAAGGATAATTGCTATTTATTCATATTCATATTCAGTTTGAAAATATGTTTTATTAAGGCTTTAAGTATGTAAGATGAAACTTCATTTGTGCTATCGCTAAAATCCTGTCCATCCCCTGTGATATTTCCGATTTTATGAGTAGGGTTGAAATCCATATATATACGCTCATATAAATAAGATCATACATGATCAAATCCATTCGGGAATATCCTTAGGATAACTGTGCAGACCATAAATTAAAGCCAGATATATGAAATAATCCCATCTAAACAAACCCAGAATTATTTATTTACTATCCTGTAATAACTTCTTCGCCCTTGCCGAATAATCGGTTAATTTATTTAATTGAACAGCTACCCCTTGCAAACTTTGCTTGCTTCTAATGCTCAATCGGCATGTCCGTTTCTTCCTGTTGAAATATTAAGTTCTTCCAAGTTCGTGATCTGGAGCGGTCTCCGAGGGGCAATTATTGACAACCCCAACTATCATCCAGGTCGACGCACCTACAAATTGCCATCAACCCCTATACTTAATTCAAGAACGGATTAGCTTGCAACATTCTTTCGGAAATCTTCTACGACTCGCCACGCGATTTAATAATAAAATTTATATACGATATGGTGAGATTGAGAAAAAGTATATTCGTAGCAATAAATGCAAACGGTATCTTTAAACCACCCTTCATGAAAAGATTAATGCGATCGCACAAAGTCTTATTTTTTACTGTTGCTTTCCGCGTATAATAAAATGTTTTCAGGTGTGTTAAGATCCATATATCTTTCAGAAGTTCTGAATGCTGAAAAAAGCTTTGTTTCCAGCTGCTAAGCGGTCCTTTGTTTAATGAACACAATTCTTAGCACGATTGCCAGATACTCCCCAAAACTACGCAGAAAACTCTCTTTATTTTGTTTATGTATTATTTAAAAACGCTGCTAAATGTGGCGGAATTAATTCGCTGAAAGTCTATCGAAAGCAAAAGCCACATTCAAATGACTAGCTGTGTCGAAAAAATGGTAACATATCGTGACAACTTGCCTAAAAACAGTTTTATTTCTGAGCTAAAGTGTCAATCTAGTGCTGTTTCCGATGTATTTTATTACATGGAAGGCATGCGATTATTTAATTCAAAAATAGAAAAACTATCAACTTTTACTACTGTTACACGACGATTCCAAATCAATGTGAATTTGAAAAATACGCGCAATTTCCTATTTTATGGCATTCATTTCCTGGAACGCAAAGGAAATATATGCCATCCCCAAACTGTGTTGTTATCAAATACGAAATCTTTCTTAGCAAATATTTTTAGCCTCAAAATCAAAATTTCAACTTTTAATATATATGTATAAAAGCATTGTACCTTTTTATTTTTCATTAAAAAAATGTTTGAAAAGAAACGCAGTATTATAGTTACGTGGTTTATTGCTTCATGGCACGTGTAACGCGGCTTGAAGGGCTACGATCCAAAAGCATGCGCGTTCATTTTGCCAGATCGATATCCGCCAACATGGTGCATCCGTTAAACGTCTCGCAAAACAAATTCTGCACACAAACAATGATTGTGCTAATTCAAAAACTTCTTGAATGCGCGCCCAATAACTTTCCAAAGTTTCATTGCAATCGGATGAATGGTATAGAAATGTATAGCGTGCACCGTTGCCGGTTGGGTGGTGACGCGCAGAAGATGGGAGTCGAATAAAATCGTCGGTTGGCCTTGGCTGCGAGAAGACGTCCTTTACGCAACCAGATCTCTCTCTTTCGTGTTGAATAAAAAGTTACCTAGAGAAGAGAGTATTTTTGTTCGACTCCCGTCTACGTCCATTCATCCGTCCGGCTATACATAATTCGAAAGCAAAACACTACAGATATTCATTTTTACATATATAGATAGCAACTACATCAAAGTTTTCTTAAAATCTAATTTCTTCATAACTAAAAATTATCAGCAAGAAATTCCATAAAATGTATATCAGTCTGTTCTTTATAAAATCGTTTATTATTTAACCGATTTTTTTGAGATGCAAAAACGAAGCTCCTGCCCTTTTAACTAACATAATTTTTATACCGATCTCAGTCCCTTTGTATCTCAATAAAGTGTTGTCAGACTGAATCACATTATTGTTCATTTAAAATTGGTGTTCATATAATCGTCAAATATGTTAAAATAATAGATTAGCAATGATTCCTAAGTATTTGGTCTAAAAAGCTGGGGATTGTGTGATTCTTTTGGCAGCTCTCTAGCAAGCTCTATGTAATAATTATACAAAATTTAAACCGATCATTAAATATTGAACTGACAGACATACACGTCATTTTCAACTCTTAACGGTCCTATGTCGAGTCTGACTCGACATCATTTTTATTCCCGTGGGTCCTATGTCGAATCTGGCTCGACATTTTTTTTTTCGACATAAAATGAAAAGAACTGTTACTCTTGACGCGCACTCTCGTGAACATCTCCGATTACACTTACGATATTTTATATATATATTTATGTGAATTTAAGTATTTCTTTACAAATCATAGAAATTCAAAACGATAATCATTTTTCATTTATATGAAATAAAATCAAGTAGATTCGCCAGCCAGATAACCATTTGAAGGCACCGCGCCAGTCACAGTTGACGTGCCCGTCAGATTAGAAAAACGCTCGGGTACAACATCCACCCCAAACGATATTATATATCACATCACAGCTTTTCCATGTGATTCAAAAGCGTTTGATGTCCTATAAAAAGGTTCTGCATCATATACAACCCCAATTATTTACCTTCATTCGAGCGAACAATATTGGCTCCATATAAATTTTGACCGAGATTATCCATTAGCGTTTCTGTCCTTAATTTAAGCTCTGGTTTTCCACGCATAAATTATTTAGGCTTTACATGGCACGCTAGCTGCAACTCGGTGTATTTAACTGTTATAATTGGTCGGTTAAAAAAAAGAGGAGCAGGCGGGTTAACAACCTCGAACCTGGCCTACGTAAGCCTCATCGAGGGGAAATCGATATTAACCCCATTAATGCCCCATAAGGATTCAAGATAGTGCAGTTACACGTGCCGGATTGTTTATAGGCTTTCAGCCTAGAAGAAAGAATGAGGTATTGCTATCGGCAATATGCGACAAATGGATAGCATATATTATACATTAGGGATGATAATAAACCGCGCTAAAATGTATTTTGGTGTTTATTCTTCGGAAATACCTCGTTGGAGATAACTTTAGGGTCGCGTTGAGAGATTGCCATTAAATTCTTAATTGCATCTTTTTAGTGAGTGGTATTTGATGTTTCATAAACTTTCATCCCATAAGAGTCATATTTTTGCATAGGTTTTTTCAAATTTATGTTGCCATAAGGTGATACAGTTGCCATTTTATAATTTAAATTAGTATTGCGAAAATAATTCTATCATGATTGTAATGTATGTAATGCAGAAGCAATTACAACCATAATTTCTTTTATTTAACTGAATATCCTACATATTTATGCTGCTGAAGATGCTGAGATCTTCAAAATTCTGATCATTTTAAGGGCATTCAATTATTTAAGTGTTGATAGTATTTATATCGAGAAGTCATAAAAAACATTACCATTAAATGTCGTTGTATAAAATATTACAACCTAGAAACCCTTCAACAAAATCAAAAATAATTCAGAAGATAAAATCTTGCGTTAAAACGATTTTACTAAATAATTCTAGGATTGAATTTGTTTGGAAAACTACATTGCGTATATAATGTCGCCTATACACAACACCGTTTATAAATTTGAATAGAATATCCTAAGAAAAAAATATCTCAAAATTGGTTGATCGTTGGAGATATTCTTAAATAAATATTATATCCAGATCTGTTCTATTCGTAGTAAACATCAAGGATATTATATTTTTTGATATACACTTTTTAAAGACGCCTTCATAAGCTATAAATTTAACCCATTTCGTAGTGATAACACGCCTAGCGTGTTTATATGTAAAGCCACTTGTCTCTCAGCTCCGCGCAGTGTTTAATAAGCTTGTATATCAATAAATGAACCTTAACACTGTCGATAGCACGCAATATACAACATTTGTTAATCGATGCATCATTCCTTATATAAATTAAGTGATGTGACCGATAAAATTCCTATCTGCTGACACACGGACTAAAACTCGCAAAATTCCCGATTTCCCGACAAATTATTTATTTCCGTCGCTGCAGATGAATACTTATATACTATAATACTTTGATGTTATTTGCAATTATATTACGGAGGAATACACAAATTTTGAACTCCGTATCTATTATATTTCATATCGATATTTCCATTATTAGAGTCGAGGTGTAGTAAATACATCACCGGTAGAGAAATGTTAATATAACAATATGAAAAACATATATGTACTGTATACATGTATACTTAGATTAGATAGTTACTGCTCCAAGGCGTCGCTTAAGCTCGCCAATTAGCAGTTACGCCACTGTTTCCAAGCGTCCAGATTTCGGCGAGAATGTCTCGATTTAGTAGTCTTTAACGTGCAGGTGAGGTGTGCAATTTCTGTTAGATAAAAATTTCAATCCTGAATTTTTCGGGATTACGTTTACTAATCTCGAGGTTCATGGGCACCTAAAACTGTCCGGGATCCCGGGATTCCCCAGTCCCGACAGATAAATAGATTTGTATGGGTGATAAGTGACTTTTGCAGAATAAGTAGAATTAAAAATAATCTTTTAACGTAAATAGTGTCGTAATCTATAAAAGCATCAAATGGATCTCTATATATATTAAATTTAGGTTTTTTTTAGGTAAAAGAGGATCTATGGGTAAATAGCGAATTAGTAATTCATTTTAACGTAAAATTTCTATAATAATAGTGCTGTAGGGCAAATTGGCTTTAACGTCACAAAAAGTGAAACTCCTTGTCCGTGTTAATCACATACATCATAAAGACACTACGTGCATGCGCCACGTCACTTCTACTGTGTGTGTGTTTATACATAGCATAAAGCAACCGCTACACTAATAGCAAACCTATTTTATTATATATTACTCAATTCACAGCGCAATCTTTTAGCTAACAATTTTTGTTGACGATTAGAAAAAATCAATTCATAAAATCAAAACATGAAACGATCAATCTGAAATATAAATACATATCTACAATCCTCCAAAATACGAAACTAAATCTTAGATTTAATTCACTATTTCAATATTTATAATTATATTTATCAAATATAGCGTCGAAATTGAATGCACGAAAGGCTTAAAGCCAATACGAATATATTATGGAAAGCTGTTGATTTATTTGCTTCAAAAAAATAATGCTAACTGCAAAAAATCATGATCGATAAAAAAAACAACTTTACATAAGTTTTGCGTGTGAATGATGGTGTATGCGGTTGTTTACATCACGTTTAATATGGTATTGCTCCTTTATCTTCCGTATACATCGGAAGAGGCACTTCATACTGATTTATGAGCCGATAAATACAACAAAAAGGACGTCGTTGCTTCCACAGGTGAAAGATTTATTCTCCAATTATTTATTTTACTTTATTATGGAATGGTATCGATTTGCACTCCGCCTCAATATCGAAAAATAAATAAAATGAACCCCGATGCGAGCGATGTTTGGACAAATTGAACCGTGGGACTAACCGCAGTTTATACAAAACAGGCTTTATGAAATTAACGTCGACGCCAATTATTAACATCCTTAATGAAAGGATCAAATCATATTAGAAGGGTTTCGTCATAGCAACAGGTTTTAATACCTCCTAATCTCTTCTTTGTCGGGGAGAGATCGTGTCATAGTCGCATAAAAGACACGTCCATCTTTACCGCCGTATTAATTACTCACCATCGGAAATTATTAATATGTTTACGTCGAATTACGTGGATTTTTTTAGCATCTATTTATGTTATTATATCATCGCAGGCGATTAAACGAGCATGTTTACTCGGAATCGCCAGAGCGATAAGGTCAAGTAATTTATTTTTCAGATGCCCCAGAGACCTCAAAATGTGTGATTGGCTCGTTTTAGAAAACACGTAATAAACTGAGCACTTGGATAAATCTCAATTGCCAAATGTGTGATTAAAAATTATTTCGACGAATATAATTAGCCTTTTTAAACTACAATATCGTCACACGCACGATCAACGAAATCTTAACCACCATATTGCGCGTGCATCCTTTCTCTCCCCGTCCCCGCAGCCTGAAATTCATTTCCCCAGACCAATATGCGCCTACATGGTGCATCCGTGCAATATTTTTACTATGCCTATATTATTCGCGCAATCTTTAGCAATAAGTGAACGAATTTTTATCGCAATTTGATGAACGGTATGACAGCGTATTACATACGAACAAATAAAAATTATTTTTTATATATTATAAGATAATGATTATTTTCCTACTTATTTCTAAAATTTCGATCCCTATTTACAATAAAATTATGATTGAAATAGTAACTATTATTTTCAACTTCATTTCGATTTTTTTAAATGCCAAAGATAGTTAAAAAGCAACATATCAGATGTGAATGGGAGACAAAGATGGAGAGAGCATCTTACGTACATCGTACGATTGTATAGATCGTTAACTCAAATTTATCGATTAATAATATATAATGGACTATATGTTGAATCGATTTCAAGTATATTTAGCCCTTTGAAGTATGATGAAATGATTAAAATAGTCCTCTTCAGTCTGTAGAACAGTAAAGACATATTTTTCAGATTCTAGTCTATCTACATATCCCTCTGACGACTATGGAAGAGACGTGTCCATCGAAACAACATGGGTTGAGCAGCATGCTTTTTCAAAATCATATGAAAATAAGCGACAGAGACTACGAAGGAAATCTGCGAGCTTAATTATGACATATAGATGGATGTCAATATATGGGTGTCAAATAATGCTTTGAAGACATGCTTCGAAGTAGACGACCCATCCAGGGGGATAAAGCAACCCTAACGTCTGCAATCGAGAATAATCCGATGCTCATCACATCAAAAATGATCGGCATATCTAGGTTCAATAATCAGAGGATCCAAAAGAAGTTGGGCAACGTTCAAAAATAGGGTGTTTGGATTCCACACACATTAACATCAATATGATCCAACATCAGCAGATTTTGCAAGAAAAATAACTATTACGTGCATTTTTTCGTAATTTAATGACTGATGATGAGAATTAGGGATTCAAATAGTGGACAAAAGGTTATTTCAATCCTTAAATTGCATGTATTCATCCATGGCTTAAAGTTTCTATGACCATTCGATGGACTGATGTAAATCGGATTTAATCAGAAATTCCTCAATTTTTTGACTTGAATTTCTAAAACCAAGTTTGACATTTATTGGATTTGACATTTCTTCGTAAAATAGTGAATTATTTTGAACTTTTTGATCACTTTTCCGAAATTAATTGCCTTAATGTTTTCTTGTTTTTTAATTATTTTTTTATGCGATTTTGGATATATTTCATATGGCTGTTTCGAAGTTATACGGTTTTTAAAATCCATGGAACGCATCTTCACTTTTTCTATGTAAGTCATAGCTTTTTTTTGTGCGATTTATCGCACAAAAAAAGGTTTAAGTGTATAATTAAAATCGATTCAAAATTATTGACTATTTGTCGATAATAACTGACTACAAAAGTGATGCTAAATACATGTTTATTGATCGATTTCCCTAATGTTTTAATTATATGATTCTATTTGATTTGTGACATACCTTAATCACTGCTATTGAAATTTGTGGTGTGAAGCAATAAGAGGTAATTACCTCTGTATGTATTTATCCAGGCCAAGTCGTCAATATGTCTAGGTTAATGTAATCAATCGAAGAATGCGTCTGTGGAATATTGATTATGTTACTGAGTTTATATCCTTCATTGCACTTGAATTAATTTTATCAAGCAATTAATCGCACAAAAAAATATAATTTATTTTAGATCAAAAAAAAGTCATCTTGGTATCTATAAAAGACAACATTAAAGGGATGATGAATTCCAAATACAGTAGACCCGCGATAATCCGACAAACGTTTTGCAAGGCGATTTCGGATTGTCCAATTTGTCGGACTATAAAGTACTCCCCCCGATACTTTTTAGTCCGGAACATACCGGAAAGTCTTATTTTTTTTGTTATCTCTTTGTAAAACAACTTTGTTTTCATGACCAATATATGCCCAGAAATAGGTGTATGCTTGTTTATTTTCTGAAGAAACCACATATACAAAGCTTCCTCCACTTTTGGAGCTTTTTTTAAATTTGCCTCTTGCCTTGTCTACAATCAATGATATGCATATGCACTATACTTGTATTGGGATGTCGAACTACAGGGAGCGCCGGATTAGACTGGAGCCGGACTACCACGGACCTGCTGTATTGGTAAATTCTTACAAAGCGTGATAAATTCGTTCGCATAAATACTGTTTGATATTTTTTCGAATGAATGATGATTGAATTATGAACACCCTGTGAGTCGAACGAAAAAATCAATCGCAATATTTATGGTCGCCCACGACTGATAGCACTCATTCGCTATCAGTGCTCTCGGTAACTATAGACATTTATCCGTTAATATTTGCAATCGTTATTATAATAATTGTGTTTTTGTGCCACAGCAAATTCTGATAATCCACCCAAAATGAAATTCCTCTTCTTGTTCTTCCTCTTTGCCGTTATTTCGACTGCGTTTTCGGCAAAATGCATCCAAAGCGATTGCAACAGTTCTTGCATTCAGCGCGGCCGTTCTTCCGGATCGTGCATGGAAAATTCCTGCATTTGCAGATCCATCGGTAAACTTAAAATTTAATTTAAATTTGTAAAATGCATAATTAATATAAATCATTCTTATATTTATAGCAACTCATCCCATCTTCAATAAACGTCCAACGAAGATATATTGAGATGCTGATGAACATAATTTTGTATTTATTTTTGAAGATCGATCCATATGATCTTTCTTGGAATGAATGTGTTATATAATTTGTCTTCTATTTTGTGAATAAATTCAGCAACAAAAACCAAAAAAAATGTTTGTGTCTAAAACAATATCCTTTGGGCATTCTTTCCCGACTCACGATTAAAGCACCCTTTTGTGAAAAAGACATTTATCATTTCGCTAAATAGAAAGTGGCCTTTATTTTTATACTTATTTGCATCTGCTCCCTCTGAAAACTAACGTACATTCATCATAAACAATTCGGACCATGAACTCGAGTTCCATGTTGCTATTGTCCGGAATATAAACCAAGTTATATTTTCTTTGTTATTCAACGTCTAAAAGTCAAAATGAATCAAATCTATTTACGAAATATGGCCGATAGCATCTACGGTTTCTGTTTGGAATCGATCGATCGCCTTCAAGTTTGACGCTTACGACGCTCATTTTGCTTGCAAAAATTAAACTTGACACAGATCGCCAATATCAAATCGAACTGATGTATTTTGCCGCAGTTATTTTATCATTTATTAAATAATATGATTTTACTCTGCAAAACATATTGCTTCTAAAATTAACGAAGAACTCGTGTATTGCAATAGAAACATTTCAATCCTTCGCACATGATACAACATGTGTAACATAAGCTTACTAATAGTTAATAGTCGATGATACAACAAGTGTATCAAGCTTTATTCACACATAAATCATATATATAATACTATTTAGCTTTTTAATGGTATTGTTGCGAATGGTTAGATGCCCCTCCTAACATACGAGGGTTGCTATCTTCGCCGCTGCGACTTTTAACTTTTGAGGTCCTATGTCGAGTCTGGCTCGACATTTTGTTTCTATACTTTTTCCTCACTCAGATTTAAAATCATGTGATTTTATTTTGCGTATCGTGTTTAGGACAGTATTTGGAAAGGAATATTGGTTTTTATGATCCTTCATAGTGTTTCGCCTACCTGCTAGAGATACAAAGAAAAGGGGCTGTTGCCCGGATAAAATCCTAAAACACAGACAGTGACTCTTAACGCGCGCTTTCGTAAACATCTCCGATCATACTTACGATATTTTTACGTAATCATATAATATTCATAATATTTTTGTCCGAAACTAATGAATATACAAAATAAAATTTAAAAAAACCTTGTCTCCATTTAGGCCTATGTTTTGAGAGATACCATAAATTATCTATCGCATTGTTCGTACGCAAACCTGCAATTGAGAGCATCTCGGTGAGATCAAGACTAATCGCGGCGCAATCTGTATGAACGGTCCCAACCCACGAGTCGGTTGCGATGAACGACGGAACACGTTTATGATTTCATACGCTCGATGATAGAGATCGATGGATACCTTTTTAATAACCCGCCACCCTTTTGACAATCTGCCACTATTTTGATAATTTGCCGTTGCTGTGATGACACCTTACGGGAAGTCGGGAATGGCGTCATCATCCGAGTATCATTACTCTTTGCAGAAATCTATTATTTTAAATATAAAAAAAAGATTAAAAAAATATACTATTTTAAGTCACAGATTGGCCATAAAATCTCATTGATCTGATTAGGTCATAATTTTTAAAAATATTCATTATAAATTCAAAGCGCATTATGAATTTTGGTTCTAACTTAAATGATATTATTATAAAAGAAAAAAACATAAAAAACAGCCTACAAAAAAATCATTTTCTTCGAGGACAAAAATTACATATTATACGTAATGTGACCATACAGTCACACAGCTTTTTTTATGGTTTCATCAACATTTGAATAGTTCAAAATATTGTAATTACGATTTTTACATTCAAATGCTTTCTTTGATTATTTTTCCATGAAATTCATATACAATATCTTTTTCAAGTTTTAATGAAAAAATCTTTGAATAGAGAATCGAATTTCGTTCCTCCCCATGTATCAAAAATCTTCAAGCAAAGTCTCCATGCTGTAATACGATATAGAGATTACCATCTGATATGATTTGCCTTATAATAACCAAGCCACGTCATGAAAATATAATAAATTTGCATAGAAACTTACATTAGACGCGAAAAATATACACAATATAATAAAGACGTCTCTAAGAGCATTGACTCTTAATATTTTGACGCAAAGCCAATGGATGCTTTTGACATTTACGCCGACATTAAAGGGTTAAATCCGCTATAGCCTTAATGCAATTGCGGCTTGATATTTCCATAAATGGCCAAAATGAACAGACTTTATTCAGGGTAAATCGACATGTTTTCAAATCCTTTATACGAGACATTATGTGAAATTAATCCAGACCTGTTGTCGTACATAGACATTATGAATTTATTGGGTTTCGTCGAATGGTTGCTATTATCATGATTCTATTCGCGTGTTTCGTCCAAATCAAAATATTTCAAATCGATTGTATCTATTTTCGTGCTCAATTATGATATGGGTAAGCTTTCGTGGTGCTCAATTACTCTCATTGTATAAAGCTGCAGGCTTACAAAGTCTCCCTTATTATGCATACAAAGTTTCATATCTCAAAGTTGAGCAGCCTTGAAGCTTAAACTTTAACATTAACACATGCTAACCGCCATGATATAGGTTCATCCAAATGCGACGCCTAGATGTCGGCATTTAAATGATAAAAGTCACTCTCTTTAGGTACAAATCTCTTGTGGCCCTGCGGAGACATTGCACCTGCATATCGACCTATCGCTTCTTGCGCGCGCACCGTTACCGGTTGGGAAGTGACGCGCAGGAGGCGGGAGTCGGGAGAGTCGTTAGTTAGCCTTGGCTGCGGGAGGTCGTCCTTCCCGCAGCCAGATCTCTCTCTCTCTCTCTCTCTCTCTCTCTCGTGTGGAATAAATAGTTATGTAGAGAAGACAGGCTTTCTATTCGACGCCTGTCTATTCCCATCCATTCGTCCAGCAATATCAAGCCATATTTCTTCTAGTATGGTACTGGAAATTCTTTATTATAGTTTATCATGATATTACAGATAAATCCGATTATGTTATGTTATTGATTAGAATTTGATATCATTTAAATGACTACATTTTTTTAAATGGCCATCTTTGACCTGAAGAATGCGTTGCGTATTGTGTTAAATGTGTAACAAACAAACAGAATACCGCTTTCTGAATCTAATTGAAGACTCGTTTTTAAACTATCTATGTTAAAAATATTTAAATATGGTTTCACAAATAGGCTTCTCTTATAGCCATTTTATATCTATCAGTGATGCAAAAATTGTAATATTGCAGTAAAGGATTTCAGGATTTCTTTCAGCCTACAAATTAATGTACCACGTAATCCGTACACATGTACATAAGATAAAAATAATAAAAAATACATCAACCCTTACGTGAAAGGATTTATAACTCCATAACGATGAAAATCCCAAAAGACAAAAAATGTACTTTTATCATACAGGCTGTGTTCATTACATCTGCATTGTATCCGCATGATGAGGTCGCTACATAAATTAATCGGTCAAATGGCATTTTTTTTAAATATTATTATACTTTCAAGCATTCTGATTGATTACGTTTACAATTTCCCATTTGGCAATCCAAAAATTCAAAGGAAATAATGCAAAAGTACTTTTAAAAAAAGGGGCAATTTATCAAAGCGCCGTTCGCAATGGCTGTCGGAAAAACGTATTATTCAATGACGTCCACTCCAACACAATGGTCAACCATGTAACACAAGAGTTTACATATGCTGAAGTAGCTGACTATCTGGGAACTATTGAGGTATCGTGCAGTTTTCAATCGAAGCTAATTAATTAATGTCAGGTCGCTAAATCATCCCCCAACCGGTATACAGCCCGGGGCTCGGCATTTCATCTCGGAGACAATTTTGGCAAGATACTCTTTTATGCTAATTCGTGTGAGACCTCAAAATTGTTCTGTGAAAGCCTCTTTTAAGCATTTTGGAGAGATTCCAGTCAAAAGTAAACTCGATTAGATGTTATATGTATATCCACGTTTGCGGAATATTGTCTGCCTGCGAATATTTTAACGCGTTCAAATTCAATTTAAAAGCAATATCTATTTATTAATGAAGATGTATCATCTATTTTTTAAGGATTTAAATAAATACAATACTTTAAAATGCATGAAAATTATGTAAAAATTGCTGTGTATAGATTTTATGGACAGCGATAAAGCCTTCGATTAAGATCAAAATCAACATCAGTCCAAGTATCAGTGGCAAAAGCTGCGCTTATTTCTTCAATTAGGATTTCTTTTATGGGCACATCTGTCATGTAAATTAATTATTTTGGTGGCCCTATTCCGTGGCTCACACAGTCTCCAGATCTGACACCACTGGATGTCTTTGTCTAGAGACGTGCCCTATTCCGTGGCTCACAGTCTCAAGATCTGACACCACTGGATTTCTTTGTCTAAAGATGTGCCCTATTCCGTGGCTTGCACAATTTCTAGACTTGACACTACTGAATTTCTTTATCTAGAGACGTGAAAAATAATTAATTTACAGGTGCCTACAAAAAAAATTGTAAATAAATAGAATACAAACATCATAAGCATAAATAGTACTTTCTCAACTCTGACCCTGACAAACTGGTAACTCTTCAATTTTAACAACTTATTGAATAAACTGAAACTGAACTTCAACTAAAACATGTGAGAATAATGGATTTCTTTCGGGAGGACCTAATATTAATAGCAAATGTGGTATTAACATTAAAATAATGATATTAAATTATGGCAGCCAAAAATTACATTTAATTTGCGTCGTATAAAACATAACAAGTCGTAAATGTTAAAAATAAGCACAACAAATTTATGCGAATGCCAAACTAAAACGACATGTTTATGGAACCATATAGGGTTGTTAATGGCGAAAACAAATTGCTCGCGAGGGTATTACTATCATGTACGCGAAATTACTTTTATTCTAGCACGACATCAAAATTATCGTCGGAAATTTACATATTATAAGAAATCCGACGTGTAAAATTTTGCTCCCCGGACGCGAGACAAGAAAAAATTAAATACAGAGGCAACAATTCACTCGTCCTTTCTATCGTGGATTTGCTCTTTAAAGCCCCGCAAACTTCCCGAAACACTCGAAAGTTCGTATGAATTATTACATAGCAAAGTAAGCCTCTCGTCGAGGAAAGAAAAAAATTGAAGAATAGCGGTTAAAAGTGGTGGTAAAAAAAGTATAATTCCCGCTTTTTATGCCCTTATGCCAAATTCAATGATCGTCTTGTTCCAAAAATAGCTGAGGAAGATTGTGTATTTTGCTGTTAATGTATATTTTTAATTTTAACCTTAATTGCACTCATCTGAAAGCTCTTAAAAACAACCCCTAAAATTATTTAATTGAAATTTTAAGATATATTTTGGTTGTAGAGGATAATGATAACTCTTCAAAAATTTCTTCTTATAATATTAACAGAATTACAATGTGATTGATTGCACATTGTACTTTGGTTTTATTAAGATCCAATGGAATTTCTTCTCACTAGCTCTTTTAAATAATGCGTTCAATTTTTATAAAATTTAAAATCTTTATTAAAAAAATAACATTTTTAAACTTATTTATAAACTTAGGATTGCCTTATATAAAAAAAATTATAGTTTTTCCTAAAATACCGTGAATTTCGATTAACATTATATTTCAATCAATGTTTACATAATCGGAGAAAGTTCAACAATAAGCAGGATTTACGTTTGTTTATCTTTCTCCTTTTCTGCAGACACATTCGAGGTTCGATAATAAACGAACCCGCGGAGACCATCAATATTTAAATTAAATGGGGAGCAGCACAAAAGCTCTAAGTAACATTATACTCTTTCTTAAAACGTTCAACATACATATAATGATATTGTGGATTAAGAGGCTTAAGTAAAATAAAACTGCCGTCTACTATAGTCGTTAAAAAAGTAGACTACAAAAATCTAGGGACGACCAAATCTTAAAAAATATAGTATTTTAATAATCTTTAGTCGTAATCGAGTTCTTACTAAGAAGAATATCAGTATTTTTCTGATTGATGAATTAATTTCAATTACAAAACGGATCGTTAATTAATTCTATGAGATATCCGCATTGGAATATTTCCATATTATTGTGGAACTGGGTCTTAAAATGTTAAATTGCAAATAAACAGCTATTTAATGCCAAAAAACTGGTAACATCAATCAAATATAATATGAATATGAATACTGAAGTAATCCCTGCTAAGTATTCGGGAAACATACTGAGATGTTTAGAGATATAATAGTGAAGTACCACCTATTGACTGCTTTGAGAACTCTATAAGATGCATGTCTTTGATATAGGATATAAGATCAATGAAGCTATAATATTAGGTATTGTAGATGATTAAATGGAGAATTTGGTATAGTATTTGCGCTCAGAATTTAATTAAAGCTCTGATTTTAAAAAAATCTCGCCCTATTTCAACATCACAATTTATTGTTCCATATAAGAGCCATATGGTGCCCCATCGCAGCTTCCATTAATGGCGAAAACTTGTAGTTCCATGGAGAGCAGTTGTTAAATGGTATCGAGTCGATGAAAGCCAGTCTTCACCACATCAGACGACAGCTTTCAATGATGGCGCAACTCGGCTGCGTTATTAAATTGCCACCGCATCGAAACGTCGCTAATTTTCGCCAAAAATCACATGAAAAATGGTGATTTATTCTTCGCCATTAGGAGAAACCGGTGTCGTTCGTGTTGCTTTCGCGTCGTGCAAAATTATGAGAAATGACATGTTTTTTTGGCGTCCGCGTTCCCTAATCCGAAAACGTACCTGTTACGGTTGACAAATTTGGTAATATTTTTCTTGGCGCGTTAACGTTGATACGCCGCTATTTATTATTATAAACGTGTGTGATCAGAAAAAAAATATTGGGGGGTGGAATCTTTTAAGCACAAAATTGGGTCATATATCGGTTAACGTTTATTGTTGTGTAATCGTCAAAGGAAAATATTTTTGTTGAGCACATCCTCTTTGCTCTTGAGAGATTTTCTAACGAAAAATTCGTAAACATATACGAGGGATTCCCCTCTTCAAAGCGTATCCGTAAACGTTTTATCAAAATTCTTTCGCCGCTTAGGCTTTTCCATTATTCTATTTCCAATTTATATCATTAAAGATTCGAAAGGATAAAGTGAATTCTGAGGGCGTTTGCGACAAATTTATTCCGTTGTTGTATGTAATGATGTCGACTGTCTTTCCAAAAAGAAATTCAATCGAACCTTCCCCTTCAATGGCGAGATAAAATAAAAATCCCAGTCACCCTAATGAGGATCGAAAGACCCCTATGAAATTAAGCTAAATATAGAAGTGATTATGTCAACACTTTACGGTCCATTAAATACAGCAAAAAAACTCCTTTAGAATTTTGAGCCCACTTTGCTTGATTCGAAATATTTTAATTTAATATGATAATTTGTATGGTCGTTATGACATGTTAAAAAATGTCAATCTAGAGTTTGAATAACATTTTAATAAATAATTATAATATTAATGCAAATTCCAACATCTTACCAGCTACCATCACCTTCGACCAGTACTTATAGAAAACTCGCCATTAATCTGTGTTTAGTATTTTTTGAATATTCCTTGGTCGTGAAGAAATCGATTATTAAAAAATGCTTTGTTCTGGATTAATTGATTACAAAAAGGCATTCTATTTTGCTCAGTATTAACATCAATCGTTGATGTTCGACTTTTACTGACATGCCTTTTTAGGGCGTAGGAAGTTAGGGGTTTTCCATTGGGAATTCTGCATTTTCTCAGAATCTTAGGATCACAGCCATAGCTATAGCCATAGATCTGCTTGAAGATGATCCTTCAATTCTGTGCAAACAGAAAAACGATTTTCCTTTTGTTCGTTAGTCAAAAGTCTGGGAACAAATTTTGCACTCATGCGACTCATTTGCAAATTATTTGTTAAAATATTTGGCACAGAACGAGTACACACTCTTATAGATAAGAGATGATAGACGACAGACAGCGACTGGCTGGATCGAGGAATCATTTTTAGTATCGATTTCCTGCGTTGCTAGATGGTCTGTTCCGGGTTACCCAGGACTACACACAGTGTGTATCTTCCACTGATCTTTTAGTCCTACGGGAAACGCTACGCGCAGAGCGTCGAAGCGCCCACCCCTTTTGCTCCACGCCCTCCAGAAGAAGCGAGGTTTCCGCAGGAAGACCAGCTTCGGACTACGTGCACCCGAAGGTGTGATGTAAGATGAAGGACAAAGGTTAAGCTAAATTCAAGGTAATACTACCGCGGGCTCACTGCCACCACGAGTCCAACCTCAGTTTGAAGGGGACTGCAGCAGATGAAGGACTACAAGGGCTATCCCTTCCTCATGATACTCGTATCGGTTCGGTCATTTGTAGTACCTAGGCACAGAAATGAGTCGCCGTTCAAACAACCTAAAACCGTTCTTCCTTGTTTGCCTAGGCTGTTGAGGATAGTGATGAGCCTTTGACACAGTCTCCACCAACTACTGTAATCGACTGTTCTACACACCCCTTTCTCCCCCGGTCTTCAACCGGCTTATTCCCGTTTTAAATCGTTCATAGCACTTGTAAATAGTATTCAGAGCTACCACATTATCGCCATACACCGATTTTAACATTTCATGAGCTTCTTTGGCATTGATCCATGATGCGCGACAGACGCGATAAACACGATCTCACTATAGCGGCTATGTAGACTGATTAACTAGTCATAACCTGTACAAACTTGACACAGTCTGTCTCAGTAGATCAAGCTATCGGACTTATAGCTATAGCATGGATAGCACGGAATGGATATAGCATGATCAGTTGTGATTTTAAAAATTCTTTCAACGTATTTTATGATCAGATTTCGTAGAATTGACGATCAATTACTTGGGAAAAAATGCTCTTGGAAATATTTTAAAATGACTTACCTTCTACATTGAAGAGGAGCAACCGGCCAGCTTCGTCTGGATCGCAGGATCAACGCCTTCCGCACTGATCCAGATTGATTGCCTTGACCCATCTGAGGCGCCGAAGTCCTCTTTTTACCCCACCCACCGCGCTTGCACTGCAGTCCCCATAAATGGAGATTTCCTGGTTCTGCTGTAATTAAACAAGCACATGCTAATTATCATAATTGTTCCACAATCTGCTAGATTTAAGTATTGCGACATAAACGGAATAACGACCCAATGGACGTTAATTGTATGTTTATGTTCCGGATTACTGCACAACTAACCAGATAGGCGAGTGAAATATGCGGCAAGAAAATAATTAGATTGAAGATCTAGAGCCAAATCATTAATTCGGCCATATATTTATTTTGGAAGTTGAAAATATTTCACAAAAGTTCTTCAAAACAATAAGTTTCTACAGAGACGAGAAAGGTTTTTTCAGTTCAAACAGATTGTTTCAGTCAAATATAATGAGTGAAGTTTTATCAACAACTTTTTCTCAAATTTAAATGAAAATAGATCGCGATGAAAACTTGCTAATAATAAGCAGATTTATAATTTAATATAAATAACGAATCTTCAACAATAATTTATTCTGATTGATTGTAAACAGTATCGGAAATTTAATTTATTATGTTTATGATCAGAAAACGTAAAGCAGATGTATTTACATTTATCCATATTTTTGGATTGATTTTATATCTAGCATTAAATATCTTATAATACAAAAAGGAATATGTATCTCAGATAAGTAATAACTCAATCAAGTCCGTATAATTTACGCCGAGAGATATTTAGATTTGGATTGATTTGACTTGATGGCTCATCATTGAATGATTTTGTGTGGACGTTTATAGCAAACTCTGCAAAATTCGACTTTTTGATGACTCAATAATGTTTTGAAAAAATACTTGGTGGCGTAAGGTTTAATCATTTTAGTATCGACCGAAAAAACTGCATTTAACCCTTTCTAGGACAGTGGAAAATTTTTGCGCCACTCTTTATAAAGATCATTTTCTATGTTAATATTCACCTAAAATGAACAATATGCATATATTATAATACTTATTTATATATATGACACTTTTATTTAATTTGAAACTTATCAAGTACATTATGAAGAAATAAAAGTGGCTTGCATTTTTGCCACCCTGCATTTATGCAAGCTACTTGCCAGTGTTTTGGCGTTTTTCTACTTGCATACTGATTTTTTGTTTGTTACCAGACCGTCTTTGGAGTGAAAACTGCTATGTTTATCTTTATTATTGTTTATTTATAACTAATCTTGTATATAAAATTTATATTTTGTTTGTTCGTATGTAATGCGCTACCATACCGTTCATCAAATTGCAATAAAACTTCGTCCACTTATTGCTAAAAACTGCGCGAGTAACATAGGTATAATTTAATGTACAAAAATAATAATTTGTTTGTTCGTATTTTATGCGCTGCCATACCGTTCATTCGATTATAGTAAAACTTTGCTAGCTTATTGTTTGCACTTTCTCAAATAATATAAATATAGTACAATTAACTCACAGTATATCTTATATATAAAAATCGATGTTTATATGTTTGTTCATATTTAAAATAAAACCAACGGAATAAAAAAAAAAACATTATTTCGCTTCTTCAAATGTGTACCAAATACATATCATAGTAGCGCGAGGGAATAAATTAATATCAAAGGTATTACAATATTTTTTGAAAATCTTACAAATAGTATTAATTGAAAATCATTATAAAAAATGAAGAAATCAATTTTCTTAATAATTATAACTATCTATGAAGTATTTTAAGACAGTTTTCTCGCAATGCAAATAGGCGACAGATTAGCATCCGGCATTAAAAGGGTTAAAGCTGAACAAAAAACACTACAAATAAATAAAATGTTATTAATGACGAGTTCATACGTAACAATAATTATTTAAAAAAATCTAATAAATCGTTTTAAAGCAATAAAAACTGAAATAAAACTTTATTAAAAGCCCTTATTATTGCGAACAAATCCTCTAATTTGTTAATTTAATTATAAAATAAAGCTTGTGAATTTTACTGTAATTTCCTTCATCAGGAAACCACAAGTCAAGCAGTACTTGAACGGTAGTGATTAATTACGCAGGTGATTTTACATACAATTTCATACATGCTTTTCTAGTAAATTAATTAAAATCGCTTGAATATTAGAAGAATTTCAACTTTGAGAGTTGTTGAACGGATTTCTCAATTTATTTAAAGAAAATAATTAAACATTCATCCCCAAAATCAGATTTCATCCACTCCATTTTTATTCAGCCTTTATTGTCGGTTAGCAATTTCTATCTTTTTATTATTTTAAGGCCTTTCTTGTATTGTCTCAAAAGGGAAGATGATTGTCTTGCGAAACTTTTTCATTAGCTACAATAACTTTCCAAGTGATAAAAACGAATGTATGAATATATCAAAATAAAGCTTGTTTTCCGCGTAAAATTTTCATGGAAAAAATATTTTTTAAGGAAAATAATTACAATAAAATTTGATTACAAACGAATGCCTTTTAATTTTCATCCAATACCTTGGCCGTCTCAAAGAATTTTAGATATTTTTAATCACTAAATAAATAATAGCCCCATAATTTTCTACCCCTTTATTAGTAATTCTTCGTTCTATGAGAGGTATTTAAGAGTCAAAGGCTCCATTATTAATTAATTACTTAATAGACCATTGAGGTGTATCCAAACAACAGTATTGAAATTCATTGGAAAATTATTTTTTTTAAATTTCGATTGAGTTTCATTTTTCATAAATATTTATGGAATCATACTAATTGATGTTTTTCCGGGAAAATTGCTACACTTTTCGTTGAATAAAAAAAATCTATATCGAACGTCTTGTATGGTATCGGTTCTTTTCAATGTGTACCTTCATTAGGAGTTTCCCACATAATCTCTTAAGAGGATTACCGATCCCGAATTTCCAGTGGGGTAATCATCGCTTTTTGCCAGTTGTTTGCTTCTGGAACGAATTGATTTATATATACTGCTTAAAATCGACCGCCTATTGAAATATATCGCCCAATTTTGATATCAAACACAAACAGCCCTTTACACTCGATATGGGCCATTGATGTGTATATTTTTGCGATTGATAAGCAAAGACTTTTTATTTCGAAAAAGTGATCTGCTTTTAATCATGAATTAGTTCAATTTGTATTGAAATTTCATCCACAAAAAACCAAATATTATTGATCAATTCAATAGACCTTTTTTTAATTATAGATTGTCTTATTTTTTTTGATAAAAAAATATCAATATTTGATAAAAAAAAAATCTTTGTTTGAAAAATTAAGTCTCAAGAACGATGTAAAATTTTGGGATGGGGTCCGCAAAAAAAACTGTTCAAAATGGTTGTTTGACACGTTATTGCATGGGCGAAATAACATTTCTACGCAAAATCACCGTTGATCTGTGCAGATTCAATTCGCCAGAATAACAGCGACATTTGTCTGTCTTCCTTCAAATATACAATATGTCAAATTAACAACGACATCATCTGTCATCCTGCGAGTACATTGCGTTTGTTAATGACATCTAAATTATTACACATGCATCGCTTCTAGTCCTGTGGTAACGTGCATAAATGAAGGGTCGTCAGAGAGCCTTGACTGCGAGAAGATGTCCTTCCCGTAGGCTCATAGCTGCAACCTCTCTCTCCGTAAGTAAACGATGATAGTTAAGACGAGAGACACAATCCTTATCTGACCCGAGCTATATATTGAAACCCGCTAATTAAGACCATACCAGCCATGTACTTAAATCTAATATCTAAATCTAGAAAATATATATTGATAGATATTTTATATTAAAACTGTATTATATGTATTTATACAAAATGTATTATATATATTTTTTATGAGGAAAAGGTCTCGTCGCAAGGGGGGGGGGCTTCTACAATTTTAGAATACATTTCTTAATCTAACTTATTGATGAGCTTGGAAGGAGTGGTTACAAGGTCTGCGTGTCCAACCGGTCCGTATTTCGAACCGCTGACACAACGAAAGAGCGCCTTGCAATCAAATACTATTCCCAGACATGTCCACAGAACATGATTTGCTTTTATGAACAGATCTTTATATGGGCACATGCAATTAAAACCAGATAAGTGCAACTGAACTGCTTCGTTCATTAGCCAAACATCAATCTCAATCTTGATTCGCAATATGTTATGTTTTAAAACGCTTCTCTTGCATTATATCAAATAGAAAATGCGTAATTATGACTTTTTCAAACTTATGCCAAAATAAATATTAAAGCGTTCTTCCGTTGACTCTTTCAATGGGTCTTATATTTGTTGAAAGACATCCTCATCAATCGAACTCTCCTACAAAATGTTGACTCAAGAAAGACAACAAATTTGTATCATTTCCCATTTCAACTTTCGTATATTTTGGAGATTTTTCCTTCGGTAAAGAAAAACCGATTTGATCACGGCTATACAAATAAAGTTTGTTTTTGTAGTGTGCAAATAAGAGCCCTGCGAGTGCCGCTACAATAAGTTCCCCGTAAAACTCAATAAATTTTCTTCACGTGTTGATTTTTCACATATTTGCGCTGTAAATCAAGAATTTACAATTTTTCCAGTTCAAAGGGATATGGAAAGCGCGATTTTTCTTCGGAAAAGTATAATATTTCACTGGGGACCGGGGCTGAAAAATACTCGCGAATTGATTTTTTCTACGCGCCCGTTCGGCGAATGTTGTTTGTTGAAATGCTTTTATTCTAAAGTCATATTGAAAACCCACTTTGAATTCAGTCATAAGATATCTCTGCAAAAATAAATACAAATAGCTTCCCATCTTTGTAATTTAATTGAATTCCTTGTGCTAAAATCATTGAATTTTGATGTAACAATTGGGCGTTAATATGTAGTATTTTCCAATTTAATTTGAATTAGGAATTGTTGGAGAAAAGTATTTTTGATTTGATCTCTTTGAATAGCAGTTTTTTTAAATTATTTTAAACATGCCGAATAAGGGTTTTTTTTAAATATCTCATAGAAATTATAATAGATTTACAATAAACAGTCAGCAAATCAGCAAAAATGTCAATGTGAAAAATTGAAATGCTACTCACGATGTGGTCCCACTCCAGGATGAGGCCCTTGTTCGGAGCAGGCCCTTCTTCCTCGGCCCAAAAGAGCCTCTCGATGTCCCCTGGGAGGAGGTCCAGGCTCTTCGTCGACCACGCAAGACATAACGACGAACGGCTATTCTTCAAATATAAAACTTCCCACTAACATTTCAAGGCACAAGTGAACAAAATCCATCAATTGTCACTATAACTTTGTATTCATATCAATTCTTTAGAACATCTTGTATAGTCCTCTTGCATAATAAATCACATTCATGTTTCATATGACACTTTTAAAAGCTTACATACAAAAAGCACTCTATCAATGCTTATCTCAAAACCCTTCTCACTTGCGAAAGGTTGTTCTTCATCAAATCAAATTATTTCAATTGATATAGATCTAAGCATACACCGTCATCTGAAATAATAAAAATAAATGCAGATTAGTTTATTTAGTCCCAAATTACACAACACATGATATATTTAATAATTAATATAACATCAGCAAATATGGCTTATTTTTGGAATGTATCGATTCAATAGAAACACGAAGATGAACAAGATCAAAAGCGCCACGTTCTGTTTGTGTCAATTGACAAGTCGACTGTCAACTTTGTGTAGCAATCAATTCTGACATCCCCAAAATGCGTAATGTTGTCAAAATCACCTTCTATATTTCCGTCGTGCGGATTAAAATTGAACGTATTTGCTCATATGTCAAATGGAACACACGAGGAAAATCATAAATAATATTTTCACAACTAAAAAAATAACACATTAAAAGTTTTTCAATTCCTTTTGATATAAAAAAAATCAACGATAAACGACAAATTGCGCTTGGAATAAATGTGTAAGAAATTAATGAAGATTTCCACGAAATAGATTAAAATCTACCCTTAAGCAATATGGGGTGGCAGAGCAAAAAAAACTCTCAAATCCTGACAAAATTGATCGACGTTATATCACATTTCGAAAGCGGGATTCAGATCCTAATAGAAAATGATCCTTTTAAAGATTACGCTTAAAAGTCTCTCGAAAAATGAATCTCATTATATATATATTGTTATAATAAGCTTGAAAAAGAAAGAAGAATATGCTAAGCATCGTATTTTGGATGGATGCTTTCACTCAATTCTCACCACTTAATTGATAATTTTTAATATAGAATCTGTCAATTTTTTGTTATAAATCTTCCATATAACACAAAATCAATGCATTTAAAATAGCTATTTATGCCCATCAATGCCCGCATTATATAAATAATTACAAACTTAAAGATTAGCGAAGAAGGGTCATTTCATGAACGAAATAGCATCCCATGCAATGCAGCTGTTGATCTGGGCAGATTCAATTAGCCAGATTAGCAGTGCATGCCTGGTACAGCTAGATATTATATAAATCAAAAGTTATAAGGTTGCTTGAGATGAGTTGTAATAGGAGTTTATGTCCGAAGAGCCTATATTAAGCAAACTCCTGCCGATCCCTGATCTAGACGAACTACATCTATCTCTTCTTGCGTGTACATCGCCTTCCGTCCACGCAGGAGGTATGGAGTCATCGGTTAGCCTTGGCTGCGGGAAGATGTCCTTCCCACAAGTTGATAGCTGTAACCTATCTCTTTATAAATAAAAGGAATGAATTAAGACGACAGTATTTTTATCAGCATTTAATCATCGCTCGGTATCATCGCAGCCCGATAGCACGCAATACACGCATTTCAAAAATATTTTCACAATATCATCCGAGTGCTATTTTTTGTTCTCCCCCCCCCCCTCATAATTTTATATCCCTCCATATACATTAAACGTGCGTATAAATATACTAATCCCCCATAATATTTTTTGCGCCTGAACCGTGCGCCCTCCTGCTGCGTGGCTCTCCCGGCGTAGCCTTGATTAAAGTATTAAATTTGCTCACTCGTTGTCTTCTCGAATCTTTCAGGTATCTTTTAAGAATAATGTACATAATGCGAAAATGTCTCTCTTATTTGTTCTTATTCTCGTTCGTCGTGTTCGCAGATAGAATTTAACTGTCGTGTGAAATAAGAAGAGAGTAATTTTGTTTCTTAATGTTTGCACATCTTAGTTTCGCAGAAAATCTTCACTCCCCTGGCGGGGACGTTTTTAATATGTCGCGCCTTCTTCTTCGATCCGATAAAAATTAAATCTGTCGCGATGTGCAAATTTAAATTGACAATTTTCATATGGGTTCTGAGTATAGAATGTCGGAAAAATTTTAGACATACGCTCGATATCCCAAGCATTTTAAATCATAGGCTGGGCTCTAATATACTCCAGTTATTTCAAATAGTTTTTCAGTAACATCCATGGAAAGCTACTTAGTTTATAAAACTATCCAAACCATTTACCTGGGTAACACACTGAATGAACCTTTACAAATAAGACTGAGATAATGCTGTATTCAATATCAAACGCATAAGAAGGGAGCACTTGATAAACATGATATGGGTGTGGCCCTTTCCTGTGAATGGATATTGAAGAGATCCTAGCTCTTGCTCTTTGATGATAATAACCACTATACTATGAATTTATTATTATAATAAATCGCTCCTAACTTATATGATAAAGACATAAATTTTCAATCGTAACATATTTTATTATGCAGACAGCAAAGCCCGTTCTTTGGATGTAAGTAGTACTCTGACCGCATTGATCAAGGTCTAAGTTTCCAGCAGAAGTTTTATTAAGTTCACTCTCTTTATACGACGTGATATATTATCAAGTCTTCCCTCTCATATTAATAGGTAAAATTTATAGTTGAAAGTCTTTTGATCCATTGAAAATTGACAGAATAATAAATTGCGTTTTGCAATAAAACGGATTTACAGTACGGAATCAACTTTGTAAGATAAAATTCGATTGTAATCAATTTTGACAAAATTATGTTAGTTGTGTGTGCTATAAGAATTAAATTTTAAATCTAATCCTAAATCTAAATTGGTATATATCTTGTCAGGATGTCAGGATAATTTTAAGAAATTTTCAGATGTGGGTGCCTTTTTAACTATGAAGACGCAAGGAGCAATGATGATCTGGTATCGCAATCAATCAATGTATTTTTTCCAAGATATTAAATCGAAACGAAATATAAAAATAATTTATCTTGATGCAAAGCGGGAGGGTTCGAATTCTCCGACTCCCACTTCGGCTCACCCAGATGATGCCAATTCGACGTCCATGTACTCGATGAACTGATGGATCAGGGTCAACTCCATTCAGTTAAATGAGGGAATTGGGACAGGCTATAAATTATAAAGTATTAATTATGTTAACGAGAGGAATAACAAGCAAACGGCCTGGAAGAGCAACTAATGTAGAATCCCATTTCATAATAACATTATCTTCCGTTGCCTTCGATATAGCTTTGTATTTGCCGAACTGGGAGAACCACAGACTAAGGCATCACCCAGATATCCTCAGTTAGTATAGGAGCGAATCCGAGAATCACTTACACAGCATTACGCAGGACTTACTCTAAAGTTATAAAGGAAACTCGGAGGTCATACTACCTTCAATATCAAGCGAACAAGGAGGTAAATATATGGTACAGACGAATTTGATGTAACCCCTTCCTGTGAACATATATTGAAGAGGTCCTAGTTCTGCAGTGGACTATTTGCGGCTGCATCATGATGATGATGAATTGTGCTGTATAAGTATATCGATTATGAGACACCGTAATGAAGATATCAATACATCGATATATATTTTATTGTATATTGCAATACTCTTAAGAAAAAATATATTGTTTAAAATTATACGAGGCATATCCAGAAAGTAAGTGTACAACATTTTTATATTTTTTTTATAAAAAATGTATTTGAAAAAGAATTACAAGATTCTCTTGTCAGCATACCCCTTCTTTGGTTTTAAACGCATCTTTTGTGTATTTATAGGGTCTTACAATATCGTTGTGAATTGATTATCTCTTTCTGAGGCAGAAGTTTGATCAAAATTATGTTTTTTCGGTCCCAAAACACTGAGGTCATGATTTTTTGCCAGAAATTGTGGTTTTGAATTTTTTGGCAGATGATGAATTGGTCAATCTTTGACTCAAACATGTAATGAGCCACCCACTTTTTATCTCCAGTTACAATAGAGCTCAGAAAATCCTTACCTTCCAATTCAAGTCGCGCAAGAAACTTACGGGCGCTATTGACCCGCTCGCACTTAGCGGGATTTGTTACCGACATCTTTCATGCAGCTGGACACAACAACGTAAATTTACGTACTACCGTATTATTGATATACTTACTTTGTAAGGACATCCCCTTCTATCACTCAATATGGCCTAAGCCTTAAAAAACAAAAAACCCACATAGTTATTGTCATAGTACACTTACTTTTGGGATATGCCTCGTACTTTTGCTCTGCAAGAACCCAAAAAAAGCATTATCGAAACTCCTTGTTTATTATTCAGGCATCGATGAAAATCCGATAAAAAGTTTCGTCCAAGAAATTAACGCACTGTAGAGTAAATTAGACTTAATTAAACCAAAAGTGAAGCTCCAAGTCACAGTTGGGACGAAATGAGAGGGAGAATCATTTCTACTCTCTCCTTGGTACAGACACGTACATAAACATGCTATGCGCATGCGCCGAGCCACTTTTACTGTGTAGCATAAACCAACCAGTAGCACTTTTTATATATTACACAAACATAACTTAATATTTTAGCTAACATTTTGCATTGCGTGTAAAATGTAATGCAGAAAAGGACAGCTATAAGTGCAAATTTTTAGAGAACGGAAGAAGACAATTAAACCGTCAAGTAAAATTACAATAAGTATAGAGTATTATACCAGGTAAATGGCCTGAAAAATAATTAATTGGCGATGCACAAAATCAACTTTTCTGTCAACCGACAAATAGTATTTTTAACTCAAAATAATTATGTCCATATTGACTCGTTGCTCAGTATTTATTCGAAGGCTACAAATAGCGACAGCAGGGAGCTGTCCTTTTTGTGCAAAAAAAAATCGAAAAACCGACAACAAATTATCGTTGAAAACAAAATCGGCAATTTCCGCTAGTTATTTACCTGTCTGCTATTGACATTTCGATATTGTGTTCCGGAAACAGTATTTAAACTCCACAAAGTGCGTACATACACTTAATTTAAATCGCATTGTTTCAATTTCGAAATGGCGAACAACTAAAAAAAATCGAATATGTTTATCACTTATTCAATATTCGATACTGAAAACGTAGACAGAGGCTTCGAACATGAAAATGGAGGCAAAAGTTCGACATATTTTATTTAAGCTCGATGACAGCAAACGTATTTAGCTCTAATTTCATTACTAGACGGTGCAACTGAAGCGTCTGCGCGATAGATGTAAATTTGACACATGCCAGAATTCTAATTCGATTCGAAGCCCATGCATTTATCAAAAGCTCACATTTTACATGGTATGGTGTTTCACAATATATTTTTTTTTTTTATAAATCAACCTTGAAATTGATGGCAATTTCAATCAACTGTCAACGATTACATCTCACCCAAAACAGACAGCCATTAATTATGAACATACATCGATTACTGTGATAGCTAAATAATATAAGTGCTCCTTTATCTCCATTTAAGCACTCGAGTTTTCAGATACGAAGCTTTTTACCGGACCGCATCCAAGCTTTTCGAAACATTTTTTGGCGTATTACTAATGTATCCATCAATCGGTCCATGGCATTATTTCGACATTTACCTATTTATTGGCGCCAGTTTGAGCAACTTTTGCATTTAAACGCCATGATCGATAAACCATTTCGCCGCGCATATAATCAACGCGAAAGCTCTCCTCTATGTGCTTTGGTAATACAAATAAGATACAAAAACAAGAGGAAACATCAGCGATTAAAAAACAATTTTTCGGAGGATTATGTCGAAATGTAAACATTCGAAATTGAATTTGCCACCCTCGTGGCGAAAATATGGTCGGAGAAGTTGCTATCCCTCGGAGGCGACGTTATCAATTTTGCCGGCAAATATTACCTTCAAGCTGTCCAGAGATCTTTATTAGCATAATTCGGGAATAAAATCGGATTAATATTTATGTGGCACGATAGAAAGAGACGACAATTTTATTAGGATATAAAAGATATTCAATGCTTGCCATTTTAAAAATGTTTCGAATCGATTTTAATACCAAATATGATTTATTTATGTTTTACACTTGGATAGAACCTAATCTAATTAATATTTTCGCATTTAATCTATGTATATAGCTTTTTAAAAACATATTATGTTATTTGTAAATTTACTATAATTTATGTCAAAAACTTAAATAATATGAAATAACACAAAACTGAAAATTAACATATTCTGATCACATTAAAGCCAATTATAATTTAAGTATTCAAGTGCAAATAACAATTCACGTTCAAACGACGTTGCGAGCCAATTTACGATCAAAGCGAGCGCTCGCATCATTATGGTCACTCAGCGCTCCAAATTTCATGCAAATATGATTATGTTTTAAAATTTGTTGAATAAAAATGATTTAAATTTTTAAATAAATTGCATCGAATTTCACATCGGTAAGTTCACAATTTCATATCGGTAGTGCCAAAAATACGTGCCGTTTTCATACTTCTGTTAAGAAAGGGTTATAACAAAATAAAGGACGTTCATTTTTATGCTATATGCTTTGAAACAATCATTGTTTGAAATATTCTGATCGGTTTTGCCGTCTAGATGTATACAATTTTTGTAGAAAAAATCCTCAAAATGTAAAAAAAAGGTAAATCAAAAATAATCTAAAAAATAAGGAACTTTAAATGGAAGTTACCATTGCATCCACCTTATTCTCCTGATCTCGCTTCTTCAAATTTTCTTTAGATTTTTGATACAAAAAAATTACGATACACTGCCGTTCTTGAATTTTTCTAAATCGAGGAATTTCTATAAAAGGAAATTTTTTTTTTTTTAAATCCTAATAGCAAATTGTAATAGATTCAGAGGAAAAATATATTATTGATTAATATTGGTAACCCTATTCCATGACTCACGGTTTCCAGACCTGACACCACTGGATTTCTTTGCTTGGGGACGTGCCTTATTCCGTGGCTCGCACGGTACCCAGATCTGACACCAATGGATTTCTTTGACAAATCAAAAAGTTAGACGATTTAATATTTAAATAAGGTGAAATTTTGGGTATTTTTTAAAATGTAGAAAAAAATTCTATTTTGACAACCCTAACACTTAGAATATAGAGCCTATTTGTGAAACATGGCATAGACTTCCCTAACCGCCAAAAATGCTGTCAGTCTATATGCAAAACACTCTGTATATGGCTAGGCTTTGAGATTTTCGTTCACATATGTTTATATAAAATATTAATCCAAAGACCAAATTGTCGTTGATCGTTTCTTTGTGCAAAATAATTAATTTAATTTACTTTGTTTAATAATCATTCATTTGATCAAATTTTGTATGCATACTGAACGATCTGTATTGAATTTGGCATATATGATTTTGATTGTGGAAAGCAGAAATAATTGGATATAGGCAAAAAGCCAAATAGTTTCGACCTTGTATTGATTGTTTATTCAAAACTTTGACTCAAGCATCAATTCGAAGAAACCGCCTCTAAGTTGCGTACCAGACACGATGTGCACTAAAATTTCAAAAAATCACTAACCATTATTTGACTTAAGTAATTAAATTTGATTTTTTTTATATTGCAGAAATTAAATTAGGTAAAAATTCTATTTATATGAACACCTTCTACGTTCCGGTATAATGTGCAAACTTGCGAATTATTCACAGCTTATTTTAGGGGATGAATTTTATCAATTATTCATGAATCTCGCCACCGCCAGATACAACGGCGGAAAGGTTGAATTTATTCGCAATAAATCATCGGGTATATTTTTTCATATTCACACAACCAACAGGTTCAAAACATGACTCCCGTCCATGAAAGACACAAAAGGGTCAGATAACGCGCTATGTGATTCCTTGGATGAGGCAAGCACCCTTTAACATTGAAACGCCGATATTTCGACTCGCAATTTATTTGTTTTCGCGACGACTTGTCGGTCGAGGGGTGTAAAATAGAACGACCTTCGGGGGAGAATCTGTGGTCGAATGTTTGCCTCTTTTTATCTTTTATTTTTATATCCCCCTTTCGTTTTGAAAACGTGAAATTCTCATTCGAAATCGAAGTAACGCTGCCCGACATGAAAAAATCTGTGATAAGGCTGAAAAAATCCTCGCACAAAAGCTTGCAATCAAATCTAACCAAAGACAAGCAAACTCCGAAAAAATATTTTCGTTTGATATTTTTTCCGTTCATATTGCTGAAATTTGGCTTTTTCATTTATTCATTCATCTTAAATTTTCATTAAAAGCTTTTAAAATTTGTTGCCTTTGCTATTCACATAATAAGCTTATTAAAAATGCATTTATATTACTATCATAATAGATAATAAAGAACAGAACAATGAATCACGTACATGGTGCAGCAGCGAAACTTCTTTATTTGAAATGCGCACACTGAAGCGACAATTATTTCAAAACGTATAAAATTACGCTCATTAAAAAGAATAAGATCTAATTTTTTTATTATATATATTTGATAACGATTGTTCGATCATTTAAATGTCTCTTTGTAACGTAGGAAAAAACAAACTGATATCTCCTACACTGTTTGAGATATTCATATTTTAAATAAGATAGTTTCCATACCGCATCATGTATTAACAATAAAATGCTTTAAATTTATCTTAATTTAGCAATTAACAACCCTATATATTAAAACTGCTTCAAAAAAATTGATTGACATATAATATATTAATGCGCCAAGTCAAGTTTTACCAATTTAATCCGCCACAATTAAATCAATTTTCATTGAATGAAATTTGGAATGTGCAATGTTATAATAAATATAGATATCTTATCCGGATTTAATGCATTTTTTCACGCAAATACTAGCAATTTAATATTTGATATTTTCCTAGCGTTACGTTAATATTTTATAATCATAAATTATGAAAGGAATTTAAATGAATTGTTTTACAGGAAGTCTTTCAATTTAAATATAGAAATGTTGATTGCATCCCTCATCAAAAGCCGAAAGAGTAGAGAAAGTCTTTGAACAAGTTAAGTTCCATAAAAGTTCAAAGAGCATCACAATACGCCAATGAGAGCAGTCCCCCAATTCTTTAACTATTTAATGCCTGGCAAATTCTCATAAGAAATTTGTCATCTCACTTTTTGGCCTCATGAAGAATTTACAGAGTCGTCGAAATTTAAGATTAAATCCATTAATGGCAGCCAAACTTCGGGAGCAAACTTTACGAAGAAAGTTTGAGCAGCCTAGAGAACTATCAATATAAGATTTAATACACGGGCACACTTTTATTGTGAGCTGGCTGAAGTTCAGGGATGCTTCGATCTTCATTTTGACACACCGTTGAAAAACTTCAAACAACAGAGGGCTCAAATCAAAAATCGCAGACACCATTCGCGTATTATGCCATCGGATAATAAAATCGATGCTGGAATTTATTCAATACAAAATACGGGGTCAAGTTTATATTCGAGGCTTTCGGGGGAACAATCGAGTTCCACACAGAATATACGAGAGGTTTATAACCTCGCTTAAGGTCATATTTTTCGCCATTACGTTTTCTTACATTGCGTAGAAATAAAATAGAAGGATATAAAACAGTACTTACAAGCTAATAAATCAAAGCCTTTCGGAGGGACCCCCGTTAATAAAAACGCATGGGATTCGTGCCCTATTTTTTATTCGAATATACGAGTATATATTCCGGGACGAATAAAATATTCCTCTTCCGCAATGTAATATGACGTACGACAATATGAGACACCACTTCTGTCAGACCTTATTCAATAACCCTTATAGTCCAGACGGTCAACACTGGTCTTCGTCGTCATCAATGCGACCTGGCAAGCCATGACCCTTGAAAGGATGACGTCCGATCAATTTAAATTACAACGAGGCTCTCAGAAATCTATTTCCGTAAATGGATCACCACATTTCCATGTTAACTACTGCACTTATCTGAAATGTGACATTGCTAACTAAATCAACCCACTTTGGGTCATAATGTACGCTGGATCTTGTTTATCATGGTTTAGTATCAATTAGCCCATGGAGAATACTCCCTGTCGATTAAATTACCTTTGTGCTGCTATTTTGATTATATAAATTTAAGTATTAATATAACTTTAAAAAATATTTGTCAAAACTTCGATGATGATATTGCTATTAAAATAGAATCGTAATATGTCATAAGCATCAAAATATTAACGATATTTATTTATTAATCCATGAGAAATTCCATAAGAATATGGATCGATAACGCTATATAGTGTTTTTGCATAATTTTTTTATATGATTCTCATAATTTTGATTGATCTAAATGCCTCGTTTAATGCAGTTCAGTCTGCTGAGACACGGACTAAAACACGCAAAATTCCCGATTTGTCGACAAATTATTTATTTCCGTCGCTGCAGATGAATACTTATATACTATAATACAGTGGTTCCCAACCTTATTCGGGTGGCGACCCCTTTTTATAAAAGTCGTGTGACTCACGACCCCCCCCCCCCAAAAAAAAACCAAATACAAAACCACGCAATTTATAAATACATACAAAATACTCGCCACATCAGGCCTCAACTCAAGAATTAAGAAGGTGTTGTGTCATTGGACCAGATCCTTCCTCCAGAAAAACAAGATCCAATAAAACCGATGCAATTAAAAAGGGAATTTTTAATAAGGTAATTAAAAAAACAACAAAAACAGTTTTTTTTTAAATATAATTTTATTTTAAATTATGTTTAATAATTAATTTAATGCGAAGATTTAAACTGCATGTTATTAACCAGTCTCAAAATCCGCGATTGAGTGTTTTTTAACGTCAATCTCATATCGTTCTCAATAATTAAGCTCTTTCTTTCTTTTATTTTAAGCAAAGAAGAGTTAAAAATCCACTTTCGCAAAGATATGTAGGTACAAATGGAACTAAAAGTCGAAAGGCAAGCATTGTCACATTTGGGTATGAATGATACATACCACACCAAAATTGTGTGAGCATTTCATTAAACAAGTTACGTGCCGAGGAATCATTCCGCGAATCCAAGAATTCATCTTGTAACTAATCGGGAATGCTGGCTAAATCAAGGGAAGCAGAGAATGGATTTCGTGTCAATATCGTTTCTTGTTCTTTCAGCTCAGGGAAGCAACGCTGAAGTTCATTTTCAAAAGATTCGAGATGCCCAATAATCCCCTTTTTCAAATTTTCATCTATTTCATCTTCAGATTCATTTAGCACACTGCAGAGTTTTTCAAACATAGCAATGTTTCCAAGATTTATTTTTCTTCGCCAGTTTTGCAGCTTGGATAAAAATGCCCTAAGATTGTCGTTATATGTGATAATATTTGTTTCCTTTCCCTGAAGTTTCAAGCTAAGCCTATTTTGGTGTTCTAATATATCTGCTAGATATGCTACTCTTTTCAACCAAGCTTTGTCATTAAAGTATACCAAAAGGTCATGTTTCTCTTGCATTTCTAAGAACAACTTGATTTCATCTTTCAAATCAAAGACACGATTCACAACATTTCCTTTTGACAACCAGCGTACTACTCTACAGTATAGAAAAGAAAAGCCTCGTGATCAGAATCCATGTTATTACACAGTTCTTTAAACAGACTGGTGTTAAGAGCTCCAGATTTGATGTAATTCACGATTTTTATCAACGAATCAAGTACCTCTTGCAGAGGTTTTGGAAGAGTCTTACTAGCAAGGACATATCGGTGAATCATGCAGTAGATTCCCCTTGCTTGGGGTGCTAGTTCTTTAAGTTTTTTCTGAAAACCTGAAATTGACCCAAACATATGGTGCACTATCCGTACAAACCCCACACACGTTTTTCCACTTTAATCCTCCAATCTCATAAAACGTATTTATCTTTTCCATAATAGTTTCACTTTTGTAGTAGTTTCAAGTTCGTTACAAAATAGGAACTCTTCTTTGATATCATGTGAATGAATATATTTCACGAAGACAAGCAACTGAGAACACGAGCTTACGTCTGTGAATTTATCAACTTGAAAAGAAAATAATGGTGAAACCTTAATTTCATTAAAAATGTGCTCTTTAATATCGGCGGATATTTCTGATAAACGTCTCTGTATAGTATTATTAGACAAAGATATTCGTTGCATTTTTAGTTCACCGGAATCCTGGAAAGAACTAATTTCACCATTTTCAGCCTACAGAGTTTGAAGAGCTTTTCTCCAACTGCGTGAGGTTTTTTTGCTTAATAATTTACAATGCGACTTCATATGATGCTTGCACTAATGCTGTATTTGCTTCCTGAAAACTTCCAGTTCTGAATATATGAAATTATTCAAACTTCAAGACACCATTAAAAATAAAATTTGTATTAGTTTATATTTTTTTTAGTTGACTGTATAAGTTGGCGACCCCCCAGAAAACCCGTCGCGACCCCTTTGGGGGTCGCGACCCCCAGGTTGGGAATCACTGCTATAATACCTTGATGCGATTCGTAATTATATTACGGAGGAATACAAAAATTCTGAACCCCGTATCTATTATATTTCATATCGATATTCCCATTATTAGAGTCGAGGTGTAGTAAATACATCACCGGTAGGGAAAGGTTAATATAACAAAAACATATTTGTGTGTATTCAGATTTCAGATGCCCAGGAATCTCCTCCTTTAAATTTTCATTTATTTCACCTTCAGATTTCCAAAAATGACAATGGTTCCAAGGTTTATTTCTCTTAGTAAGTTTTGCATCTTAAGTAACGTAAGTTTCAAATTAAACCAATTTTTCTGTTCTAACTGCTAGATATGCTATTCTTTTCAACCAAGCTTTGTTGTTAAAGTATAGCAAAAGGTCATGTTTCTCTTGCATTTCCAGGAACGATTTCATTTCATCTTTCAATTCAAAGACACGAATCGCAACATTTCTTTTTGACGACCAGCGTACTGCAGTGTAGAAAAAAATAACCATGTTTTTGCATAGTTCTTTAAAGAAAGCTCCAGATTTGATGTAATTTACGATTTTTATCAGCGAAACAAGTACCTCTTGCTGAAAGAGTCTTACAGGCAAGGGCATACTGGTGAATCATGCAGTGGATTCCTCTTGCTTATGGAGATAGTTCTTTTCCTTTTTTCTGAAAGCCCGATTTCCACTTTAATCCAGTCTTAAAAAACTCTCCATAATATATTCACTTTTTGTGGTAGTTTCAAGTCTACTATAAAATAGGAACTCTTTTGTGATATCATCAGAATGGATATATTTCACAAAGACAAGCAACTGATCACACGAGCTTACGTCTGTTGATTCAACAACACAAAAAGAAAATAATTATGAAACCTTGATTTCATTCAAAATTTGCTCTTTAACATCTATGGATAACTCTGATGTTCGCCACTGAATAATATTATTAGATAGAGTTATTTGTTGCATCTTTATTTCACTGGAATCCCTAAGAATTAATTTCACAAATTTTAATATGCAGGTTTTAATGAGCTTTTCTTCGACTGTGTGAGGTTTTTTGCTTTGCAATTTCTAATACTACTTCATATGATACTGTGCTAGTTTGCTGAAAATATCCTGTTTGATTAAGTCTCTGATGTTTGCAACTAGTTTCATGGCAACGAAAGAACTCCAAATCCTTTTTAGTGTGTTTTAAATGCTTCGTCTCTAATTTGAATTTTGAAGTTTATTCCAAATGTTTTCTCGGATTTTATCAAAATTTATGCCACATAAGGTTATCAAACATAATAGACTTTAAAAAAAAGAAATGAAGGAATTGGTGATTACCTTTTTGGCTTAAAATCAGATTTTTTCTCTGTCTTTGGGAGATTATACTCTTTGGGATAGGACTATTGTAATATTTGGGAGATTATACTCTAAATAAAATATTTTTTCATACTGGTAAAATAAATCTAAACTGCTAAGGTAAATAAATTATTTAAGGTTTCCCCGCTTATAAGCTTATTGAATTTAATTTGCGCAACTTTACTTGGAACACAAAACAGACATAAGATGGAGAAATGCCGTATTTAAAATTAATTATAAATAAATCGTATATAATATTCAATTGCAATACAAACTTATATAACATAGATATGTTTTCAATCAAATTTCAAGCATAAATTTTCGCTCATTTAATCAAATATAACTTAAATATTTTCATCATATTAGATGGATTATCCTGTTAAATGGATAATGATGCTTTATGTATTTCAAAGAGTTTTAAACAACATTTTTCATTTTACTACAGACTAAATTGTTGATGAAATTATATTTTCTTACATAGCTTACTTGTATTAAGTATAATTTGCATTTATGATTCAAATTCAATGCATAATTTTCGGCTAGAAATGCGTCTATCGTATACCAATAAACTTTCAACAAAGCTGCTTAATTACATTATTGAACATGGGGCATGCTTATATTAAGTTAGCAATGTTCCCTAGATGAAAGGAGGATCTGTTTAGTGAGTATTATTGCATTAGAACTATTGCAAATGTAATATTAATTAGAAAATTATTAATTACAATGTTTATAACACATTAACACCCATGTATTCGGTAATAAAAGTAGATTTTTCTGTCAGATAAATCAGAAATATTTCGATTGTATATGAGTAAAACATCCAATATTTCGTCATAGCAGCATAGCCATGTAAACAAGCTGGATATTGATCTAACGTGGTGGCTAACAATTACCCGAGTAATCTGAAACAAAATTCACGGTATAGGCGATTCACGCAAACCTACCCCTAAAAATGCCATAAGTATTCGGCATCCATTTCCCGAAACCATAAGTATTATCCGACCGTGAGTATTATTACCTTTTGGTGAATTTCTATGATAACGCTCCGAACACGAACTTGAATCGAAGATTACACTTGACGGGCTACGCCGAACCATGGACGAATTAATGACGATTGTTTTGGGGTTTCATTTCATCATTTTAATCGTAAATGTTCGGAATCGTACAAGGCAAAAAGCCATGCAACGGCAGATTACCGAGACAAATCCCAGTGAGTCATGGCATCGAGAAAATCTTTGAATTTTGGCTGCCGGGGGATTTATTTGTATTTAATCTGTAAATCCGGTGTGTATTGATGTTAGTCATTTCCAAAACAGTTCTGGTGTACACAAACAAGAAAAATGCGAATGGTTCATATCAACGACGTAAAATCACGGCCAAATTATCTACATAGCGAAAACAAGCCGATTTTCCTACTCTAATATTGAATAAACATCTGAAGACCAAGAAAAACAAAGCATATGTGTTTTGGTACATTAAGTAGAGCACGTTCATTGCGAATATGATAAACAATAATTCAAATGAAGATAAACAGAATAATTTCCTTGACCACAAGCTTCAATCAATAACAAATAATTTTAGTCATGAGAATTCGTAATTTTACTTGCAATATATCACTTTATTTTATTAGGGCTTAGATCAAATACAGTCAACACTTCTATAGCGTCGAGATATGGACTACTCTATAGAAAAAAACACTGTAGAAAGTGACTAACACTCGCGATAGCTCATCGATCTTACGTATCTTGTCCGGCCTATTTAAATTAATGAACCAGGGCAGTTCAAAGCGACAGTTTTTATTAATTATTTTTTTTAAATGCGTAAACATTTGAAGAATAAATAATAAAAAAAGTAAATACAAATTATATAACTTGTTCATTGGCTATACAAGATGATACATATTTTTTTACTCTATTTTACTAATGTACCTATTTAAAATACATGTGCACTTGGGTCTTTTTTTGTGATTTTAAAGTTATGCGGTTTTCAAGAATAATTGAACCTATTACTCATTTTTCTATAGAGAACAAAGCTTTTTTTATGCGAATGCGCATCATCATCTCTGTAAATCCACTTATCTATCAGAAACATCGCAGCGTGTATGAAACTTGTATTTAAATAAATAAACACCGTCGATAACTGACTGACGAATACATTTATGCTGACTCTTAACAATATTTTTTACGATTATCGAGTAAAATAGACTTTAATAAAGCAATGCTTAGATAAATATGTAGTATTTTATTTATATGATTTTCATAAACTTTTTACGCGACTTTTGGTACATTCTATCACAATGATTTGAAGTTATGCTGTTTTTTAGAAAGAATCTTATCTTCAGTTTTTTTTATGTAGTTCAAGTCTTTTTTGTGCGTTTTTTTATATGCGACTCCTCGTGGAACGTATCTATCGCACAAAAACGGACCTAAGTGTAACATAATATATTTTTGAAAATTCTAATTTGGCTTCTACATATAAAACTAAAGGATAGGTAAAGTAAACCCAAATAATGGATGGCACTTCAAATAAACAACTTCCATAGAGGTAGATATAAGGATTCAATCATTAAAATATTTATTTTTATTATCAAACAACACTCAATACGTTCGTAGGATTTTTTTTAAAGAAATAAAGAAAAAACGTCCCCAAATGAAAAAGAAAAAAGTTTATTGTAAAAAAAATCCTACGAACTTATTGAGTGATATGCTATAATTTAAAGAAATTAAATTACATTAAAATATTGATAAAATGAAATAGAACCTTAATTCTTAGTGGAAAATAATCACTGTGCCTACAAATTTGGGGGATTAAAAATATCGATTGATCCAGATTTAGTTTGATTTCTTGCTTCTAAAATAGTAAATTAAATGGAACTAAAATTAAACAGCTATTGCCCTGCGTCAAGTTTCTGCATCAAACCGAGTAGAGAGCGATCATATGGTGAGTGAGAGTCACCTCTCGAGGGCAAAGCGTTAACATTCTTATTCAAATAGTCTTATCCTATTTTTTAACATATTGATGACAATAAGAAACTTCCATATAAATAATGTAACCAAAGAAAAATCTCTGACATTGTGTCATTTTAATTACGACCTAATGACATCCTTCTCACTCATTGATCCATATATGCTATCATAGCAAAATCATAATTGAGTCGTTTATAAATTCTTCTAAGTCTAATAGATTTGATACATTTTAATGATGCTTCTTTTGAGTATGAAAAAATATCGAGCGCCGCCTAATTGGATTATTTTTTGGCATCGTTTCGAATCCAATAGCAGAAATTATTATAAAGTTTTAGTCGAAGCAAGCAAAATCCCCTATTAGGGGAATAATTGCCTGAATTATGAACGTATGCTCCGTAAGCCTCCAGAAAAACAAGTTTGATACATCACGTAATCGTCTGGCTTAAGTTGATTATCGATAATGACGTTGTTTACCGATGAGCTTAAGATAATTAGATTTTCGATCATAACCTTTCCGCTCATAATCCGCTCCAAATAATAAAATACTATTTATCACGACGATTTCCCGACGGCTGGACGAACAACTTCGTCGTTAAGGGCGATCTTTCATTGGAATCCTTCGGCTATAAATTTTTCTGCGGATGGCCCTCATAAGGATAACTCTTGACCCAAATATTTTGCCGCATAGAGAGCAATAAGTGTTGGCACGAAGCTTCTTATTGAATTAACAATATGCCACGGTTTTTTTACTTTTTTTTGTCGGATCCCTCTGGGAGCTTTGCTTACGAAGCTTTTACTTCGGGAGGAGTGACAATGTTTGCTTTGAATGTTTCCCTCCATCAAACGACGTGGAATAAAGAACGTGATATGAGATCGATGAGAGTACTTTTTGTTTTTCTTAGACGCAATACATTTTGGTATTGCTTCAATTTTTTCATAAGATCTCCCGATGCCTAAATATACATTTTATCGAGATATCGACTCAATAGAGAACTCCATTAAAAACTCCAATTTACGCCGTGTAATAAACATGCAATGATGCACATGGATGCTGCATTATTTTTATTGATTAATAAAATGCATAATGTTGATGGTCAGATTTTATAGTTTCGATATTTCAACGCAATCCGCCAGCTTGTTTATAGACGTTAGTGGAGCTTTCAAACAGAAATGCATATTTGATAGGTTGACTTGTGAGTAGATCGTAAAATCCGGTGCAAAGTCGAAAATGTGTACTGAGATTCAAATAGAATTGGCGAACGAATAAAATTCTACTCGGAAACTTTCCTCAAGTCGACGACGTCGTTTTACAGGCGTTATAGCTTTCATGCTCCAGATGGAAGGAGCTATTTATTGGACGATGGGTCAATGAGCTTAATAGATTCAATCGAGCTTTTAATATGCTTTACCTTCCATCATCCAATTCAAAAACGCTATGAACTAAATCTGACTTAGATTATCAGACAAACTTTAACCATTCTCATTCCGTTATTTGAGATACAGGGTTCATAAGTTGACACGAACAAAAAAAATTCTCAGATATTGATTGAATATGTATATAAAGGTGTCAATGAATCTACTTCGAAATTAAATTATAAATACACTATGAAAAAAATTATTATCTAAGCTAAAAGTTAAAAAAGAAGACCACTTTAAAGGATGTTTCTACCTTGTTGGGCTTAAATACTTTTTAAAGTTTAACAAAGTATAGTAGTGGCAGTATGTCGGTACGCAAGCGATAACATTCACCATGGAAGTCCTAAGTCCCGAACAGGTGATTTATAGCCAAAAAAGTAAACGTATTTTTGTTTTGTATAATATTGTCTATAGCTTAAACTACAATTAAAAATAAATATTGGAAAATAAAAAAATGGTGATCGATCAAAAAAAAGTTTGTGTTTTTATCAACATTTTTTATAGTTTTCTGTTCATTAAATAAACATTTTTAAATATTTTTAGATGATTATAGTCTATACGATTAAGGTGTTTATTATACACGTGTTTGCCAAATTTCATAAAGAATTCTTATCTAGGGCGTGTGGGAGCACTTCCATAAGCTTGGAAAAAGTAGTTCAAAAAGTAGAAAAACGCATTTAAAGTCCCTCCTCTACTTAGCTTCGCCAAGCGCAGCTTCTCCTCGTCAGCCTATAACTTTCCAAATTTAATTTATATCGACTTTAAATTTACTGATAGTGTTCTTAAACTTAAAAAGCAAAAACATCCCTTAATAACGTAAGGAACTGCTTACGTCATACATTCAATCCCATTTTCGATCAAAACGTTCCTATGAACTTATTGAGTGACGTGTTACACCGCACAAGCGATTAATTCGCATTCTGTTTCATTTCGGCTATTATTAAGAATGATCATGCATTTGGATCAGCAAGTGATCATGATATCCAGCGCATTTGCTCAGGTCATATTTTTTAACATAATTGTGCTCATCATTGATACAATATTGATAATTGGCCACGCATGTATCCGATATTATATTAATTTTGCCTTGTATAGTTTATATGAAGACGTTCAAAATATACTTTGATAAATTTGACTTCTATTCAGAGTGCTACGCGTTTTCATGTAATCTCATGAAAGGCGACGTTTTAAATATCACTTGAATAACCAATAAATAAACGCTTTCATCGAAAAATATACGTTCCTTTGCGTCACGTTTGCATTCGGGGTATTAATATTTATGTGCTTCGACTTTGTAAGGGCTCAAATTTATCTTCGTGACGAATTGTCGATTTTCGCCAATATTTCGACGCACATCAAAAACATATTCGCTTATGGTTTCTCGGAACATTCCTGATGACTATTTAATGCGACCTTTAAGAAATCTATTTCAAGGTATGACGATTGACGAAAGTAGTTTGCGTCAAGCGTGTACATGATTAGACACGATAGAGAAAACTGTGTAAAAATACGTTTCACACGAAACGGTAGTTAGCGTACATTTTTAGTCATTAAGCTTTTGCAATTATTCATTGGAAATTAATATGAAACTTGTGTATCCATTTATCATTTATTACATTAAATAAGATCCTTCCGCTCTTTTCGTTTTTGCGCAAAAACCAAAGGAGAATAGTGTTCGGGGAGGATGAAAGCTCTCCCGCTAGAGCTTCGATCATTTTTACGCCCCCATTTTTTTTTTGGATCCAAATTAAAGCCCCTTTTACTTTTAACTTTGATCAATATTGCTTTTAAAGTAAATTATCACTTTTAATTATATTTTTAAATATTCTTTCGTAATTGAAGTTACCCCGCAGGCCGCATTTGACAAAGCACCCTTCGTGGAGCTATTTTTATATCTAATTGTCCGTTTCTTTTGATGATAAAAAAGATGGTCACAACCACAATCCTTGACATTCAAACAATTCACTCGTAGAGATTTAATCTCCATTTTAAGAAAATGTATAGAACACAATTTAAGTACTCTGTTTAAAATATATTTTCATGACATATTTTGTATCTCTTTTAAGAACGCTTTAAGGCTTAGACCTTCAACAACGCTAATGCAATATTTACGACCTTTTCAGCTTTACATCATCCTGAAATTTTACATCAGTCTGACATTTGCGATAACTGTCAAAATTACAGACCGTATATGTAATGCATACTATTACCTTGGAAATGTCAAGATATTCGCATAAATATTGTTAAAAGCTACATTAAAACAACTTTTTCGACATATTTTTAAACAAAAAATCACCATAAAAACTCATGCTGGAACATTAATACTCGTCAGCTTTTCTATACATTCATAATTCAAAAATTACATTATATACATTAATGCTTTCAAATAGATCAAACACTAAAAATCATGCTTAAAAATGTCTAAAAATTAAATGAATTTACGTCAATTTGAGCCAAATATAATAAAAATCCAATATCATGCTAATTGCAAAAAGATAGGACATAATGATCCTTATTTCATTAAAAATCTCACGTGAATTTATATTGGATTCATGCTCCTATATTGAAATCAATGAGGATTTTTTTGATAGTTTAAACTATGCCGCTTAAGTATACAATCTTGTCGTGTTTTCGCGATATTTCTCCGGGATTGATCCCCTGCGAGTTGCGAAGGAATTCTATGTATCAGGTAATGAGCTTTATTGAATTTTATTCGGATTTTAGTTTAACAGGAACCATAAACATATCACAAAAGCACACAAATATACGTGAGACTTTAATGTCCGAAACGATCGCACTTCAAAGGGACGATGAATTTGATATTTTGATAGAAACTGACCCAAGCGTAAGATACCCTGAAAGATGACTGCTGATGAAATTGGTTATCACACAATGGACGACTCCAAGATGTGAAAAGTTTCAAAGATGGACGAAGGTCAGACGAGGGTGTACCATTATGAATGTAACCTCACACAAAAAGAGGGTCGACTTCGAGGCCCGGAAGAAACAGGCGTACATCGGCGAGTCTCCATCTCAATATTTGAACGGACGCTATTTTGATCCGTTCAGGAAACTGATAAAGCAGACGGGAGCCGTCTGAAAATTTAACACCGGACAGGCGGGAATAAAGAGGACGTCAATCCTTCCCGACCCGGCGGATATCGACTCGAATTTGTTGCATTCTTCGGCTTGAAAATGTTCAATTAACGGAGCAATGGCCGCTCACCCAAAAATCCGTAATTTCCTTTGTCTCGTCGGGTTCACGCTCGAGCCGCCTCGTTAATAACGCTCGACCGGTCATTTACTCGCGTTGCCTTTTTAGCCCTCCGACAAAAAGGGATTTCCCTTCATCGCAGATAAATCAATATTTGATATTGTCACGCCATGTGCCGTGCGCCATTATCTGCATAATTCGAAGCCTTTTGCTATTTTGGCTTTTAAACTACGGCACACATGCGAGGGTGTCCCGTCATCTGACAATCAAATAGCAATCGAGTCCAGCGCGAATCTATTAACTCTTAAAAAGACCCTACAATGCGACTAGATTAGTCGGCTAGATAATTGTATTTATAACCCAGTCTGAAGCGCATTATGGGTTCCGCGAAACTCCATACACTTTATAAATATTTCGTAAATATAGACGTTATTCAGAATATTACCATAATCGGTTTTGGGGCCCAATCGCAGACGACGCGGTGTCTGTCGAATATACGTGCATAGTGGTTCTATGTCACGAACTAGAATTTTTCAAAAACCGCATTAAGTATTCAAATTGCAATGTATCACAATTTCAGAGTACTCGATGAGATATAATCACGTATAGTACATCAATTTTACAGAAGCAATTCCTCAAAAATTATGTAAATGAGTGCCATGAGTGTTGATGGTGTCATCGCTGTAATACTTTTACAATGTATAGAAAATCGAGTGCCGCATAAGCGAAGCAAGTGCCATTGAATACATCAAAAGCATTGATAGATTCACCAATTATTTCTTATTTTTTGATGAAAACTTGCATAAGATTCTATTTTTCAATCACTTCATTAAATTAATGTCTATATTTTGCACTCATTTTTAAAAAACTGTGTGTGAATAATTGTACATACCGTCATTAAATTATAATTTACAAATCTGCTTTTTTATCTACAAGTAGTTTACGTTTATTATTGTTAAATAAACTTCGTCTACTTTCAATATAAAGTGGTTAAGGCTTCGGTAGACTTGGCTAAATTTGTAGCGCAGGAAGTTAATTGAAGTATTGCAATTTTAGCTTTAGTAGCTACAATAAGGTCTTGTAGGAATTATTACACAAATAATGTAGCTGCCTCCCGAACTATTACAATCATGGTCACACACGATTATAATCAAATTAAGAAACATCAATGCGATCTTGTTCTCGGCATCTCTTGGCATGTTTGTCAGTTATAAAATTTTGCTAAATATTTACATGATGATTGAAATGTAAATATTTAGCATACGAGGGTGTGTTGTAAAAAAATATTTTTTAATTAAATTTAATATAAGAAAGCAGTACAAAAAAAGATAAATGGAAATGTTTTATGCATGTTTTTAAAATTGCATAAGAAATCAATCAAGCAGCGCACAATATTAAGGACAGATAAACAGACATAGTTTTACATAAAAATATTGTTCAACAGTATTTTTTCAAACTAAATTAGCTTCATTGAGCTGAAAAGCTTATGAAATTGGTGGGAATTTATTAAAAAAATATTTTTAGAAATGCACATCGCTACATTAAAGTTTGAATCCCACTTCTGACACCATTTTTGCGTAGGCTCTCTTGCTGCCCAATAGGACCCGCAATCTCCGTCACGACTCTCAGTATCGATAGGGCTCCGCAGTATCGATACGGACTCGCATTATACGACGGAATTATTTTTACCTACGTAAAGGCGGCGGTTCTTTATCTTCAACCGCTCATCCGACGACACCGAAAAGGAGAAACATCAAGATTCGATGCGAAATTAAACAAAGATGGCGGCAAATGAAATTTGCCGCCAATCAATCAAGAAAATGTAATTTTTCTGTTGTAATCGATTTGAAGGCGTCAGATCGTGCGGCACATATTCATTTAACCCTTTGAGTAGTAATCTAACTTTAAATCATCATAAACTTAGATGCTATATTTTTATGTCCGCCACTTATCATCCGTACAAATCCACTTATCTGCCAGGACCGTCGCAGCGTGTATGAAGCTTGTACATAAAAAAATAAACACTGTCGATAGCACACAATATTTGATAATTTCTTTACATAAACATAATCAATACACTTGATATCTATTCAACATATTTTTAACACATCATTATTAGTCGATAAATTTGGGTTAACGATATATACAATCGTACGATGTACGCAACATACTCTCTCCGTCTCTATTCAAACAGTATTAAGCTTATTGTTAATTATTGCAATTTCTAATACTGATATATTTGATAATGGATGCATTTCAATTATCTAATACTCGGTAAAATCACCACTATCAATATTACAGTTATTTATGATAAAAGAATGATGGTGGTTGGGTGGTTTTGATAATAAAATAAATTAAAATGTTATATGCTGATTTTTTTTCAATTATTATAAGTCATTCAAAGTATCAGAACGTATTTTTAAGGTAATCGTAAAATATCCCTATAATAAAAAATTAACACTATAATGCAAAGAATCATAAAATACGCTATACCGTGTCAAAAAGAAATAAATGCGACTTATACCACAATCATAAAAAGTGGAACATTCTACAAATTAAAAATTTATTTTTGTACCTAATTGGATCAGTATTATCGATTTGCTTGTGAAAAATATAAATTTTGTATGGCGACAGAAGACTATTACGACATTATGAACTTGTTGTGCGATTCAGATCTAATCAGAATTTATCAAATTACCAGTCCAAAAATTTTAATCAATTTTAAACTTTTAAGCAGATTTGACAGTTTCGTGTAGTGTTTACGTTTTAAAATTGGGCATAGACTTATTGACTCACAAATTGATTATGGGATCTAAAAATGTTCATCAATCATCGCTGATGATCCACATGCATCAGTAAATATTTATCAATGGGGTAAAAATATAGCAGCTAATAATAAAAAGTCATTTTCACCCCTCAAAAACATCATTACTAATTCAGTTAGACGTCAACAGTAAACGAAAGAGTGCTTCGTCGAAAAAAAAGCGTGTGCATTAAAATTTCCAAGCTAATGGCTTTGGACTTGGGTTGTTCTATTTTCGTCAAAGTTTTGAGAATCCTTGTTGTTATTAATTTAGTTAGGGATGCGTTCCGGAGCAGGAGACATAAATCAAGTCCGCCACCGTATTACTTGCTATAAATAAGGAATGCTTTCATAAGATGGATCTCTTAAGGCCACAATGAACCCTGGATAGTTTGAAAATTACATTGTATAGAATTTCCCAGATGACAAAGTATCAAATTCCACTCCAAGCAGCAGTGGAGATGCATCTGCGGTCCATCATTAGCTCCTCGAGAATGGGATCAAATTTCGATACTCTCTTTTAATGGACAGCTTTCCAATTAAATATTATCCCACGAAGTATATTTAGTATTCTTGTCGACAGTTTTGCGGGTTTTTTTTCCCGCTCAAATGTCGCAATAGGTCATTCGCGTGCAATAAACAATGACGACAACACCAAACAATACACACATTGTAGTCCGATTTCGGCAACAGAGATTACATTAAAAATTGAAATTCCGCCCGTCAGACCTGTATTGTGTGCAGAGCCTGAACAAAAAATAGTCGCCTGTTAAACCTATAAAATGGAGTTAACACCCCCGTAGCTCAGCGCGTGGGGGTGGGCCCGAATTTGCCCGCCTTGTTTATTGATGAAACGCGCGAAACTTTATCCTCCCGCCTATAAATAAACGAAACCGCCGAATGTGCCCACACGCGAAAATTTACACAATGGTGTGTTCCTAAATCTAAAATAAATCGTACATTATCGTATGTAAGCGATCAGTGTAAGTATGCGAGCAATTACCTGCCGTATAATTAATAGTACATTTGATGTTGATTGATTGGCACGTTATTAATATTTACTCAGCGTATTGCGAGCTATTTTATGGCGAATGTGTTACATTTTACAAACAACGCACTACTGAAGATTCGGAACGGATGTAATTTTATAAACATAATTTTTATTTTAAAAACAACACACTTTTATTGCCATTATATACAATTTATAAAGCACTAAAGTAATCGAACAATCCACAGAATATTATATTGAGAAACATCAATATCCTCTATGGATGTATAACGATCAAATCAGGTCCCAAGACTTTGGTAATTTTGAGC